>CM070503.1:63238797-64438797 GCA_036346375.1 Guadua angustifolia | reverse complement strand
TCAAAATCATCTCTAAACTTTGTTTTTTCAAAAAAAATCACATCAGAGATCACAACAAAATTTATACTAATTTTATGAATATTTTGGATAAATTTTTTCAATTTTTTCAAAAACATTCAATTTGAATTTCAATTCAAGCGGTTTACCGTTCAGTTTTCATTCTCAAGCCATGGCGGTACAGATGAAAACAATGCTAAACCAGCGGTTTACTACGGTTTTGTAAACCCTGCCCCCTCCCCTCCTCTCTCTCCCGGTCCTAGTCTCCCAGACGGCCCCTCGATTCCTTCATGCTTTCATGGTTCGGCTTCGCCTAAGAGGCACCCAAGACCCCTTGGTTCCCTCGCTAGTCACCCCCACTGCCCCGCATGGTGCGCAAACTCATCATCATCGTGCTTGTCCTCCTCTAGCTTCATGCGCAGTGTGGCGATTTTGGAGTCACTGCTTGTCGACCCGGTCAGCGTCGTCATCCTCCGACCCAGACTTGGACAGCAGCGCCCTGATGTTGCTCGGCAGGTCGGCGGCGGCGACGTGGCTGCTCGACAGTGCCACCACTCACGTGTGCTCGAAGAAGAACACCTACACCACGACGTGCAGCAGGAGAAGCTCGTTCTACGCCGCGTGCGTGCACGCCTTCTCCGACAGCTTCCGGCAGTTGAGCACCCGGCAACACAGCTTCCTCTTCCCTCCTCCTCCCTCCCCACCGGCGGCCGGCAGCGGCCACTCCCTCCCCGCGAACTCCCATCCCTCCTTGTGGGCAGGGTGGCTCGGCCCATAAGCGGTGGCGTGCTCGAGGCGGGCCAAGCGTGATGAGGACATCTCTACAATGGATACAACCAGCTCTAACTCCACTCACCAGGATGAACCACCACTTCAAGGACCACTCACTCGAGCCCGTGCACGTCAACTAAATTATCAGGTGAAGGCGTTCTTAAGTATTCCAATTAATGATACAATGAATGGGATGCTACTTAATTTTTGTGATGATGTGATTATTCTTAGGAACCATGGGGAAGACCCACAACGCACAGGGGAGTTCGCGTCTGGAGGGAAGAGCAAATTGGAATCAGATTCGAACTCCTAGAGATGGTCAAATTCAAACGGTCATAACTTTTGATCCAGAAGGCTTCTGGAGGTCTACGAGTACAAGAATGAAAGCTCTTGTCGTTCTCTTTCCAACCAATCTGAGATCACCTCTAAATTCCTTCCGAGTCAACGGGAATATGCAAAACAATTCAGAACACTTTTCTAGTCCGAGTCTAATTGGGCTTTAGTCTTTTATTTCGAGTTGTAATCAGTAGGCCCATGTTAAGGCCTAGTGCTGCACGCCCCTTGGTCTATAATTAGCCAGCCGGCACCATAGTTAGGGTTTTGGGTTTTGTTTGATTCAGTTAGCCATTGCTACTGCTTGTACTTGCGCGCGCCGACTAGGCTGTCCGTCTACTTGTTCATCGGAACCCCAACTTAGTGTGTTTTGTTTCTGAACCGATCTAAATTCATATTCGCAAAGTGAGTTGCTTGTTATTCCTTATTCTTGTTGGTTCTTCGATTGCTCACAGGAACAAAGACCTTCGTGGTCAGGTTGGTCGCGCTTCCCACGGGATCAATAACCTTCAGGAGGGTGGTGTACCGGTCGCTAAGGCGCAACGTTGGGTTCGTTGTAGTCGGGCCGCCAACTTCGCCCTCCACCAAATCGACGCTACCTCCTCTCATCGAAAGATCGGGACGCCTAGTTGTATCAAGTGGTATCAGAGCGCTAGGTTGCTCGGTGAGAGACTTCTTGTTCTTAGATTTATTCTGCCTACAGTCCAAAAATTAGCAAAAACAAAAATAAAATCCTTTCGGTCCTAGCCAATTTCAGCCTATTGCTTTTGCTGTTTAGCCATACTTGTTGCATTACATCGTCGAGTCGTTGCTGGTCTTAGTGTTTGTGTCGTTTAGAGTTTCAAGTTCTTATCACCTTAGTGTCACGTGTTTTGTTCAATCCTGTATTCGTTGTGCCACACTATCGTCCCTACCATAACAGCAGATCAGAATCAATCACCCGCCACATCCCCCACCTTTCCACCATCATCCCTACCATAATAGCAGATCAGAATCAATCACCCACCACATCCCCCCACCTTTCCATTCATCATCCAATCAACTAGCCTTTCCAAATTTGGTTTCCCCCTGTTCAAAAAAAAATATCCACGACCTACCTCTCTGCTCTCATTGTGATCCCCTCCCTGCAAAGGGGACGTGAAAAAAATCAGAAGTCAAAGTTTAGAGAGAGAGAGAGAGTAAATTTTAATTATCGTTTTACCCCTGGTATTTTTCGCAAAAGTGCTTGCGACAATTGGTGCTCCGGGGTCCTAGAAGTTCATATTTCCAAGTTTGGGACTCTAGGCAAAAAAAAAAGAGAAAAGAAGGGGAGATATCTCAGGTTGTTTTTCTTCGCTTTACTTGCTGTTCCGTGATGACATCTGTGAATAGGCTTGCGTCTCTAATATAGCCTTACATAGGACCAGCACATACCATCGTCGAATGTTTATTCAGCTTGTTTTGACTAACGTGGCTCTAGCATTTCCTTGAGTTGATTTTCAGCCACCTATAGCTCCACAGAAAACTATAACTTACCAGGCTCTAGCGTTTGTCATCTGTACACACCTCTCTAGGAGATTTTGACTCGCGATCGCCGACACCTCCTGCTAAGGCTTGGTAAGAACTGGTAAGAGCTTGGAGATACAAGTTGAGAGACAGTGCCCTTTCCTGTAAATTGTTTGTTCTTTTGCTTTCTAACCATGTCAGGAACAGAGAGCTATGCTGGTCAGCATTCCCCTCGCACTAGGGGAATCATTCAACATTTCGAGCGCCAAGTCAAGCTGCAAACAGAGGGCCTTGATGGTGATGTGCAGGTGGTAAATGGGCGGCTGGGACAGGTGGAGAAGGCTCAGATTGACACCAACACCTCACTTGCTGCTATTAACACTTCACTTGCTGAGGTGATAAAGCGGCTTGATGAGTTCGGGCGAGCTCCTTCAGGAGACGACGCTGCTCCTCGTCGGCATCACAACAACAATGGTGCTTTGGGTAGCGAGGTGGAGGAGAATGTTGATGACTACTCTGCTGACACGGAGGTGGACGACGAGGGAGCCCATCTGCGACGGCAGTTGCGCCGCAATCGCTTCGGCATGCCTCCCTTGCGCATGCCACGTGAGGTACGTGCTGATGATGACACACTTGGCAGAATTAAATTATCTATTCTACCTTTTGATGGTAAATATGATCCTGATGCATACCTCACATGGGAATTAGCTGTAGAACAAAAGTTTGCATGTCATGAGTATCCTGAAAACAAGAGAGTTAGGGCTGCTACTAGTGAGTTCACTGATTTTGCCTCTATTTAGTGGAGTGAGTTTCGACGTAAGAATCCCAATGCTGCTGAAAACTGGGCTGATTTGAAAAGAATCATGCGAGCTAGATTTGTTCCCTCTTATTACCAGCTTGATTTGATAAATAAGCTTCAGCTGCTTAGGCAAGATAGTAAGAGTGTAGAGGAATACTATCAGGAATTACAAATGGGCATGTTGCGCTGTGGTATAGAGGAGTCTAAGGAGGCTGCTATGGCTAGATTTATGGGTGGGTTGAACCGTGAAATTTATGACATTCTTAATTACAAGGAATATAATTCAATCACTCGCTTGTTTCATCTTGCTTGCCATGCTGAAAGAGAAGTGCAGGGACGACGCAAATGATTTAGCACGAGAACTAATGTTTCTGCAGGTCGTGCTAACACTTGGTCAACACGAGCTCCACCTACAACCACAAGGCAACCGGCTGCACCGTCCTCCAACAACAACAAGAATCGACCTTCATTTTCCACGCCAACTTCCAAGGCTTCGGAGGTAACAAAAACTTCTGCACCAGAGCCCGCCAAGAGCTCTGCTTCGATTGCTTCAACTGGGAGGACGAGGGATGTGCAATGCCATCAATGCAAGGGGTATGGTCACATGAGGAGTCAATGTCCGAGCAAGCGTGTGTTGATTGTGCGAGACAATGGTGAGTTTTCTTCTGCTAGTGATTTGCATGAAGAAACATATGCTATGCTTGCAGCTGACAATGCAGGGAGCGAAGATGATCATAACCAGGAAGAGCACATTGATGCCAACCATGCTGACCATTATGAGAGCCTCATTGTACAGCGTGCATTGAGTGTTCAGATTGGAAAGGCCGACCAAAATCAGCGGCACAACCTGTTCCAAATCAAGTGTGTCGTCAAGGAGCGATCATGTCGTGTGATCATTGACGGAGGAAGTTGCAACAACCTCGCAAGCTTGGACATGGTGGAGAAGCTTTCGTTGGAGACAAGACCGCACCCCCAACCCTACTATGTTTAATGGTTCAACAGCATTGGTAAGGTTAAGGTTACACGCTTGGTGAGAGTACAATTTGCTATTGGTTCCTATCATGATTTTGCTGAATGTGATGTTGTACCTATGCAAGTATGTTCTATATTGTTAGGTAGACCTTGGCAATATGATAAAAGTTTTGTGCATGATGGTAGAACCAACCAGTATTCTTTTGTGCATAAGGGAAAGAAGATTGTATTGCATCCTATGACTCCTGATTCCATTCTTAAAGAGGATATTACTAGAGCTAGTAAGCGAAAGATTGATGAAAATGCTAAAAAGAAAACTTCTAGTTCTGTTTGTGATAACAAAAATGAGATTAAGTTGAAAGGTGCATGTTTTCTCGCTACCAAATCTGATGTGAAGGAACCGGTTGTTGATGAATCTGTTTGCTATGCCTTAGTTTGCAAGGATGCCTTGTTCTCATTTGAGGAGATACCTGCTGCTTTGCCTTCTGCTGTGACTAACCTTTTGCAGGAGTATGTTGATGTTTTTCCCAAGGACGTTCCACCAGGCTTGCCACCAATTCGAGGGATTGAGCATCAGATTGACGTCATTCCTGGAGCATCTTTGCCCAATCGAGCGCCATATAGGACTAATCCGGAAGAAACTAAGGAGATACAACGCCAAGTGCAAGAACTGCTTGACAAAGGGTACATGCGTGAATCTCTTAGTCCTTGTGCTGTTTCGGTCATTTTAGTTCCTAAGAAGGATGGATCATGGCGCATGTATGTGGATTGTAGAGCAATCAATAACATTACCATTAGATATCGCCATCCTATTCCTAGGTTAGATGATATGCTAGATGAATTAAGTGGCTCTACTGTGTTCTCTAAGGTTGATTTACGTAGTGGTTACCACTAAATCCGCATGAAATTGGTGATGAATGGAAAACAGCTTTCAAAACTAAGTTCGGTCTATATGAGTGGTTAGTGATGCCTTTTGGATTGACTAACTGTAACATCCCGAAAAATGCAATTCAATAAGAATGTGTATTTTGAATTTGAATATAAATTATTTCTGAGTTTCCTTGCCATTATTGGTTTTATTTGAATATCCTTGGAGTTTTGCATTGCATGAAGAATCAAATAAAGAGAATTAATGAATGGATAATGATAAAAAGGCAATAATATAAAAAGTAAAAATTTATAAAAACTGCCATGAGAACTCTGATCATTCAATTAAATCATTTCGCCAGCAATTGAAATCTTATGCATAAAGAAATGAAGAGATAAAAGGAAAAGATAAATTTTAAATCAAAATAATGTATTGTTAGAATTCACATAAAATAATGGAATCACAAATGGAGTTGAAAATTTTACATAAGCATTCTGAGATCAAATCCAATGAAAAACAAAATATTAAAAATAGTAGACTTCAATTGATCTCGATCAAAAATCAAAATCCGAAACAAGAAATTAGAGCAGTCACTGCCGTGTGGGCCGATTTTCCCTGTCCCGTTCCGTTGGTGCATTGGAGAATTTCCAGCCACTGACAATGGGCCCCGGAACCCTGCTTCCAGACCCTTCCTTCAACCCCCGTTCTTCCCACGATTCGCTTCCTTTGGCGCCTACTCCGGCTTCGGCGCCAGGCACTCTCGATCATTGCCACGAATCCCACTCAGTTGCTGCATCTCTTGGCTACAAACCACACCGCAAGGCAGTGCTCTCCCATTCCCCACACCTCTCCTTCCTTCTCCTCAAGCCAGGCGCAAGAAACATCCTCCAAATCACCATAGCCAGCAGGCTCTGCTGCTCAAGGCGCGAAGCGAATTTCGAGCAAGAGAGACCCCATTCTCTAATCCCTCTTGCAGAGAGCATCTCCACACTCCACTGAGCCAAACCCCTCACTTACCCCTGGAACCCTAGTTGCGAAATAGTGCCGCCGCCGAGAGCATCTTCTTCCCCAAGGCCGGTCACCGGTGGCGCGCTTCCACAGGCCGCCTCACACCTCAATTGGCGGGTAAAAGAGAACCCCTAGCATCCACTCATGCTTACATTGCTGCCGATTTCACCTCTAATGCACTTGTCTTCTTCCTCCACTTTCCACCATATCCGCCGCCGCACCACCTTGGCTGCGCCCTCGCCTGCTGTCTCTTCCGACGGATTGACACCGCCCCCGAGTTCTCCTCGCCGAGCTCTTCCTCCCCGTACCATCGCCTTTGCCGGAGGATCGCCGGAAGACCCCTCGTCGCGAAGCCCTAGCCATGCCCCTATTTTCTGTCGCTGCATAATGGGGCCAGCACGTCAGGTGCCTGAGGAAGAAGATGAGTGAGCCAGAATGCGCCTCCTCCTCACTGAAAACGTATTTCGATTTCTTCATGCAAGTACCAATCGGCTGAAATTGAAATCCTGGATATCTTTTGTGATCTTAATCGAATTTTAGTAAAGTAAATTTCATTATTCATATAAAATTATAAAAAATTAGAATATACAAAAATATTTGGTTCTTGAACTTCAGAGCAATTTATTGGAATTAAACTTTGCTATAATCCCATTGTGGTCTTTAATGCAAATCTATGCATAGTAAATTGTAACATGATAAAACAAATTCTTAGGTGATAAATAGACCAAGATGAATTCAAATACGTAAAAATATTCAATTCTTGATTCATAGAACAATTATTAAAGCCAAGAATAGAACAAACATTATTATGGACAATATTGATCATGCGAAAAATATAATTTATGAAATCATATAGAAAATAATTATGTGCTTCTGGGATTGTAATAAACCTAATCATGCAAAAATATTTAATCTTAGAACCAAGTTTAACATAATTGCTTCATAAATCATTAATTAACCATGTTATGGCCATTAGCAAAATAATAGCATGATAGCTCATAAGATGGTAATGTAAGTTGTATTAGATCCCTAAAAGCAGTAGGAGCTTGGATATATCAAGATGCTTAGGATCAAACTAAATTTGCATTCTTTTAGTAGAGGAGAATGATAATTATAGCAGTAAACAAATAGACAACCTATTGCAATTAAAATGAAAATAATGCCAAACCAACTTTAAAACATTTCTAGGATGATACTCTGCTAACACCTGAAAAATGAATTAAAGATCTTATATAATGTAGTCGCAAATTCAATATGAAGCTTGGCCGATTTAAGGTTTCAAATATGGTCATTTAGGCTAATTCAACAGTAGATAAAATAACTCATCCAAATACTAAAATCAGCAAAATCAGTTTAGAAACGCTGTACAAAGTTTATACTATCATAATCTATAAAAAGAATGTTATTTTGTTAAAGTTTGCATATTAATCTTATCAACCTAAAACCCTTAATCGTTAATCTGTCATTTCCCCTCTCTTGCCGATTTTGAATAGTAGTCTTTAAGTATAGCATGAACCATTTTAGCGATAAGATTATAGTCTCGCCCAAAATCCTAAAACTTATGGAACTAGTTTAGTAGTGTTCTTCAAAGTATAGCCTACCCAAATACGAAAAGATAATCTCATTTCATCGTGATTTACATATTAATCTTGTTAACTTAATGACCCTAAGTAATCACATTACTTTAGGTTGTATGAATGAGCGAGCTGTAGTTGCAATTGAGTAAACCTGTAGTTAAGTTATTTTTATCACCAGAACCTTCTCAAATATGATGGAAATGCTATCAGTAACCAAAATCAATAGACTCAACTTGTATAAAACTAATTCTACGTGAAATCAATCAAAGGTAAAGAAGTATTCGTTCATAATATAATGTGATCGTTTAAGCCTATTCGTTAACTCGCAAAGCAGCTCATCTAAATCTGAATTTAGTACAGAACAGCTTAGAAATGATCTTTAGGATATAATCTACCGTAATCTAAGAAAATATTCTCATTTCATCTTGCTTTGACTCTGAATCCTAATAGAGCAAAACCTGTAAGTAATAAGAATTGGCAGAAACTCATATCATGAATAGTAAATCAATGAAGCATTACAACTAATGATTAATTCTATTAATCCAAACCATCTTTGCATCTTGAATTCGTAAAATAAGATTAATAAGTTCATAAAGAGCCATCCCTGTTTCTTGTGAAGAGTTTTATTCGTCTTTCTATCAATTTCCTTTTTGCCCTTATTGAAGTTAGTGTTTTGTGTTATTTCCGTTGATCGACGTGTAGAACTCGACGTTGTTGATTCCATCGTCGTCGTCGTCAGCCGCAATCCTCGTCATCATCGTAAGTAGTAATTAAGCAAGGCAAGCATCCTTTGACCATATTGAGCCCAGTATTTTATATTCCTTTTGTGCATCAAATTGTTTTATGCATGCGTTTACTTTACGTAAATTGCTATTTTGTGGATTGGTAGTTATACCGGTTGTCTCTTGAATCTCCTTCGATGATTATGAAAATGTGAACCTTGATAACCGTAGATTGAGGTTAGGCATTACTTAATGTCATCATGGGTATATGCGTTCATATTATTCATGCTTAGCCATGCTTTAGAATCAGCAATGTACATGATCAAACCAGTATTTGTTTCACAAAACATTGAAAATGTCAATGTTGGTTCTTGGTACTTTGATTAAAACCCAAAATAAAACTATGAATTTGATGCGGCGATTATTGGCAATAATAGGGTGTGCGTAAAGGAATTGCACGTAGTATAGGGTGGAGTGTCGCCGTGTCGGGTTTAAGGACCGAGCAATGGGACGCTATTGATCCGAGATTTCCGTGCAACCACAAGGGTGAGGATGGGTTAACCATAGCTTATTATGTTAATTAGACATGGCTTTGTTCATTGGTAGGCGGAGATCGCATGTGTTTTCGGTCAGGTCTACCTCGACGGGTAGTCCGTCAGTCTACTTGCTAATGCAACGTGTACGCCCGCCATGTTTAGAACGTTGTGTTGTGTGTGAAAGTGGATCCACGGCTTGGGTGTGTGTTTCTAGTTCTATGGCGGGGTTAACGCCCCGGCTGGTCAAAGCCATGTCTAGGTAATGTAATGACTATGTATGGTCTTCTTGACGTCACACCTAAGGAAGTGTGTCGGGCAAAAGTTGATCATTCCTTGTGGGTAAAGTTGTACACCTCTGCGGAGTTTAAATCTAATCTAGGTAATGTAATGACTATGTATGGTCTTCTTGACGTCACACCTAAGGAAGTGTGTCGGGCAAAAGTTGATCATTCCTTGTGGGTAAAGTTGTACACCTCTGCGGAGTTTAAATCTAATCGATTAGCCGCGCTCGCGGTCATGAGCACTCGGTGAAGTCATTCCAATGTTAAATGTTTTATTATTTCTCAAATGGGTTGGTATCATTTGTTTTGCAAATTGTGATTTATGTCAAAGGGCCGACATTGATGGATTTCAGGATGTGAATGATTCGCCGCTCACGTCATGGAGGACTGTGAGTGTTACATATGCTTTACTTATTTGTTATCAATCAAATGCTCTTATAAATTCCGTTTGCAAACAACTTGATTTACAAATGAAATTCGCTTTATGCAAATTAACTGTAGAAGCTTTCCTTTGAAATGGCCTGCATGTATTGTAGGTTTTGCTCAAGTCTTGCTGAGTACGTAAAGTACTCCACCTTGCTTAATTATATTATAGGTGGTTTAGAAAGCGAAGCTTCGAAGTTGTCCATCGTAAGTTGCGGGATTTTCTTCGTCGTATTCTATCTGGAGTTTATGCCTGGTCTGTTGCCTGCGGGATCGGTTGGGCAAACTACAGGATATTGCTTCTTTTGCTGCTAGATTCTTTGAGTTGTAATATTTCTTTATATTACCGTTTCCGCTTAATTATTATATTGTATGGTTGTGATTTCCAATTGTTGTAAACATGTGAGTGCTAGCTACTGATCCAGGGAATAGCACAAGAATCACATGGAGGTTCTGTCATCGAGCGGGTCTCACAGATGGTATCGAGCTATCTCGACCGTAGGATAAACCTTAGATAGAATGGTCGTTAGCATTGGAATATGAGAATTCAAAATCTTACTTCCAAAAGCTACTATATTTGCAAAATGTAGAGTTTGCTGTTCTTTCCTTGATCATAAGATTCTACTCTTACCCCTACATTCATTTTGATTTGTAAATAAACTCTTCTTCCCTCAAAAAGAAATCCTTGCCATGGTTTATTTTGCTGTTGCTTTTTGAAGACGTCCGAGATATGTTGCTGTCGTTTTTCATGCCAACCAAAGAAGCCTACAATATCTACACCAACATTTCAAGGAAGTCGGACAATGCTTCACTAACCTCAACAAAACAGAAGCTCAACTTGAAGACTCTACTTCACAGAGAAACAGCTTCACCTGCAGGAAAAGGTAGAAGGTTAAGATGCATTAGGATCTACCTTAAGGTAAGAACCCTCATGCGTAGCATATTATTCCGCTCTAGTTATAAAGAGCAATGTATGTTGTTGTTCTGTCGTGCTACTTGAAATTGGTTTTTATTTTGATTTTGAATGCCAGGACCGATTTATATGTGAGCTTAACCTCTAGGTTGAAGTTTCGTACTAAATGGTCCTCATGTACGACTATGCAAATCTTAACCCATAGGATAAATAAGAAATCATAACATAGTGTGTATCTTCCCTCCATAGAACTTTTCTGAGCTTATCTCTTCTTCATAGAAATTCTTACTTGTGTAACCATTATAGTCATTAACCTTTCTTGAAAGTTTAATCTCATCAAGATTAGTAGTATAGTCTCTATTATTACTCCTAGCTTTGCTTGAGATCCTACCATGCATATATAAACCAAGTTTAAGATCTTACCATACTAGTAACCACCAACTTACCTAAGCTATTTTAGGCTAGTTAAAACTTAATATTCTAATAATAACTTCTAATCATGTTTCAAAACTCACTTCACCACCTTGCTTAAAGTATGTACCATAAAGTGACCCTAAACTAGAAATGTTCTATGCTTCTGAACAAAATTTTTTGAATGAATGTTAAAACTGAAAACTGGAAAAGAAAATCAGAAACTTTATTTTCTAAAAAGAAATGTAAATAGACTAGCATTAGTTATACATATACCCTTTTCCCCAACTATAGAATTTCATCTTCTCATCTGTACACCCATTTCCTCCTTTGTAGGATTTTCTTTCTCTACTCCTAAGTTATTCTTTTTAGCAATATTTCTCTCACTGTCTTTTTGCAAAATGAAAGCACCAACAAGTCCTTTGTAAGAAATTCTGGTAACAAGTCGAGAACATTATGACGTCTACATCAACAACTTCAAGAAGATGGAAATAACGAGCAGCACAACCTCTCCGACTTCATAGAAGCCTCGGAAGACTAACACAGCAAGTGGTGCAAAGATTAAAAAAACTCGTCACTGAATAGTCTACTTTGGAACATAGCAGTATACGAGCTACATATTATTCTAGCTATATAGTAAAACATTTATGCATAAATACATATGGCCAGTAGAAGGAAAAACCGTGATACCCTTCCTACGTATTAAGTTGAATATATATGTAGTATTTCTATGCTGTTGAAAATTTTGGTTGTAAATCTTTCGTATTGCTTTCAGGTTACTCTCGTGAATGTTAAACCACTAGGTTGAAATTTGCGATGTGTTAACCCTGCTTAATAAGAAAATTTTAATTAAAAAGATTTTAAAGAACGAAACGTTGCCTTATAAACCAAACAAAAAGTTGCATAATCTGCATAGAAACCACAACTAGAGTTGATTGGAAAGAATCAAATATTACTTCGTAATATAGAAACCACAACTAGAGTTAATTATATTGTAGGTGGTTTAGAAAGCGAAGCTTCGAAGTTGTCCATCGTAAGTTGCGGGATTTTCTTCGTCGTATTCTATCTGGAGTTTATTCCTGGTCAGTTGCCTGCGGGATCGGTTGGGCAAACTACAAGATATTGCTTCTTTTGCTGCCAGATTCTCTGAGTTGTAATATTTCTTTATATTACCGTTTCCGCTTAATTATTATATTGTATGGTTGTGATTTCCAATTGTTGTAAACATGTGAGTTCTAGCTACTGATCCAGGGAATAGCATAGTAATCACATGGAGGTTCCTGTTCGTCAGAACGGGGTCTCACACTAACGCACCTAGCACTTTCATGAGACTAATGAATGAAGTTTAGCGTGCTTTCATTGGTAGATTTGTGGTGGTATACTTTGATGATATCTTGATCTATAGCAAATCATTAGATGAACATCTTGCTCATTTGCGTGCTGTTTTTGATGCCTTACGAGATGCACGTTTATTTGGTAACCTTGAGAAGTGCACATTTTGCACCGATCAAGTTGCTTTTCTTGGCTATGTTGTTTCTCCACAGGGAATTGAAGTTGATCAAGCCAAGGTTGAGGCAATTCAGAGTTGGCCAACTCCTAAAACGGTCACGCAGTGTGTGGAGTTTCCTTGGACTTGTAGGATTCTATCGTCGCTTCGTGAAAGATTTCAGTACAATTGCTACACCGCTGAATGAGTTGTCCAAGAAAGGCGTGGCTTTCCAATGGGGCAAGTCACATGAAGATGCCTTTGACTTGTTGAAAGAGAAACTGACTCATGCACCACTGCTCCAACTCCCAGACTTTGGTAAGACCTTTGAACTTGAGTGTGATGCTAGTGGCATTGGGATTGGAGGCGTGCTGATCCAAGAAGGTAAGCCAGTTGCTTATTTTAGTGAGAAATTATCTGGGCCTCGTTTGAACTATTCAACTTATGATAAGGAATTGTATGCACTAGTTCGAACATTAGAGACTTGGTAACATTATTTGTAGCCCAAAGAGTTTGTTATACACTCTGATCAGGAATCCTTAAAGTACATTCGTAGCCAAAATAAGTTGAACCGTAGGCATGCAACATGGGTAGAATTCATTGAGTCTTTTCCTTATGTTATCAAACACAAGAAGGGGAAGGATAATGTTATTGCTGATGCTTTATCTCGACGATATACCATGCTTTCACAACTAGACTCTAAAATCTTTGGCTTGGAAACGATTAAAGAGCAATATGCGCTTGATGCTGATTTTAAAGATGTTTTGCTAAATTGTAAGGAAGGAAGAGTTTCGAATAAGTTCATTGTTAATGATGGTTTTGTGTTTCGTTCTAACAAGCTATGCATTCTAGCTGGATTTGTTCGTTTGTTGTTGCTTTAGGAAGCGCATGGAGGAGGACTGATGGGCCACTTTGGTGTGAAGAAGACGGAGGATATGTTGGCCAACCATTTATATTGGCCAAAAATGAGACTCGATATGGAGCACTATGTCTCTTGCTGTTCTACTTGCAATAAAGCTAAGTCATGACTGAACCCACATGGTTTATATATGCCTCTCCCTATTCCTAGTGTTCCATGGGAGGATATTTCAATGGACTTTGTTTTAGGCCTACCTAGGACAAAGAGGGGGAGGGATAGCATATTTGTTGTCGTGAATCGGTTTTCTAAGATGGCACATTTTATACCTTATAATAAGAGCGATGATGCTACAAACATTGCTGATTTGTTTTTCAGGGAGATAGTTCGCCTACATGGAGTGCCTTCCACAATTGTGTCATACCGGGATGCAAAATTTTTGAGTCATTTTTGGCAGATGCTTTGGAAGAAACTGGGTACCAAGCTCTTGTTTTCTACTACATGTCACCCTCAAACTGATGGCCAGATTGAAGTCATCAACAGAACGTTGTCTACAATGTTGAGAGCCATTTTGAAGAAAAATTTGAAGATGTGGGAAGAGTGCCTACCTCATGTGGAGCTTGCTTACAACCGCTCATTGCATTCTACTACTAAGATGACTCCTTTTCAGGTGGTATATGGTTTCAATCCTCGTGCACCCATTGATATTTTGTCGTTACCCTGTTCTGAAAAAGTAAACTTAGATGCTGCTAAACGTGCTGATTTTGCGCTGAAATTACATGAGACTACTAAAGATAACATTGAGCGCATGAATGCTAAATATAGAGTTGCTGGTAGTCAGGGTAGGAAGGAATTAACTTTTGAACCTGGAGATCTTGTTTGGTTGCACTTGAGAAAGGATAGGTTCCTTGATTTGCGAAAGTCTAAATTGATGCCTAGAGCTGATGGTCCTTTTAAAGTGATTGCTAAGATAAATGATAATGCATACAAGCTTGATTTGCCTGCAGACTACGGTGTAAGCAATTCTTTCAATGTTGCTGATTTGAAGCCGTACATGGGTGATAAAGATGAGCTTTAGTCGAGGATGACTCCATTTCAAGAGGGGGAGGATGATGAGGACATCTTTACAATGGATACAACCAGCTCTAACTCCACTCACCAGGATGAACCACCACTTCAAGGACCACTCACTCGAGCCCGTGCACATCAACTAAATTATCAGGTGAAGGCGTTCTTAAGTATTCCACTTAATGATACAATGAATGGGATGCTACTTAATTTTTGTGATGATGTGATTATTCTTAGGAACCATGGGGAAGACCCACAACGCACAAGGGAGTTCGTGTCCGGAGGGAAGAGCAAATTGGAATCAGATTCGGACTCCCAGAGATGGTCAAATTCAAACGGCCATAACTTTTGATCCAGAAGGCTTCTGGAGGACTATGAGTACCAGAATGAAAGCTCTGGTTGTCCTCTTTCCAACCAATCTGAGATCACCTCCAAATTCCTTCCGAGTCAAAGGGAATACGCAAAACAATTCAGAACACTTTTCCAGTCCGAGTCTAATTGGGCTTTAGTCTTTTATTTCGGGTTGTAATCAGTAGGCCCATGTTAAAACCTAGTGCTGCATGCCCCTTGGTCTATAATTAGCCAGCCGCCACCATAGTTAGGGTTTTGGGTTTTGTTTGATTCAGTTAGCCATTGCTACTGCTTATACTCACGCATGCCGACTAGGCCGCCCGTCTACTCGTTCATCGGAACCCCAACTTCATGTGTTTTGTTTCTGAACCGATCTGAATTCATATTCGCAAAGTGAGTTGCTTGTTATCCCTTGTTCTTGTTGGTTCTTCGATTGCTCGCAGGAACAAAGACCTTCGTGGTCAGGTTGGTCGCGCTTCTCGCGGGATCAATAACCTTCAGGAGGGTGGTGTACCGGTCGCTAAGGCACAACGTTGGGTTCGTTGTACTCGGGCCGCCAACTTCGCCCTCCACCAAATCGACACTACCTCCTCTCATCGAAAGATCAGGACGCCTAGTTGTATCAAGTGGTATCAGAGTGCCAGGTTGCTCGGTGAGAGGCTTCTTGTTCTTAGATTTGTTCTGCCTACAGTCCAAAAATTAGCAAAAACAAAAATAAAATCCTTTCGGTCCTAGCCAATTTCGGCCTATTGCTTTTGCTGTTTTAGCCATACTTGTTGAATTTGCATTACGTCGTCGAGTTGGTTCATGCTAACCTTTGTGGACCTATATCACCATCAACCACAGCCGGTAACCAGTGCTAGTGCAGCCACTTCAAGTGGGTGTATTTTCTTAAAACAAAAGATCAAACTTTTGATGCATTCAAAAGGTTCAAAGTGCTTGTTGAATAGGAAAGCGGGCACAAATTGAGAACACTCAAAACAGATCGAGGAGGTGAGTTTATTTCTCATCAATTCGCAGATTTTTGTGTAGAAGAAGGAATTCAAAGGCATCTCACTGCACCCTACACACCACAGCAAAACGGTGTAGTAGAACGGTGAAATCGTTCAGTGCTAAATGTCACTAGAAGTTTGTTGAAAACAATGGGAATGCCCCGGGTGATGTGGGGCGAGGTAGTGAGGCATGCTATTTATCTTCTGAATCGTGTGCCTACTAAAGCAGTAAAAGGAGCTACTCCTTATGAAGTGTGGAAGGGTAGAAAATCCAATCTGGAGCAGCTTCGGTTATTTGGGTGCATGACATTTGCTAAGGTGCCAGCAAGCCAAACTCATAAACTGGATGTTCGAAGTGAACCAATGGTGCATCTGGGAATTGAAGAGGGAAGCAAAGCTTATCGACTTCTTGATCCAGTAAGGAGAAGGATATGTGTTAGCCGTGATGTGATTTTTGACGAAAGTAAGAAATGCAATTGGGATTGGTTGTCTGGAGATAATCCTGTCTCGGCTAAATTCACTATTCAATATTTGACATTGACTGAAGAAGTAAATGCAGCATCTGCAGACATAGCGCAACAAGATTCAGGCTCAGAGACACTTGTTGAGGGAGATCAGTACTCAGTTGAACCTCCTTCTCAGTTGGCTTTGGGGTTGGGAGAAGCAACAACAGCTCCAACCGAATCAACACCATTATCACTGACACCTACTTCAAATTCAGTTAGTACGCCTTCTACCTCCTCCTTTGAGTCAGTTCCATTGAAGTTCAACTCGCAGCAAAGATTTATCAAGAAACAGAAGGCATGCAGTGGTTTGATACTGGAGACATGCAGGTGCTGGAAGAGCTAAACATTGTGACAATTAATGAGCCAGCAAGTTATTCTGAAGCAGCAAGCAACAAAGATTGGAAGAAGGCAATGCAGAATAAGTTTGACTCAATTGAAAGAAACATGACATGGACTTTAACAGGCCTTCCCATGGGTACAAAGCCAATCGGTTTGAAATGGGTATACAAGCTAAAAAAACGCAACTGGAGACATCGTAAAGCACAAGGCGAGATTGGTTGCAAAAGGATATGTGCAATAAAAGGGAATTGATTTCGAAGAAGAATTTGCTCCGGTTGCTAGAATGAAGACCGTGAGATTATTATTAGCATTGTCAGCTCATAAGGGTTGGCAGGTGCATCATCTCGATGTCAAATCAACTTTTCTCAATGGGGAGCTTCAAGAAAATGTATATGTATCTCAACCAAAGGGTTTTGTCATTGCCAAGAAGGAAGACAAAGTGTACAAATTTTCCAAAGCATTGTATGGGTTGCGGCAAATGCCTAGAGCCTGGAACACACGCTTGGACACAACCTCGAAGAACCTCGATTTTCTCAAATGCCCTCAAGATCAAGCAGTTTACAAACGTAGCTCTGATAAAGGCTTACTCATTGTTGGAGTTTATATTGATAATCTAATTGTGACTAGAGAAAATCAATAGGAGATTTGGTTCTTCAAGGAGCAAATGGAGAATGAATTTGAAATAAGTGACTTGGGGATGCTTTCTTACTATCTGGGAATAGAAGTAAAGCAAGCAACAGAAGGGACATTCTTGAGTCAAGCCGGATATGCTAAGAAGATATTGCAGCAAGCAGGGATGTGGGAATGCAATCCATCAAAATACCCGATGGAACCAAAGTTACATTTGACCAAAGATGAAGAAGGAGCACCGGTAAATGCAACAGCTTATCGGAGTTTGATTGGATGTTTGCGATACTTGCTGCATACCAGACTAGACCTAAGCTACTCGGTTGGGATGGTTAGCAGGTATATGGAAACACCCAAACAAAGCCACTTAAATGCAGTCAAGCAGATCCTTCAGTATGTTAAAGGAACTGTTGGCTTCGGCATTGCTTACATGCACAATGGAGATAGTAAGCTGATAGGCTTTAGTGATAGTAATCTTGTGAGTGATCTTGATGACAGGAGCAGTACTACCGGTATGGTATTTTATTTCTCAGGTCCAATCACTTGGTGCTGACAAAAATAGAAAACTATGGCATTATCTTCATGCGAGGCAGAGTTTATGGCTGCGGCATCTACTGCATGCCAGGAAGTATGGTTAAGAAGTCTGGTAAGTAGTTTAACCAGTGTTGAACTAGAAAAAGTGGTGCTAAAGGTTGACAATAGATCAGAAATAGCATTTCTAAAGAATTCGGTGTTTCACAGGAGGAGTAAACATATAGATACCAAATACCATTTCATCCGGGAATGTGTTGAAAATGGGCTGGTTTCAGTCAAATATGTGAGCATCGAGGAATAATGCACAGATATTTTAACCAAAGCTCTTGCGAGAGTCAAGTTTGCTGAGATGCGAGGTTTGTTGGGTGTCAGAAACATTGCTGAAGAAGATCAGGATTAAGGGGGAGAATGTTGGATGTAATCCTAATCAGAAGAGTTTTTTTTCTGATCCGTTTCAGGTTGCAGATAAGTTTGGTAGTTAAGTTAATTGTCGGTCGTAGAACACTAATTATCTTTAAGAGTCCAGTTCGGTTCAGATTAGATTGAATTGCTTTGCAATTTGTAATCTAACCTTATCTATAAAAGCTATAAAAAGGTGAATATACCCAGAAAAGCTGCGCAGTTGAGGACAGCACCAAAATCCTCTTGTTGATTGTTTTGCTCTGTTTTTGCTCTCTCCTGAAGTCTTGTGTTCTTCATCTACGTATTGGGAGTTTTCTTCTGAAGTTCAGAGCATTGGTAAAAGCTCTGTTGATGTTTTGTTTCCGTGAAATCCAGAGAACTGGCAAAGTGTTATTATCGTTGTTTTGCTGGAAGTTCAGAGAACTAGTTGAGTTCTGCGGTTATTGTTTTCTTGCAGATCGGATCAGAGTAGCGCAGAGGAAGGGAGTTTCAAGTTGAATACCATCACGGAGCTAGACGATTGATGCTGCTGCCATCTGCGTGGCTAACTCCATTAATTGGGTCATCCTGGCTGAAAGCAGCCTGAGCAGCAGGCGTGTTGTTCATCTGTCTATTCTGATAGCAGCAGTGTATGTTTTGGATGGACAATATCTTAAAGCGAAAATGTAATAAACAGACAAAAACAGAAGGCTAGCTTGGTACGATTATATGGATTTAATCCTATAATAGCAGTTCACACGCGCCGAGCATGACAGAGTAAATTAATATATCTGTATAAAAACTACTTATCATATGTTTTGTATGGCAGGGGAAGAGGGTTTTTACTAACAGGAGATGACGAAATAAGCATAAGGGGTTGCTATATAATTACAGGTATTTTTTTAGCTAGGTATAGCACCACTGTCCATAGTTTGCGCAACAAAATACTGATGGTTGGCAGGGAAAATCACGATAGCATCAAAAGCATGGGAGGCCTTCCAACTAACACTGCTACAGAATACGTGTTTACTGCAGGGTATACATCGGCATCACTATTGGATGTGGACCCAGTACTACCTAAGTGGCAGTGATAGTCAAGAACTATCACTGTCGGATGTAAACCGGCAATGATAATCACTATCACTACCGGTTCATATTGTACAACCGGTAGTGATAATAATTATCACTACCGGTTGGCAGTGATAAGTAACTATCACTGCACATTTTCATCATAACCGGCAGTGATAAGTAGTATCACTGCCACTTTTCTCTCGACAACCAGCAGTGATAACTCTCTGCCCTATTTTCATCTAAAACTGGCAGTGATGGGTTTTTAAACCTTTATATAAAGGGTAATTCAAATACATTGAAGCATCATAATATTTAATTATTACATTGTTCATTCACTTTTGAAGGAACATAATATTTAATTATTACATTGTTCATTCACAATCGTTGACATCTCACTTAAATTACAAATGCTTGTAAAACTCGTCCTTCGGGTTGATAACTTCTCGAACAATGAACCCAGCTAGCTGCTCTCGAAGGGCTTCAATTTCGTTGTCAAGCAGGCCGCTGGTGTCCAGCTTCACGCGCTGTCATAGGAGAAATTGAAGCATTAATTAGTGTCATCATCTTTATAAAGAAAAGTATGCGTCAACATGTAATGATATACCATCTCGCCATTGTAGTCCGTACTATTAGTGATGAACGCGTGTATATGTGTTATTGCGTAGTATCCACATAGATTGTTCCCATTGGGCCTGTCTCAGGCAGGAAAATTGGTTTTTATTTTGAACTTTTTCGTGAATGGACGACACCGCTGGCTCTTCTTGCGGTATTTTGCGTACACCATGTGCATGGTTTCGAGTAGTCATTAAAATTAATTAGGTGCAATAGAATGGAAGATTACTGGCGTAATAATGCAACGACCGAGTTTACCTGTCTAGCAACTCTATTAATTCTTTATAATCGGCTGTCGGTTTCCTCATTGAGTCCAAGACAGTGATGTTGCTTTCGTCTAACATGATGACGAGGAGGATCCAGTAAAAGCTGCAGAAACCAATTAGTCGTCACATAGTGTTGCGCATCAAATATGCAAGACTAGTAGGCAGGGAAACACGTACTGAAAGTTGTAGGGTAAAAATATGTAGGTCTTATCTTGTAACTTTAGCAGCGCCTTGAGTACATACTCCTCAACATCTTTTATTGTTCTTGGATCTAGAATAAGTTCGCAGTTGATAAGGCTCGGGTCGAGGAATCCTACCCTTTCATTTAAGTCTGCTCTAAGTGTCATTGCTTCCATTTTACATAAAAAAAGAAGTCAGATCCTCAGTTTAAGGGTACGTGAATGTACAGCATGAAGTATATATACAAGAAACTTATAGAGTCCACATTCTTAATATAGACATGTCCAGAGCATCTCGTTGGTGCACTAGTATAGTTCCATGTGTTCTACCCAGAAAACGCCGTCCATGTTGTGAAAATCCACATCTTTGTATTTGACGGGGAAAGCATCGTTATTTGTCTCTTGGACATACTGCTGGTACCATTGATGTAGACGTCGTAACTGTGTTGTCAATTTAAACTCCTCATTTGGATCCACCAAAGTTTTCCCATTAACGAATGGCCACCTTAGAGGGGGCTTCTGCCCTTTAGCACCACTTTGGCCTCCAGCAACAGCTGCTTTACCACCATCTCCTTTAGATTTCTTTCTAGAGATGCGCTCGTAGTATGATCATTGGCTAAGTTGAGGAGATTCAGTTGCCCGTCCTGTCTGTTTAACCGTCGCTAAGCCCACGAAGAAATCCCTTTTGGCAGCTTCGATTACAACCTTATTAGGTGGTGGCATCTTTTTGAAGTGAGCTGTTACGCTGGCGTCTACTTCCCTTCTAATTTCTTCTTCGGTCAGGTTATATGCTCGTTTCTTGCTAAGAGTTCGTGCTGGCTTCACAGATGAGGAACTTTCCCCTCTGACTGTATAGAATGTTGAGATCGCGGTGCTCTTTGATTACTGTCTTGTGGCGCTGGAGCAGGAGAAGAACCTTTCTTGGGTGACGCCGGAGGAGGACTTTTCCTGGGTGGAGAGTCCGCCTCCTCATCATTAGTATGATCATCGTCATTTCAACTTCTGAGCCAACTTTATGTAGCGCTTGCGCCACGCAATGAATGTGCCCAAGCTTTGTCCGAGATTATTTTCCCCTCCTCGCCCGGGATCTCAACATCAACTTTGTGGTATCTGTCAACCACGCTGTCAACTAAAGATGGCAACGGGTCGGGTCGGGTGCAGGTTTTACAAAACCCGACCTGAAACCCGAATTGAAAAACCTGACCCGAACCCGAATACCATATCGGGTAAAAATCTATACCCGAACCCGACGGGTACCCGAAAACCGATGGATACCCGACGGGTTTGTGTAATACGGGTGACAATAGGTTGGGTTGGGTGTGGGTTTTGCAAAATCCGACCCGACAAGAAACCTGAACCCAAAAACCCGACCCCAAACCCGGCGGTTACCCGGAACTCTACGAGTACCCGATGGGTATATCGGTATTTCGGGTACCCAATGGGTACCCGCGGGTGAAAATTAAAACCCGAACGCATTTCGGGTACCCGACCCAAACAACCCACGGGTAAAAATTAAAACCCGAACCCGACCTGATTAGGTGCAAAACCCGTGGGTACCCGAACCCGTGGGTACAATTGCCACCCCTACTGTCAACTGATACTCTGGTGTATCCCTGAGGAATTGGGCGGTTATGCAACCTGCCCTTCGATGCATGGCCAAGCCACCCCTTTAGCCACCTTGATGGTAATGTTCACTGCGGGCAGGTGTAGACTACAGCATGTCGGCTCTATGATTTTGTCTATAGGAAAACTACATGCTGAATTCTCTTCAGGAGGGCCTGCAGACGCTTGGTTGCTTTTACAAGCCCAGTGGGACTCTGGAACTGGTGGTCGACGTCATGTGATTGACATTCGCTAAGGACGTTTGCTAGCATTTCTTGCATCTTTTGCATCTTTTCTTCAAATTCAATTTCCCTTCCGTGCATCCGGTCTTCTATTTCTTGTACACGTTCATCCAACTGTTCTTGTCTGAATTTCTTTGGTCGCTTATAAATTTCGACATCCTCTGGGAACGCTTCTTTCCAGGGCACCAAGCCGAACTCTCTGGTGCGACCAGGGTGCTTTTTATTACTCAAGGTGCATGTTAGCTCGTTGTTCACCCTTCTTGGCTGGAAGGTGTCCTAAGTAGCTTGGGAGTGGGCATCTGCGATCTTCTTTGAGATTTCCTCGTCTGTCTCGCTTCTGAAGCTTAAGCTACCATCATCCGATAGAGTAACTCCCCTCGCAAGCAGCCAGTACTTTGATCTTGGGGCCATCTCGGACGTTGCAGTAATAACTCCACTACAAGTTAGCTCTTCTTCTCGTGCATCCCACTTGGGTACTTTCCTCACGTAGCCACCGGTGCCTAGCATATAGGGGTAAATGTTCTTGTCCGAATTTGCCTTGTTCTATTGGCTGATAGCCTTGGCTTCATCAGATTTCTTATACTCCACGAATTCATCCCAAAATTACTCTAACCTTGGGTATCTATTAAAATTCGACGTTTGATCCTTCTTAACATACTCCTTATTCAGCTTTGTCTTCCAATTCTTCCATGCGGATCCCATGATGGTTAGCGCACGTTTCTTGGCAAGCTCCAACTAATCTTCAAGAAACTGAAACTTGGCTATCAACTCTATCTACAATAGTTCCTTGATGTCATCGGAAACATACGATGGTCAATCGGAAACATATCTACAATGATGCGGGTATAGCTGGTTCCCTGACTACATTAAGCTCCACAATCACCTTTCGTTCACCTGTGCGCATCTTTCTAGGGCCTCGCCCACGACGCTGCCTTCGTGCACCAGATGTCTGACCCTACATTTTGATTGTTTCATTAGTCATTTGGCCCTGCTAGAGAATTACCCCGTGTACGTAAAGAATTTCATCGGGAAGCACATCCTACTAAAGAATTACCTCGTGTACATTTGTTGTCTCGGGTTGTTCCAGGTTAAGAAACCTTGTCGGACTTTACTCCAGGCTTTGGTTCACAGGCTCAGTGCCATCAGGCTCGTGTCCCTGGTTAGAGGCCATGTGCAGCAAGTTTATCTAGAATTTTAAATTAACAAAATCATGAGATGAATCTTCACACTACTTGAATGACCATTTTGTCGTGCGTTAGAGTTGCTAATATCAATGTTTTCCGTATATAAGGTGTAATCACCATTTTGTCATACGTTAGAGTTGCTAATATTAATGTTTTGCATATACAGAGCGTAATTGTTAGACTATACAAAGGTAATCATAGAACATGCATATACGAAACAATAAATAAAGCAAGGTAGACATGAAATATAAATCATATACATTGAAGACACCATTATACATCGAAGTCACTATTATATATCAAAGGCACCATTATACATCCATGGCACCATTAAACATACATACATACATACATACATACATACAAATTAATTACATACATATACCAGTAAACGTAAGAATACATACATACATACATACATACATACATACATACATACGTACGTACGTACATACAGTGCTAGTAAAACAAAACTAAAGCTTTATGGATCTGTTTCTCCAATGCCTACACTTGTGACAATGAACATATGAATTGCACACAACAAATCAATAACAACCTGAAAATGTTTCTACTAATTAAGGTACAACACAGTAAGCATCTCATTTTGTATCCCGAATATATAGATGTGTCAATGTGGAAAAAAGAATAGCGTGGACATTCTCTCCTTGGTATGCATATTGCATGACTCCTGCCTAGCACCATTAATTTCACGAGCTCTTTTATAGTACACTAAATTCGACATAAACTACTGATTCTTTTCGATTTAATGGATCAACTTAGTTACAATTTATTTACACTTCTTCTGATAATAAAGTAGTCGAAATACCCTAAACAAATGAACGATTACATCTAATTTGGTGTCAGTATGTCGTAATCAATCCAGTACCTCACACCAACCTAGTTTGCAAGCAACAACCAACAGAGCATTGTCACATATATACACTTTGGCTTGCATAATAATAGGAACAAAGTAGCAGTACACACACACATATGCACCAGATTCGAGCTACACAACTGTCTCTATTAGGTTTTTCACCATCCATCCAAAATGACACGCCAAGTAGGAACGAATACGATCACCAAACTATGACAAGCTATACACAGAAATATGTTAACAAATTAAGGCACCCTCAATCGCATTCAATCAATACATTTAGAATCATTCTTAGAATTCTATAAAAATAATTAAACAAGAACATACCCTCAATACCCCAGAATCACTCAGTAAAAATTTTAGAATATTTATATGTCATTTTCTACCTCTATAAAATAAGAAACCGAAAAGACAATAATCAGACCATCAGATTGTCAGAATTTTATAAAATTCTTTGAGTCAGATTTTAAGCTGAAATATTTATGGTAGATCAAATAGCTCATCATGATCTGCTCCAAAAAGTTTCAAATATATATATAAATTGATTTGCATACCAAATTAAACCTGAAACAGAAATGCTGCCAAATCTCTTCAATCAATTAGCTAGTTCCTTCCTTAACGCAAAACAAAAATATATAAATTGATTGGCAATGTCCAGAGTTGTTTTTTCCACTAGGGCCGAACCCAAGGGATCCAAAAATCCAAATCTCTTCAATCAATTAGCTAGTTCCTTCCTTAACACGAAAGATAGCAACATTACAACAACTATAGCTAGGGCAATCCATGAAATCGTGTTAAAACACAAAAAGATAGTAATAGCAATCTTAAGTGGGGCAGTTTCAAAGAGGGGGAGGTGCCGCTTAGAGGGAGATGCAGGGGGGAGGCACCGCAGGTGGAGATGTTGGGGAGGGGTTGTAGTGACCCCCATTTTTACATAAATGCAAAAAATGGAAATCTCATGTACACACAGTACTAGTCCCTGGATCAGTAGCTAGTACACACATTTACAACAATTGATATCACATCCATACTCTTTATTATAAATCATAAACGTAATGTACATAATAAAGTCTTACAATTTAGAGAAATGCAGCGGAAAGAATTAAAGTCTTGTAGTGTGCCCATCCAATCCCTCAGGCAACTGACAAGGTATAATCCCTAGAAAAACTCGTTAACATTCCCGAATCCTGCGTCAAATAAGTTTCATCGAGCTATTCTGATTCTTCACCTAAAAACCACAAATAAGCAAGGGTGAGTACTTGCGTACTCAGCAAGACTTTAGCAAACCCTATAATACATGCAGGCCATTCAAAGGAAAGGCTTTCATGGTTATTTTGCATAAAGCTAGGTTGCAAAAGAATTTACTGAAGTTTAGAATATAAACGAAATATAAGTAAAAGCAATATAATATGTAAATAGGAATCAGTAAATTGTACGAACCTCAATTCCTTTGATCATCTCCATGAATCAATCATTGACATCATATATCAATCCGAAATAATTCATTTCCATGAATCAATCATTGACATCATAAGTCAATCCGAAATAATCCTTCCAACAAGGATATCCAATCCAAATCATGGTGCTAGACAGCACATATCAACATTCCCATTTTGTAAAATAAAATGCTAACTATGTGATGACTTTACCAAATGCCCATGATCGCGGGCGCGGCTAATCGATTAGTTTTAACTCTGCAGAGTTGTATAGCTTTACCCACAAGACATGACTTAACTCTTTGTGCAACGTATTAGCACACTTCCTTTGGTGTGCCGCAGAGAGTCATGACATAACTGTTCGATTACTTAATCCTAACTTTGCACCAGCACGGGACGAAAACCCACAATATGGCGGAAGAACTCAGAGCATAGAAATGATGGAACTTCCCCACAGAGTGGCATACACCGTTGTATCGGTAAACGTTTGATCCATGATCACCTCAGTGTGGACGTCCCTTCGAGCAATTCATTAAGAAACAACAGACTACTCCGGCCTTCCAATGTGCAAAGCTAGTTTCAAGTAACTTAATAAGTTAAGGTGTCCCATACCAAAGACTTGTGGTTGTACGGTTATCTTGGCTTGAAAACAACCCATAGTTCGGTCCTTAATCCGACACGGGCAATAATCTCCCCTAATCTACTTGCAAATCCATGCACACCAAAGCTATTGCCAATAATTGCCCGTATCAATATTATAGTTTGATTTTCATTTTTAATTAAAATAACCAAAATCACCATCATGTCTCAACATGTCTAAGAATCATTATCATGCCTCAGCATATCCATGTATCATTTGATCAATGTCTCAATTCGATGTATACTAAGTCTAAAGCATGGCTAAGCAAGATTATTAGACATTGTGTATTCCCAGAGTGACATTATATATTGTCTAACCATTATTCTAAGGTATCAAGGTTCACAGATTCATTCACATCAAGGAGGTTTCAGGAATCAACAGGTATAACTACCATTATCCACAATATAGCTGAGTTTAATAAATATACGCATGCAATCAAAACATTTAATGAAAACATTTATAAAACTGGGATCAACATGATCAAAGGAGGGTGCTTGCCTTGCTTATGATGAAGTCAAAGTTGTAGTCGACGATGGAAGTCGTTACGTCGAATTCTAAACGTCGTTCCAAGGAAAGTAGCAAATAACAATTTCAATAAGGGCAAAAGGAAAATAGATAAAAAGAACAAATAAAACTCTTCACAAGAAACAGGAATTGCTCTTTATGGATTTATAAATTTTATCTTACGAATCCAAAATGCAAAAATTGTTTGGATTAATAGAATTAATCATTAATTGCAAGGTTTATTGAATTTGCTATTTATGATATGCTTTCGACAACCTTATTACTTACAGGTTTTACTCTATCAGGATTTAGATTCAAAGCAAGATAATTTAAGGATATCTTCTCGATTACTACAGATTAAATCCTAAGGATCATTTCTGGTTTATTTGAGAAGATTCTGTTGATACAAACTTCGTAGTTGAGGTCCAATTGTTCTTTCTACCGAATTCATAAATATGATCTTTTAGGGTTATTTGACCTACAAGATTTATATGCAAACCTTAGCAAATTGAGATTATCTTTTCATAACAGTGTAGACTACACTTTAAAGAACATTGCTAAACTAGTTACACAAATTTTAGGATTCGGACAAGTTATTATTTCCATCGACGAAAAAGCTTAAGTGGTAACTTTTGTTTACAATTTACGGAATCGGCCAAAAGGTAAAGACAACGATTAACGATTAAGGGTTTTGGTTTAGCTAGATTTAGATGAAAAGCATGTTTAATATGAAATATTTTTCTAGAATCTAGTAGAACAAACTTTGCAGAGCATTACTAAATAGGTTTCATAGATTTTAGTATTTAGATTAGCTATTTTATCTACTGCCGAAGTAGCCTAAATGATCATAATGAATAACGCTAAATCGACCAACTTTCAAATTTCATTTCTATCTACACTTTATATGATCCTTGATTCATTTTTCAGGTGTTAGTAGGTAGCAATCCTAAAAATGTTTTAAAGTTGGTTTGGCATTATTTTTACTCAAATTGCAATATATTACCTATTTACTTATTGTTATAAATAGCATTTTCTTTCATTAAAAGAATGCAAATATTATCTTATCTTAAATATTTTTATATACATGAATCCTTATTGTTTTTAGGAGATTAGTAAAAATTATTTTATCATTTTATGAGTTTTATGCTTTTATTTTTATTAATGGCCATATTATGGATTCCTACTGCTCATATAGCAAATAAACTAATCCGAGTTGAACATTTAAATATTTTTGTATATTTAAGTTTATTATGATCCCAGATGCACATAAAAATTTATTTGATGATTTTAGGATTATATTTTACATGGACGCAGTAATGTCCTTAATAGGTTTATTCTAAGTTTCTATTTTAAATAAATAAAACCAAACATGATAATTAAATATTTTTGAATATTTTGAATCTACATGAATTTACATGAATTTATAAATTTACTTCACTTAATTTTGATTATTGGTTCAAAAGTTATAAGCAAATGTATTTTATTCGGATTGGAAATTGGATGAAAATGCAAAATGCGTTTTCTGAGTTAGAAGGCGCCTTTACCCTTTAGACTGAAGACACAGGCTGACAAAAGGGACCCGCACGGCAGAGACTCGGCGCAGCCAGGGAATGACGAAGGGGACCAGGTGGCAGTGGCAGAAGAACAGGGGACAGATGCCGAAGCTCACCGGCGACGAAGGAGTGCCGGAGAGGCTTCTCTGGTTGCACCATGGGCTTCATCACGCTTGCGCGCATCCAGGGGTGGTCTCGCAGTGGCCGGAGGACGCCGGAGTTGGCGCGCCACCGTGGGCCAGCGGCGGAGGCCATGGTCGTCGAACAAGCTCGATTTTTGTGATGATTTCTCAGAAATTGAAGGTGGAATGAGCATTAGTGTGATCCTAAATGCTCATTTTTGGATTCTATTGGAAGGATGAATAAGTAAAGCAGGATGCTCACCGAGTGCTTCAATGGCGGAAAGGGCAGCTCGGTGGTGCGGCTTGACGGAGAAGATGAACTCGGTTTAACGGTGCGGATGGCCTCCTAGTACCGTGAGGAAGCTCCGGGCCAGATGATTTGGTGCGAGACTTGATGAAGTGGCCCAATCGGATTTCTCCCCCAAATCGGGTGTTGCCGAGTTTGAAGAAGAAAGGGGGTGCGTCGGTTTCTTTGGCTTGCCGACGGCAAGGGGTGGTCGGAACCGGCGAACTGACTCCACGGCAGGCTTCATAGCATCATCCCGCACCTAGGGGTGGCGCCAGGGTGGCCGGAGGCGGCCGGAGCAAGGTTGCCCACGGCGCACATGGTGGCGGCGACGGAAATGGTCCGTGCCGGCGAGGGGAGGCTGGAGACGGTGAACTGGCTGCACTGAGAGCAACGGCAGGTGGTGGCTCACACGGGGATGGTCTTCTTTCTCATCGGAGATGGCGGGAGATGGGTCGTCACCGGAAGGGGGCGGCGGCGAGGTGGTGCGGAAGTCTTTGCCGAGGCAGAGATGAGCCAGTAGAAATGGTTGCCAGGGCAAGAGATTGGCAGGGGAGGCACGGTGCTGGCAGAGGGGAGCTGCCCATTTTGTGCCGTGGCAAGGATCGGGTGGTCAAGACCTTGCCGTGGCAGCGACTCGGCAAAGGGTGAGGGCGGCTGATTTGTTTCCTGCTGGCGATTCCAAACACAGCAGAGGCGTGGCAGCCGATGAGAGGCCGTGGCAGAGGGCTGGCAGGGAGGTAGGTCGACGTGGCTCAGGTGGAAGGTTGCGGCGCGGGTGAAGACAAGGAACGGAGGCGGTGCTGCCCTGCCGTTCTTATCTGCGCATGATACAGAGAGGAGAAAAGGGATGAGGGAGAAGAAGATGAACAGTAGCTGACGTGTGGGGTCAAGGGTCCACAAGGCAGAGAGGGAAAAAGGCTGGACCGGCTGTGCTTGGATGGATGACACTTGGCCAGTCTACGGTTGAGATTTTTACAGCACAAAAGGAAAGGATGATGTCAGCTTGTCTACTACTTAAGGTTACCAAATCGACTCAACAATTTTACCAGACTTTTTACAGGAATTGGTCAGGAGAATATAAGGATCCAGTAAAATGTTGAGATAAAAACTCATTGTAGATATTTTATTAAAATTCTGGCAATATATAATGCACAGATTTTCCCATTCTGTTTTTGATTTACTAAAGTGTCCAAATAAATTTATTAATTTTTGAAAATTTGGTTTTCAAATTATTTTGAGATAATCATGCTTCTGTAAACTTTTCAGAATTTTATATTTGATAATTAAATTATAAAAATTCTGACATTGCTATTTACAGATTTATTTGTTTTCTGTTTTTGAATTTCTAAAATATTCAAATGCAAGTTTTGATTTATGATATTTTTACCAAAGGTAGATATGGGTATTAGGTTGGCATGGTAAAAATATTAGCTTGAGGATAGGTCTAGATATTGCTACAAAAATCTGACATGGTTTAATTCAGATTTCTTGTCTTTTATCATTTTGTCATTTCAATGAATTTGACTTTTCTTGCAATTGCAAAAGTTCAAGAAGATGCAAAAGAATTCAGAAATTGAAATTCAAATCAAATTCACATTTCAAATTCATTTTAATATTTCATTTTTTTTGATAATAATGATTTTAAGTTTTGAAGTCTTCTTTTCATTAAGTTCATAATGGAATAAATGAGGAAAGATTATTGTTTAAAATCAAAATCTTGATTTCAATTACACTTTTAATTCATTTCCATTTTGAAATATAAAACTTTCACTTTTCTTTATTTTTTGAATTCTAGGTATTACTGATGGGTCGTGGGGAGAAATTTGGCGAGGAGGGTCAATGCGGGAGGCGACACGGGGATCTGAGTGGTCATGGCTAGGGCGGCATAGACGAAGGACGACATGAATTACAAACGGGATGCAAAATGACAAAGTGCGGGAAAGAGAATGTTTATATAGGGAGGATTATTACAATCGGTTCAACCAAATAACCCGGCATTAATGTATTATCTCTACCGGTTTATTTTAGAACCGTCAGTGATGTAAGACTATTAGTGCCGGTTCATTTATGAACCGGCAGTAATATAACAACATCAGTGTTGGTTGAAATATAACCTGGCAGGGATATGGAACTATCAGTGCCGGTTGATAAACGACCCGGCACTGATGTGTTACATTAGTGCCGAGTGTCTTACGTCAACCAGCAATGATGTTTCACTATCAGTGCCGGGTAGGGTATGACTCGGACTGATGTGTTATATTACTGCCGGGTATTGTATATCAACGGGTACTAATGTTCACCATCTGTGCCGTGTTACCAACGAACCGGCAGTGATAGTCCCTGCCCCCCTGCATGCCAAGTGCTGGTGTGGCAGAAATAGCGGTGGAAATTGCTGCCGCGACAAGGATTGGGAAGCCACTCGAGCACGCTGCCGCGGAAAGGATTGGGTAGTCGCTCAGGCATACGCGCGAAGGCGAGGAAGAGGGGCCCATATGGCAGGGGGAGGAGGGTAAAAGAAAAGGAGTTTTCTGATTTTTGGACAACCACACGGATTTGGATTTAATTGAATATCCAAACTGAGGTGAAAATTTTTGAAACTTTTTGAGGAGGATACGGATGACCTGATGATGTTTTTGTAAAATGTTTGTCTTGAGATTTGACCTGAGGAGGTTTGTAAAATTCTGACAAGCTGACTAATTGACTATTGATTTCTATGTTATTGATTTTCTACAGGTATCAAACAATATCGAAATATTCTAAATTTTTTTTTGAATGATTATAATAATCAATACTCCATACATTACAAATTGAAGCATGTCCTTCGTACAAAATGTTTATATTACAAATTGAAGCTTGACCTTTATACAAAATAAAGCATATCCTTAATTATACAAAATAAAGCAAAAATTTGCCCCCTCTCTACCCCAGCCAAGCAAGAACAGAGCTCCTCTCTGTTTTGGACAGGTTAGGGAAGGAAGCCGGGATATATATAGTGCCATGTTATCACAGCCGGCTTTTGCTCTAAAACCGGTAGTAATATATTACTGCCACTTCTATCTCTAAATCCGGCAGTGATATCGCTGTTGTTTGCGCGGGAAATCACGTTATCACTGCCGGTAATACTGTTGAACCGGCAGTAATACATCACTGCCAGTTCTATCTCTAAATCCGGTAGTGATATTGCTGCCATTCGCGCGGGAAAATATACTGTTTTTATCACTGCCGGTTGAATTTAGAACTGACAGTGATAAGATTATCACTGCCGGCTCGAGCCTGCCCGGCAGTGATGGGGGGTCACGGATGAACTAGTCTGTAGCGGTGTAAATCTTAACCTATATCACCAAAGAACATGAATAATGCAATAGCAGGTTTGTCTTCTTCATCGGAGTCCACACCAGCAGCATGTGTGTTTATCTTAACGGAATGAGTTGTACTCGGACGTCCAAAATTTTCGAACACACTGTAACATTTTTTTCTTCACGTGCAACATTTTGTTACAACGCGTGCAACATTTTTCTTCGACAAACAATGAAATTCGCTACAGTAAACAGATGTTGCAAGCGTTCCAAAAAATGTTTCACGCGTTGACAAAAAATGTTGCAAGCGTAGAAAAGAAATGTTACAAGAGGCGTCCGATGGGATGAATAGAAATCAGACGTCCGAGTGCTAGTTTCTCCCTTATCTTAAATCTGTTTCACAATTAAGAGAATTAATGCACAAGATGTTATAATCATTTTTAAACTGTAAAACACTGATATGAGTAGGGACATGGACTGTGCGAAGCTGTATGGATCATTACACCTCGGTTCAGCTGTCCTAACACCACACCATCCGGAAAAGTTTTTTTTTCCAACACGAAGAGCATGCTATATACCACAAAAGCGTAGGAAAAAATAAGTCTATGCAAAGGGTAGTCTACTAGAGAGATGTATAAGTTTTATTTTGTTTGCACACTAGAGATTCATTAGGGATGAGGTCCATGAGCCTGTGAACCGTGGTGCTAATTGGATCAGCATGAGTACGGCTGCTTTGCTGCCATTCAATTCGGTGTGGACGGTTTCCAATCCTATGTAACATGTTATCAGTTAGAACAAAAGGAATGTGTGTAGGTAAAATAATAAATGGTATGGTATGTGTAATGACACATTGACTATATGAAGTGTAAATGAAGAGAACATGTCGGTAGGGCGTTAATTAATATCAGGTATTGGAATGTTAATATACTACTTGCATGCAAAAGTGCTTTGCAATGTAAGTTGTCCCACGCATGTATGAACAAACATTGTTAGTCAGCCATAGCTTATAGTGAACCATGAATCAAATAAACCATGGATGTTTTGTTTGGGATAGATCCGATGTAGGAAGAGGACGTACGTAGGCACATTCCATCAGTTATCTTAGTTGTACTTTTAACAATTGGGCCTAACTTTGTAGTCGCATTGGTAACTGATGAAACGGCAGTCATGAGGACAGCAGCATCTAATAAAGGATGGAGATCAAAGCAAAGAAAATTAAGAGCAAGTCAATCAAGCAAAGGAAAACATAAAGGAAAGAAGACCTGTTCTACGAGCAATCCGACGCAAATTGGATAACCACCCTTTTTTCCCTCTTCTCAGCTGCCTAGGCAGGTTTAACCAAACGGCAAAAATGGTTTCCTGTCATGCAGGGAAGTAGGCCAAACAAAGGAAAGATCAAAATCAGATCAGAGTAAAACAGAAAGAACAAACTAAAATGGTTTAGGCTTTTATTAGTTAAATTTTGTTTCATTACAAAATGTAAATTGATGTTTCATTCTGGCTAATCTTATACTACTTTGTTTTTATATCTGTTATAATGTGTATGATATATCGATTCTTTGTGTATGCTATTTCAGAGGGTATAGTCTACGTCGATGGCCGACCATCCACCTCCCCCTATCACGTCCTCACACAGATCCGGCTCCTCCTCTAGCCGTGTTCTGCGCAGATCCATTGTGGGCTACCCCACCAACCGCGTCCCCACGTAGATCCGATGCCTCCTCCTCCCCAGGTCACATCCCTGTGTAGATCCGTATGTACAGGGCCAGTCCTGAGTTTTTGGGGGCCTGGGGCGAAATTATAGACGGAGGCCTCCCTAACAGAAGCATCAAAATATTTTTATACTATCATGTATCAATTAAAAAGATAATATTCAGTGTATTATATAAATTGTTACCAATAAATAAATGGAAGTACAAAAATGAGATTATTTACCTCAAACATTTGTAGAGATCATCTTAGAAAATATCTTCTAACATTGCTAGATGCAAAATCATCAATTATGGCCTCAACATTAATGTCATCCAATAACTTCTTCTCAATATATAAAGTTGCCAGACCATTTAACCTTTCTTGAGACATTGTAGATCTCAAATAGTTCTTTAATAATTTCAACTTTGAAAAGCTTCTTTCAACTGACGCCACAGTTACCGGTATAGTAAATAAGATCCGATAAGCAATAGAAATATTGCCATAACAATCCACTTTTCTAACAAACTCAAAAATCTCTATAACAGACATTGGTCTATCTGGTAAAGTCATTTGCAGTATTCTTAACTCAGAAATCAGATTTTTTTAACTCAAAATCAGATGAATCATCAACAGAGAAAGTTTTTGCCAACTTAGTACAATAATCTTTAAGTTCAATATACTCCAATGACTTCAAAGTTGTTGAGCTTAGAAAATGCCCAAATATGCCTTTGAATACTTAAAGTTCTTCAAATCTGTTTTTTAATGAACTGACCATGTCAACCATAATAAAAAAGTAATTAACTTTAAAATTTTTCTCATCTTATAGAATTGCTTCACTACTGCAATCATTTTCATCAAACTATTAAAGATTGCTTCAGTTTCGATAAAAAAAAGATTGACATACATTTACTAAAATATTAATTTCTAAAGATCCCACCGTTGGATTGACATGAAATTTGTACTGTAGAAATTAGATTCAATTTCAAAACTAACCCAATAAAAATCAACTCAATCAGATCTATCGTCTAAAGTTATGACCTTCACAAATTGATTATACTAATAGATGACGGGCTCCCCATAGTTTGGGGGCCCGGGGCGGCCGCCCTGCTCGCCTTGCCCCAGGAACGGGCCTGCGTATGTAGATGGCCATCTGACAACCACCTTTTTGCTCCAACACCCTCGCAGCCTCTGCATCTTATTTCTGTTGTGAGATAAAGAAACCAAAACCAAATATGGTTAGGACTCTTATCCCTTTCTAATGTGGTCGAATCCGAACTCTCTCTTCCACCGCTATATATATCGGGTGCCCCCTCATTGTAAACGATTGAATCAATAAAGCGAGAGAGAATTCCACCCCACATTGTGTGCCTATTGTTCTTGCTCCTGTGATTGCATCTACATCCGGTGAGTGATCATTGGCGTTCTTCGACGTTTTACAACACGATATCAGCACGAGTCTCTACTTTGATAGAAATCCTAAAAATTGATAGAAATTCCTAGAAATTAGGTTTTCTAGGTCTATGGATTTTCATAAATTTTGATAAAATAGCATTTAGTACATTTTGGATTTTCCATGCTTTGGATTTATTTTCTAGCTTTTTGCCATATTTAATATGCGCAGAATATTTATCTTCCGTTATTAAGTAATTCTGAAAATTACTTAGTAATTACCAAAAATGCTAGAAAATTATGGAAATAATCAATCTATCAAAACGGTTTTGAGCTTGATGGCATAAGTGGTTGGGTCTTTGATTTCTATTTGAAGGAACGGATGCATGACAATTGGTGTATATGGAAAACACACATGAGGCTAGGTTTCTTAATTGGCACCCAGAATCGGGAAGTGCTCCCTCCCTCATGTGAGCCCTCGGGGCAGGTTGACCAGGCCAAGAGTTATGTTGACGGAGGCATTCATTACATGATTTCATACCCAACCAGCAAAAGCCCCATAAGATTCTATTTCCATCATGCAAGAATTATTTCACGTTGAAATTTATTCTCCTATTACTTGGTAATTCTGGAAATTGCTTAATAATTAGCAGAAAATTATGAGAAATGCTAGGAAGATCATGGATAATCCGTGATAATTATCTATCGAATAGATATAGACCATACCTTACTGATTCAATATTAATCATGCAAAACAATATTTTACCTGAAGTAAAATCCCTGTTTGTTTGCATATAGGATATGTCTGACATCGCAAAGAAAGAATTTGCTGAGCTTGCCCTAAATGGCAACAATTATGTCACTTGGGCAATGGATGCCAAGATCAACTTGACAGCCCGATCTCTGGGAGCCACAATTTCACAACATGAAGCTGGTGCTCCGGCACTCCCTGAAACTGCTAAGTGCGCAGCTTTGCACTTCCAGAGGCACCATCTCCATGCGGACCTGAAGGCCGAATATATGATGGAGGAGGACTGTCGGGACCCGAATTTGCAAATCCGGACCCTCTGTGTATTCTGTACTAGTCTAGGATCACGCTAGTATACACAGGATAAACAGGTTGAGATACCACAATCATACACAGCGAAATTAGTAATAAAGTACCTCAAACATGAACTATAAACGAGTTACATGACCTTATGGTCGCCTTACAATAATTCGCCACGCAGGGCGATAAATAACAAAAGTAACATAAGTTCAGTAGCGGAAGCAAAAGTACGACAATGAACCCCTCGTTCTGCCACAGGCAACTGACGAGGCTCAACCCTAATTCTCCAGACCTTCGTTAAACTCCTCCTCCCAAGCTGGTGTTGCTTCTTCTTCTGAGGTTTTTACTGAAGCAAGGGTGACTATACAACATACTCAACAAGTCATGCACAATGCAGTTCTATTACTACATGCATGGCTTATTCCAAGGGAAAGGATTAAATGGTTATTTTGCATAAAGTGACATTTCTTTTAACAGATAATCCTATTAGATTAAAAGCGGTAAAACCATTACTATTAATAATTAATTTTCCAATTCTTTTCCAAAGGTTTGGCACACAGCCCTAAGTTTGATTCATCAGTCTTTGGCACACAGCCACCCATTCCATATTTTATTTTGAAAATCTAACCCTTGACTGTAATCCCCGAGCATTGTCCAATACCGCGGGCGTGGCTATTCGAATAGATTTAACACACACTCTGCAAAGGCTGTACACTTTACCCACAGGATACAGTCGCTCACCACACAGGTGATTGATTGCAACAAAGTCTTTCAGAGACTAACACCTAACCAGTGAACCTCTCCCGTATTGCCTTTCTAATACCTCCCTCACTCAGCCAAAGTTTAGAACAGGCTAATACAGTTGGATGGGTACCAAGCCATAGCACAGGTACGCTCCCCCACGCAGTTACACCCTTGTATAACTGCCGCCTCGAGGTGTCAAAGGAAAGATATCAGAACCCTACTAAACTAGGTCTGTCCCATTCCAGACAAGTGGTTGTATGAGCAACTCAGTTCAAAGGCTCGCAAGGTGAAGTCCTTAACTGTCCCGGGCAAGACATCCATTTTATATTTGTCGGCACACAGCCTTTACAATCTTTAGTACATCCCGTTGCCACACAGGCCCACCTGGCACGAAGCCTTCTCGCCACTTGCCCCGGTCCAAATCATTTCCCACCCCGGTTTGCATTTATGCAACACATGCCAATGCCCACTTCATTGCATGAGTAGAACCACACAAGTCGCTACCCCCAATTCCATCTTATGACATCATCGCATTATTCCAAAATGCGTTCCATAATTGTTTAGTCAATATCTTTTTTTAATTTGAAAGTCATTCAGCGCGTACAAGCAGGCTAAGCGACTAATCACAGTCTAGCCTCCCGTGTTGGCATTATAGTAGCAACCAACTCAATTTAATATCTTAGGGTAACAAGGATTTCAAGGCATACAAATAATATTAACAAGGTAGCATAAACAAGGTAGGTGTATTATCTATTTTACCCAAATTATTCAATATCATTTTTAATAAACATAGCATGCATAATTTGAATTGAAATACATTTGAAAATCTAGGGGCAATATGGTCAAAGCAAGACTTGCCTTTGAAAAGTAGTTGATCCTGATCCGAAACTTGCGATGGGTCTTCGAATTCTTCCCCGACAGTTCCCGGCAAGTCGGAGTCTACTCGGAATAAACGTGCATACAATAAATATACTTAAACAGACAGCAAGATCAACACTAAAAATAAAATAAAATTCACCAATAAATAGATCACATTTTTACAAATTTGTAGGAACTGGAATCGCTCAAATCGGAGCTAAAACGCAAAAGTTATAGCGATTACAATTTTGTATATGCAATTAAAGGAAAAACCCGAATTAATCCATTTATTTTCCTACTAGAAATCTTGGTTAATTCCCTCGGCTTGACACGTGTCAGCACCGTAGCCAGCCACGTCGCTTCGATCATCGACCATGGGCCTTGCTGGTGACGTCATCTCGACGTCAAGACACCCGCTCTCGCTTTGGTCGACAAGTGGGCGGCTACACGAAGGTAATCGTCGCGACAAGAATCGACACGTGGCGTGCATCCACTGGTCCACGCGGACACATATTTTCCCGGCCGTTGGATTTAAATCCAACGGTCGGTATATGGCAACGGCTGGGCCTCCGCGCGGCTACGCGGCACTATCCCGGCCGCACGTTCGAATTTCAACGGTCGGATCATGCATCGGCTGCTAGGGTTTTTGGATGGCTACGTGGCAAGATTTTAGCCACTGATCTAAGATCCGATGGCCATTATCAAGCACGTCGAGGATGGCTACGTGGCGCTATGGTGGCGATAGGATTAAGGATCTACGTCCATTTTCAACGCATACAAACGCAGCTACGTGGACTCACTGGCGTGGTTGGATGAAGATCCAACGGCGACGGTTACCCGAGTGATGCACTACTCACCGAGCCTATGTGGCTTAATCCGAAACCTAGGATCTAGATCCAACGGACATTATCAAGGCATCCATACGGCAGCTACGTGGACCTCTCAGAACCACACGATTACGATCCGTCGGCCATTTTCAAGCGCATCTGATACGACTACACGGGGCTACGGTGGCGGTCGGATCGAGAATTCACGGCCGAGATCTACCGAAGCTACTCGAGTCTAGCTCTACAGGAAGGGAAGATGTGGTGTTACCTCAAGCGTTAGATGGGGATCCGACGGTGACGGTGAGCTGTGATGCTTTGAAGAAGAGGCGGCGGTGCTTGTCGCCGGACTGGGGGAAGAAGAGGTAGCTTGTGGCGTTTCCGGGCGTCTCCGGTGAGAAGAGGTACTCCACTCGACGCGTCTCGGCACGGCGAACTCGAGACAAGTCTTGGTCGTGGCGGAGAGCGACGGACGATGGTGGAAATCGAGGGAAACCGAGGCGGCAGCTATGCCAACTCTGGCGAGCGAGTGGGAGAGCTACGGGGCACGACTGCTAACAGGCGAACGGACAAAATGTGCGAGGCGAAGGACCGCGAATGCGCCACAAAGACGGTCATCGAGATGCCTTGAACGCAGCAGAATCCACCGCCAATCTCGTCGACCAACGATGACGGCGGCAAGACCGTTCGCCCACTCCGTCGCGGCGAATCCATCCACACCGTCCGATTGCAATCCAACGGTGTCAGGACTCGGGTGATGCGGTAATGGCACAGCCATTCGATCGAGATCCGGCAGCTCCGGACGGGCGATGGTTCGGTTACCCACGCTACGTGGCGAAATCCTGGCGGCTCGGGTTACTACGATCCAACGGCTCTTACGAGTAGGCGACGTGGCTCAATCTCAACCGTCCGATGGAGATCGCACGGCCCGGAGCGGCGGCGCTAGGGTTTTAGCCGACGCGCGCACAGTGTTGGGCTCGGCCCAGTACTGTAGCAATGGCATTTTCCGACTTTTAACATTTAAATTAATTCTAGAAAATCAAAGTAATTATTTAGGGCACTAAAAATACCCAAAAAATTCTAGAAAATATTTCAAGGCATTTGGAGCTTAAATAAAATATTTTTATTTATTTTTGATAATTGCCTTTTGATATTTAATTATCCAAGGGAAGGATAAATTTAAATTAAATTGAATTAAATCCAAATAAATTTTAAATAATTCACAAAAATTGAAATAACTCCAAAATTTTAAATTAGGCCAAATTTTGGGATGTTACAAACCTACCCCCCTTAACAGAATCTCGGCCCTGAGATTCGAAGCTTAACTAAAGAATAGGTTCGGGAATTCCTTTTTCAAATCTTCCTCTCGTTCCCATGTGGCTTCACTTTCTGTGTGGTTGCTCCACTGAACTCTGCAAAAGTGCGTTGTCTTGTTTCTTGTTTTTCGATCCATTGTATTCAGAATTTTTATCGGTTGCTCTTTTTAGGTCAAGTCTTCCTGTAGTTCGATTGCTTCCAGGGGCGTTTGCTCGTCGGGAACTTGGAGACACTTCTTGAGTTGCGATACATGAAAGACGTTGTGTACTCCTGCTAATGTTTGCGGTAACTCCAGTTGGTATGCGACTTCTCCCCTGCGGCTTATGACCTTAAACGGTCCTACATATCTGGGTGCAAGTTTCCCCTTTTGTGAAACCTTTGACTCCTTAAGAGGCGAACTCGAGATACACAAAATCTTCAAGCTCAAAGCTTAAATCCTCGCGCGATTGTCCGTGATAGATCTTTTGCCTAGATCACGCGACCTCAACCTTTCTCGATCAATGCTATTTGCTCTTGACTTCTTGGAGTATGTCTCGTCCGAAGACACGACGCTCACCGGTCTCATTCCAATTCAACGGCGTTCTACAAGATCGACCATACAACGCTTCGAAAGGTGACATCTGTAAACTGACCTGGTAACTATTGTTGTAACTGAATTCAGCATATGGTAAACATTTATCCCAAGACGTCGTATATGCCAATGCACGGGCTCTTAACATATCTTCTAATATCTGATTGACTCTTTCGGTCTGTCCATCTGTCTGCGGGTGATAAGCTGTGCTGAAGTTCAAACGGGTGCCCATTGCCGTATGCAACTTATCCCAAAATCTTGAGGTAAATTGGGTACCTCTGTCCGACACAATCTTATTTGGCACTCCATGCAAGCAAACGATCCTTGCTATGTATAGCTCTGCTAACTTATCTCCTGAATAGGTCGTCTTTACCGGTATGAAGTGTGCGACCTTTGTCAAGCGATCCACTATGACCCATATGGAGTCATAACCTCCTTTCGTCCTCGGCAAACCGGTGATAAAATTCATTCCGATTTCCTCCCATTTCCACTCCGGTACTTTTAATGGCTGCAGCAGTCCTGCTGGTCTCTGATGCGTAGCTTTGTCTCGCTGGCATACATCACATAGTGCTACGTACTCAGCTACTTCTCTCTTCATATTCGGCCACCAGGACCTTTCTTTCAAGTCTTGATACATCTTTGCACTTCCTGGGTGAATCGAATACTTGGAGTCGTGAGCTTCCTCCAATATTAACTGCTTGAGCTCCTTTTTATTAGGTACACATATGCGCTCTCTCATCCACAGAGTACCTTGATCGTCCAGCTTAAATTCCTTTGCTTGGCCTTCCTCCATTTTGGATTTGATTCGCTCGATCTTCTCATCATTCTTCTGACCTTCCCTAATCTGATCCTCCAAGGTAGGCTTTACTTCTAAAGCAGCTACGAATCCTTCTGGAACAACCTCCAATTTCAACCTCTGAAGGTCCTTGCACAATTCTGCCCGACTCTCTTCTACCAACACGTTTAAGCTATGGCTTTTCTGGCTCAAGGCATCAACCACCACGTTGGCTTTACCGGGGTGATAATGAATCCCCACATTATAATCTTTAATCAGCTCTAACCATCTTCTTTGCCTCATGTCCAGGTCGGATTGGGTGAAAATATACTTAAGACTCTTATGGTCTGTATACACCTCACATCTGTTTCCAATAAGATAGTGGCGCCATATCTTTAAGGCATGCACTACGGCTGCTAATTCTAAGTCGTGTGTCGGGTAATTTCCTTCATGTGGTCTCAATTGCCTTGATGCATAGGCAACTACCTTTCCGCTTTGCATCAATACACATCCAAGTCCTTGACGTGATGCATCGCAATATATATCAAAAGTCTGATGTGTGTCTGGCAAAACTAGTACTGGTGCTGATGTTAAACGTTTCTTCAATTCCTGAAAACTCTTCTCACAATCCGGCGTCCAGACAAATTTCTTCTCTTTGTTTAGCAATTGTGTAAGAGGTCTAGCAATTGTCGAGAACCCTTCGATAAATCGACGATAATACCTAGCCATTCCAAGGAAACTACGAATCTGGGTCACCGTCTTTGGTGGCTCCCAATGCAGTACTGCCTCTACCTTGCTTGGGTCTACTGCGATTCCTTTGGCCGTCATTACATGCCCTAGGAATTCTACCTTACTTTTCCAGAAATCGCATTTACTGAACTTCGCAAACAACTGTTGCTCTCTTAACTTTTCCAAAACCAACCTCAAATGTTGAGCGTGTTCTTCATTCGTCTTTGAGCAAACCAGAATATCATCTATGAATACGACCACAAATTTATCTAAATATTCCATAAATACTTTATTCATCAAGTTCATAAAGTATGCTGGCGCATTTGTCAATCCAAACGACATAACAGTGAACTCATAGTGTCCATATCTTGAAGAAAATGCCGTCTTTGGTATGTCCTATGTCTTAATCTTCAACTGGTGGTATCCCGATCTAAGGTCGATCTTAGAGAAAACTCCTGCCCTCTTAATTCATCAAATAAATCGTTTATCCTGGGCAATGGATATTTGTTCTTTATTGTTACTTCATTAAGCGTTCGATAATCTACACACATCCAAAAACTTCCGTCTTTCTTTTTAACAAACAAGACCGGTGCTCCCCAAGGCGACGAGCTCGGTCTAATGAATCCTCTTTCCAATAATTTATCGATCTGCTTCTTCATTTCAACCAACTCTTCAGTAGACATCCGACACGGTCTCTTTGCTATTGGGGCTGTCCCAGGCACTAAGTCGATTACAAACTCTATGTCTTTGTCTGGTGGCATTCCAGGTAACTCCTCAGGAAAAACATCCGGATACTCACTGACCACTAGTACATCCTTCAAACTGATGGTTTCTAAACTGTTTACCAGCAACTGCCCTCCTCGAACTGCCGTTGCTAGAAATTCAACTTTCCTGCCTTCAGGGCTCTCAATAGGCACGACTTTTCGTCCACAGTCTAATACAGCCTTGTGCTTAGACAACCAATCCATTCCTAATATAACATCTAGGGTTTAGGTATCTAGTATAATAAGGTTCGCTAGAAACTCTACTCCTTTTATTAATAGCTTAACCCTAGAACAACCGATCTTAGATCGAAGTTCTGATCCAGGGGATTGGACTATAAGCGTATTCTTAAGGTTGACAACACCCAATTCATTTTGCACAGCAAAAACTCGAGAAACGAACGAATGTGAAGCTCCGGAATCGAATAATGTTGTAGCTGGCACTGAATTGACTAGAAACTTACCTAGAACTATGTCTGTGGCATTTTGAACTTCATCTGCAGTGACGTGGTTGACTCTGCCTCATGCAACTGATTGGGGTGCGGATCTAGCTTGGGCAGGTCCTCTACTTCCTCCTTGAACAGGGGTTCTAGCAGGCGTGTTTCCTAAGTTGAAACGTACGGGTGTCACCCCTCCCTCCTTTGGGCAAACATTGGCGAAATGCCCTGTCTCATTGCAATTGTAGCAGCGTCTTCCTGACATCTGTTGGTTTCCTCCACTCTGGTTAACAGTTCTGACTGGGGTCTGGGGGGTTTGTCCTGCTGGTCTTGGCATTGGTGGCGGCGTCCTGACATTGTGTGAGACCCCATTCCGAGGAACATGAAACTCCATGTGATTACCATACTAGTCCCTGGATCAGTAGCTAGCACTCACATGTTTACAACATTCATATCACAACCAAAAGCCAAACTTTAATTTACATAACTTGCCACAGAGTTAAATATACAGAGCATTAGATACAAGCGAAGATAAACAGCGGAAAACAGAAAATGCTTAAGATCCAAAAGCCTGGTAGCATGCCCAAACCGAAACCCCACAAGCATCTGACTAGGCAAACACCCTAGAAGAAGTCATCGTCGAACCCCCCGAGACCTACTTGGAAGAACGCTTCTTCAGGCACATCACAGGGACTTTCTTCTGAACCAAAGTTGATAGCAAGAATGAGTACGGTTGTACTCAGCAAGACTTTATAGCAGATGCAAATAATAATCGTGCAGGCTATTTCAAAGGAACAGGCTCTACGTTATTTTTTTTGCATTTTGCAGAAAGAATTTAAACATATGACATAATAGATTGCAACTCGCATTTTCCAAGAAACAGCATGTGGATTGTATAACTAACAGAAGATAAACATGTTCCAGGACATAGCATTCCCAAAGGCGAAACTCTACACAAGTCGATCCTTTGACTTAAACAGTTGGTTATCAAAACAGAATCAACCCAATTGGTAAAAATGCAAACTCTAACATTGGAATGACTTCACCGAGTGCTCATGACCGCGAGCGCGGCTAATCGATTAGATTTATTACTCTGCAGAGTTGTACAGCTTTACCCACAAGGAATGAAACACCTTTTTGCTAGGCCATACGACACACTTCCTTAGGTGTGCCGGCAAGGCGATCATACAGAGCCGTTACATTATTCAGACATGACTTTGATCCAGCCCGGGACGTTAACCCCCGCCGTAGAAACAGAAACACACACACGAGACATGGATCCACTTTCAGTACACCAAACACAACGTTTCTGAACACGGCAGTATGCATACTGCTGCAATCGCCAGTAATTACCCACACGAACTGTGTGGAAGCCCCTCACAAGCAAACCAAACTGGAGTGCTTCCGCTAGCTCTCGCCTACCAAAGAGCAAAGCCATGCCTGAACAACTTAATAGGCTAAGGCTACCCCATAATAGCCCTCGTGGTTGCACGGAAATTCTCGGATCAATAGCGTCCCATTGCTCGGTCCTTAATCCGACACGGGCGACACTTCACCCTACACTACGTGCAAAGCCCTTATTGCACAACCGGCTAATGCCAAATAGTCGCCCGCACCGTAACCATAGTTTTTGGGTTTTCGGGTTTTAACCAACATATCAACCACCTTTAGTAGAGTAATAACCAGTTGTGAAATCATTTTAGAAACACCATGACGATCTAAAGCAAAACTAAGCAGTTGTAATATGGTAACGATTATACCCAATCCGACATTAACCATGTCTAAGCATACTAAGGTTCACAAGGTTCACAAGATCAATTAGATTAAGGAAAACCATAAATTCCAAGGATAGTTACTAACCTTATCCAAAATAGCAGTTTTTATGGAGAATTATCCGGATGCACTATACAGTTGCAAAACAACATACAGTAGGTGAATTAGTAGGTTCAACATGGTCAAGGATTTGCTTGCCTTGCTCTTCGCCGCAAATGTCAAATCCTGGCTCGGCAACTACCTCCTCCTCCTCCTCCTCGAGGGTGTCTACGCCTACACACCGAAATCAAAAGAACCAACAGAAATTACAATTTGCAAAGAAAGAACGAAAGAAAACAAATAGAAAAGCGAATGAAAACCTTTGCACAAGACCCAGGGTTGCCTTTTTATGAATCCTTAAATCTTGTTTTACGAATTCAAGACGTAAAAATAGTTTAGATTATACGAGCATTCATTAGCGGCAAGGTGCACTGAACATACTGCTCCCAGCATGCGCCCAGGAACTTATTGCTCATGCTTTGCTTGAGTAGGACTTAGAGTTAAAGCTAGACAAGCAAGACTGCCTCCTTAGATTCTTACAGGGCCTATCTTAGGGATCAATTCGAGGTTTTCTTTACTAATTTCAGGTTTGGATAAGTTGCTTTGCGAATTAACGAAAAGTCTTAATTGATTATATAAGGTCATGAGTGATTAATTCCCTTTACCTCAATTTGATTTCACTTAGAATTGGTTTTGCACAAATTAGATCTTCAATTGTAGGCTACTGACTTATTTTACCATATTTTTGAGAAGGTTCTGGTGATAAAAATGACTTAAATGTAGTTTTCTTCATTGGCAACTACAGTTCATTCAATCCCATTACTGCCTTCAACATGTGACTACTTAGGGTTGTTAAGCTATCAAAATTAATAGGCTACACATGCTGAAATAAGATTATCTCTTTATATTTGGGTAGTCCATACATTGGACAATACTACTGATCTGATTTCATAAGTTTTACATTTTAGACGAGACTTTATATTCATCGTTGAAAAGGCTTCATCGGCATTGTAAAGTTTACGTTTATTAAATCGGCAAGAACGCGAAGTGAAATGTTAACATTTAAGGGTTTTAGGTTGACAAGATTAATATGCAGACCTTAACCAAATAAAATTCTTTTTACAGCAGGGGATAGTATAAACTTTGTACAATGTCTCTAGACTGGTTTTACTGATTTTAGTACTTAGACAAGTTATTTTATCTACCACTGAAATAGCCTAAATGACCACATTGTTTAACATCAAAATCGGTCAAGATTCAACTTAGTTTTCAACTACCCTGAGCATAATTCTTGATTCATTTTCAACACATACTAACTCCCGGAAATCTATATCATCTACATCTGCTGAAATCCATTTGTTTCCTCTTGCAGCATTTTATTTTATGCTCATTCTCTTTTTAATCGAATTAACCATGGATTTATTTGACAAGGCAAACTAATCTCTAAGCATAAATATCTTTACCAATTTGAACTCATCCCAGGACAAGGATTTCAAAGATATTTGATTTCCTTTATTTTGGTGAAATCCAAAGTAATCTTTTTCTTAGCTCATAACTACCCAATTCAGTATTTTCATTTTAATTACTCTCACCGAAATTCTCTTGAAAATACTTTTGTACAATCTGGAACTATTGGATTTTATATAACTTTAGGAATTTATTTTGCTAAACTCTGAATAGTATTACCAAACATTATGACTATTTGACTGTGACTCAGTTTTGAAATCCTAGGCTGAATGAAAATGTGTTTTCGCTACTGGAAAGCGCATTCCCACGCGCGCGCAGTGCTGGCTCAAAACCCCCTGAGACTGACAAATCAGGCCCAGGCGCTAGTGACCCAGAACAGGGCAGCTCGGTTTCTTCCTCACCGCCGGCGAAGCATCACCGGAGCGGCGGAATGGGTAACGCCTAGGGCTTTGGTGCGACGAGAGGAACACAGTGGTGGTACTGATTCAACCCGCGGTGGCCGGGAAGGTGGTCGCCACTGGTGAGGGGCGGCAGAGCCACGGGCGAGCGCTGGCGACTCGCCGCCGGTGAAGCATCCCAGGGAAGAAAGGTTCGGCGAGCATCAGTGAGGGTAGGGGGTGCGATTTCACCTGGCGTTCGGGTTGGAGATGAACCGGAACGAGCTGCCGTCGGTGCGCCGGAGCTGGAGAAGAAGGGCCCCACGGCGACGCCGTTCCGTGCGGTATTTGCTGAAATAAAGCAGAGGGATGAACTCAGGAGTGCCTAAGGATGCTCCAGACCAATTGCTTCGATGCATCACTCACACGATCACAGGAATTCCATTCTCCCCCCTTTTTCTGTTCTTGGCGCAGAAATGGCGAAAAGGAAGAAGAGAAGCAGTGCCGGCTCCAGTGGAAAGTTGGCACCGGTTTAGGAGGCTTTAGGTGATGCGAAATGGAACCTTTTGTAGCAAGCCAGCAAGAAACTCCCGAGTGTAACGCCTGCGCTGCCTCTCTCGGAAGTCCCAGGCGTAGTGCTCTGCGCTGCAAGCCTCGAGTCGTGGCAAGACAGTGTACGTAGTTGGAGCGAGACCAATGGAAGAGCAGGTGAGAGGAGTGAGGCCAATGAGAGAACGAGTGGGAACAGTGAGGCCAATGAGAGATCGAGTAAGAGCTACTCGCTCGAGGAAGATAGAGAACCAGGGAGGACCGAACGAGAAGGAGCTTGGTCGGTGGAATTTGACCCACACGGCAGTGAGGGCAAAAATTTGCTTAAGGATGGATTCGGTTAGTGCTCTGAGTTTGTATAAATTGGCCATCTAATCTTTGCCAGAGACTTCTCCCACTTACTAAGTGCTCTCTCCAGGCAGAAGACCAGCTCATGATGAAAAATTGGGGTTAAAATATTTAGTATATCATTTACTGAAATCCTGATATGGTATAGTGCTCTGAATTTTTATTTCTGTATTTGAATTACCAGACAATTCAAATCTTTTGTAGAATTTTTGAAACTTTGAGTTTCAAAAGGATTTGGGACAAGGATTCTTAGATAAAATTTTTAGCTGAAGATAAGCTCTGGATATTTTTCACAATTTCTGAAGGTGCACGGTTTCTAGTCAACTTGACCTCTCTTTTCATTGTTAATATTCAAATTGATATTTGTATCTTTTATCAGTGTATAAATTGATTTCTCCACCTATGTGGATTTTAGAAGTTAATTTATTCCCAATCTTTCCTTTGGTTCTTTTAATTTCTCCCCTTTCCTTTTCTTGTTTTTGCAACACAAAATCCAAGAATTCAATTCAAGAAAAACCAGAAATTCCACAAAACTCAAAAATACCCAAAATGCAAATTCATATTATAGCATTTCACTGTTTAAAATTTTCAGGATGTTACACATTGTTCCCCTGCTAGAATCTAGAAAACTGCTGGGGTATCATTCTTGGTTTCTGCTATCCCTGGCGTCCTTCTTGTTGTGCCATGCGACGTTTGCGGTTACCATCCAGTTCCTTACGCTTGTCCTCCAGTATAAGTGTCTTGTTTACTAGTTCTTGAAAATCAGTGAAGGTGTGGGTAATCAACCCCACCTGCAATCCAGTGTTAAGGCCTTTCATGAAACGAGGCGCTTAGCCTTATCTCGTCGCCACGCTCGGAGCGAGCGTACAACCGGGTGAACTTATTTAAATAATCAGCCACTGTCTGGCCTCCTTGCTTCAGTGCTCTAAATTCCTCCTTTTTCAGCTCCATAATACCTTCTGGCACATGATATTGATGAAAAGCTATGGTGAATTCTTCCCAAATGATTTCCTATGGGTTTTCCTGCGATGCGCAGTAGTTTTCGCACCACTCAGCTGCTGTTCCTTCTAGCTGATGAGAGGCGTAAAGCACCCTCTCATTTCCATCACACCGTGTTATATGTAATTTCCTCTCGATGGTCCTCAACCAGTCATCTACCTCTAATGGGCTAGCGTTGCCTGAGAAAGTAGTCAGACGTGTCCTCATAAACTCGAACAATCTCGAATAGGGACGGGGACCATTGTTAACAGCTTGGTTGTTGGCGGCTGCTTGGTTGTTGATTTCCTGTACGGTTGCCATCATTGTCTGCATTAACTGAGTTTGCGCTGCAAGAAAAGCTCCAAGATTCTCGCATGTCAACTTTGTGGTCTTTGCTCGAGGAAGCGATGCATTGCCCTAACTGCCTCCCTGACGTGTACCACTGCCTCCGGCTCCGGTGTTGCGAGTGTTCACCATCTGTTGATTGCTTCGACGGTTTAGAGATGAGAGGGAAAGAGAGTAGACAAGTAGAAGAACTTATATGGGGAAAACAGGTGTAACTAAAACCCTTAGACATTAAGCAAACAATTACTAACTTGGTATGGTTGCTTATCCAATCCTAAAGCTCGCAGAACGACATCTTTGCAGACTCAAAGAAACAAGGAAAAACCAAATTAACCTAAACACACAATAATCTACCGTCTAAGAGGGTAACACTTCTATCTTAGACAGACGCGACTCTGACACATGAGTCTCAACTTCATCGATCCACTTTCTTGAGTTCGACGATTTTTGTCTTCACGATCTTCAGGATTGGCAGCGACACCCTGCGCTTTCTCCTTAAATGTGAAACAACGATAACTATTTGGAACAACTCAGATAAGATCTTCATTTAAAACAATGGGGAAAGATAGATAATTTTAGCAAAAGGAAAGAGAATATAAGAATAGGATAAGTTAAGAACTCATTATTCTTTCAAGTTAATTTTTCCTATTTAGAACATAAGTTTGAAGCTCCTAAAGACGGTCATTCTAACTAGGGTTAAGTCCTACAGTCAGTATGGCTCTGATACCAACCCTGTTGGGACCCGAATTTGCAAATCCGGACCCTCTGTGTATTCTGTACTAGTCTAGGATCATGTTAGTACACACAGGATAAACAGGTTGAGATACCACAATCATACACAGCGAAATTAGTAATAAAGTACCTCAAACATAAACTATAAACGAGTTACATTACCTCATGGTCGCCTTACAATAATTCGCCACGCAGGGCGATAAATAACAAAAGTAACATAAGTTCAGTAGCGGAAGCAAAAGTACGATAATGAACCCCTCGTTCTGCCACAGGCAACAGACGAGGCTCAACCCTAATTTTCCGGACCTTCGTTAAACTCCTCCTCCCAAGCTGGTGTTGCTTCTTCTTCTGAGGTTTTTACTGAAGCAAGGGTGAGTATACAACATACTCAACAAGTCATGCACAATGCAGTTCTATTACTACATGCATGGCTTATTCCAAGGGAAAGGCTTAAATGGTTATTTTGCATAAAGTAACATTTCTTTTAACAGCTAATCCTATTAGATTAAAAGCGGTAAAACAATTACTATTAATAATTAATTTTCCAATTCTTTTCCAAAGGTTTGTGTAACGTCCCGAAATTTGGCCCGATTTTAATTTTTGGAGTTATTTGGATTTTTGTGAATTAATTAAAGTTTAATTGCATTTAATTGATTTTATCTGAATTTTTGGATTTAATTGAATTCTTGTGGATTTTTGGGAATTTATTGGATTTAAATAAAAATTAAATTGGATTATCCTTCTCTTGATTAATTAATATCAGAAAAAGTATTTATCAAAAATAAATGAAAATATTTTATTTAAGCTCTAAATACCTTGAAATATTTTCTGGAATTTTTCTAGAATTTTTCGGGTAATTTTAGTGCCCTGAATAATTACTTTGAATTTCTGCTTTTATTTTTATTGGAAAAACCAGAAAATCCCGTAGCTACAGTGTCGGGCCGAGCCCAACACTGTGCTGTCGCCAAAAACCCTAATCGCCGCTGAATCTGGACCGTCGGATCGTGATCGAATGGTCGACGTGACTGCGCTCACGGATCGGCAAGAATCGTCGTTGACCGCCATCGCCGCTATCGCCGAGGATCTTGTCAGGGATTTTGTGCGCACCTCGAGGCATGTCCGGGCGAGTGAAGTACAGCCCCGTGCTCAGCACTCCCTTCCACTCATTTCGCCCTCTCTCTCGTGCTCACCATCCTCCGAGCCCTCGCGGAGCTCATTTGGATGACCACTTCCTTTTCTCGGTTCTTCTCGGAGTTCCGCCGTCGTCGCCGCTCTTCGCCAAGACTTGAGACCAGCCCCGAAGTTCCTTGAGTCACGCCCGATCCATTGGCAACTTCATTCGACCGAGAAGCTTCGGAAGGCCGTCGCCGCGTCGTCTTCTTCAAGTCCGGCGACAGCGCCCGCTTCTTCTTCGACGCCATGAGCAACCATACCGCCAGATCTTCATCCAACGCTCGAGGTGAGGCCACGTAGGCTTATTAACAGTGTATCGCTCAGGTAGTCTTTGCACCGTCGGATTTGAATCCAACGGTCAGGAAAATCGCGCATGCGTGGCTTGATGCTTCCTCGCGCGTGTCAGCTTCTGGTTGGTCCAAAGCACTATTCACCGAGCCCACTCGTCGCTGGGTGGATCACGGTCAGGCCGACATCAAGATGACGTCATCCGCCCGCATGTCAGTGTCCGTACCGACGTGGAAGTCCCTGGTGCCGACACGTGTCGCCGAGGGAAAATAATCCAGATTTTCAGTAGGAGAATAAATAGAGTAATTCGGTTATATATTTATCTGAATTTCAGAAAACTTGAAAATGCTATAATTTTTGCATTTTAACTCGGATTTGGGTGATTCCAGTGCCCAAAAATTTGTAAAAATGTAATCTATTTAATGGTGATTTTTATTTTATTTTTGGTGATGATATTTCTGTCTGTTTTTTTGTATTTATTGTGTGCACATTGTTCCGATTAGACTCCGAGCTGCTGGAATTCGCCGAGGGAGAATTCGAAGACCTGTCGCAGACCTCGGACCAGAATCAACCGCTGTTTGAAGGCAAGTCATGCTTTGACCATGTTGCCCCTAGATTTTCAAATATATTTTGATTCAATTATTGCATGCTATGTTAAGTAAAAATGATGTTGCTTATGTGGGAATGGTAGCTAAAATACCTATCTTGCTTACGACACCTTGTTAATACTTTTGTATGCCCTGAACACCTTGTCACCCTAGAATGCTAAATTATGTTGGTTGCTACATTAATGCCAACACGGGAGGCTAGACCGTGATTAGTCGCTTAGCCTGCTTGTATGAGCTGAATGTCTTTTAAATAGTACCTTAATACTGACTAAACAATTGTGGAATGCATTTTAGAATAATGCGATGATGTCATGAAATGGAATTGAGGGTAGCGACTTGTGTGGTTCTACTCGTGCAATGAAATGGGCATTGGCATGTGTTGCATAAAAGCAAACCGGGGTGGGACATAATTTGGACCGGGGCAAGTGGCAAGAAGGCTTCGTGCCAGGTGGGCCTGTGTGGCAATGGGATGTATTGTGATGGTTAAGGCTGTGTGCCGAGATGTATAAAATGGATGTCTTGCCCGGGACAGTTAAGGACTTTACCTTGCGAGCCTTTGAACTGAGTTCCGTGTACAACCACTTGTCCGGAATGGGACGGACCTAGTTTAGTAGGTCTCTAATATCTTTCCTTTGATGCCTCGGGGTGACAGTTACACCAAAATGTAACCGTAAGGGGGAGCGTACCTGTGCTGCGGCTTGGTACCCATCTAACGGTATGTGCCTGTTCTAAGCTTTGGCTCTGTGTGAGGGAAGTGTTAGAAAGGCAATACTGGAGAGGATCACTGGTTAAGTGTTAGTCTCCGAAAAGCTTTGTTGCAATCAATCACCTGTGTGGTGAGCGACTGTATCCTGTGGGTAAAGTGTACAGCCTCTGCAGAGTGTGTGTAAATCTATTCGAATAGCCGTGTCCGCGGTACTGGACAATGCTCGACGATTACAGTCAAGGGTTAGATTTTCAAAATAAAAATGTGGAATGGGTGGCTGTGTGCCAAAAGAATGATGAATGAAATTAGGGCTGTGTGCCAAACTCTGGAAAAAGAATTGAGAAACAAACTATTATGAATATTGGTTTTATCGCTTTTAATCTAATAAGAGTACCTGCTAAAAAGAAATGCTGCTTTATGCAAAATATCCAATTAAGCTTTTCCTTTAGAGTAAGCCTTGCATGTAGTAATAGACCTACATTGTGCATGGCTTGTTGAGTATGTTGTATACTCACCCTTGCATCGATAAAAACCTCAGAAGAAGAAGCTATGCCAGCTTGGGAGGAGGAGTTCATCGAAGGCCAAGAGGACTAAAGGGTTGAGCCGCACTCAGTAGCCTGTGGTTATGAAGGGTTCATTGTTTCACTTTTGCTTCCGCTGATAAACTTGTGCTACTTTGATATTTATCGCCCTGCGTGGCGAATTATTGTAAGGTGACCATAAGGTCATGTAACTCGATTATATTATACTTGAAGTACTTTATTATTTATTTCCGCTGTGTATGATTGTGGTACTTCAACCTGTTATCCTGTGTGTACTAGCATGATCCTGGACAAGTACAGAATACACAGAGTGTCCGAATCCGTAAAATTCGGGGCACGACAGGGATGGTATCAGAGCCATACTGACTGTAGGACTTAACCCTAGTTAGACTGGCCGTTTTAGAAAGGATAAAAGCTAGTTTCTAAAGGCTAAAATTTGACAAGAATGATCAATGAAATCTTGACTTATCCCTTCTTCCTTACTTCATACCTCTGCTGTATTTTGCTATTACTTTTGTATTCTTTTAAAATTTTGTTCTGACGCGTTGCTTTGGCAGATGCGGATGCTCCAGGTGTTGGGAGGCTTCGATCATCCTCTCTACCGATCCCACACTTGGACGGTCAACGGGATCAGTCGTGGTTGGGAGACCACCCTCACCCTGTATGCACGGGAGCATGCTCGTGCTAGTCGTCCGCTCCACCTCTCTGTGAAGCGAGCCAGCTATGAGGCGGGCATACAGGAGTGTGCCCGGGTAGCGCTGCGTCGGGTCAGCAGGGACCACGGCTTCGAGCTGTGGGACACCGCTTTCCGTGCGCACCCGCACGCGGGAGGACCTCTTCAGGCGCGTCTGGAGCTAGAGGACGACGCCGCCGTCGTGCACCTGGGCCACTTCGCTGCTGCTCAGGAGGAGGTCATGGACGCCACGACTTCGGAGCTTCAAGCTGTGTACCGTGTTCTAGAGGAGATCGAGGTTGCTCTACGGGAGACCAGAGAGCACGCCGTTCAGAGGATCGCCGAGCTGGAGGAGGCTCTCTACGGCCACGGGGAGCCGGATGCCGTCATGGAGCTCGACGACGACGACGAGGAGGAGCCGGAGGAGCAGGAGCCAGCGCCAGCGCCTGAGGACCAGCAGCCGGTGGTGCCCCCAGCTGCACCAGTGGGAGGGCATGGGGATCAGTTTGCCCCGATGCCAGCTCACCCGCCGGTTTACGTGATCAGCGAGCCGCAGCCGGGATGGCTCGAGGAGTGAGCTTTTTCAGAGTTGCAGTGATCAGCTTTTGCGTTGAGACTCACCTGTGTGTAGTCGCGTCTTTAATTTCAAACTTAGCTATGCGATGTGATGTAATGAACAATTTGATGTGATGTTGTGACTGCTGTGTGGTTGCATAGTCCCTAGACTATTTAATAAACCATACCTAATTACTATTTATGCTTGAATGATTAATGGTTTTTAAGTTACACCTGTTTCCCCGTATAAGTTCCTATGCTTACCTATTCTTTTCCCCCTTATCTCTAAACCACCGAAGCAATCAACAGATGGTGAACACTCGCAACAACGGAGCAGGAGGCAGTGGTTCGCGCCCAGGAGGCAGTCAGAGCAGTACGCCACCACCCCAGGCAGCACCGCCAATGGATATGCAGAATCTAGGAGCATTTCTCGTAGCACAGACCCAGTTAATGCAGACTATGATGGCAACTGTGCAACAAATCAACACTCAAGCTGTCGCAAACAATCAAGCTGATAAACTTGTGCTACTTTGATATTTATCGCCCTGCGTGGCGAATTATTGTAAGGTGACCATAAGGTCATGTAACTCGATTATATTATGCTTGAAGTACTTTATTATTTATTTCCACTGTGTATGATTGTGGTACTTCAACCTGTTATCCTGTGTGTACTAGCGTGATCCTAGACTAGTACAGAATACACAGATTGTCCAAATCCGTAAAATTTGGGGCACGACAGTTTGGCACACAGCCCTAAGTTTGATTCATTAGTCTTTGGCACACAGCCACCCATTCCATATTTTATTTTGAAAATCTAACCCTTGACTGTAATCCCCGAGCATTGTCCAATACCGTGGACGCGGCTATTCGAATAGATTTAACACACACTCTGCAGAGGTTGTACACTTTACCCACAGGATACAGTCGCTCACCACATAGGTGATTGATTGCAACAATGTCTTTCAGAGACTAACACCTAACCAGCGAACCTCTCCCGTATTGCCTTTCTAATACCTCCCTCACTCAGAGCCAAAGTTTAGAACAGACTAATACAGTTGGATGGGTACCAAGCCGTAGCACAGGTACACTTCCCCACACAGTTACACCCTTGTATAACTGCCGCCCCGAGGTGTCAAAGGAAAGATATCAGAACCCGACTAAACTAGGTATGTCCCATTCCAGATAAGTGGTTGTACGAGTAACTCAGTTTAAAGGCTCACATGGTGAAGTCCTTAACTGTCCTGGGGAAGACATCCATTTTATATTTCTCGGCACACAGCCTTTACAATCTTTAGTACATCCCGTTGCCACACAGGCCCACCTGGCACGAAGCCTTCTCGCCACTTGCCCCGGTCGAAATCATTTCCCACCCCGGTTTGCATTTATGCAACATATGCCAATGCCCACTTCGTTGCATGAGTAGAACCACACAGGTCGCTGCCCCCAATTCCATCTCGTGACATCATCGCATTATTCCAAAATGCATTCCATAATTGTTTAGTCAATATCTTTTTTTAATTTGAAAGTCATTTAGCGCATACAAGCAGGCTAAGCGACTAATCACGGTCTAGCATCCCGTGTTAGCATTATAGTAGCAACCAACTCAATTTAATATCTTAGGGTGACAAAGATTTCAGGGCATACAAATAATATTAACAATGTTGCATAAACAAGGTAGGTGTATTATCTATTTTACCCAAATTATTCAATATCATTTTTAATTAACATAGCATGCATAATTTGAATGGAAATACATTTGAAAATCTAGGGGCAATATGGTCAAAGCAAAACTTGCCTTCGAAAAGTAGTTGATCCTGATCCGAAACTTGCGATGGGTCTTCGAATTCTTCCCCAGTAGCCGGCAACTCGAGTCTACTCTTTAATAAACGTGCATACAATAAATATACTTAAACAGATAGCAAGATCAACACTAAAAATAAAATAAAATTCACCAATAAATAGTTCACATTTTTATAAATTTTAGGAACTAGAATCGCTCAAATCGAGCTAAAACGCAAAAGTTATAGCGATTACAATTTTGTATATGCAATTAAAGGAAAACCCGAATTAATCCATTTATTTTCCTATCGAAATCTTGGTTAATTCCTCGCTTGACACATGTCAGCACCGTAGCCAGCCACGCCGCCGGTCATCGACCAGGGGCCCGCGGTGACGTCATGTCGACATCAAGACACCCGCCTCGCCGGTCGACAAGTGGGCCCGACTGCACAGTGCACGGTCCGCATAGTAACTGACACGTGGCGTGCATCCGCTGGTCCACGCGGACACATATTTTCCCGGTCGTTGGATTTAAATCCAACGGTCGGTATATGGCAACGGCTGGGCCTCCGCGCGGCTACGCGGCACTTTCCCGGCCTCACGTTCGAATTTCAACGGTCGGATCATGCCTCGGGCGGCTGCTAGGGTTTTTGGACGGCTACGTGGCAAGATTTCAGCCACTGATCTAAGATCCGATGGCCATTATCAAGCACGTCGAGGATGGCTACGTGGCGCTATGGTGGCGGTAGGATTAAGGATCTACGGCCATTTTCAACGCATACAAACGCAGCTACGTGGACTCACTGGCGCGGTTGGATGAAGATCCAACGGCGACAGTTACCCGAGTGATGCACTGCTCACCGAGCCTACGTGGCTTAATCCGAAACCTAGGATCTAGATCCAACGGACATTATCAAGGCATCCATACGGCAGCTACGTGGACCTCTCAGAACCACACGATGACGATCCGTCGGCCATTTTCAAGCGCATCTGATGCGAATACGCGGCGCTACGTTGGCGGTCGGATCGAGAATCCACGGCCGAGATCTACCGAAGCTACTCGAGTCTAGCTCTACAGGAAGGGAAGATGTGGCGTTACCTCAAGCGTTAGATGGGGATCCGACGGTGACGGTGAGCTGCGATGCTTTGAAGAAGAGGCGGCGGTGCTTGTCGCCGGACTTGGGGAAGAAGAGGTAGCTTGTGGCGTTTCCAGGCGTCTCCGGTGAGAAGAGGTACTCCACTCGACGCATCTCGGCACGGCGAACTCGAGACAAGTCTTGGTTGCGGCGGAGAGCGACAGACGACGGTGGAAATCGAGGGAAACCGAGGCGGCAGCTATGCCAAGTCCGACGAGCGAGTGGGAGAGCTACGGGGCACGACTGCTAACGGGTGAACGGACAAAATGTGCGGGGCGATGGGACCAGTTAAATGCGCCACAGCATGGTCGTCGAGATGCCTTGGAACACGCGCAAATCCACCGCCAATCTTGGCAGCCAACAGTCGACGGCGGCGCACTGTTCGCCCACTCCCGATGCGGTGAAATCCATCCGCACCGTCCGATTGCAATCCAACGGTGTCAGGACTCGGGTGATGCGGTAATGGCACAGCCGTTCGATCGAGATCCGGCGGCTCCGGACGGGCGACGGTTCGGTTACCCACGTTACGTGGCGAAATTCTGGCGGCTCGGGTTACTACGATCCAACGGCTCTCACGAGTAGGCGACGCGGCTCAATCTCAGCCGTCCGATGGAGATCGCATGGCTCTAACAATGGCGCTTAGGGTTTCAAATGACGCACAAGATAGTGTTGGGCTTTACCAAAGATCAGTAGCAATGGCATTTTCCGACTTTTAACATTTAAATTAATTCTAGAAAATCAAAGTAATTATTTAAAGCACTAAAAATACCTAAAAAATTCTAGAAAAATTCTAGAAAATATTTCAAGGCATTTAGAGCTTAAATAAAATATTTTTATTTATTTTTGATAATTGCCTTTTGATATTTAATTATCCAAGAGAAGGATAAATTTAAATTAAATTCAATTAAATCCAAATAAATTTTAAATAATTCACAAAAATTCAAATAACTCTAAAATTTTAAATTAGGCCAAATTTTGGGATGTTACAAACCTACCCCCCTTAACAGAATCTTGGCCCCGAGATTCGAAGCTTAACTAAAGAATAGGTTCGGGAATTCCTTTTTCAAATCTTCCTCTCGTTCCCATGTGGCTTCACTTTCTGTGTGGTTGCTCCACTGAATTCTGCAAAAACGGGTTGTCTTGTTTCTTGTTTTTCAATCCATTGTATCCAGAATTTTTATCGGTTGCTTTTTGTAGGTCACGTCTTCCTATAGTTCGATTGCTTCTAGGGGTGTTTGCTTGTCGGGAACTCGGAGACACTTCTTGAGTTGTGATACATGAAAGACGTTGTGTACTCCTGCTAATGTTTGCGGTAACTCTAGTTGGTATGCGACTTCTCCCCTGCGGCTTATGACCTTAAACGGTCCTACATATCTGGGTGCAAGTTTCCCCTTTTTGTGAAACCTTTGGACTCTCTTAAGAGGCGTAACCCTGAGATACACAAAATCTTCAGGCTCAAAGCTTAAATCCCTGCGCCGATTGTCCGCATAGCTCTTTTGCCTAGACTGCGCGACCCTCAACCTTTCTCTGATCAATGCTATTTGCTCTTCGGCTTCTTGGAGTATGTCTGGTCCGAAGACACGACGCTCACCGGTCTCATTCCAATTCGACGGCGTTCTATAAGATCGACCATACAACGCTTCGAAAGGTGACATCTGTAAACTGACCTGGTAACTATTGTTGTAACTGAAGTCAGCATATGGTAAACATTTATCCCAAGATGTCATATATGCCAATGCACAGGCACTTAACATATCTTCTAATATCTGATTGACTCTTTCAGTCTGTCCATCTGTCTGCGGGTGATATGCATTCTGCTAGAAGCAGAAAAGCATGATGAACTTCTAATGAAGAATCATCAAGTCCTACCTAGTGGGAGTCATGCATTGCCTGAAGCACACACAAATGATCAGCAGGCTAGCAATAGCCGAGGCCGTAGAAAGGGTCAAAGACAAAGGGGATAAATGAAAGAATGACAAAAATCATAAAGGAAGAGGTAAATCCCAGTGGAAAACAAAAAAAATGGATCAGGTCGCTTCCAGAAGAAAGCACGAACAGATAATGCTACTGATCCTAAACAACCATGCTATATGTGCGGATGTACTGGTCATTAGTCACGTACATGTCGCACCCCAAAGCATTTGGTAGAATTGTACATGAAATCCATTGGGAGATTCCAGAAGAACCAAGGGAATAAGGCGGAGGCGCACTTCACTTCTCAACCTGTTGTTGACAATAAAATGGAGTTGGATGATGATCAAGCCTCCAACCCCACAGAAGAATTCAAAAAGGGTCTCCTTGGTTATGGTGATACTCCCATGGAAGAGGATGATCTCATTGGGGATGAGTTAAAAGAATTCCAGAAGAATAAAGACAAGTCCTAGGAGGATGATATAAATGATTTATATGGAGACATGGAGTAGTCTCCCAGTTTTCTTTTAGAGTCGATGTCGTATTATCCTTTAGAGACTCCTTAAGAGCCTCATTTATCAGCTTAGTATTTGTGTTCCTGGATGAACAATGGTCTACACTCCTGTTGAGCGATTATCAGTCAAATTTAATGAAGCGTGATTTTCCCAGGAAATTTATTTAATCATGCTATGATATTTATGTTGCAATGAAAACCAGAAGTTTATGTTGCAATGAAAACCAGAAGTTTATGTTGCGATGAAAACCATAGTTAAACCCCAGAAATATTTAAGATCTGGCATGATCATCTGGGTCATCCTGGGTTGAATATGATGAGAAGAATAATAAATAATTCTGCTGACCATAATATAAAAACTACAGCCTTTCCTAAACCTGAAGCTTTTATGTGCCCTGCATGTGCTAAAGGAAAGCTGATAGTTCGTCCCTCTCATCTTAAAATTAGGGAAGAATCACTGAATTTTGTGGAGAGAATTTAAGGTGATATCTGTGGACCAATTCAACCCCTGTCGGGCCCATTCAGATATTTCATGATGCTAATAGATGCTTCTACTAGATGGTCCCAAGTATGTCTCTTATCTACTAAGAACCATGCTTCTACCAAAATTAATTACCCAAATTATTAAGTTAAGAGCCTACTTTCTAGAAGAAAAAATCAAGTTTATTGGAATGGATAATGCTGGCGAGTTATCTCAAAGCATTTAATGATTATTATAAGGCTTCGAAAATTAATGTAGAGCATCTTGTACCTAATGTCCACACTTAAAATGGCCCTACAGAGTCATTATATTAAAAAGAACAAAACTTACCATTTTGCTTGGCCGCTCTTGCAGAATAATTGGCTTACCACCAGTTGTTGGGGCCACGCAGTGCTGCATACTGCGGTAATAATTCAACTCAGACCAACTGCATATTACGAAATTTCCCCGTTGCAAATAGTGCGTGGAAAAGAATTAAGTATTTCCCATTTGCGAAAATCTGGCTGTGTTGTATACATGCCAATCTCTCCACCACATCGTACAACTATAGGACCTCACTAGAAGTTGAGGATCTATGTAGGTTATGAATCTCCGTCATGTATTAAAATACCTAGAGCTATGACAGGGGATCTGTACACGGCTCGGTACGCTGATCATACTAAAGACATTTTTCGGCATTAGGGGGAGATAAGTACCACATTAGAGAATGTCGAGTCCTTAGATCCACGCACTAGAAAGATCGAACTTGAAGTTCGAAGGATAATGAATCTGGAATAAATAAGCTAATAATCTGCCAAATGCCTTCACTGATCATAAGGGAGTGAAAGATCTCATATACCTACAGTATATGCACCTAAAAGAGTAGAAATACCTAGAAGGATATTGAACCTACTCTTGACCCTCATGATAAGAAGAGGGGGAGGCCTCCAGGTGCACGGGACTCAATTCCGCGGAGACGTTCGTAGAAGTAGAGAACCAAACAAATGAGAACACTACCTGTGACAGTAGAAGACATGTTGAGAAAATCCCTGAAGTGAGCCATCCCAGAGATGATAACATCCCTGAAGAGATTCATCATAAAGATGATAACCCCAGCGTATATTTGCGCGCACAATTCCACGCTAGGAAGCCGGAACACCCAGACTCCTTCGTTGTGGGAAATCACGAGGAGCTGGAAGAAATTAATATAGATATATCACTGAAGTGATATAGGAGAAATAAATAAAAGAAAGACTACAATTGTCGACATATATTTGCCTCTAAAAAAATTGTTAAAAACTGGATCCAGGTGCAAAGTCCATGGCAGAGTGCCAGAAGTGCTTAGATAGGGTCAAACAAAAGAAGCAATTGAGGCAGCGCTCGCTTAATAAGAGGAAAGTTTCTGGTTCTGTTGACTGAATATTTCCTAAAGTGTTCCCTGTAGGATCAAAATGGGTTTTCATCCGGAAGAGAAATGAAAACAATGAGGTGGTGAGATATAAAGCGAGGCTTGTAGCACAAGGGTTCACGCAGAGACCCGGCATCGATTACGATGAAGCATATTCTCCTGTAATGAGTGGAATAACGTTCCGATATCTAATATCAATAGCAGCTGGCTTAAATTTAGAAATGCAGTTGATGGATGTGGTGACCTCATATTTATATGGGTCACTGGATTTTGACATTTATATGAAAGTCCCTGAAGGAGTAAAAGTCCCGGATCCAAATAATCGCAACATATATAGTGTCAAACTATAGAGATCGCTATACGGATTAAAACAGTCGGGAAGAATGTGGTATAACCGGCTTAGTAAGTTCTTCCTGAAGAAGGGATACTCCAATAATGATGATTGTCCCTGTGTGTTCATAAAGAAATCCCAGAATGGATTCTATATCATCTCAGTGTATGTCGATGATTTGAATATCATCAGAACCACAGAGGAGATAAAGGAAGCAAGTGCTTACCTCATGCCGGAGTTTGAGATGAAAGATTTGGGTAAAACCAAATTTTACTTAGGCCTGCAGCTGGAGCATCTCCTAGAAGGAATTCTTGTTCACTAGTCTCCATATACCTGGAAGGTATTGGAAATGTTTAATATAGATAAATCACATCCCTTGAAAACCCCCATGATCGTAAGATCCCTTAAAGTGGATAAAGACCCATTCAGACCAAGGATGGAAAATGAGGAAGTCTTAGGACCTGAAGTCCCATATTTAAGTGCTATCGGAGCACTCATGTACCTTGCGAATTGCACAAGGCCTGATATTGTATTCGCAGTGAATTTGCTAGCAAGGCATAGTGCAGCCTCAACCAGAAGACATCGGATTGGTGTGAAGACTTTACTCAGATACCTCCAAGGTACTCAAGATCTTGGATTGTTTTTCTAGAAGAACCAAGACTTGACCATGGTGGGATATATGGATACTGGCTATCTGTCTGATCCCCACAGTGCCAAATCTCAGACTGGTTTTGTATTTCTCTGCGGTGGTACAGCCGTTTCCTGGCGGTCTTGTAAACAGACGCTGGTAGCAACTTCACCAACCACTCAGAGATTATAGCCCTGTATGAAGCCTCACGTGAATGTGTTTGGCTGCGACGTGTGATTAGCCATATCCAGAAGTCATGTGGCCTTAACACCGTCGATACCCCCACAATTATCTATGAAGATAATTCTGCTTGTGTTGTACAAATGCATTTGGGTTATGTAAAGAGCAACATCACGAAGCATATTGCTCCTAAGTTATTCTATCCTCACGAACTCTAGAAGAGTGGTGAGATAAGGATCCTGTAAACTAAGTCATGTGAAATCTCGCAGATTTATTCACTAAGTCCTTGTCTAAATCTACATTTCAAAGATATGTTAAAGGCATTGCAATGAGAAGACTTAGGGAGATGCAGAGTTCAGGGGGAGAAAACCCTTGAATCATAACCCTTATTGTGATCCTAAAAATCCTAATAAAATCCTGAAGGTAATAAGTCGTACTCTTTTTCCCTTTGTGAGTTTTCCTGAAGTTTTCTCACACAAAGGTTTTTAATGAGTCAACTAGTGCAATATAGCATGTGAGTGCGATGTACTCTTTTCTCCATCTCCTTTTTCCCACTGAGTTTTTGAGTGGAGTTTTTAACGAGACATATGCATTACGCGGTATTCGACCAAGGGGGAGTGTTATGAGATGAGGAAACCTAAACCAAATATGGTTAGGACTCTTATCTCTTCCTAATGTGGTCGAATCCGAACTCTCTCTTCCACCGCTATATACATCGGGTGCCCCCTCATTGTAAACGACTGAATCAATAAAGCGAGAGAGAATTCCACCCTACATTGTGTGCCTATTGTTCTTGCTCCTGTGATTGCATCTATATCCGGTGATTGATCGTTGGCGTTCTTCGACGTTTTATAACAATTTCTAAATTTTGTGATTCATTGTGGGACTCGGTTATTGATCTGTTTAATTGATAATTTCTCAGTCGATTTGTTAGAATCAGACGACTGCGGTGGCCGCCATTGCCTGTCCACCTCTCGTAAGTTCACGGAGGTATATCAGATAGATCAAAAGAAGAAGAGGGGGCAAGAGAAGATGCAGACGAGCTGTATTGCAATATTGCATCAGGTGGATATCCTCATCGATTTGGTTTATTTCCTCATTACAGTTCAATTCAATGTCAATATATAACAAAAAAGTTGAGTTCTTTCTCTGTGTTGTGATTATGCATTTTTCAAATCTGATTGTTTGCATTACGAGACAAAAATAGGTTTGGCCCGTAGCTCTAGCGATCTAGTGGTGCCATAATTTTATTATCAAGTGCACTAAAGTATTGAAATGCCATGTGCAAATTCTATTACGTAGAGTGTTAGGATGAATAATATGCTTGAAGAATAATAGACATCATGGGAAAAGAAACTCTACGTGATGGAGGTCAACTGATATAATGGAGAAGAATAATAGACATCATGGGAAAAGAAACTCTACGTGATGGAGGTCAACTGATATAATGGATTGTTGTTATATTAGTAGGGCAATATCAGCTGGGCATCCTGAGGTAGTTTTTAAAAAACTGCCTCTACATTTATATTTTTTCTGTATCCTTGAACCAGGTCTGAACCAATGCATATTTCGTTTCTGTATATATACATAAAGGACGTAATTTGTAGGTAATTATTGTTTGCTACTTGAGGCTAAGCCCATTGTAGTCTCTAACTCTATCAAGTGGCAATATGGTACATTAATAAACCTGGCTGATTATTATTTGTTTTTTTTTACAGTAAGATGAGGCAAATTACAGCCGTGTGGTCATTCTTTTAATTGATATGTTGTAGATATTATTCCCGTGTACTTTTGTTATTTTCCCATTTTCATGAAAAAACATATTTCTGTTTGTACTTCTGATTTTAGGTCGCAGAGCTCCAAATCGCTAACTACTCCACATGTTAGGGAATTTTTTGGACGCTAGTGCTACTCACCGGAAAAACTGGAACAGCAGTGGCGTGAATTCTTGTGAAATTTCAGCACCTGGTAGCATGTATACTCCTAATACTTGTTTGCAAAATGCATGAATAATATCAGATGCTCTTGTAAGTTGTAATGGGAATCAATTCAAATTCCTTGAACATTTTAGTTGCCTAAGTGAACATTTCAGATTTAAAATTTCTACCAATGTTCAAGTTATGTATGATTGTCAGATTGTGCTACTCTTTAAAGGAGCAATATTTGTTCGTCGTCGGTCGTCAGTCGTCACTCGTTGCCATAGTCGTGCAGGGTACGGAGCAGCGCGTGAGCGTGCTGCCATAGTTGTGCAGGGTACCGAGTAGCGCACGCTCGTGCGCTGTGTAGCACACACACTTGCTAGATGTTTCCCACACTATACACCTTTTCAATTAAGTCCCAAGGCTCCCCGGAGCCTTGTGATTGTAATCTCATCCTAAGCTCTCTACCCTTACCGGCCTGCCATGGCAAAAGTATTTAACCATGAGGGAACATGAGTAGAAGCTGTAATGAGTAGAAGCTGTAAACTTCTTAAGAAGCTAGATGTTAATTAAGATCATGTTACCTCTTTGCACTACTAGAAAAAAGTACAACAGTGACAGTTCATAAATTCTATTAGTGACGGTTTTCGAACCGTCACTGATATAGTGCCACTGATAATCGGAGATTAATATTATCGATGTTCTTGTTAGAATCGTCATCGATAATATTACGATGGCAGTTCTAGCCAAGAACCGCCACTAATAATGTGATTATTAGTGGCGGTTCTTGGCTAGAACCATCATCGTAATATTATCGCGACGGTTCTAACCAAGAACAGCCACTGATGTTATCATTAGTGTTTTTTTTGCTAGCTGGCAGTTTAAAAACACTAAATTAGAGGGGACTTCTCAGGAGGTCACCTATCCTAATACTCCTCTTTCTTAAGAACACTCAATTTCAGAAGAACACTCAATTTCAGAATTCTAATTGGATATGAATATTTTTAATGTCACCGACGGATTATATATTGTGTTCCTCCTTTTAACCCTGTGAAGGACCCAAACACTGATTTTCAATTATTTCAAATTAGCAAACTATAGAGGTAATTAGCAAAATTTAAAACTTTTAAATTTATTTTTCATACTTTTGACTATTAATGATGCTTGTAATATATGTGCCAGTACTATTCACAGAACTTGTAAAAATATTATAACTTTTGACTCGTACATTCGATTTTGGTGTTCTTGAGCTTTCCGGAATCATCAGATGATGAGTTCTCCGATTATATTTTTTTGGGCTCCGATTCTAGTTTGCAAATAAGAAATCCGGGTACTTTTGTTAAAATGGTCATAATTTTTGACTCGTAACTCCAATCGGGGTGTTCTTTGGCTCGTTTGAAAAATAACGAAAAGTAGTACCCAAATTTCATAAGTCGCCAAAATCGATGGTCGGATCCTCGATGGTTTGTGTGAGTAGCGTCTTGTGACGGAATTCCAAAAAAACGTCGTTTAGGGTCTCAAAACGGTGTCCGAAGTTTTGAATCTGTTTCAGTCGTTCTTTTCACTTATTGCAAATGGAATATTAGTTCCAATTATTTTAAATGTAATATTATTTAATTTCAATTCTTCAAATTAAAAGCGTTAGATGTACTCTAGCAGTGTGATGATTTGGAAAATGTTTCACACACTAAAAAGACTTTTTCTGTTACTTTGATTTCTTTATTTGAGGTAGTGTTACTGTACCATTTTCTGTTACTTTTGGTGAGTGTCGGGACCCGAATTTCACAATCCGGAAACCCTCTGTGTTTTCAGCACTAGTCCCAGGATCAGTCGCTAGTGCCCACAGCTAACAAAGATGAATATCACAAACATACACAATGGAATAATAAATAAAGTATTCATCTTTAATATAACAAAGTTGAACAACCTTAAGGTCAACTTACAATTGTGAAGCCTAGATGGCTTCAACTCGAGTAAAACGAGCAAAGAATGAACGAAGAACGTCGGTGAATCCCATCAAAATACCACGGGCATTTGACAAGGTTCAACTCCTAGATATTCGCCTTCTTGCGTAACTTCTCCTTCTTCAAGTCAAGACTTCTCTTTAACTCGGTGATGTTTTGTTATAGCAAGGGTGAGTACACAACCGTACTCAACAAGTCATGCATGTAATGCAGTTCTATTACTACATGCATGGCTTATTCCAAAGGAATGGTGAATGGTTCTTTTGCAATAAAGCAAAGATTCACGAATAATCATAGTAGATAGAAAAGCGAAGAAACAAATAATACCATAATAAATTTTGTAATCATCTCAAGTAAAGCATTTCTCATTCTTAACCAATTTCCATATCACAATGTCCACATTCCCAACCTCATTTCATTTTCAAAACTCTACCCCTTGATTTGTAATCCCGAGCAATGTCCAATACTGCGGACACGGCTATTCAATAGTTTTACACTCGCAGAGGTTGTACACTTTACCCACAAGATACAATCAACTCACCACGTCACCGTGAATCGCCATACAACAAGATGCGAATGAGCGATCATAACAAAGCCTTTCAGAAACTTCTAGCTCAACCTAGGAACCTCTCCGTGTTGCCTTCACTATCACTTCCCTCACTCTGAGCCGAAGTATAGGACCGACGAACACCGTTGGATGGGTACCAAGCCGCAAAGACAGTACGCTCCCCATACAGATTACCTCGTGTAATCGCCACCCCGAGGTATCAAAGGTGAGATATCGAATCCTACTAAACTAGGTCCGCCCCATGAGATATGTGGTTGTACGAGTGACTCAGTTCAAAGGCTTGCAAGGTGAAGTCCTTAGGGTGACCAAGGCAAGACTACCCCAAACAATTCACCAACAATACCATCACATAAATCACCAACAACACCGCCAAATACCAAAGTGACATAACCAATGCCACTCTTGCCACTTGCCTCAGTCTAAAACATTTTACCACCCCAGTTGATTATTGCGCAACACAATGCCAACAACAACTCAACATCCATATAGAACCACTCTGGTTCCACATATCAACATCATCGTGTGGCAATACGTCACACCATTTCACAAACTCATTTCATAATTCATTAATCAGTATTAACCTTTCATTTCCAAAAGACATGAGTTGCGTGGCATGGCTAAGCAATTATACAGGCCTAACCAACCCACGCTGGCAAGTAATAACAACCAACTAATAATCAACCTTCTTAGGGTGACAAATGGATTATGGCATACAAATAATCATGGCAAGGTGATATTTAGCAATTGGGTTGAATAACTAATTCCCAAATTAATTTAATTCATTTTAATCTTGAACTAGCATGCAATAATTTGAATCAAAGTAGATTTGTAAAACTGGGAGCAATATGATCAAAGCACAACTTGCCTGGCACTTGCTATAAACTGCTCTTTACTCTTTTTAATTGATCTTTGGCTTCCTCAACCTTTGGCTCTTCAATCGAATGCTTCGACTTCCTCGTCCTTCGCCTACTTGGGTAACCTGGCGACGCGCCTAACGATAAAGAAGCACAAATACAACAATTCTCAAAAGGCAATTCAAATAAACTCCAAATTAAGATTAGATTGGTACTGAACGAAAGGGATTGAATTTGATCGAAGATTGAATGAAAGAGAACAAGGCTTTCGAAAGATTTATCGAGAAGGTTACGATTGATAATCATGAAAGAACGGAGTATATTCCAGGGAATATCCTTCGAGATTAATTATCTCGACTAGACAGATACTAACATATGGGCCAATGGTCTATTGACCAAGTCCATGAATGATTTCCCAATCAATGGCAGATTAGATTTTCAAAGATAAGACAAGAACAAGTGGGGTCAACATCCACTGCGATTTGATAAGAGTTCAGTCATACATCGATGAAAAGGCTCGATGATGACAAGACGGCGATGATAAGAGGACGGGGCTAAACTCAAGGTGATAGGGCTAGATCACATCAAGGCGATAGAAAAGATGATGACATCGCACTAGGGCCTTTACTTGAATGCACGCCTGCGATGAGAGTAAGGCGTTAACGGCGGGAGGTTAACGACGAAACGTTAACGGCGGAACGTTAACGATGGGACGTTAATGGCGGAACGTTAACGATGGAACGTTAACGATAGAACATTAACGATGGAGCGTTGACGGCGAAACGTTAACGATGAAGGTGAAGCGATGACGGAACGCATATGAGATTACAAGGTGGCAACCATCGGCTGAAGGATAGGGCAGCGAGGTCATGACATAGCAACTACATGGCAAATTTGTGCTGGCCGAATGGGTACTGCCGAGACAGCAGACACGCAAAACGGAGCAACGATTTAAATAACCGAGATACAATTGAATAAAATAAAATAAACAGAAACTAAAAATTATAATAAAAATACTGGCAGATAGAGGATGATTTTAGACGAATTTAGCAATTTGAATCACTTGATTCGGAGTTCGGATGACAAAGATAAAAATGTTTGAAGTTTGCACATAATGGAAAATCGAAAATAAGAGAATATTCCGGGAATCTTTTTGGCTGAACGTTTTCTTGACTTCATTCGTTTCACTGGCTTGTAGGGCCCGGTGGTCATCCTCTCCAGACCCTTTCTTCAACCTCCAGACTTTTCCCCATGGAACAAAAAGCTTGGCCTCCTTATGGCGCCGGCGATTGGAACCACTACGACGACTCACAGTACACAAAAATGGAATGGCGACGCGATGGGGAGGTAGGGAAGCACTGGCAGGGGCGGCATGGCTTGAGGCGGCACAAGATGGGACCCGCAAAGGCGGCATGATGTGGCGGCTCACGGTGAAGGGGAGGCGATGGCGCCTGTACGGAGGGGTGCAGGAGGTGCTTGGCGGGTCCGGGAATCGATGGTGTGCTCGGCGACCATGAGAAGGACCGAGATGGCGTGCCACGGTGGCCATGGCATGGCCAAGCTTGGCGCTGGGACTAAACCATGGCAAGCGAGGCGGCGGTCGGCGAGGGGAGGAGGAGCGGGGGGCGGAGGTGGTGCTTATTGGAGATGGCCGGAGACCTCCTGCGCGAGGGCTTGAGCTCCATTTGGCATCAATGGTGATGCAGAACACACGCAAGAACAGGGAGCAAAATTTGGGGAAAGCCCCAATTAGCGAGATTTTGCAAAATTGGTGAGCGCAATTGAAAGAACATGATGGAATGAGTATGTAGACGCAAGGAATTGATTGGGAGTTACCGATTCGCAAGAAATCGGCGATGAACGCATTTAACGGGCGGACGAACAATCTTCAAATTAAAGACCGGAACTGCAACGAAAATGAAATCTTGTTGAATGGTTGTGTTCCTGGAAGCAAGGGGCACAAAGTGACGCGATTGGTTTGCCGGAAAACTCACCGGAATTAGAGACGGCTCGCCGGTGTCTTTGGAGGATGCCGGCGTCGGGTTTTCTTGAGTTTTGGGAGGGGAAACGGCATGGAATCAGCAGGACAAGATGAGCACGGGATAGAGGACGTCCATACGCACATTTTGAGTACTCGAACGCCTCGAGAAGTGGAGAGAAGCTCGAGATATGGGCCGAGCAATGAATTGTCTTTAACGCGTAATTGCCGCTGCTACGCGCGAATTCAGGACGGGCAACGACTTGGAACTTGTTCCCCATCATGACGCGGTCGCAATGCTTCAGATTTCACGCGATTTGGTGCAGTATGCTAAGAGATATGGGGGTTGGAAATTGGAGCCAGCGTGGGGACTCTACGCGTGAACAGTGCCAGCTGCTGAAGGTTGAAGACGAACAGTGGAAGGCCACGTGTCGCTTTGTCATTGGTTGGAAGAATGGAGGGACAAAAACGCGAGGAATAAAATAGCAAAAATGATCTAAAAATCATAGAAAAATTCATAAAAATACTAGAGATTATTTGGAACCCAATAAAATTGGTTTCACTGAATTTAGATGAGTTTTGGAATTTAGAGAATTCCGGGACGAATATACTGAATTTAACGAAAGACCGCGAGAGATAAAATAACAAAGGGATTCTATAAATCTTGGAAAAATTCCCAAAATCATTTTAGAATATTTGGAACCTAATTATATGAATTTTGAGATTTTTGGAGTATTTTGGAACTCAGGTGAAATTTCGAATAAGGATAGAATTGGAAATTCGACTTTGCGGATAGAAAAGATTGAACTCCAATTTCGAAAGGATATGGAGGCCAGGTTAAATAGAACACCGAGGAAATCCAAATTTTGAATTTAAATGGAATTTCAAAGGAAAGGTTTGAATTGAATTTGGATATAGAATTGCTTAACAATTAATAATTCAAATTAAAAATCCAATAAAAATCCAATTAACATCCAAATGTTTAAATTAATAATTTTAATTAATTTTTAGCAAATCTCAAATTTGGGAAATTCCCTGAGATACAAAGAACGCTATAAAAACTAAATTTTAAATTACTTGATGCACATAAAAGGCACATTAAATTGTTTTAGATTTAGAAAATTCTAAATTAAGCTTCTTTAATCAAATAAGATTGATGTAAAATTTTTGAAAAGCTAATTTAATATAAATTTTTGAAAGCCCAAATTTTGGGATGTTACAAACCTACCCCCCTTAACAGAATCTCGTCCCCGAGATTCGGGCTGACTAAAGAATAGGTTCGGGGAAACTCGATCTTCGAGGCTCTTTGCACTTGCAGTCAACTGCACACTTGATTTTTTGCTTTTCTTGGAAACTGGACAAACTGCTCCTAACGGCGAAAGCAACTTGCTATTCTGCGGTCTCGATCAAAGATTGAATATCATTTCTGTTGAGTTGGTTCTTGAGAACATCTCTTGATTTGAGGAACTCAAGCTGATTGATAATTGCTTCATTGCGCTCGAAAATCTTGGACGATTCATTGATCCTTGCAATTTCACTACCAATGACCTTCGGAGTAAGGAACATTGATCGAATTGAATCTGGTAACTTTTAACATCATGACTGAGAACTCAGGCTCTATGGCCAACATACGCAGGAACATTATCTAGTAAAGTGAATGCTCAAAGACATATCAAATCCTTTATTGACGTTAATACTTTTGATTTAGAATTCTGGGTACATTTATTCCACAAATAGGAATTGCTAAGAGAATTCTTTGACATTACTCTTATAGACTAGAGTATGACATCACGGCTTCTGAAACTTCTTGGTAGATTCATCAGTTAACCGCCTTTTCTTCAACTGCTTCTTGGAACAATCGGCTTCTGTTGTTGCTTCAGGCATACTCGGCAATACAGACTCAATCGAGGTAGCTTCAGGGACAATCTCAATTCCACAAGGTACTTCATATTTGAACGGGCATTGCTTGGCAAAGTGACCTCTTTTACGGCAGGCATAGCATAATCGATTCTTTGATGCTGCACCTTGCGATCTTGGTGTTATGCTTCGAACTGAATTGACTTCTGGAATGACTGAAGGTAAAGTGGATGCTTGATGCTTCTGGGGACATTGTCTGACATAGTGACCTTGTTTACCACAAAGGAAACAACTTCCTGGTGACTTTGACTTGCTTCTTTTCTGAGGTGGATTGCTAGATTCATGGTACTTCTCCTTTAATTGCTCCTGTGACAAAGCATGGGTAGATGACAACATGCCTTTCTTTGCTAACTCTTGAACCACAATGGCTCGGAAATTTTCTCGTTGACGTTGCATTGCAGAGGTCAATACTAATACATAGCACACTGGCTTGGGCAATGATCTTGGCCTTCACAAAGAAAACATGTAATCTTATTATTCGGACACTCTCCAAGAGGATGGTTCCTTCACAACCGAACAATTGATATGATGCTCGTCCGAGGTATGTCCTATGACTCCACAGCGGATACATGCACGATCTTCCGACTTGCTTGGTTGACAACACTTTAAAGAACAACGCCCGATTGGTTGTGGTATGCAGAGTTGCATATTCCTCTCAATTGGTTGCACCTTTCATCGGAGCATGAAACTCACGAAACGCAGTAGTGAATTCCTTCCAAGTGATAGTCTGATCCTTACCATAGATGGCACGGTAGTTTTTCCACCAAGCTAATGCTGCACCTTCTAACTGATTGGTGGCATATATAACCTTATCTTTATCATCACATGGTATTGAAGATAGCTTCTTCTCTATGACTTGAATCCAGGTTTCTGTACCTTGTAGGGAGGTGAATTCTTCAAAAACGGGTGGCTTGGTTTCAATGAACTTTGCAAACTTGCACTGAGAACGCACTGTTGAATTTTCAACCGGTGGAACTGGAGATTGCTTTTGGTCAACATCTGTTCTAACACTGATACTGGCGGCAACATCTGAACTGACTTGGACTGCTTCAGGAATACTGCCAAGGCTGTCACTGGAAAACTTCTCCATCTATTGACTGTCCAAGGTTAATAGGCAAGAGGGAAAAGCATAGATAAGATTCGAGATTCCTAGTGCAGGGAAACAGGTTTAACCCAAAAACTTAAGCAAACAATTACTAACTTGGTATGGTTGCTTATCCAAGCCTAAAAGCCATGCGACACATACTGCAAACTCAGCAAACAGAAACCAAATTAACCTAAGCACACAAGTCTAACGTCTAGAAAGGGTAACACTCCTAACTTAGACACACGCGACTCTCACACATGAGTCTCAACGGCTACTCAAGCACTGATTCCTCGAATTTCTTGAACACTTCATCGACACTGGTTCTTCTACTTTCTGGCACACTTCATCAAGACTCTTTCCTTGAGCTCGACGATTCTCGTCTTCACGATCTTCATATTCAGAAGCGGCATCCGGTGCTTTCTCCTAAAGTGTGAAACATCGTTATCTATTCAAGACAATCGAGGTGAGATTTTCAACTTAAATCGGGGGAAAGATAGAAATTTCAGCAAAAGGGAAAGGAATGGAAGAATAAGATAAGTTAAGAACTTGTTATTCTTCAAGTTAAATTTTTCTTTAGAAAATAATTTTGAAGTTCTTAAAGAACGGCCAAACTATCTAGGGTCAAGACCTACAACAAGGTATGCTCGATACCATGTCTTGTCGGGACCCGAATTTCACAATCCGAAACCCTCGTGTTTTCAAAGACTAGTCCCTGGATCGATCGCTAGTGCCCACAGCTAACAAAGATGAATATCACAAACATACACAATGAATAATAAATAAAGTATTCATCTTTAATATAACAGTTGAACAACCTTAAGGTCAACTTACAATTGTGAAGCCTAGATGGCTTCAACTCGAGTAAAACGAGCAATAATGAACGAAGAACGTCGGTGAATCCCATCAAAATACGACAGGCATTTGACAAGGTTCAACTCCTAGATATTCGCCTTCTTGCAGAACTTCTCCTTCTTCGAAGTCAAGACTTCTCTTTAACTGGTGATGTTTTGTTATAGCAAGGGTGAGTACACAACCGTACTCAACAAGTCATGCATGTAATGCGTTCTATTACTACATGCATGGCTTATTCCAAAGGAATGGTGAATGGTTCTTTTGCAATAAAGCAAAGATTCACGAATAATCATAGTAGATAGAAAAGCAGTAAAACAAATAATACCATAATAAATTTTGTAATCATCTCAAGTAAAGCATTTCTCATTCTTAACCAATTTCCATATCACAATGTCCACATTCCCAACCTCATTTCATTTTCAAAACTCTACCCCTTGACTGTAATCCCCGAGCAATGTCCAATACCGCGACACGGCTATTCAATAGTTTTTACACTCGCAGAGGTTGTACACTTTACCCACAAGATACAATCAACTCACCACGTCACCGTGAATCGCCATACAACAAGATGCTAATGAGCGATCATAACAAAGCCTTTCGAAACTTCTAGCTCAACCTAGGAACCTCTCCGTGTTGCCTTCACTATCACTTCCTCACTCGAGCCAAGTATAGGACCGACGAACACCGTTGGATGGGTACCAAGCCGCAAGCACATGTACGCCCCCATACAGCTATTACCTCGTGTAATGCGCCACCCCGAGGTATCAAAGGTGAGATATCGAATCCTACTAAACTAGGTCCGCCCCATAATGGACATGTGGTTGTACGAGTGACTCGGTTCAAAGGCTTGCAAGGTGAAGTCCTTAGGGTGACCAAGGCAAGACTACCCCAAACAATTCACCAACAATACCATCACATAAATCACCAACAACACCGCCAAATACCAAAGTGACATAACCAATGCCACTCTTGCCACTTGCCTCAGTCTAAAACATTTTACCACCCCAGTTGATTATTGCGCAACACAATGCCAACAACAACTCAACATCCATATAGAACCACTCTGGTTCCACATATCAACATCATCGTGTGGCAATACGTCACACCATTTCACAAACTCATTTCATAATTCATTAATCAGTATTAACCTTTCATTTCCAAAAGACATGAGTTGCGTGGCATGGCTAAGCAATTATACACGGTCTAACCAACCCACGTTGGCAAGTAATAACAACCAACTAATAATCAACCTTCTTAGGGTGACAAATGGATTATGGCATACAAATAATCATGGCAAGGTGATATTTAGCAATTGGGTTGAATAACTAATTCCCAAATTAATTTAATTCATTTTAATCTTGAACTAGCATGCAATAATTTGAATCAAAGTAGATTTGTAAAACTGGGAGCAATATGATCAAAGCACAACTTGCCTGGCACTTGCTATAAACTGCTCTTTACTCTTTTTAATTGATCTTTGGCTTCCTCAACCTTTGGCTCTTCAATCGAATGCTTCGACTTCCTCGTCCTTCAGCTACTTCGGGTAACTTCTGGGCGACGCGTCTAACGACAAAGAAGCACAAATACAACAATTCTCAAAAGGCAATTCAAATAAACTCCAAATTAAGATTAGATTGGTACTGAACGAAAGGGATTGAATTTGATCGAAGATTGAATGAAAGAGAACAAAGCTTCGTAAGATTTATCGAGAAGGTTACGATCGATAATCATGAAAGAACGGAGTATATTCAGGAATATCCTTCGAGATTAATTATCTCGACTAGACAGATACTAACATATGGGCCAATGGTCTATTGACCAAGTCCATGAATGATTTCCCAATCAATGGCGATTAGATTTTCAAAGATAAGACAAGAACAAGTGGGGTCAACATCCACCGCGATTTGATAAGAGTTCACCATACATCGATGAAAAGGCTCGATGATGACAAGACGGCGATGATAAGAGGACGGGGCTAAACTCAAGGTGATAGGGCTAGATCACATCAAGGCGATAGAAAAGATGATGACATCGCACTAGGGCCTTTACTTGAATGCACGCCTGCGATGAGAGTAAGGCGTTAACGGCGGGAGGTTAACGACGAAACGTTAACGGCGGAACGTTAACGATGGGACGTTAATGGCGGAACGTTAACGATGGAACGTTAACGATAGAACATTAACGATGGAGCGTTGACGGCGAAACGTTAACGATGAAGGTGAAGCGATGACGAACGCATATGAGATTACAAGGTGGCAACCATCGGTGAAGGATAGGGCAGCGAGGTCATGACATAGCAACTACATGGCAAATTTGTGCTGGTTTAATGGGTGCGCCGAGACAAGCAGACACGCAAAACGGAGCAACGATTTAAATAACCGAGATACAATTGAATAAAATAAAATAAACAGAAACTAAAAATTATAATAAAAATACTGGCAGATAGAGGATGATTTTAGACGAATTTAGCAATTTGAATCACTTGATTCGGAGTTCGGATGACAAAGATAAAAATGTTTGAAGTTTGCACATAATGGAAAATCGAAAATAAGAGAATATTCCGGGAATCTTTTGGCTGAACGTTTTCTTGACTTCATTCGTTTCACTGGCTTGTAGGGCCCGGTGGTCATCCTCTCCAGACCCTTTCTTCAACCTCCAGACTTTTCCCCATGGAACGAAAAAGCTTGGCCTCCTTATGGCGCCGGCGATTGGAACCACGGCGACGACTCACAGACACAAAAATGGAATGGCGACGATGGGGAGGTAGGGAAGCACAGGGCGAGGCGGCATGGCGGAGGCGAGCAAGATGGGACCCGCAAGGCGGCGGCAATGCGGCTCGCCGGTGAAGGAGGCGATGGCGCCTGACGGAGGGTGCAGGAGGTGGAGGGTCCGGGAATCGATGGTGTGCTCGGCGACCGCGAGAAGGACCGAGATGGCGTGCCACGGTGGCCATGGCTGGCCGCGACGGCTTTGGGGACTGCAAACGGCGGCGAGGCGGCTGGCGAGGGCGGGAGGAGGCGGTGGGGCGGCCGAGGTGGTGCTTATACTGAGATGGCCGAGAGACCTCCTGCAGCAGGGCTTGAGCTCCATTTGGCATCAATGGTGATCGCAGAACACACGCAAGAACAGGGAGCAAAATTTGGGGAAAGCCCCAATTGCGAGATTTTGCAAAATTGGTGAGCGCAATTGAAAGAACATGATGGAATGAGTATGTAGACGCAAGGAATTGGATTGGGAGTTACCGATTCGCAAGAAATCGGCGATGAACGCATTTAACGGGCGATTTACTTAACAATCTTCAAATTAAAGACCGAACTGCAACGAAAATGAAATCTTGTTGAATGGTTGTGTTCCTGGAAGCAAGGGGCACAAAGTGACGCGATTGGTTTGCCGGAAAACTCACCGGAATTAGAGACGGCTCGCCGGTGTCTTTGGAGGATGCCGGCGTCGGGTTTTCTTGAGTTTTGGGAGGGGAAACGGCATGGAATCAGCAGGACAAGATGAGCACGGGATAGAGGACGTCCATACGCACATTTTGAGTACTCGAACGCCTCGAGAAGTGGAGAGAAGCTCGAGATATGGGCCGAGCAATGAATTGTCTTTAACGCGTAATTGCCGCTGCTACGCGCGAATTCAGGACGGGCAACGACTTGGAACTTGTTCCCCATCATGACGCGGTCGCAATGCTTCAGATTTCACGCGATTTGGTGCAGTATGCTAAGAGATATGGGGGTTGGAAATTGGAGCCAGCGTGGGGACTCTACGCGTGAACAGTGCCAGCTGCTGAAGGTTGAAGACGAACAGTGGAAGGCCACGTGTCGCTTTGTCATTGGTTGGAAGAATGGAGGACAAAACGCGAGGAATAAAATAGCAAAAATGATCTAAAAATCATAGAAAAATTCATAAAAATACTAGAGATTATTTGGAACCCAATAAAATTGGTTTCACTGAATTTAGATGAGTTTTGGAATTTAGAGAATTCGAGACGAATATACTGAATTTAACGAAAGACCGCGAGAGATAAAATAACAAAGGGATTCTATAAATCTTGGAAAAATTCCCAAAATCATTTTAGAATATTTGGAACCTAATTATATGAATTTTGAGATTTTTGGAGTATTTTGGAACTCAGGTGAAATTTCGAATAAGGACCTAATTGGAAATTCGACTTTATGATAGAAAAGATTGAACTCCAATTTCGAAAGGATATGGAGGCCAGGTTAAATAGAACACCGAGGAAATCCAAATTTTGAATTTAAATGGAATTTCAAAGGAAAGGTTTGAATTGAATTTGGATATAGAATTGCCTAACAATTAATAATTCAAATTAAAATCCAATAAAAATCCAATTAACATCCAAATGTTTAAATTAATAATTTTAATTAATTTTAGCAAATCTCAAATTTGGGAAATTCCTGAGATACAAAGAACGCTATAAAAACTAAATTTTAAATTACTTGATGCACATAAAAGGCACATTAAATTGTTTTAGATTTAGAAAATTCTAAATTAAGCTTCTTTAATCAAATAAGATTGATGTAAAATTTTGAAAAGCTAATTTAATATAAATTTTGAAAGCCCAAATTTTGGGATGTTACAAACCTACCCCTTATCAGAATCTCGCCCCAGATTCGGCCGACTAAAGAATAGGTTCTCAGGAAACTCGATCCGAGGCTCTTTGCACTTGCGATCAATAATTCTCGCACACTTGATTTTTGCTTTTCTTGAAAGCTGGACAAACTGCTTCCTAACGGAAAGCAACTTGCTATTCTGCGGTCTCGATCAAAGATTGAATATCATTTCATTGAGTTGGTTCTTGAGAACATCTCTTGATTTGAGGAACTCAAGTCGATTGATAATTGCTTCATTGCGCCTTCGAAAATCTTGGACGATTCATTGATCCTTGCAATTTCACTACCAATGACCTTCTTGAGTAAGGAACATTGATCGAATTGAATCTGTAACTTTTAACATCATGATCGAGAACTCGGGCTCTATGGCCAACATACGTGAACATTATCTAGTAAAGTGAATGCTCAAAGACATATCAAATCCTTTATTCCATTTGGCGGTGTCTTTGGAGGATGCGGCGTCGGGTTTTCTTGAGTTTTGGGAGGGGAAACGGCATGGAATCAGCAGGACAAGATGAGCACGGGATAGAGGACGTCCATACGCACATTTTGAGTACTCGAACGCCTCGAGAAGTGGAGAGAAGCTCGAGATATGGGCCGAGCAATGAATTGTCTTTAACGCGTAATTGCCGCTGCTACGCGCGAATTCAGGACGGGCAACGACTTGGAACTTGTTCCCCATCATGACGCGGTCGCAATGCTTCAGATTTCACGCGATTTGGTGCAGTATGCTAAGAGATATGGGGGTTGGAAATTGGAGCCAGCGTGGGGACTCTACGCGTGAACAGTGCCAGCTGCTGAAGGTTGAAGACGAACAGTGGAAGGCCACGTGTCGCTTTGTCATTGGTTGGAAGAATGGAGGGACAAAAACGCGAGGAATAAAATAGCAAAAATGATCTAAAAATCATAGAAAATTTCATAAAAATACTAGAGATTATTTGGAACCCAATAAAATTGGTTTCACTGAATTTAGATGAGTTTTGGAATTTAGAGAATTCCGAGACGAATATACTGAATTTAACGAAAGACCGCGAGAGATAAAATAACAAAGGGATTCTATAAATCTTGGAAAAATTCCCAAAATCATTTTAGAATATTTGGAACCTAATTATATGAATTTTGAGATTTTTGGAGTATTTTGGAACTCAGGTGAAATTTCGAATAAGGACCGGAATTGGAAATTCTGACTTTGCGGATAGAAAAAGATTGAACTCCAATTTCGAAAGGATATGGAGGCCAGGTTAAATAGAACACCGAGGGAAATCCAAATTTTGAATTTAAATGGAATTTCAAAGGAAAGGTTTGAATTGGAATTTGGATATAGAATTGCCCGAACAATTAATAATTCAAATTAAAAATCCAATAAAAAATCCAATTAACATCCAAATGTTTAAATTAATAATTTTAATTAATTTTTAGCAAATCTCAAATTTGGGAAATTCCCTGAGATACAAAGAACGCTATAAAAACTAAATTTTAAATTACTTGATGCACATAAAAGGCACATTAAATTGTTTTAGATTTAGAAAATTCTAAATTAAGCTTCTTTAATCAAATAAGATTGATGTAAAATTTTTGGAAAGCTAATTTAATATAAATTTTTGAAAGCCCAAATTTTGGGATGTTACAGTGAGCAGAGGATTCTCTCTATTTTTTTTTTGACTCTGCTTGATATCTTCCTTTTTTGAGACTGCCTGCTATGTATCTTTTACTTGAACTCCCAAACCAAGAACATATACAGGATATACATGCGTACCCCAAGAGCCAACTGCTAAAGAGAACGGTTGCAAGGAGAGTGATGGAGTAGATAATTTTCGCAATCACAAATGACGTAGCTAGTTAAATGCAAGGTACATCATATATGCAGAACAAACAACAAATTATTGATATACAGCGATATATAGTTTATACATGGATGGAGAAGCAAGTCGTCAAGCCCGGTACATGACGTAGCTGCTCTGCTTGTCGTAGTATCTAAATTTTTCATGGATGGAGAGGCAGGAGAGGTAATCAGTAATATTTAAATTTTTCTATTTTTTATTATTTGTAGCGGTTTCAAATTAAAACCGTCATTGACAATATTATCAGTGGCCGCCACTGATACTTATATTATCAGTGACGGTTTTTGGCTAAAACCGTCACTGATACTCACATTATCAGTGACGGTTGTGACAGTTGAAAACAAAAACCGTCACAAATAGTCTTCCGTCATTTTAAACTTTAGAACCGTCACAGATAAGTGTATTTGTGACGGTTCCAAAAAAATCATCACAAATAAGGCGTCACCTATGTGCTATTTTGTGGTAGTGTTGCTATGGATAGAAACAAGAGCTTTCAATTGAGCCTAAAAAAGTGCGGATTCACTATGCCCAAGAGCAGTCTAGGAGCCAGACAACATCAAATTTCAACCACTTCAGTAACCAATCAATATATCAGATCAAATAAAAATTTAGAAACTTTGAATTAATCTAAACATAATTTACATATTGTTCTCAGCAAGCAATCAAGTCAGTTTTTGCTAAAAACTACGAACGTACTACATTAAACTGAACTAAAAACAAGGTCCCTGGGGCATGTAAAAAAATCTCCATTGAATAACTTGTGCTGCATTGTAATATAAAGCATAAAATGCAAATTTCTAATCACAGGAAATTTACATCCTATTAAAAAAAGAAATAGAAGGGTAATTAATTGTGCATGGCCCTTAGCTGTAGAAGCCTTAGCCCAATTTGGGACAACTTCTGATGTTGGAAATTCTGAGTTCTCCAAGAATTGAGTGGATGGTAGCTCCTCATTTTATATACAAATCTTCTTTTGATTACGGGAGAAGCTTATTGAAGAATCCAGAATCTGGATTCTTGGAGAATCAGAAGCTGTCACCCTCCTGATTCTTGGAGAATCTAGAATATGCACAATCAGAAACGGTTTAAAACTAGGCCTTGATACTAGCTACAGCAAAGGATAGTGATTAGACTACCGTACATAAGCTGATATGACGTGTGAAGGGTGACTAATTATGCATGGCTCTTAGGGCCTGTTTGGTAGAGTTCCAGATTCCAGCTTCACCTGAGATCTACACTACAGGAAACAACAGTATTTTCGTCGGACCACTTTATTTTCATCGGCCGAAAATAGGCCGACGTAAATAACAGAGTATTTTTTGTCGGCCCACGGAGAACTGACGAAATTAAGTTTATTTTCGTCGGTATGCGTTAAAAGGCCGACGAAAATAACTGAGTTATCACGTACGGGAAATTTTAAATTTTTTTGGTCTATTTTCGTCGGCCTAAGCCGACTAAACTGATGAAATTAGGACACGTGGCAGGGCTCTCTGTTTTCGTTGGTGTAGGCCGTCGAAAACGCATCGTCCCACCAAAAGCCCAGCTAGGCCCGCGACCAGACCAATCGCGCGTAACCCTAGCGATGCTAGCCTCCGCCTCGGCCATCCCTGCGCCGCCGCCCATTCTCAGCGCCGCCGCCCATACAGACCGCCTCCCGATCAGCTACGAAACCCTAGCGCTACGCCTCGCCAAACTCCGCCTCACGCCTCGAAACTCCCGCCCACGCCGAAACTCCACCGCCGATCGCCTCCACCTCCCCTCTTCGCCACCTCCCTCTCGCCGCCACCGCCCGACCCAATCTCTTGGCTGTCTCCTCGCTGCTTCGCCTCGTCGCCTCCCTCGCGTCTCTGCCAGCGACCGTCTCCACGGCGGCAATGCGTCAAACGCCTCGCCGGCGCCGCCGAGGTGGCGTGTCGCGGTCTCAGCCTCCCTTGTAGCGGCCGTAGTCTCCGCGATGCCGGTCTACACGGATCTCAACAAGCTCGAGGTGGATCAACGGGGCTTGTTCGGCATCGGTTCCGCCGCGCAGTTCGGCTCGGCCGACCTCAAGTACGCGCGCCCCCTGCCACTTTCGGTTTCTTCTTTCTGCTCTTGTTCCTGCATTGGGTTGCTGATGGGACCCTTTCCTGTGTGGTTTTGCAGGAATGCTATGCACGTTAATGAAACCTTCAGGTGGGTTCTCAATTTCTCTCGTTCAAGTTTTAGCAAACCAAATTCTTCGATTCCTCTATGTCGGCTTTTGCTGTGATAGACATATTTTAGGTAATAGTTAAAGCAAATCCAAGTTCATCAGTGAACAGAAATTTCACTTGGTTTGTGTCTGTTTGGGCCTGAAGTTTTTTTTCCCCAAACGGGGATACCCCTATTTCGATTACTAGTAACGGAAACATAGCAAGTTACAATGTGATGACATTCAGCTGGTAACAGTTTGTGTGATTGATCCATGGTGCTTTTGCAGAGTTGTGACGAACAACCAGTAAAAATCACCAAGAAACACACTGGTTTTGTTTTTAATTGTAGAGATTGGTGCACTTTTAATATAATGATGTCCTTTTATATATAGATTATACTGTCACCAAAATTATTCAGTATTCTGGAACAATCTAGCTCAAGCTGATGTCGTCATGCAGCAATTGTGGGTGGAAAGTGGCATTATCTACAACCTAGAATTATGCATTTTTGAAACATTGGTTTTTTTCGTTTAACCCATATACTAGATGGAAAGCACTTGCTGTGTAAAGTTTGCTCATATATGGGGAGAAGACTGTACAAGTGGTCAACAGAATTTTAATCGTAAATCGACAGCAAGTAAGCAGTTTTTAGGGGAATAATTAAGCAGTTATTGTGACGCTTATTACTACATTTTTTAAATAGGTGGATAACTAAAACAAATAGTAGATTTCGCTATCCATCATTTCTCTTTTATCGAAAACTTCAGTTACTGATGTAGGCGGGCGAACTTTACAGCTGCCAATATGTGGGAGTGAGATTTTAGTGGTTCCACATTCAACGGTGCCTATCTTGAAAAAGCTGTTGCTTATAGAGAAAATTTCACTGGTAATTGAAATGACACCTTTTCATCATGTGGACATATTAAGCTCCCTCCCAGATGTCGTCATACTTGATGTGTGTAGCGTGCTTGAATCATATAATTACATTTGCTTAGTGGTCAGAGGTCCTCAGATGTGCCTTGCCAAGAAGACCACTAGATTAGAGATATCATAGATACCACCTGCTCACTATTTTTTACAAGAACCCCCACTAATCCTCCTAAGTATAAACTCAGAACAGGAAACTAGCTATGAACTTCATTGCATTTATTTTGTTTCAAGTTGGATCAATAGGGTACTAAAGAAGTACGATTCTGTATCTGATTTTGTTTTGACTTTTCAGTAATTTTGACTGCATTTGAGTAAGGTCACGACTCACGAAATACTCATCTAATCTTTTCATGCGGTTATTTATGATAATTATTTCACCAGTGTTGTTTTGGTCTTTTGCAGGTGCAGATTTGAGTGATACTTTAATGCATCGCATGGTAAAGCTTGAATGAGTTCTTTTAGCTTGACCTTGTTGTTTGTACGTACCAACTATTTTGTGCAGTACGTGATTGAATATGTAAAATATGCGGTCATATTTCCTCCTTTTCTATAGTAGAAATTATTATGATGATAACCCTGTGTAATGCTCTAGGGTGAGACAGAATATATGAGTAGGAACCCAATTCGGTGCATTATTTGCACGATATCTCCACTTAATGGTGCTAATTTCTGTACTATTGGCTTCCTCTGCTTGTATTATCCTTGTATGAAATATTTGAATAGCAGAGAAATACCTAATTCTCTGGAAGATCAGTTTTAGGGGGTTCTAGAATAGGATACAAGAGTGAAACAAAATGGAACTTTAGAATAAAAACTACAATTGGTTGACTATATAATTGCTAATTGAGAAAACCAATGTGATCATATGTTTCCTAATTTAGTGTGAGTATTTTCCTTGCTGTATCTGTATGAGGGGTTATGAAACATCATTGCTTAGCCATTTCTTCTGCTCTTGAGTCTGTTGTGGTTGTAGACAGCGCTTCTGCTCTTTTCATGTATCACCTTCTTATTTATGGTGTTTAGGGGTGAAAACGGGTCGGGTATTACTCGTCGGGTACCAGATACGAGTAGTGGTTTTACCGTTTTTTCGGATATGGATACGGGTAATTTTTTCCCGGGTCGGATACGGATAGTACCCAGATAGCTGAGCGTCGGATTCGGGTCGGATTCGGAGCGGACACTACCCGGACAATACCCGAGGATCTCGGGTCGGATATGGGTATCCGAGGTTTGGGTACCCGGGAGTATCAAATACATACTACATGCCAGTCACCAGTCAGCCACGGCCCATTAAGGCATTAACATTTAACGCTAGATTTAAGCCTTTTAGGGTTGGCCCAAGTGAGAGCTTAGGGTTTATTGACCACCTGCCGAACTATTCCCCCCAAATCCCCCAATCGAAAATCCCCCAATCCAAAATCGAAATCGATCGCCTCTGGCTCCTGCCCTCCTCCCTCCTGGTCGGCGACTTCGGCGATCTCAAGACGGCCTTCGCCCGTGGTCCTCCTCCTGCGATGGCGACTCGGGTCTGCCTGACCGGCCTCGCCGCCTGCCCGGTCCTCCCTCGGCGGCTCAGCGCATCATCGGCTGGCGCTGGCTCCTCAGCCCTCGCCGACTCGCCCTGCTCGCCGCAGCCATGGCGCCCGCCACCGCCTCGGGGCCCGCCGCTGGCAGTCCCCGCCCCCACCTCGGTCTCCTGTTGCCTCGGCTCCCCCGAGGCCCCGCCCCGCCTCCGGTGAGCAAAAAACTAGTGCACATGATTGAGGTAGATTTGGTAAAAGATGAACAAAATGTTAGATTAATCTTGTTGTTCTTTGCATTAGTACATGCTAGTTGTGTTCATGTGTTGGTGTAACATGTAATAGGCTGAAACTGGGAGAGCTGTTGGACGTGTTGTAGTGTTCATCTTGGATGCTTGCATGCAGATGCATTAGTTTAGGCCACTAGCTAATTCTTTGTCTGGTTCTTGCGGCCAGATGAGCACACGTCGTGGAACGGCAAGAGTATTAATTGGTGTGTGGGTATATTTAAATATGAGTCTACAAAAATGGGGAAAATGCAGAAAACACTATCATGGGCTGAGAGATATTTCTTACATATTATTCTTCTCTTGTTGGATAGTTTTGCGGTGACAAGGTTAAGACTTAAGAATCTAGCTGTGTACCCTCGAGAGTCCTAAGCTAACCTAATTAGATACTGATTGGATAGTTTTTTGTGGACATACGACTGCTGGACTAAATTCGATGCTGAGATTTCGCATGTTTTCACTAGTATGAACTTAAATCTCTGTTGCAATATAGGGTTTACATAAGGTGTAACAATGGATGTGGATTATATTGGTGACATTGGTTGTGCTTGCACCGAGGACGGAGTTGAAGTTCCAATTGAGGAGGGTGGTGATGCTGGTAGCAATGAACCCCTAGACAACATGGCGGAGCCGGAGGAGAATGTTATTGCTATTGACCCTACTACTGCCAGCGAAGAGCATGCCATGCCCGTCGGCAAACAAGTCGGTTTGGGCAAGAAGAAGAAGTCCACGGGTGCATGCCATCGTCCGGTGAAACAACGAAGACTTGCTGAAATCTCAACCCATTTGAACAAGGGAAAGGCAGCGGCAACTCAGCCTTTGAACAAGAGTAAGGCGCCGAAGATAAGCTCCAACATCAATAAGTCCGTTGGTACCCCTACAAGCAAGTTTATGGCATCGGCATTCAAAGCAGCGGGGTCAAGCAAGGACAAGGCCATGGTTTTAATGCCTAAGCCGACTGAAGGTATCCTATTTTGATCATTGCCTTGTATATTTAATTTTGTAATTGATTGAAAATTAATAATTGCCTTTCTATGTGATTTTGTTTGTAGTCTCGCAATTTGCAAGTGCAAGTGCAAGTGCAAGTGTAAATGCATGCGCGAAAGTAAGCGTGGAAGACGTCCAAGACGAAGAAGAACAAGAAGATACCAAAACTGGAAAAAAGCTCACTTCATGGGTTTGGCAACATTTCACAAGGTATGAGGTAGATGTGGTAAAGGATGATGATTCAATCATCAAGCGTATGGGCAAATGCAATAGATGCGCACATAAAGCTAGGGCTGAAAGTATAAATGGTACAAAGGCTTTTAGTAATCACTTGAAATTGAAGCATAGTGTTTTGAAAGGTCAACAACTCCTAAGTCAGGATGGGGACAGCATTGCAACATATCGGTATGACGAGAATACTAGCTTGAGACATTTTTATTATGCCATCATCATGCATGAGTATCCGTTTAATATCGCCCAACATAAGTATTTTGTGAAATTTATCAAATCACTGCGACCAACCTTTCCTTTCAAGTCTCGTGTTACGGTTCGTAAAGAGATCATGGATCTTTATAAGGAGGAAAAGAATAGGTTGTATAACCACCTCAAAACACTCTCTTGCCGTGTTAGTTTCACTATGGATACATGGACATCTATTCAAAACAAGTCATACTTGTGTGTCACGGCGCATTGAGTTGATGATAATTGGAGCATGCAAAAAAGAATTATCAATTTTATCCATGTAGAAGGCAGCCATGGAGGGATAAAATTGAGTGATACATTTTTTTTCAAATGTGTTGAATTGGAACCTTGATAAGAAAATGTTTGCTCTTTCTTTGGACAATGCCGCTTCAAACAAAGTTGCAGTTGATATAATCATTGACAATGCTAAAGGCTTACTTGTATGTAGTGGAAAATTCTTTCATGTTAGATGTGCAAATCATATATTAAACCTTGTTGCTAGAGATGGGTTAGCAATAATTGGAAATACCATTGGAAACATAAGACAGTGTATAACAATTATAAAAAGATCACCTCAACAGTTAGAGGCATTTGAGAAGTGTGGTAAAGAATGTGATCTAGACACTAACAAAGCCCTTTCCTTGGATGTTGCCACAAGATGGAATTCTACATATATTATGATTAGAGATGCCATTTACTACAAGGATGCTTTTGATCGCCTCGCTAAAAAAGATAAGGACAGATATGGTCATATCACTCCTTCAGATATGGATTGGTTGAATGCAACAAATATTAGCAAGTGTTTGAAAAAGTTTTATGATGTCACATTACTTTTCTCTGGCACTTCATATCCTACTGCAAATCATTTCTTTCGGAAATTTTCTGAGATAAAGATGGCTATTGCAAGATGGTGTGAGAATAGTGATGTCATAATTTCTACTATGGCATTCTCTATGAAACAAAAGTTTGAGAAGTATTGGGAAATGAACAATATGTCTTTGGCAGTGGGAGCATTTCTTGATCCAAGGTACAAACATAAAATGGTTGAGTTGTATATGCGTAAGATGTATGACAATGAGACGGCTGAGATAGAGAAGTTAGAATTCATGAATGTTGTGAATGAATTATTTACTTTCTATTCATCAACTATCAATGCAAAATCAGCCAATAAGGTTTCTAGCTCGCAGGAGAGTGGTTTTGTTCCTAATCCAAATGATCGATTGATGGATGATGAGGATGAGGTTGATCTTGATGAGTTATATCAAGCTGCAAGTAATGAGAAGAAGAGGTCAGAGTTGGATGTGTACATGAGTGAGGGCCTAGTAAAGATCAATGATGGTGATGTACCATTTGATGTCCTATCATGGTGGAAGGGGCAAATGACAAATTTTCCTATTCTTTCTACCCTTGCTCGAGATGTGTTATCTATGCAAGTTTCTACGGTTGCTTCGGAGTCGGCATTTAGCTCGAGTGGACGCATTGTTGATGCATTTCGTGCCCGGCTTAAACCTGAAATTATTGAGGCCTTGGTTTGCACTAAGGATTGGACGATTGCTTCGGAACAAGGTTTGATTTTCTTGCCTATGTGTTCTCATTTATGTTTATATTATATGTCTTCATGACTAGTAATATGCTCTCTATTAATTTCAGATTTAGAGAGTGAAATTAAAACCATAAGTGATGCTATGAATGCTACGGAAATGGAGGACGATGTCGCGACTTGAGATCTTCAAGCATGCATGAACTATTTTATGTAATTTGAAAACTATCATTATGTGTTGTACTAGACTATTGTGTGATTCGAACTCTGTTATTATATTTTGTATTGCGGTGTTGGACTATATGCCAATGCATTGGACTGATTTGTATGAATTGAACTATCACTGTGTATTGGACTATATATGAGCTGTCTTTTGTGGTCATTGACCTGTTATTTTCTTCCAACTTTGCTCTCATGATATCACTGTGTGTTGGACTATATATGAGCTGTCAACTTTGCCTTGCGTGTGTTGGACTATATATGTGTGTTGGACTATACATGAGCTGGCACTTCATATCCTGCTTCATTTTGAGGTATGCTGCTGATAGCCTATCAACCCCTTTCATTTTGAGGTATCTTCTACTTGAAATGTTTGTTTCTTCTAAATAATTATGTGTTGTGGAAAAGAGAATAGAATTCATGATTCCTGCTAGTTTATTTATGCATATTATTGGGGGTAGGAATGAGTGCAAATTACTTGACCTGATTCTTTTTATTGAATTAGCTGGATTCTTTTGAATGTTTCTTGTGAGATTTCAGTAGCTCCTTTGTTATGTGCTTGTGTTTATCTGCTTAACCCAGTCAATAATATCTTTCTATGCAGTTTCTCAAATTGACTATGGTATTGTACATTTGATCAACGAAGAAGATCCTAGAATTATTGTTATTGCACAGACGTTTATTCAAGTAAGATTACTACACACCCTACTTGTGATCTCACGACTGCTCCTTTTATGTTGTTTTCAGCTTTGCATATTTTATTAAGGTAATTAACATTGCTTGGTTATACACATTGCAACATGAATGCTCTCCATTTAGAGAAAGGAAAATTGCACCCTCAAATGTGTTTCATGGATTCCCTTTAGACTTTAGTTATCTTCTTTTCTTGTTTTTCTTTGCTCCTGATACATCTTTTGTTTTGTGCAGGTCCTGCTTAGTCAGTCACACAGATTTAGAGCACTTGTTCTGCTCGGAAGATTTCTTGACATGGGACCTTGGGCAGTTGATTTGGTATGGGGTTGACCTCTTCTTCATGCATTCTTTTTTTGGGTACAAAGTGCTGGTTGTTTATTCTCTTATTCAGACTTTAAACTCTGATACTTCATTGATTCAGGCTTTGTCTGTTGGTATTTTCCCTTACGTACTCAAACTGCTTCAAACAAGTGCGATGGAGTTGCGTCAAATTCTTGTGTTCATATGGACAAAAATTCTTTCTCTTGATAAGGTATGCACTCTACTTTGAAATCTTGCACAGTTCCTTTATTGTTGGATTATGTGTGATAATTGGTATCTCTACTTGAAGTAATCATGGATACTATAAATTTTAATGAAGCGTCTCTAAGTTTTATATATTTGCTTTGATTCTAGGTAGTTTGCGTACTATCCGACTAAGTACCCGTTATCCGTATTGTACCGTCAGATAATATCCAGATCCGTTTTCTACCGCTCAGAATACCCGTAGATCCGTGATCCGTGATCCTACCCGATTTTCACTACCTGCACCGTGCAGTCAGATCAGGAAAAAAATAATTAGGGTAGGATACGGATGACCTACTACCCGATCAGATCCGACCTGTTTTCACCCCTAATGGTGTTCCGGTGTATGTAAGTGACATGAGAGTAGTAAAAAATCACAAAAGAGTGGTAATCGGATAAATGCATTGCACAAGTGAATTCTTGTTGATCTAGAGGATTTTGCAAAATAAAGGAGAAAGAGACCTAATGCATTCATTTGTGCAGATGCATAATTTTGACATCAGGATGCAAAAAAAAGATTATGATGAAGCATAACTGTAATACTGCAAAGCCTCACCCCAAATTTCTTGGGCCTTCTGTCGGGTGAGCTAGGGCCTGTCTGGCAGGTATTCCCAGGGGTAATGAGCCCCGCGGGGAGAGTTAGGGTTAAAGGTTAGAGGAGGGGGAGGGTTTTCTTGGAATTTTCCCTTCCCACCTACTTCTCACCTAACCTTATCTCTCCTTACCCCTTTTGTGTGGCTACCATTCCTTCTAGGATGATATTTTTCCTGGTTCTACATCTCCTGCCGACCTCCTTTTTCCTCCTGGCCGCAAGCACCCAAGGCCTGGTTGCCTTGCTCCCTCCCCAGATGGTCACGCTGCCGAACTCCCTGCGCCTCCCTAGCCGGCCGAGCTTCCCCCGCCCCCCTCCTCCCCGTGTCGCCCTTCCCCAAGCCACCTCCTGCTGGTGTCGCCAATCAAGCAGCGCTTGAGCAAGAGCAGCCGGCCAAGAGCAGCGCCTGCCTTCCTCCTCTCCCTGGTCAGGCGCCTTGGCTTCCTTCTAGCCGGTGCAAGAAGAAGAGAGGGAGCAAAGAAGAAGCAGTTACAGCAATCAAGACCAGACTCCTCCCTCCTTCCTCCATGGAAGTAGCTTTGAGGTATAAATTTGGGAGGGATTTAACTTGCCCATATGGTGTTTGATGAAATGCCTAGCTAGGTTTTCATGAGAATGATTTGATTTTGCATGCTGGTGCTGTGTCCCAGTGATTCATGTGTGCATGATTAGGTGCTGAGGTTTTGATCCTTAGGCTTGATTATCAGAAATGGATTCTTTAGTGGTTTGGGTGTACTGATGTTTGCCGAAGAGAGAGTATATGTATATCGATTTATTTATATTTTGATGGTTTAGTGATATGAGATCTGGAGAACTGTCTTTTTGTGCCTTGATATTATGATTAATATTCATGCACTGATGTTTTTGAAGCATAGGGTCAGAGAGTTGTGTATGCACGTGATGCTTGTATAGATGTGTAGACATGGTTATAGATTCCATTATGTGATTCATATCCAAATTTGGCCGCAGGCAAATGGTTACTCATCATTAGATTGCATATGCTTTTACTCATAACTCTTGTGTGTTGTGGTTTAGCAAAAGTCTTTTATTACTGCTAGCGATCCTACTCTTTGCTCACTGTTTTAATGTTTCGTGCTCATAGAAACACTAGTAATGAGGTCTGATGGAAATGGTCCTATGTTAGGCTTGTATGCATAGTTTAAAGTGTATGGGTAAGACACATAAAAGGTTTAAGGTTTATTTATACCTTAATATTATGTTAATTGTGATCACTCCCGGATGAAGCATGGCACTATCTGCTTCTGTTGTATGTTACTCTTGTAATTATTAAAATGGAAATTGTTTACCAGTGTAGTGATTACATGACTAAAGCTGAGCTGAGAACAGGTCATGCTGTTATTTCAGACTTTTAGGATTCCATAAGCACCATAATATGCTTGTCATTGCATTACTCAAGTAAATCTGCTACTAGACCTCTAGTTTCTAACCAAGGTTTAGGTATAGTTTGCAATGTGAATGTCATGAATAACTAGCAGTGTATGTTATTAGACTAGTCTTCAGTCTTTACTCATAATAGATTCCCAAGTTGTTTGAAATGTTGATTAAACATATATATGTATATATATATTGCCTTCTTAGGGTTGTGGTGAGGTGTGCTTCAACTAATGCATGGAGATGCTATTTCCTATTCCTTATCTAAGTTGCAATTTTGCTTTAGTTGGGTTATTTGTTGGCTATCGTGTAGATTATATTTATCTGAACCAACTTAAAAGAGGAGCTGTCGTGGTTGTAGTTTGGGGGCGTAGAGCATTATTGAAAGGGTATAGGTTGTAAAGCGTTTTGCGTCGGTTGTTTCAGGTGGAGTAGTTTCGGGAGTGGCATAGTATCTTCCTCACGCCACTCCGCTCCTTCCGGTAAAAGGCAAGTACATCGATTTGTGTGCCTTATTGAGTTGTTCGTTGTTATTTATCTGTTCATGGCTAATCTCTATTGATTGTGGCAAGTATGAGTTATATTGGTGGTCGTCCCTCCGAGGACGTGATTAGCTATTGGATTCGACTGGTCATTAGTAAGCCTTAATCTCGGTAAGTTTATTGTACCTTTGTTAACATTGCTGTGAGTAGCGAGTATGGGGTATGTGGATACTCGTACTTAATTATGCCCCATTTGGGAAAAGGAACTGAGTGTGTGTGCGAATAGATTAGATGGTTATGAATGTGAGAATTTAGGCTATGTTTATGTATGTGTGTGGTTATGGTTATGAATGTGAGACTTTGGGCTATGTTTATGTATGTGTGTGGTTATGGTTATGAATGTGAGACTCTGGGCTATGTTTATGCATGTGTGTGGTTATGGTTATGAATGTGAGAAGTTGGGCTATGTTTATGTATGTGTGTGTGGTTATGGTTATGAATGTGAGACTTTGGGCTATATTTATGTATGTGTGTGGTTATGGTATGTTAGTGTTCGCATTGAATGAAAAAGTTGCATTTCATTCATGAAAATTGCATTTGTGCATTCATAATGGAAGGGGCGACCCATTCTGATACGGGCCTCTGTGTTCACACGTAGTGAACACGAAAGTCCTACCTCGTAGTCCCATTCATCGAGGTGAATGGGAGCGAGACAGTAAGAGTAGGCACCTTCCACGGGATGGAAGGGACGTGAGGGTGCACACCGACGGGTGGGCACTCGGTAGTACCGGTACGTGCATGGAAATGAGCATTCATGTGCATTGCATCTTTAATAATGAGTGTTGTGGTAAATGGTGTGTTATATGGATGTTGATTATGGTAATTGAAGGTTGAGTCGGGCCTCAACCCAAAAAGGGGAGACTGAATTGAATTTGATGAATTAGCGCATTTCTTTTCGTTGCTTTGCTAATTATGTTGTATGAATATCGTGGAGTGAATTTTGAGTTATGACTTCCAATAAAAGAATTGATGAAATGGTTTGAGTTGCAAATAAATAGGTGGTTGGGTCGGGAGACGTTGTGATTTAGAACCAAGTAAAGTTTCTTGGGCGTTGAATGGTTTTATTATCAAGTTGATGACTTGTTTACTGTAATTGTTTTGGGTATGGTCAAGATATTACTTTGAATGGGTATAAATGCGTAAATTCTGGTTATTGTTCCAATTGTATTACTTGCTCTTATGGTCAAGCTCTTGTTTTACTTCTGATAAATTGGAATTGCTATTCTCGTGTACTTTGCTGAGTTTGAACTCACGCTTGTTATTTAATGTTTGTAGGTGTTTTGAAGCCGGCATGCATGGATGGGGGTAATAGCACAATCACGTTCACATCAACACCGTTCCATCATAATGATTCATAATCCTAATCTTAATAGCTCGTGAAGAATTCTTGTAAAAGGTTGTCTGTGGTTTTTGTTTAACGAGTCCCTGTCCTGTAATAGTCATGTGGTGGAGTTGATTAATTTCTATTAGATGTGTGATTGGTTAACTAAGGACCTGCTAGAATGATATCTTATAACTGCAAATATTTTCTGTCTGCTGAGTGGATGTCCTAGTTTTAGGGGAGGTGTTGCCGAAATTTTTAATAATTTTGACAACCTCCTAGTTGTTCGCTTGCTTTGTGAATATTTATTCTTAGTGATTTGTATTTTGTAGTTCTTGGTGCTAGAGGGTGTAACATTCAGAGCACGGGATGCCGGGGTGTTACAATAACTCTTGGCCAGAGTAGTGATAGATTCTTATATTACTTCTGGTGCTATATACCTATGTTTGCATTCTTAGAGTTGCAAATGTGAAGTCAAGTTAAATGTATTTCACTTATGGTAACTAGTGGAGCCTTTTCTCCTGTTCTTAATTTGCAATAGGGAAAGTTGTACAAATAAATAATTCCAAGGAAAATTTAACTTTAAGCAAGCTTTGAAACTTTGAATATTGTTAACAGGTTCTCAATGAAGCTAACCTCACAAATGTTGTGCTTGTACGGTCAGTCCTTACACGTAGTGATCTTGGTGGAGCAATCATTGAAGGTGCTGACTTCAGCGATGCTGTTATTGACCTACCACAGAAACAGGTACATAAGTTCTTGAATGAAAGTAATATCATATAATTTCTGTTACTTAGGTTTATGTTTCCTCTAAAACAGAACGATGATCCAGCGTACCACAAAATTGAGCATTAAATGCTGTATATACATTGGAGATTGAGCAAAAAGATAAGGCAGAATGGCTCAAAGCCTCAGACTTTGGACCACAGGGAGAAGCCTGGATTAATTGCATGCACAATTGCTGCAAGTACACTTTGTTATTATTTTCATGTGTATGGTTCTCATGTTTGCCTCAGTATCTGTGTATGTATCCTGTGAGCGGTAGATGCCGTCGAACTATATAAATCTCTTAGCCTGGGAACATATATCCTTCCATTCAAAATTTGTCATGTTAGTTTCCTTTTTTTGCTGCTAATTATTTCTCAGTGACTTAAATAACATTGTTGATCACATACTGCTTTTTAGGCAAATCATAGAATTTTGACTTGAAGCCTCAGAATCTTTTGGTATGTTTTTTTAATGCTTCTATTTCATGGTGAAAGTGCAGTGGACCAGCTTGTTGAGATAATAAAGGTCCTTTGCTATATACTATTCTGCAGTACATTTGTTCTAAAGGTATACTGTCGCCATCCCCGTCTTCCCGTCGAGTGATTTGCTCGCCGTATAGCTCTGCTGCTATTTTCAATACTTGCCGGTTGAAATTTTCATGTTAATTTTGGTCCTTTGCCTGTCTACAAAAGTACAAATAGACAAGTGGTGATATCTTCCTTTTTTTTTGGAAGCATGCCAAGTATTCAATTGTTTATGTATAAAAGTACACCTTTTAATTTCGTTTTGGGATTTCAATTAGTTGAAGCTTAATTGTTTATTGTAATACATGTCGTTATTTGTAGATACTCCTGGGTTAAAGGAAACCATATAGTGAAACAAAATCATAGACAATGCAATGAAGCATTATGCTTCTTGTCTATCAAGCATGGATCTAGAGTTGAAAACACTTCTCTTTTAGGATCATGAAATGAATTTGACCATAGTTTAGGGTCTCCTGCCGTTGTTGAGTGCTATATGCATGACATTAGGTGAACACTCAACAACACGTATGCTGTTAAGCTGTAAGCAATGAAACTCGTCTCATTGCTTAATTTGCTTTCTAGCAGGACACCAATGAATACTCTCTGAAAAGGACTTGGATACAGGCTTGCTACAATGGCAAATATGAACATAACCAACATCTTGGAGAAGGTATCCCTTACGTTAATTTACATTTCATTGGAGGAGAAATATTTTGACTTCTACTCTTTATGTATGCTACCATTGAACATTTCTTGTTAAATGTGCTTTCAGATGACAGGGAAAGATAAAGACTACAGATATATGGCAACATCAGATCTGCTTAGTGAATTGAGCAAAGAGGGTTTCAAAGCCGATCAAGACCTCGAGCCAAAGTTGACAAATATTGTTCTTCAACAACTGGAAGATGCATCAGGAGATGTTTCTGGTTTAGCTGTGAAATGGTATATATTCTTTAGTTCTTTGTTTAAAATGCTTCATCTTGTTACCTTTCTCCTTTCTGTTTAGACAATCGCATCCTTGCTTTTTAATTTTATGTTCAATCTATCTTCTATAAAACCACGAATCCACATTTCTCTTCATGATGTGGGGGTTGGGGAGTGGGGATTTTGAAGATGTTTTTATTGTTGATTGGCTCCTCCTTCCTGCTAGAACTTGGGAACATTAGAATGATGCTACTCATTTGTATTGTCATTTTTGGCAAGTGCACTAGGTGTTGTTAAAATGGCATACTAACTCCTGCAATCTTATAGACTGCCTCTAATTTTTGGCAATAGCTCATCAAAATTGTCATTATATGCATTCGGTGAATTTTGTAAATTTTCAGAATTTATATATATTTTTAAAATTTAAAATATTTTTTTTAAATGGGCATGGTAATTTAAAATAGCATTTTCATATTTTTTTAATTTAGAATACCAAAATAGCATTTTCATATTTTTTTTAAATTTAAAATATTATTTTCGTCGGCCCAGGCCGACGAAAAAAATATTTTCATATTTTTTTAATTTAAAATACCGAAAATAGCATTTTCATATTTTTTTTAAAATTTAAAATATTATTTTCGTTGGCCTGGGCCGACGAAAATAGAAAAATCACCGCCGAAACAGGATTCGTCGACGTGGCTTGGTCACGACGTGGCACGATATTTTAAATCGAAGGCCGACAAAAATAGAGCTGCTAGGCCAGCAGGAGCGGCGACGGCCACTATTTTCATCGGTCGCTCGCCGATTTAAAAATACAAGTATTTTAAAGAATCCATTTAAAATAGCTATTTTCGTCGGTTTTCAGTATTTTAAATTTTTTTGGTCGGCGAAAATCTGTCGTTCTGTAGTCTTTGAAACTTGTAGCCTAAAATAAAGTGAATTAAGTTTATAATTTTGGTCTAAAATGTATACAAGATGATCCATCTAAACACTCTTAATGTACTCACAGTTCCAGCTTCACGAATCTGGTGAAGCTAGAAATTTCAGTTTCATCAGATTCACGAATCTGGTGAAGCTGAATCCCTACTAAACACACCCTTAGTTAAACTCATCGAATGAGCTCTTTTACAATACACAATATCTAATATTAGCCATTCATTATTTTTTGGTCTATTGGATCATATTAGTTAGGATTTAATTATACTTCCTCTAGAAGTATGAGTAGTAGAATTTTGAGAGGGGCAAAATCATCAAAGAACACATGTCATTCGAGTAATTTCCGCAAGCGCTTGAATTTCAGCAAGTGATAAGATCAAGTCTCGGATATAGTCTTCACTACAGGATGACACGTCTTCGCAAGCGGTACAACCGCTTGGAATTGAGTATTCAAGCGAAGAGGACCGCTTGGAATTCTAATATCTCTTCTTTCTATGTTTGCTTGTAAAAGTATTCCAGCGGTATATACATTAAAAGCGGTACTTTGAAAACCGTTTTAAGCGGTAGTACGCTTGGAATACTCAAATTCAAGCGGTCCTATCTTCTGAATACTCAATTCAAGCGGTCATACCACTTGGAATTCGAGTATTCGAAGCAAAGAGGACCGCATGGAATTCGAGTATTCCAAGCGGTACTACTGCTTTTAAAAACGGTTTTCCAAGCGGTAGTACCGCTTTTAATGTATATACCACTTGGAATACTTTTACAAGCAGCCGTATTTGGAAAAACAATTCATTAGTTTAATATATATCCACTTAATAAATGTTCGCGAAATTTATAATAATATCAAGCACCCATAACATACAATCCAAGCACCATAACATATAATTCCTCGAGAAAGCAACGTACGAAAGTTTCATTATCAAAAATCATCCACAGGTACAACATGTGAACATCACCAAAATTGATTACTAATAAAATTCGTTAGATAAATCAACTAGCACAAGGACACTTTGCTAACCCACCAGGAGGAGTTGGGGAGAAAACCCGATCCAGAAAAGCTTGTGTGTTTACTTTCCAATCTTGTGTGTGATTCATAGATCTATCCCAGCCATTATACATCCACCCACGATCCCCTACCATCTTTTCGACTATTGAATGCAAAAACAATATGTGAGAATGGGTTAAATATAGCATAACTCATATCGCAGAATAGAAAAGAAGTTTGCACATAGAAAAAAAGTTGCTCTATGCAAGTGTGAATCTTTAAGTTCTACTGTAAGCCACATCTTACTTTGTTTATTGTCGAGTTATGTAGTCAGGCAGGGCGACCGCCTACTACTTTAAACCTGAATGTATGCCCTGTAACAATGATCTATTCAGTAGTCTCATTCATTTTATGGTGATAGCATGTTACTAATTATATGGTGAAGAAATCATTTTTTCCTTGTATAGATATCTTTTTATTTTTGGACACGATATTTTACTTTAGAAGATGTACTTGGTACCTTACTATTTTGCTTGTATAGGCATCCCTTTGGAACGTAAACTTCTAAGATACATTTGGAACCAGGATGATAACAAATGGTTGACATATACCAAACACATTAGACCTTTATATTGTTGCTCACCTTTGGAACAAGAAAGCACCTAATTAAATATTCTCCGTGTTAATCCTTAAAAAACTATTCCTTGTGTTTGAAGTGTGGTCATGCACCAATTTTTGTCGGATTGATACTATAGCTCCATGGATCTGCCTAGGATTCATTATAAGCACTACTCTAGTTTTACACCTACAAACCGACATATGTGACACTCGAGATATTCAATTAGAATATGTTAGCTGCTAAAGCTAAAGCATAAAAGTCACCACTGAATCGGTTTTAATTTGGCTCATATACCTAATATATATTATATATATATATATATATATATATATATATATTATGATCTGCATTGATCTAACAGACGACAAGAACTGAACTTACATAAGCGGAATTGTTCATTCACAATAAACTAAATTAATTCGGTTTGGTAAGCGGAATTGTTCATTCACAATATTGATATGTGATTGATCTTAGATTCTTAGCAATGCATGCAATACAAAATGTTCAGGCAATGCCAATCAGGATTCAGGCGTAACATCACACTTCACACATTGTCCACTGTCCAGTATAGCAGTTAGCACTAGCACATCAGTACATCACACATCCATCTACTTAAAATATCACACATTGTGCAGTGGCAGTAATGACTATTGACTAATGAGTATAGCACATTAGCACTAGCACATCACACATCCATCTACACTTCAAATATACAAATAGTAGAAAATGCATGCAATTAGCACATCACACATTGTCCAGAAGAAAATGCATGCAATACAAAATGCATGCAATATATAAACAGAAGAAAATGCATTGTCCAGATTCCAGAAGAAAATGCATGCAATTAGCACATCACACGACACACATTGTCCAGTATAGCTCTAAGCTCTACACTAGCACATCACACATGACAGTATGACACATCCATCTACTTCAAATATCACACATTGTCCAAGAATGAGTATAGCACTAGCACATCACACATCCATTTACTTCAAATATATAAACAGAAGAAATCCATCATGTAGTAGCAGCTAGCAAGCACAACCAGACTCCAGAGCCAAGTAGCCAACACTCTAGTCAGCAGGCAAGAGAAGAGCAGAAGCAAAGACAACGCCATTCATCTTCCAACCATTGTTGTTTGGTGAACTCATGATCAACTATTTGTTTGACTGAACTCTTGATCAACTATCTTCCATACCGGGATCGGGAATAGTTATTCTACATGCCAAGAAAATGCAATGCATTATGAGACAAACGGGGACAAAGATGTTACGACTTGCGATCGAAAATAATGAAGACATCAAAGCATTCCATTCAAAGATAGAATGAACACGTTTTACTTTGAAATGCTAAAGTTGTGCTTTCAAACTTTGTGAAACTCTAATTTAATCGAATGGACAACCTGACCAACCGTGTTAACATGAATTCGCATGTGAATGCAGATACCAATAACAAAACATTGGATGAACTATGTACCGAAAATGCACTATTGTTGGCTTGACAAGTCGTGTGTTGAAGCGAAATCAAAGAAAGTGCCTTTTCCCTCCACTTGTGTGTGCTCCTAGAGGAGAGAAGGGAATAAGTCGAACAGCAAAAAGGATGGCAGAATTTACCACCATATGGAAAAGGATACATACAACCCTTACGGGAAAATTGAATTAACACCCAAAATAAATGTGGGAGTTGTTAGCTTCCTTTTGTCCTACTTTAAATCGGCATGGTTTTGCAATGTCACCTCAACAATAGAACCTAAGATAGCTACCAGAACAACCTTGACGATTTGCTACAGAACAAATAAGAAATGCGAGCATTACTCATCTCAATTGAATAACATAAAAACAAATGCAGCATTCTAATATTTGATTAGTGAGGACCACCAAATGATGATGACCAGCAAGATTACTTATTCGATTCCTTGTGTCACTCTCATCACCTTCATCCAGGAAACCAAACTTCGGTTATTCATCCAGGAATTTTGCAAACTTCGGTTATTCTACCTTGTAGTTTCATCAACTAATCAAGATAATATATGCACAAACACATTCAACAACCCTAAACCTTCTAGACATTATCACAAACACCTCACATGCAAGCCAAACGGGTCCTCACTACCTAGGGTTTTACTCAAGCCTTTCTCATGGAGGGATGAGGGAGGTGGAGGAGAGGTTGCACCGCCCGGGAGGCGCCGCCGAGGCGGCGCCGGCGCCTGGAGGAGGCGCCGAGGCCGAGGGCGCAGGCACGGCCGGGGCAGCTGGCTCGACGAGGGCGGGCCAGCAGAGGCCACTGGAGGCGCGGGCGCGATGGCCGGAGGCGCTGCAAGGGTGGGGCCGGGCGCAGGAGGCCGGGACGGCACCGAGGAGGCCAGGGGAGGGGCTGTGTGCATGGAGTCGGGGAGGGCAATTGGGAGCCTTTGGAGGATTTGGGGAAAGAAAAAAAACGGCTCCCCTCCTCTAACTTCTTTTATTACCCAATAAGTGAAAGCACAAAATAAAAGGGCTAGGGGAAAAGAGTAAAATGCATTTAAGAACTACTCAACAATTACGCCATGTAACCCTAAAAAACGATCTGCAGATACACTCGCCGGGATCGAGTTGTCATTTCAAGACGACGCCACCACGCCACCACGCCACCACGCTGGCCACCACTAGGTGAGGTGCGAGCTACTGTGGGGCAGCTGAGACACGGCATGAGCGAGTGCGGTGGGAGCAGAGATGCTGGGGCGACGGAGCCGTGTGGGGTCTGGGTCTGTGGTGTCAAGGTCGGCGGCCGGCGGGACTGGAGTCAGGCGGGACTCGGCCACTCGGGAGTCGGGAGAATGGCGGCTGTGAGGCTGATGGGGAGTGGGGAAAAAATCGTGGAAGGGTTAGGGACTTAGGGTTTCTTAGTCTTTTCCCTAATGCCAATGGGCCGGGCAAGGGGCAATAGCTGTTGGGCTTGGCCGCAGCTTGGGAATAAAAACCGGGTACCCGATTTTTATTATTTTCCGGGTACCCGTATCCGACCCGAATATCTGGGTATTTACCGGGTATTTGCTGTCCCGTATCCGACCTGTATCCGAAACAAAAGTACCCGGGTAATTACCCATATCCGACCCGACAAAGAAATACCCGTATCCGTATCCGAATTTTCGAGTAAAATAAACGTCGGATCCGGATACGGGTCGGGTATTACCCGACCCATTTTCACCCCTGGTGGTATTTCATCCGCGCGTCTATGCCCGCCAAAATAATATTGCAAGCGGTCCAACTGTATCAGAAACATTTCCATAGCGGTCCGCATGACTTTTAATTAAAATTATTTTTCCAAGCGGTATGACAGCTTATATAACTTACTTTTCCAAGCGGCACTACAGCTTTTAATTAAAATTCTTTTTCCAAGCGGTATGATGACTTATATAACTTACTTTTCCATGCGGCACTACAACTTTTAATTAAAATTCTTTTCCAAGCGGTATGATGACTTATATAACTTACTTTTCCAAGCGGACTACACTTTTAATTAAAATTCTTTTTCCAAGCGGTAAGTCAGCTTTTAATTATTATTTTTGGAAGCAGTAATACCGCTTGCACTAATGGGCCATCCTGTAGTGTAGCTTGTATGTGACTCTGGTTGGGTTAGGGTCTACAATAGCGAAATAGAGTGACAAATGGGTAGCGTGACAGGGATCGATGTGGCGTCAGGAGGGGGCAGCGTGACAAGGATCGGCGTGGCGCGTAGGGAGTGTGGTGCCATCATCGGCAGTAGTTGTGGTGCCACCTCTGCGGTGTCCGTGCATCGGCAGTAGGGCGGTGCGAGGGGCCGGTGGTCTTGGTGTTCGGTGAAGAGGGGAGGTGTACACCCACGTCTGTTATATATAATCTTGACATTGGTTGAGAGATATAGTTTGTTTAGGAAGATAAGATTTAGTAGGTTAGTTAGTTAAGTTGGTTTGTAATCTAGCTTGACTATATAAATCAAGGAATAAATAGAAAAATGACATATGCTACGTTGGCAACACCAGCAAAATTTCCTGGTAGCTCCAACAATGGCATCAAAGTAAGGTTCTAATTTTGATGTCACGTTTGCCCCAGGGGAGGCTATCACTGTTGCCCCTCGGGATAGGCTATCTTCACTGAGTGACATGGTGTTGAAAGAGGAGCTGACGGTGTAGGTCCGCGGGCGCTTCGGGAGATCCGATTGAAGAAAAGTCAGGTGTGTGAGCACGAGCAGTAGAACGGGGATGACCATTGTGGCGTCACGTCGAGAGAAGTGCAATGACTAGTGTTCTCTCGACTTCGTGGAGACTAGAGACCCATTTTCTGTTGGAACACAAAGAGGCTGTTTGGTTTGCTTTCAATTATTGTCAATATTTACCTTACCAAATTTTGGTAGTGTTGACCAAATTTGGCAAGTATTTGGTTTGCAACCAAATTTTGGCTAGATTCTCTTCTCCATTGGTCAAATTTGGCAACCCTAGTTCATTTTCTTGCCAATTGTTGGCCAAATATTGGCTACCAATTTAGTGACCAAATTTTTGGCATGCCAATTTTTGGTAAGGTTTGATTTGGCAAATTTGATCTCAAACCAAACAGCCCAAAAAGAAGAACAAAAAACTACAGCCTCAAGACATGAACCCTAGACCTTGGATATGAAGAGCACGATACAAACCAACTGAGCAAAAGCTCTTATAAGATTATATTGCTTCAACTTCTCATGTTATACCGCTTACATGTTACAGAACCATCGAAGACTGGACTCGGACGGACTCAGAGTCTATTCTTATTCCGTGTACTGTTGAAGAATTAGACAGTTTCCAGATTAAATTCCGAATATAGATCATGAACAGCAACACATAAACTAGCATGCATCTCTCTAACACACTAGACAGTACGAACATCATTATCATCTTGATAGACATAATTAACCACGAGATCGGAGCGGATCGAATGTCTTGAGCGTAAGAGGATGACGGTAGCGTTACTGAAGGCGGTTGCGGTGTTGACGTAGTAGGTGCGGTTGCGGTGTTGACGAGGTCGGCGTTGGGACGGCGCGTCGCGAGAGCGGCCAGCTACGACGGCGTCGATGAGCGAGAATAGGAAGACGAGCCGTGGTGGCGATCTTGAGCGATCAGCAGAGCGCTTCCCAAAAACCTTATTCGCCCTCTCCCGGTGCAGGATCTCGAAGATGAAGGGTTCCGGAGACCTACTCTCCCGATTGCAGATGCACGTCGGCGCTCGGGATGGAGAAGATTACGACGGCGGCGGCAGCAGTGAGAGGTGGCAAAACCCTAACAATGTGTTGTATGCGTATATTCATCTACACGGGTGCACGACGCAGTATTTATAGGGTTACTCTGGTAACCGTGACCGAACGTGTAGACTCGAGGACGTGCCAAGATCAGAGTCTGTTACGGAGTCCGTATCTCATACTGCAAATGCGACTATCCCGAGTAACAAAAGAATAAACTGCAAAAGGAGGCTACGTCTGCGCAAGGTCCTGGACCGGATTTCGGCGGACCATTCACGCAGGTGTCGCACACCCACGCCCTCCGCCCTGCCCCGCTCCGGCCCATGCCCGTGCCCGAGCCCGAGCCCGGCCCGAGGCGAGGCGAGGCGAGGGGAGCGCGCGCGTGTGGGCTTTCTCCCTTTCTCCCACATGGTTCTAGGAAGGTGGAGAGAACTCTCCCTTATAAGTTGGTCATCCTCCACCTCCACAAGCAATATGGGACTAATGTATGCACACATGTCTCCTCATGAGTGGGCCTTTGAGATTTTCTAGGAATTATTTGTCTCAATTAAGTGGGCTTGGCCCAAATAATCCAACAATCCCCCACCAGATCTCAAAGTCCATTTAGAGATTTGCCAATACTCACTACTGTTTAATATACCAGCGTTTCAGCAGAGACTGTTAAGTTGAACTTCTGCCTAGAGCTCTAAGCTACACCCATCCACAACTTGAACAATGGACTATGGCTTGAATTGCAAGTTTTGTGTGAACAGGTTTCACTCAAAGTCATAGCTGATACCTGGCTGCCAGTAGCCTTCTCCGCGGGTGGAGAATATGAGTCATACTCCATGGTCTCTTCATGAGCTTACTAGAGATCACCCGAGTCTCATAGACTGTGACTTTAGACAGTCGGGCTCATATAGGTGTGTTCTTTCAAGAATACTCTGTAGAATAGCATCTTCGCTAGTTATAGCCAATAGAAACACATTAAGGCATATCGCCATCCTGCCTTACAACATTTTGAGAGTATTGCATCTTCACTTAGAGAGGGTAACAGATTACTCTCCTCAGTTCGCCAATAGCTTGTTTTACCCAGGACCCAATTCACGGGATCTCCGATCACAAAGGCTGGGTTACCACTATTGCAACTTATATGGGTCTCATACCCATCTCCCTCGATGCACCTTCTATCACATTCCGTGATAGTCCCTTCGTAAAGGGATCTGCCAGGTTTTTGTCTGTTTGAATATAAGTCACACTTATAACTCGGAGTTTCTCAATTTCTGATAGACTTGATGCGTCTTTTGACGTGTCTTGATGACTTCGCATTATCCTTAGCCTTCGTTCACTTTAGCAATCACAGCATTGATTGTCACGATTCATAAGGATAGCGGTATTGGTTTTTCAACCACCGGCAAGTCCATCAAGAGCTCACGAGCTAATCTGCCTCTAAAGTGGTCAGATCTAAAGCGATGAGCTCGCCTCCATGGTTGACCTTGTCAAAATGGTCTGCTTGCAAGACCTCCATGACACCGCACCACCACCAATGGTAAACACATATCCACTAGTAGCATAGAGCTCATCAACATCAGAAATCCAGTTCGAGTCACTATATCCTCAAGCAATCGCAGGTGTGCCTGAATAGTGAATCGCATAACTCATAGTACCTTTCAAATAGCGCATTACCCTTTCAAGTGCATGCCAATGATCAGAACCCGGGTTTGACATGAACCTACTCAATTTGCTCAAGCAAATGATATATCAGGTCTCGTTGCACCAGCAAGATACATGAGCGAACCGACAATTTGAGAATATCTCAATTGGTTTAAGCCAATTCTCTTATTCTTTCTCAGTGTCACACTGGGATCATAAGGAGTGGGAGAGGGCTTGCTGTCCATAAAGCCAAACTGGCTCAAGACCATCTCCACATAGTGGGATTGCGAAAGAGTAATCCCACTCTCATCCTTAATAAGCTTGATGTTCAGAATTACATCAGCTTCTCCCAGATCTTTCATATCAAATTTCTTTGATGTAAAAGACTTGACCTCATTGATCACATCAATATTTGTGCCAAAGATCATTATATCGTTCACATAAAGGCACAATATAACTCCTTCACCCCCACCATAGCGATAGTATACACATCTATCAGCCTCATTAATGATAAAGTTCGCAGAAGTCAAAGTGGTGTCAAACTTCTCATGCCATTGCTTAGGTGCTTGTTTCAGGCCATACAAAGATTTCAATAATTTACACACCTTGCTTTCTTGACCCTTTACTACATACCCATCAGGCTGTTCCATGTAGATTTCCTCATCTAACTCTCCATTAAGGAAAGCTGTCTTCACGTCCATCTGATGAACGAGAAGACCATATGAGGCAGCCAGAGAAAGTAATACTCGAATGGTGGTCATTCTAGCAACAGGTGAATAAGTATCAAAGAAATATTCGCCTTCTTTTTGGGTGTAACCCTTAGCCACAAGCCGAGCCTTGTACTTCTCCATAGTACCATCAGGCCTAAGCTTCTTCTTGAACACCCACTTACATCCCTGTGTTTCTGACCATAGGGTCGCTCGGTCACCTCCCAAGTCTCATTGGCGAGAATCGAGTCCATCTCATTCTGGACAGCTTCTTTCCAATTGTCTGCATCTGGAGATGCATATGCCTCTGTAATGGACGTGGGAGTATCATCCATGAGGTACACAATGAAATCATTGCCAAAGGATTTTTCAATCCTCTGTGTCTTGCTCTTTCTAGGAGCTTCATTGTCATCCTCCTCTAGGATTTTCTCAAGTGGTTGCTCAGAAGACTCAACAGGTGTAATAGTCTCAGGAATTATCTCAGAAGAAAATCTAGAAGTGATATGCATATCTTTCATCAGAAATATATTCTAAAAAAACGTAGCATCACGAGACTCCATAATAGTATCAACATACATATCAGGCACATCAGATTTAACTACTAAAAATCTATAAGCGATGCTCCGCTGAGCATATCCTAGAAAGACACAATCCACTGTCTTAGGCCCGAGCTTACGCTTTTTGTTAATCGGTACATTGACTTTCGCCAAGCATCCCCATGTGTGCAAGTAAGAAAGTGATGGTTTTCTTCCAACCCACTTCTCGTAAGGGGTCTTCTCCATATTTCTGTTGGGAACTCTATTCAGGACATGACATGAAGTCAACACAGCCTTCCCCCACCAAGCCTTAGATAAACCAGCAGTGTGTAACATGGTGTTCACCAAGTCAGTCAGCGTGCGGTTTTTCCTCTCGGCAATCCCGTTTGATTCGGGTGAGTAGGGAGGTGTCCTCTCATGAATAATACCATGTTCCGCATAGAAATCATCAAAGATTTTGGGAAAAAATTCGCCACCACGATCCGACCTAAGACGTTTGATCTTTCTCTCTAGTTGATTTTCAACTTCAGCTTTATAGATTTTAAAGTAGTCTAGCGTCTCGTCCTTAGTTTTCAACAAGTAGACATAGCAAAATCTAGTCGCATCATCAATCAATGTCATGAAATATCTCTTTCCACCCTTTGTCAACACACCATTCATCTCACATAGATCAGAATGTATGAGTTCTAGAGGTGCCAAGTTCCTCTCCTCAGCCGCCTTGTGAGGCTTTCGAGGTTGCTTCGATTGCACACAACTATGGCACTTAGAACCTTTGGCAATAGTGAAATTCGAAATTAAACTCATGCTGGAAAACCGATTCATAAGACCAAAATTAATGTGGCATAAACGAGAGTGCCAAGTACTCACATCATCATTAACACTACCACAGATATGGTTCACAGATTTATTATTGAAATCTGAAAGGGAAAAGCGGAACAAGCCTCCGCACTCATAGCCTTTACCAATAAATAGTCCATGCTTGGACACAACTACTTTATTGGACTCTAACACTACCTTAAACCCATCTCTGCATAAAAGGGAGCCACTAACGAGATTCTTGTTGATAGAAGGACATCTTTGACGCTTCACCAGACGATCTTTCCTGAAGTGAACTTCAGATCCACTATGCCAGTGCCATGAACAGAAGCATGTGACCCATTCCCCATCAGGACGGAGGAATCCCGAATGACCTGATAAGAAGAGAACATATTGATGTCAGAACACACATGAACATTAGCACCCGTATCAATCCACCAACCGAAGATCGAATATCGAGAATCTGAAGGTAAATTACCATACCCGTGTCTCCAAAGATTGCTAGCGGTCCTTGTGTTGTGACCTTGGACGTTGTCCATTGTTGGCCTTTTTCCTCGACGATCCGCACGATCGGGGCATTCCTTGAAAAGTGTCCGACCTCACCACATGTGAAGCAGGCAGCTCGGCCTTTGTTCATCTTCTTCTTCTTGAAGTTGGTAGTCTTGTTAGGCTTGTTTTTCCCTTTGTTCTTGCCGTAGTTCTTCTGAACCATGTTGGCGCTGGACTGGCCCTCGGCTCCTTTACCATTGAAATCCTTAGCCCGAGCCTTCTCTTCAATATCAAGGGACGCTATCAGGTTTTTGACTGATATCTTTGTCCTCTTATGTTTTAGAGTAGTGCCGAAACTCCTCCACGAGGGAGGCAGTTTTGCAATGATGCAACCGCCACAAAAGGATCGGGTAAGACACATTCCAGAGTTCGAGTTCCTTGACAATGCATCAGATCTCATGGGCTTGCTCTACAACAGAGCGATTATCACCATCTTATAGTCATGAAAATTCTCCATGACATACAGTTCATCGCCCGCATCCGATGCAATCGAACTTGGCGTTCAGATGTATCCCACAAGATACTTCAAGCGTCTGTTATGTGCATGTACACATCACACGCACGATCGGCAAGAACGCTAAGAATGCATCCCATGAAGAGAGTATTGGCATCCGTGAAACTCTTCTGCGCTTTCGGTAGAGAGATCACCTGCAGGCTTGCCTTTACTAACCCAGAATACATTTATAGCCGTAAGCCAGAGCGTGACCTTGACTTGCCACCTCTTAAAGTGCACACCAGAGAATTTCTCCGGCCTCAGTGCGTCGGCAAAGCCAGCCATTGTTAATCCAGAAAAATGACTACAGTAAGGTTTTTGGATTGTTGAAGAATTAGACAGTTTCCAGATTAAATTCCGAATATAGATCATGAACAGCAACACATAAACTAGCATGCATCTCTCTAACACACTAGACAATACGAACATCATTATCATCTTGATAGACATAATTAACCACGAGATCAGAGCAGATCAAACGTACTGAGCAGAAGAGGATGACGGCGTGTTACGGTGCGGTTGCGGTGTTGACGTAGTAGGTGCAGTTGCGGTGTTGACGAGGTCGACGTTGGTGACGGCGCGTCGCAGGAGCCGCTGGCTACGACGACGTCCAGCAGCAGGAACAAGAAGACGAGCCATGGTGACGATCTTGAGCAGTCGTGTGGAGCGCTTCCCAAAAACCTTATTCACCCTCTCCCGGTGCAGGATCTCGAAGACGAAGGGTTTCGGAGACCTGCTCTCCCGATTGCAGATGCACGCCAGCGCTCGGGATGGAGAAGATTACGACGGCGGCGGTAGCAGTGATATTCATCTATACGGGTGCACGACGTAGTATTTATAGGGTTACTCTGGTAACCGTGACCGAACGTGACTCGAGGATGTGCCACGATCGGAGTCTGTTACGGAGTCAAATGCGACTATCCGAGTAGCAAAAGAATAAACTGCAAAAGGAGGCTGCGTCTGCGCAAGGCCCTGGACCGGATTTCGGCGGACCATTCACGCAGTGCCAGACGCCGCGCCCTCCACCCCGCCCGCCCGCCCGTGCCGTGCGAGCCCGGCCGGCGGCGAGGCGAGGCAGCGCAGCTGTGGGCTTTCTCCCTTTCTCCCACATGGTTCTAGGAAGGTGGATTGAACTCTCCCTTATAAGTTGGTCATCCTCCACCTCCACAAGCAATATGGGACTAATGTATGCACACATGTCTCCTCATGAGTGGGCCTTTGAGATTTTCTAGGAATTATTTGTCTCAATTAAGTGGGCTTGGCCCAAATAATCCAACATGTACTACTCCCAACTCTGAAAACAACACCTTCCATAACAGAAACTTTCCTAACTACAAGATTAATACTATCAATCACCCCCTTAATCTTGTAACACAACTCTACCTTATTGAGGCAATCGATTTCAACTACGATTTACCCAACACATACACGATACATGATGGTGAACCCATCTTCAAAGAGTTTCGCCATCTTCTTGCCAGTCAAACCACCGGTGACGCACCTCCCCGATGATTACGACCTTTTGCCTTAGTTCAAATTGTCTTTTCACCGGTAACACAACTTAACGGTGATGCAGATTCACATTAGAATTTACCCACGAGACAACTTGAACACACCTACAAAAAATTTCATACGCATACACATCTAGAACAATGGCCACAACCCCCCAACATTCTGAGCTTCTCTTACTAAAATCAAGGTGGCGAACACATTTCCTCAACGTCTTGATCTTATCTTCGATGGACTTGACTTTGGACGGCGAACATATCTCTCCAACACCCCGGAGTTATCTTTAATGGACTTGACTTTGCATATGCAGTGGCTTCCTTTTGATCTTCGCGTGCAGAATGATCTCTTTTGATCTGCACGATATCTCTGAAGGAACTTGCATATGTATATCTTGTGGACACGACTTGCACAAGAACTCATGCACACACTCGTACATGTTTGGACAACACTACATACATGACCACGACACTAACGTGCACACGTATATAACACACCTCCTATGTACACAACATCATGTGAACACACACATTCTACATGCACGGACTCACCTTACGTACATGACTACCAAAAACATGAATACATGCATGCAAGCAACTATCCCAACGAACTGACTAATACATGCATGGACTCGTCTACACGCACCTGGGTCGACGAGTTTGTGCTGCTCGCTGCTGGCTCCGTTGTGCCAAACTTGGCAATGGCCTGTCGCCGTTGGCCCATGCACCCACCAACACCCGATTACCGCAACGCCATTGCATCCACACGCACCTTGCACGCCACCTCGATGTGTTAGCGCAGCGCCTCTAGCAACCAACTCAGTGAACGGCCATAGATTTCCATCTTGCTCCCGGCGTGCGTGTGCAAGCGAAGGGAGTCATGGTGTGAAGCGGCAGAAGAGCAACCCCTTGCGGCAGTTGTGACTTGTGAGCCACAAAAGAAGAAAGAGACCTGCGGCTGTAGCAAAGATGCAAAGAGAAAGCGACACAAGAAAAAGCTAAGGGAGGTCCCGCGAGCTGCAATGCAGTATTTGTCTCCCATGTGGCTGGTCGTAAGAAAAAGAAGGAAAGGCTAGAATATATGGCTACGAAAGGGTGAAGAAGTGTGTCTTCATAATATTGGTGTGACAAGATGATTAGGGGTGGCAACGGGAGCATTCCCCACTGGAAATTTTTCCCGTTCCCATCCCTATTCTCTATCTTGGGGGAGAAATCCCTCCGTCCCCATCCCCGTTCAGGTATCGGGGCCCCGTCAGGGACCCATCCCTATGAAAATTTCACATAAGAGAAGAGCTCTTATAGCCATTTTAATTCTAAAATCATATCAACAGACAAGGAAAAAAAGAATGCATGCATTCATTGAAGATTATGTTGTCCCGTTTATGAAAATGTGAATATGATGGGCTAAAGAATATGTTTGCAATCTAAAAACTAAATTGGACTAAACTAAATTTGGATCTCCAACCGGGTCCCCGCGGAAAAAAAATTCCCCGTCCCCGTCCCTGCCATCCCCAACGGAGGAATAATTTCCCCGTTTCTATCCCCGCGGGGGACGATTTCTTCCCATACCCATTCCCTAATAGAGGAATTCCCCACCAGGAATCAGGGAACGGTCCCCATTGCCACCCCTAAAGATGGTATTGATGGTTATATGTGTGTCTCATCGGTAAGACAATCAAAGCTACGCACTCTCATGTCAGTCGTGTCTGTGAGATACTATGTATGACCATGTGAGTTCTCACTATAACACAGTAGAGATGTAAGGCAGTTATATATGCTAGCCTAAGGGCCTAAATGCCCTTAAAGGGTTTATCCCGACACTTATTGGCCATCAAGGAAAACGCCATCGGGAAAAACTATTTGCCGGCACATAATAATCCTGGCAGAAGTTATGTGCCGCTATAGACTAAATACGACAAATATTAAACGTTGGGGATTATCTAGTACGGCGGTTGCCTATATGCCGTGGATTACTACTCCACTTGTTTCATGCATGGCTGACATATCACTTCCATATAAAGTTCAATACAAATTCATCCAGCACATATATAGTTCAGTACAAATTCACCTGGCACATATATATATAGTAATCCAACACATATAGAGTTCAATACAAATTCCATCTAGCACATATATATAGTAATCCATGGATTAACACATCTCACATCCATCTAGCACATAGTTCAATGCAAATTCCATCTAGAAATCTTTCCAACCTTAGCCTAACTAGTAGCAAAAGGCACATAGATATATATAGATTGCTTCCACTTGGCATCACTGGCATCACTACACAAATAAAGTAAGTTGCTTCGAATTACATATCAAGGGTCAGAGCACTACACTATAATTAGAACTTTCATTTAGCGAAAGGCTAATTGCATCCATAATTCAATCACTTGCAAAAGTTTGCAAAAGTAAAGAAAAAAGTGAGAATGGTAAATATAATGGTACTCCTTTTGCAAGTTTATTAGTAAACTAAACTTTGTACATGTCCTAGAATAATTAGCTATTGCACGTTTGGACATATTTAGTAGTGATCCATCCTTTTGAACAACCTGTTAGAAAAATCAGATCCATAAGAAAGTTATGCACAATTAATACAACTGTTGAACCATAAAGTGAAATTCATACATTTTGAAGTGGCCACACAATGCAGCTACCAATAGCAGCACCCAACTTGGTAACCTGCCCTTGCGCTCGAGGCAACAACACATTTTTATCAAGCACGACATTAACTATGACCTCGTATTATTCTCCCAAGGGCAGTCCATCTAAGCCTTTAGCTTTTCTGTTAGTGCATCTAAGTCTACCATATGCCACAAGGTTTGAGCCAATTAGTGAACACAAAGCAACTTCCTTACCATCCTACAAAATGAATGCTGATATAATGTCAGGCCATAAGAATTTTGAATTATACAAGTAAGTACTTTAGGACAATAATATACCCCATCTTGTTTTTCTCTAAACTTTCTAGTCCTTGTTTGATTTGTGTGATCCACAAGAAATTCATTATCAACGTATGATGATCGCAACAGCAAGCCATTAGTTGTAGTCTTGCCCTAAAGATTTTAAGAATGCATTAACATCAATACAATAAAAAATGTTGAACTTTCCAGCAAATTATCAGCAAGTAGCACATTACCAACAAATTATCTTGCAACGTTCTTCCTTCGTTCTTCCTTCTTTTTGTCTATTAACTGTTGAACCATTTCTACCATTATGAATAGATTGGCCTCTATTTTTACCCATAGTTCCCTTCTCATGATTAACATATTCTACCACTTTGTCAATGGCAACAACTCTTTCTTCTTTACAAGCACCAATATTAGATGATCTTGCACAATTATTTGTACCAACAATTTCCTGAGCAACAACTCTTGGTTCATTATCATGACCAGTAGATCTTCCTTCATTTCCAGCAGCAATAGCATATCTTGGTTCATTATCATGACCAGCAGATCTTCCTTCATTTTCAGCAGCAACGGCCTATCTTGGTTCATTATCATGGCCAACAGATTGCCCTCCATTGTTAGCAGCAGTAGATTCTACCCTTGGTGATCCTACTCCTTGTTGCATTGCTAGTAGCATCCTTTTAAGTTCATTATAATTCTGTTAAGATCTTTCACACCTTCGTTCAACATTCTCCATTCTCTCTCATAGTTCTGCATTTTTTATCTCCATTTGCCTCATTGCTGCAGTAGCTCTTGCCAAAGAAATAGACTTTGATCCACTAGGTAACAAGCCCAAACCACATATTCGTCCTTTTTGCTCCTTGGGAAATACATCGGCATATAAGTCACCTTCTTCTATTAATTTTGTTGCAAGGCTGTCATCATTTTCAATCCTTTCCCGTAGTGTATCCTACAAATATTTTTTCTTTGAGAACAACCGAACCTACATGACATGTAACTCACACTACTACAAAAAACTTACAATTTTTTGTTGACAATCTTCATTCAGGGAATCTCCATTTAAGTTTGTGTGGGTAACAATATATAGTTCAGCCCTTGAAGGTGGACAACCAAGTTCATTTTCCTAATCAAGATTGATAACTAATAAGGAAGATGATTAATAAAGTGTAATCTACTTGACTATAAGAGAAGTAGCAAGAAAAAGAACATAGAAAATGCAGTCACCAATTAGTGAGATACAACAGCACAACTTCTTGATCCGCATGTATGAAGTGCAATAACTTGGCTTCGACGGACATCTTTATTCCTCTATGCTTTAGTCTACAATATGAATGCATAGTTATATTAGAAATGGTACACAATACTTCACATATTTGAAGATTGCATATGAGAATATAGAAACCTTGGTTTTTTCCTTTAGCCAATGCTCCATAAGCCATTTCCACTCTGTGATAGGAATTCTATTCCTACAACCATTAGCTATATTCTCTTGTTCGGAAAGATTCTCATCAAAGTAGGTTTTCTTTAATGCGTTTTTGAAGTCATGCCATTTCTTTGAAACAGATGCCATTTTTATCAATATTTAAAAGAGTATTCACAATGTTATCAAACACATTTATCTCGATATGCATTGGATCAAGACTATCGTATTAAAAGTGTTTCCCAGTAGGGTAGCTGAAAGAAACAAGACCTCTTGTGCCACTTAGGTTGAATCTCCTCATCCCCACGATGTTGCTTCTTTGCGCGTTTCTTCCTTCTAGCTTTCCAAAGACAACATGTAAATCTTTTGTCTCCTCAGACACATCATACCCATAAAATGGGGTAGGAGCTTCTTTGAACTCTTTAGTATCATCAAATGATTTTGCATCATTTCTAAACCTATGACCCAAAGGTAGGAATCTACGGTGCCCCATGTAGCATGCCTTACACCCATGCTTTAATTTTAGATAATGAGTTCCAGAGTGGCAAGTAGCACAAGCTACTTCTCTATTAGTTTTTCTTCCAGAAAGGTATGCATTGCCCGGGTAATCGCTAATGGTCCATATTATTGTAGCACGTAGTGTGAACCATTATGAGGAAGCTGCATCAAATGTCCGTATGCCTTCATGGAACAAGTGATCAACTTCTTCCATTAATAGTTGAAGATAAACATCTATATTATTTCCAGGAGATTTTGGGCCAGAGATCAATAAGGAAAGAATGAAATTTGATGACTTCATACATATCCATGGTGGAAAATTGTATAGAATCAAAATAACATGCCATATTATATAGGACACACTACAAGTACTAAACGGGTTAAAACTATCTGTTGCCAAAGCCATCCTAATATTGCGACAATCAGAACTGAATGTAGGATGGTTGTAGTCAAAGTCCTTCCATGCAGTACAGTCTGCTGGATGCCTCAACAAACCATCCTTTATACGACCTTCGCTATGCCATCTCGCAACATATGCTATTTTAGGTGACATAAATAATCTTTGAAGTCTTCTTGCAAGTGGAAAATGATGGACAACTTTCACTGGAACTTGATGAACACGCTTCCCATCTAGGCCAGCCTTTTCACTTTTCCACCTACTAGCGCCGCAAGCTGGGCATGAAGAGGCATTTTCATACTCTTTCCTATATAAAATACAATAATTTATACATGCATCAATAGTGTCATAACCAAGATCAACATCTTTAACCAATTTTCTAGCCTCATGATAGTTCTTGGGCAACTTTTCACCTGTAGGAAGTGCTTTCTTTAGTAATGCAACAAGTTCATCAAAACATGCATTACTTACTCCCATGGATTTTTTATGTTAAGAAGCCTAACAATGAACTGTAGTTTTGAAAACCTCTGACATCTTGGTTATAATTCCTTGCTAGCTTCATTGGCTAACCTATAGTATGTTTCAGTGTCTATATCTTTCTCTCCTATGTCATCACTATTGTTTTCATCTCTAGTACTTTCACCAAAAAAACCAAGTCCATCTCTAAGCATGTCATCTATTTCATCATCCATATCAATTTTCCCTTGTGTATTTGATTTATTTCAGGTTGAGAACACAAATCCTCACTATAGAATATCCATTCATTGTATCCTCCCAAAAAGCCATTACAGATCAAGTGATTATAAACACTACGCTTATCTAACCAATACAAATTAGCACAACGATTGCAAGGGTAACAGATTGTGTCATCTCTTGCTGACTTTGAAAATGCAAACTCCAAAAAAAAAAGATTAACACCATTTTCGTACTCGATGGTGTGCCTAGGCAAACACATCCATTTTTTGTCCATGTTTGTGCTGCTAGTAGATAGATATTATTCCTATTAGAACATCACAATACAAAATTCCTACTTAGGCAAGGAGAGAATAGCAGCAAATTCCATCAAGAAATTACCCAAAACTAGAGATTTTAACCAAAATTTAGACGAACGCGGACAAATACACTTACCACTAGCCAATGCTAGGTTGGGATTTGATGAACCGTTGTCTGATTAGGGATAGATCAAGGATGGACTTAGGGATTTCTTGTGTGACCTGCAGCAAGCCAAACAGGATTGGATAGCAGTCAAGAAAAAAATCAATCAACTAAAATAGAGGTGCTCCTCATGATTCGAGCTGGCAGAATGCAGTGCAAGAGAACAAAACAACCAAAAGAACAAATTCCAACAAGAGTGATTCAGAATAAGGTCAAACAATACAACGGTCCTAAATTACTGTAGAACCAAATCATAAACCCAAGTCAAAATTAAACCCCAAAAAAAACCAAACGACATGGACATGTTTTTCACAAAGCGTTAAATAAAAGACCTAATAGCTATTTCACTTTAATTTCATTGAGCAATATGCAGCAAAACCAAGCATTTAAGTTGCCACATAGTTCTCAACATGAGCCATGAGCGAACAGATTTACTATATTACCTGAAAAAAGGAAACATCCTATCCACTACTATTCTAAATGCAAACTGACTAAATATCATGTGACAGTAGAAAGATTTAAGAGAACATAATTGTAAGATGTGAGGCTACAATATAACTGAGGTCACTAAACAACAGTTTGTTCTTATAATTTATTCAGCCAAGAAGAAAACTTGCAATGCTACATTGAAATCCCCAAACTTCATCTACTTATCTGTCTCCTTACCAATTAACATGAGGACCAAGCAATACAGACCCCAAATCAGAAAACTTCTGCACTTCATAATTCTCTTATGCATAAGGAGGTAGAATTGTAGAATCTAGACTCAATAACCCTAAACCCCACCAAATTTATCTGTATCATCACCACAACATATACTCAGACAGTTTTAATGATTCTTGACCACTACAAAAAATTCAGCATCCACCAACCTAAAGCCAAAAGGACAGGCTTCCTCATGATTCAAGATGGTAGAATGCAGTGCAAGAGGACAAAACAACCAAAAGAACAAATTCCAATTAGAAATTACCCATAGCCGCCAGCACAACCAACATGAAGAGGTTGCTATGGCTGATGGAAAGCCAATGCTACCAGCCGCTTGAGAAGCAAGGGCCCATCCTGTAGCCTGCCCATGCTCGGCCGGTTGCCCCTGTCGCCCACTACTTGTCCCCTCGGCCGCAGGCCGCACCGCGACGTGCCCGTCGCCCCTTGCCGTGACACGCAGGGGCCAAGATGGGGACCGTCCAGTGAAGGGGAAGGGCAGCGATGTGCTTCAGATCCAGGCGCTGCCACTCCAACCCTCTTCACCACCAGATCTGAAGGAGTCGTCCGGCGGGTGAAGTGTGCTGAGGGTAGGGCGGCGCCGGTAGTGTGAAAAAGGATCCAACTGGAGAGGCTTTTAACAATTTTTTTATTTCAGCTAGCAGGTCAGTCTCGCACCGTTCGGCGCCAAAATTTCTGGCTACTGTCTGCGCCTATCATAATACCAGTGTTTGCAAATTTACAGTGTTTACAAATGCCACGTTTGAGCAACCTTGGCGCGACAAAAATTAAGTGCCACATGTGCCTTGCTTTACTAACTATACATCGGCATCTACAATGTGCTGCAAAAAGTCTAACTCGACACTTTTTATTTTGCCAGCTAAGTATGTGCCCCTAAATATGGTGAACGCCGTGGATTTATTATTACGTGGCATTTAAGGTAAATGTCGGGTATAATTAAATGCCTTGCAAGGCTGGTTGTTGTGGACTTGGTTGATAGCCAAGAGGAAGAATTTGGGAGTTGTCGACGTTTGTTGTCAGCAATAATGAAAACAGGGCTAGGTGTCAGATCCAAACTCGATGGTAGCACAAGACGCAAGAATTATACAGGTTCGGGCTCTCGCAGAGGCGATAATATCCTAGTCCTATGCTCTGAAATTACGTGTATCTAGCTTATTTCCTGATGAGATGATCTGATGTTCCCCATCACCCCCTCTATATAGCAGAGAGGTGTGGGTTACATAGGAGAGTCCCGATTGATACAGAGTAGGAATCATATCTTACTACATATCCATTTGGTAACGGCCTAGATCACGATTGTATCCTACCTAATCAGGATCAGTTGCTATCTTCAGAGCTTCCTTGTTTCGTACGTCTGGCACACCCCTGGTAATTCCCGTTTTCATGCAATTGGCTTGGCCCGGCCTTATCCAGTTGGGCCTCGCAGGCCTACTTTGCAGATACCTGTGATCTGTATACTCCACAGTAGCTCCCGAGTGCTTTGCGATTGAATTGCCTTTTTATTGACATGGTTTCCCGACTGGTTTTCTCCCCAGCCGAGTGCTTCGTTGTAGGCAAAGAGGTCGTGAAGGGCTCGATAAAGCTCCACGTGTAAGCATTCTGAGTAGTTCCTAGCCCAATTTATGGAGCCAAAATGCAGCATAGGTAGGAAGTAAGGAAGAAGGGATAAGTCAAGATTTCATTGATTATTCTTGCACAATTTTAATTTTTAGAAACTAATTTTTATCCTTTCTAGTATGGCCAATCTAACTAGGGTTAAGTCCTACAGTCAGTATGGCTCTGATACCAACTCTGTCGGGACCCGACCAAGCAAATCCGGACCTCAGGTATTCTCGCACTAGTCCAGATCACGCTTAGTGCACACAGGCTAAATAGGGTTTAAGTACCACAATCATACAAAACGGGATAATAAATAAGTACTTAAACAACAATAGTAAAAATAAACTGTTGCACGACCTTATGGTCTCCTTACAAAGTTTTGCCACGCAGGACTACAATTAACAAAAGCACATCAAGTTCAATAGCGGAAGCAAAAGTAAGTCAATGAACCCCTCATATTGCCACAGGCAACTGACGAGGCTCAACCCTAATTCTTTGGACCTTCGTTGAATTCCTCCTCCCAAGCTGGTGTAGCTTCTTCTTCTGAGGTTTTGTTGAAGCAAGGGTGAGTACAACATACTCAACAAGTCATGCACAGATGCAGTTCTATTACTACATGCAGGGCTTATTCCAAAGGATAGGCTTAAGTGGTTATTTTGCATAAAGCAATATTTCTTTTAACAGATAATCTTAATTAGATTAAAAGCAGCAAAACCATTACCATAAAATTAATTTCTCAATGCTTTTCCAAATGCTTGGCACACAACCCTAAGTTCAATTCATCTGCCTTTGGCACACAGCCACCCATCCCACATTTTCTTTCGAAAATCTACCCCTTGACTGTAATCCCCGAGCGATGTCCATTACCGCGGACACGGCTATTCGAATAGATTTAATACACACTCTGCAGAGGTTGTACACTTTACCCACAAGATACAATTACTCACCACACAGGTGATTGATTGTAACAAAGTCTTTCAGAAACTAACATCTAAACCTATGAACCTCCCCAGCATAGCCTTCCTAACACTTCGCTCACACAGAGTAAAAGTTTAGAACAAGCGAATACTGTTTGATGGGTACCAAGCTGTAGCACAGGTACGCTCCCCCACACAATTACACCCTTGTGTAACTGCCGCCCCGAGGTGTCAAAGGAAAGATATTAGAGCCCTACTAAACTAGGTCTGTCCCATTCCAGTATAATAAGGTTCGCTAGGAACTCTACACCTTTTATTAATAGCTTAATCCCAGAACAACCGATTTTAGATCGAAATTTTGATCCAAGGGATTGGACTAGAAGCGTATTCTTAAGGTTGACAGTACCCAATTCATTTTGCACAGCAAAACCTCGAGAAACGAATGAATGTGATGCTCCGGAATCAAATAAAACTGTAGCTGGAACTGAGTTGACAAGAAACTTATCCAGTACAACGTCCGTGGCATTCTGAACTTCATCTGCTGTGACGTGGTTGACTCTTCCTCGTGCAACTACTTGGGGTGTGGTTCCAGTTTGAACAGGTCCTCTGCTTTCTCCTTGAACAGGGGTTCTAGCAGGCGTGTTTCCCAGATTGAAACGTACTGGTGTCACCCCTCCCTTCTTGGGGCAAACATTGGCGAAGTGTCCTGCCTCGTTGCTATTATAGCAGCGCTTTCCTGACATCTGCTGGTTTCCTCCATTCTGACTAATAGTTTTGACTGGGGTCTAGAAGGTTTGTCCTGTTGGTTTTGGCATCATTGGCGGTGTCTTGGCACTGTTTCCCTACTAAAATCTAGATAACTGTTGAGGTACATTATTGGTTTCTGTTGACCCTGTCATCCTCCTTGTTGTGCCATGCGGCGCTTGCGGTTGTCATCTAGTTCTTTGCGCTTGTCTTCTAGTATAAGCGCCTTATTTACCAGCTCTTGAAAATCAGGGAATGTGTGGGTAATCAACCCCACTTGTAATCCAGTGTTAAGTCCTTTCATGAAACGGGAATGCCTAGCCTTATCTGTTGCTACGTCCTCCAGAGCGTAGTGTGCAAGTTGAGTGAATTTGTTCAAATAATCGGCCACTGACTGGCCTCCTTGCTTTAGCGCTCTAAACTCCTCCTTTTTCAGCTCCATGATACCTTCTGGCACATGGTACTGACAAAAAGCTACTGTGAATTCTTCCCAGGGGATCTCTTGTGGGTTTTCCTGTGATGTGCAGTAGTTTTTCCACCATTCAGCTACTGTCCCTTCTAGCTGATGAGAGGCACAAAGCACCCTCTCACTTCCCATGCACTGAGTTATGTGCAGTTTTCTCTCAATAGTCCTTAGCCAATCATCTGCTTCAAGTGGACTGGCGTTGCCTGAGAAAGTTGGCGGATGTGTCCTCATAAATTCGGACAACCTTGAGTAGGGTCGGGGACCATTGTTGATAGCTTGGTTGTTGGCGGCTGCTTGGTTGGTGATCTGTTGCATGGTCGCCATCATTGTCTGCATCAACTGGGTTTGTGCTACTAGGAATGCTCCTAAGTTTTGCATGTCAACCTGTGGTGCTGCCTGAGGAATTGGTGCATTGCCCTGGCTGCCTCCCTTACGCGAACCACTGCCGCCAGCTCCGGTATTGCGAGTGTTCACCATCTGCTGTTTGCTTCGACGGTTTAGAGATGAGAGGGAAAGAATAGGCAAGTAGAAGAACTTATACGGGGGAAACAGGTGTAACTAAAACCCTTAAACAACAATTCATAGATAGTAGGTAAGTATGGCTGCTTACAAGGGCCTAGGGGCCATGCACCACACCGACAAACACAACATCACACATCTAAGGGAAGTTCGAGAATTAGAAGACGTGACTCTAACAGATGAGTCTCAACGCAAAACTTGACAACTAACAGACTCGAAGTACTCAGTCCTCAAGCCAACCCGGCTGAGGCTCGCCTGGCGCATACACCGGCGGGTGAGCTGGCATTGGGGCAAACTTATCCCCATGCCCTCCCGCTGGTGCTGGGGGCTCTACTGCCTGCTGATCCTCTGGTCAAGCTATGGCACGACCTCCTACTCTTCCTCTGGCTCAAGCTCTTCCGGTTCCTCCTCCTCATCCTCAAGCTCCATGCCGACCTCTGGCTCCCCTTGGCCATAAAGGGCCTCCTCCAGCTCACCGATCTTCTGAACGACGTGCATCTGGGTCTCTCGCAAGGCCAACTCCGTCTCCTCCAGGGTGCGGTACACCGACTGCCGCTCCAGCGCAGTCATGTCCATGGCCTCCTCTTGAGCAGCGGCGAACCGACCCAAGTGGACGACAGCAGCGTCGCCCTCCAGATCCAAGCATGCTTGGATCAGTCCACCCGCGTGGGGGTGCACACGGAAGGCGGTGTCCCACAGCTCGTAGCCGTGGTCGCGGCTTACCTTCCGCAGTGCCAGCCGGGCACACTCATGTATGCCCGCCTTGTAGCTGGCCCGCTTCACCGCGAGGTGTAGCAGACGACTAGCGCGCGCGTGCTCCCGCGCGTACAAAGTGAGAGTCGTCACCCAGCCGCGGTTGATTCCATTGACAATCCAGGTGCGGGACCAAAATGCAGCAGAGGTATGAAGTAAGGAAGAAGGGATAAGTCAAGATTTCATTGATTATTCTTGCACAATTTTAATTTTTAGAAACTAATTTTTATCCTTTCTAGTATGGCCAATCTAACTAGGGTTAAGTCCTACAGTCAGTATGGCTCTGATACCAACTCTGTCGGGACCCGAATCTGCAAATCCGGACCCTCTGTGTATTCTGCACTAGTCCAGGATCACGCTAGTGCACACAGGCTAAATAGGGTTTAAGTACCACAATCATACACAACGGGATAATAAATAAGTACTTAAACAACAATAGTAAAAATAAACTGTTGCACGACCTTATGGTCTCCTAACAAAGTTTTGCCACACAGGACTACAATTAACAAAAGCACATCAAGTTCAATAGCGGAAGCAAAAGTAAGTCAATGAACCCCTCATACTGCCACAGGCAACTGACGAGGCTCAACCCTAATTCTCTGGACCTTCGTTGAATTCCTCCTCCCAAGCTGGTGTAGCTTCTTCTTCTGAGGTTTTGTTGAAGCAAGGGTGAGTACAACATACTCAACAAGTCATGCACAGATGCAGTTCTATTACTACATGCAGGGCTTATTCCAAAGGATAGGCTTAAGTGGTTATTTTGCATAAAGCAGTATTTCTTTTAACAGATAATCTTAATTAGATTAAAAGCAGCAAAACCATTATCATAATAATTAATTTCTCAATGCTTTTCCAAATGCTTGGCACACAGCCCTATGTTCAATTCATCTGCCTTTGGCACACAGCCACCCATCCACATTTTCTTTCGAAAATCTACCCCTTGACTGTAATCCCCTAGCGATGTCCATTACCGCGGACACGGCTATTCGAATAGATTTAATACACACTCTGCAGAGGTTGTACACTTTACCCACAAGATACAATTACTCACCACACAGGTGATTGATTGTAACAAAGTCTTTCAGAAACTAAAATCTAATCCTATGAACCTCCCCAGCATGGCCTTCCTAACACTTCCTTCACACAGAGCCGAAGTTTAGAACAAGCGAATACTGTTGGATGGGTACCAAGCTGTAGCACAGGTACGCTCCCCCGCACAATTACACCCTTGTGTAACTGCCGCCCCGAGGTGTCAAAGGAAAGATATTAGAGCCCTACTAAACTAGGTCTGTCCCATTCCAGACATGTTGTTGTACGAGTAACTCAGTTCAATGGCTTGCAAGGTGAAGTCCTTAACTGTCCAGGGCAAGACATCCTTCTCATAAATCCCGGCACATAGCCTTCTCATTACTCAATTCATCCCGTTGCCACACAGGCCCACCTGGCATGAAGCCATCTTGCTACTTGCCCCGGTCCAAATCATTTTCCACCCCAGTTCACCATTATGCAACACATGCCGATGCTCACTTCATTGTATATGTAGAACCACACAGGTTACTACACTCCAAATCCATCTCATGACATCATCGCGTTATTCCAAAATATATTCCATATTTGTTTAGTCAATATTCTTTTGCAATTTGAAAGTCATTCAGCGCATACAAGACACTAAGCATCTACTCACGGTCTAGCCTCCCGTGTTGGCATTATAATAGCATCCAACTTAAATTAATACTTAGGGTGACAAGTATTTCAGTGCATACAAGTAATATTAACAAGGTGGCATAAACAAGATAGGTGTATTATCTACCTTACCCAAATTAATCAATGTTATTTTTAATTAACATAGCATGCATAATTTGAATTGAATTACATTTTAAATTCTAGGAGCAACATGGTCAAATCATGACTTGCCTTCGAAAAATAGTTGATCCTGATCTGGAACTTACAATGGTTCTCCAAAATCTTCCCCGACAGTTTCCGGCAACTCGGAGTCTAATCGCAATAAGCACGCATACCATAAATACATTAAACAGACAGCAAAATCAACTATAAAAATAAAATAAAATTCACCAATAAATAGTTCATATTTTTACAAATTTTTAGAAACTGGAATCACCCAATTCGGAGTTAAAACGCAAAAGTTATAGCGATTACAAGATTAGAAATTCAAATAAAAGAAAATACCCGAATTGATTGATTTATTTTCCTACTGAAAATTCCAGATAAATCCTTCGGCCGACACATGGCAGCACCAGAACCGGCCACGTCGCCTCTAGTCCATGGACCAGGCTCACGGTATGGTTCTGGTCCACAGTGGACCCGGTCCACCGAGCAAGCATCGACCCGTGGCCCCCTACGATGGCGCCATGATGACGTCATTTCATCGCTTCCCCATCGACATGTGGGACCAGCGTGTGACGTCACGATAATGTCACCCGAACATGGCACAACGGCGATGCCCGCTCTCTGGCTGACACTTGGCACTCAGATACTGGTCCATGCGGTGCAAATTCCCGCCCGTTGGATTTGAATCCAACGGCCGGTCAACGGCGATGGTTGGACCTCCGGGTGGCTACGTGGCGACGTCCCATTGGAGCACCGAACGGAGGAGTCCCCTCCATAGATTTGAAAACCTACGGTCCAGATTGGGTCTACCCGGTTGGTTACGGCTGTGAACGCGTGGGTGCATCCGAGCCGTCCACATCAATCCAACGGTCATTATCTAGTGCAGCTAGACAACTACGTGGACTCACCGGAGTGGTTCAATGAAGATCTGACGGTCGACGGTGCTCGCGAAGCTCGACGGTGGCGCGACGCTTAAGTTACCAGACTTGGAGAAGAAGCCAAGAGCCAAACTCCGGTGAGCAAGGGCACGAGCTACAGGGCACTACGATGTACGGGAGAGTGTGCTATGGGTGCGGAACGAAGAGCTCTCTTCGCGAGGGTATATCACGTGCACGGAGACGCTTCGGTTTGCGCGCAAAATGGCCGCCATAACCACGGCTGCCAACCACCTTGTAATGGTGACAGCGGCGCCGACTGTTCCCCTTCCGAGAGTGACGTGGCGAAATCAGGGACGTCCGAGATGCGATCCGACGTCTCACGCTTGATCAAGACGCGGCTTAACCTCAGCCGCCCGATGGCGATCGCACGGCTGGCGATGCGGTGATTAGGGTTTTAGTTGAATAGGCCGGCCGGCATGCACAGTGTTGGGCTCGGCCCAACACTGTAGCAAAGATTTTTTTAGGAATTTCCTAATTAAAATAATTCCAGAAAATCAAACTAATTATTTAGAGCACTAAAAATACCCAAAAAATTCTAGAAAAATTCTAGAAAATAATTCATGGAATTTAGAACCTGAATAAAATATTTTTATTTATTTTTGGTAAATACTTTTATATTATTTAATTATTTAAAGAGAAGGACAAATTCAAATTAAATTCGAATAAATCCAAATAAATCCCAAAAAAAATTCACAAAAATTCAAATAACTCCAAAAACTTAAATAAGCAAATTTTGGGCTGTTACATGATCTCCGCCGCTAGGGTTAGCATCTCTCACAATCCCAATCCGATGCAGTTGCCAGCTCCTTTGCCGAAAAAATGTCTTCTCCTTCCCCCAAAGACGCTCCTTCATCAGCCTCAGCCAAGGATTGGGCTACTTCGGTGATGTTGGAAAAGCGTTTGGAGGAATTGGTCACCGGCAGCGTCTTCCCACCATTGGTGATGCTCTCCGCCCGACCTGCAGTGGGTGAGTCTTACCCCATGCCCCGCACTAAGGAGGTGGTCATTTTTTAGTCCTTTTTTCAGCGTGGGTTTGGCCTTCCCGCCTGCGCTTTTCTCCGTGGTCTTCTTCATTTTTATGAAATCGAATTGACTCATCTCAATCCCAACTCCATTCTTCAAATTGTTGTCATTGTTCATCTCTACGAGGCCTTCCTTGGCATTCGCCCGCATTTCAACCTCTTCCGCCATCTTTTCCTTCTCAAGCCTTTCCCAAACAAGAATTCCCCAAAGCAGTTAGGGGTGCTGGATTCCAGCTAAGGGACGGCTTGAAGAAGTCCTATTTTGCTATTCCCTTCAAAACCTCAAATGAAGGCTGGCATCAGGAGTGGTTTTACTGTGCCAACCCCAAACTTTCTCTTCCTTCCTTTTCCGGAGTCCCGCCCAGGCCTTTGATGGATTGGACTTCGCTCCCCTCGGACGGTGAGGTGGACCAGGTGGAGGAGCTCATGGGGATGATCGCCAAATTGAAGGAAGATGGACTAACCGGAGTTGCGATCATCCTTAATTTTGGCTTTCGCCAAGTACAACCCCTCAAGGAGCGAGTCCATCTTGGATTTGATTATGAAGGAGAGCGCGATACCACCCGGGAAGCCCCTGAGCCGATTCCCAGGAATACTTTCCTTGGACGTCTAGGTGATTTCTTCATCCAAGGCACCCAAATCGTCAACACTAGGTGCCCGAAGCCCTTCAACAAAATGAGTCCTCCACCTCCGGTAAGATGATTTCTCACCTCCCAAGGTTGGATTTTCTGGTTCTTGAGTAGTTGCGACTAAGCATGTGTTTGTTACCTGTGCTTGCAGGGTCGTGATGCCTTCTTCTCTGACGCGCCATTGCCCGAATTCCTTCAGCACAAGAGCGCTAAGCGAAAACGCCCCGCTGACACCTCGTCCTCGGTGCCGAGTGCGAAGAAGGATAAGGCGACGGGAGCTGAAGACCCGACAGGAAAGGGGAAATGCTCGGTGGTCTATGTGCCTAAGGAGAAAAGGAGGCAGTCGGTGGCTAATATGCGCCCGACTGGAGGCCCAAAGGTTCGCGGCCCAGCAGCTGCACGCGCCTCTCTAGGGACTTCCTCATCATCAAGCCAGTCCGAGGGCCCGAAGCTTCCCAAGCCCCCAGTCCGGCACTCGGCCGATGTGGCTCCGCCTCCCCCGAGCTCGGTCAGAGACACATCGTCCCCCGTGCCCAGCATGTGGCCGGGTTCTTCTGCGAGCAGACCCTCTACTCAAAAAAGCTCAGGGATTAAGATAACAAGATCCAACAGGTTGGTTTCCTTGTTAGCTCTTCCTTTTATTTTTTCGGGTCATGCCCTGGCTGCTTCTTTTTCTAGGAAGCCTGTTGATGAAGTTCCCGTGGACGTGCCATGCAGGGAGCCCCAGGAGGCTGCTACCGAAGATGCCTCAAGCCGACCAGGAACCGAGGCACCAGCTGGCGCCGCGCCCACCGCCCCCGAAGCGGCCCCGGAGCCGGTGGCAACAACTCCCCTGACTGCTCCTGTGGCCCAGGTCATCGAGGCTGACTCAAATCCGGACAGCCCCCGGCCGCGTACTCCTCCCGGGCCGACTGGCCAAATGGTGCCCTTGAAGTCTGCCACCCGCCTTCGCCTCCGTCGGAAGAAATCCCTTGGCCCCCTCGCCTAAAATCTCCACTGCAGGTTGCGTTCTTCGGCGAGGATGGTGAGTGGACAGCCTTTGATGACAAAGATGAAGAGAAGGAATGGGAGGCGTGCTGTGACCACGCCTTCGGCTGCTCCTAGTTGGCTCTCGTGAGTTTCTTGTGCCGAGTTGGTTAGAAGTTCTCATCTTTTTGTCTTCGGTGTGTAGTGTAACTTTATCATTCATTTTGTTGCCTTCAACATCTGGGGGGAGCGCGCCAATAAAAGGGATGCCCTTCTCTGGGAGATACTCCCAAAGACAAAGATGAGGCGGGATTATGAGGCCGAGGTTCAGCGAGTTCGTGTCGAGTTCCAGGAGGAACTCGGTAGGGTCCGGAACGAGAACCGAGCGGAGCTGGAAAGTTTTCGGGCCCAGGTTTAGGCCTCCGAGGTGGACAAGCTGAACTTGATGAGTTCCCTTAGCGGTAACCGCCTTGTCCGACTGCCTTAGACCACCTTTTTAGTCTTCCGCCCCTGAACTCATTCATCCTATCTTGGTTTCGGTCTTCGTCATTGCAGGTCTTCAGGGAAAGCTCGAAACAGCCCAGAAGCGGGTCAAGGAACTGGAGAAATCTGAGGTGGAAGCCCAAACCAAGTCAGCCAAGCTAGAACGAGAGCTGGAAGGTTTGTCCTAACTCGTCCTTTGTTCCTGTTGTGCTTTTTAACATCTTTGGGCTAATGCGACTGGTTTTGCAGAATACCGGGTTAAGTCGCAAGCTCAGTATCTCGTCCTTGATTAGAAGATCAAGGCTACTGAAGCGCGAGTTGTCAAACTCCGGGAGGTCTCCGAGGCAATGCTGCAAATCTTGAATCCTAGTGAAGCTGGGCCCAGTGATGGAGACGCCACAATCCAGTGGCTGGCGGAAGGGCCCAAGAAGCTGGTAGCACACCTGAAGGAGACAGCGATCACGAGCGCCAGTCAAGCTCTGGCCATCATGAAGTCCTTATATCCATGGGTGGAGCTCGAGGCTATCAAGGAGGGCTTTGCTTGCACCGTCGATGACGATCAAGCTGCAGCCCTGCTCGACGAGGTTCGGGACACTTCCGCTGCCCTAGAAAAAACCTGGACCTGGGTCCCATGTAGACGTCCATTTGTTGAGACTTGGCTTGTAATCAATCTTTTGTGCCTTGGTAGAAACGCTTGGTACCTGAGCCGTGTTTAGCTTTTAATTGTTTCATTGTGTCTTGGGATTCTTTTTTGAATTAACGCTTGTATGCGCCACGTCTGGTTTGGTGTCCCACGGCCATACGTCTTCTCAGCCGCTTCGAGCTCCGGCGCTAGCACATCTTCAGGGCCCCGTTCGGCTTCCCGCGCTAGCATTTACTCGAAGCCGTTCGGCTTTCGCGCTCTGGGTATATAAGGGCGGCACCGCTACTTGAGTGATCACCTGCCTTTAAGTCCTTTTCTGCAACCTTCGTCATTCTTCTTTAGACCTTCAATGGCTTCTTCATCCCAATCTTCTTCGTCTAGCGATGAGTCTCCACCACCTCCCCCCCCCCTGACGGGGGAGCCAATCTTTGACTTTGAAGATGAGGCTCCGCCGGTGCCTAATTGTAACATCCCAAAATTTGGGTTTTCAAAAATTTATATTTAAATTAGCTTTCCAAAAATTTAAAAAAACAATCTTTTTTGATTAAAGAAGCTTAATTTAGAATTTTCTAAATCCAAAACAATTTAATGTGCCTTTTGTGTGCATCAAGTAATTTAAAATTTAGTTTTACAGTGTTCTTTGTATCTCAGGGAATTTTTCCAAATTTGAGATTTGCTAAAAATTAATTAAAATTATTAAATTAAATATTTTGATGTTAATTGGATTTTTATTTGGACTTTTAATTCGAATTATTAATTGTTCGGGCAATTTTATATCCAAATTCCATTTCAAAACATTTCCAAAAGTCTCATCAATTAAAAATATAATTTGAAGACAAAATAAAAGATTTGGTTTTGCTAAAACTATCTTATTTAATAAAAAATAAACCTAAGGAAATTTATACGAAATTTCCTACATTTGTCAAATTATATATTTTCTAAAGCCCTTTCAAAGCTTTAACAAAATAAAAATATATGTTGATATAAAAATAAAATATTTGGTGGAACCAAAATATTTTAGTTGATCTCAAAATGTCCTAATTAAACTCCTTGAATTTTTTTTAGAATTTTTGGGGTTGTTTTAGTATTTTCCAGATTAAAAAGATATTAAACACAATATAAAAGTATTTACTGTACACAAATAGAATTATTATTTTATGTAATAATATTTTATTTATGTTACCAAGGCTGTGAGTGACGTTCAGATTTTTCCCGGATTTTTGAACCATCGTTTGCTATTTATTTTGATTATATTTGTTAATTCGGATTAAATAAACAGTAACGCGAGCGTTTCCCGACGATCTGCTGGTCCGATCACCGTATAAATTGATCCACAGATTCTTACGTGCGTTCTCTTTACAACTCAATTGGAATTTTTCCCATCGGAATTATGGATCTCCCTATGTGAGCCATTCTTTTCAACTCCGGTGAAAAGTTCGACGAGCTCTCCTGGTCACTCCCTAACTTCTTTCGATCTGAAATTTTTACCAGAGCTTCCTCTTGCTGTTCTCTACCTCCAGCAAAATCAGATTTTGAAAATACCTAACGGAGCACCTTCGGCCTCTGATTTCCTTTTTAACTCTGGCGAGCTTTTTCCGTTGATCCACCGCTCCTTTGTAGCTGAAAATTGAACCCTAGACTCCTCTCCTCATTCCCCACATGATACGCAAAAATCAGCATCAGAATCACAACGGATCTTCCTCGGCAAGCCTTCTTCCCCAACTCCGTATTGGAAGATTCCAAACAGAGCAGCCGCGCCGCCGCAACGCCCCGAGCGCCGCCCCCACGTCGTCCTGTTTTGGCGTCGCGTTTCCCATCAACTCGTTGACTCTTTTTAAGATCCGTCCACGTCACGTCGTGCCTCAAGAAAATTCTTTTCTCCGATCAGACTGCGTTGCAGACGGCACAAAACTTCGTCGCGCGTTCCCCGTTGATCCAGAAGGTAAAACTCATATCCGTTCACGTCACTTTGTGTCAAATATTCCCAGATAGCTCTCTGTAAATTTTGGTTAGGTTTCGTGTAGTACTTTAATAGTTATGGTAGTTTGATCTATTAGCTCCGGGAGCCGTTCATCGGCAGTTTGTGATTAATCCGGTGCATCGCCGCCAAATCCGCCTATTTCGTTGAGTTCGTGTCGCCGCGTTCTACGTGGTGCTCACTTTCCCGTTGCTGTTGCATCTACCGAAATTTATTTTATTCGTCGGTCGCCGCCTTTTGCCGCCGCCGCGCGCCGTCATTTGCCGCTACCCAATTTAGTTCGCTTTGGCCAAGTCCTTCCATCCAGTGGGTCGTTACCCTACTGTTTTGGACATCCTTTGAGTGTATTTGGTCTCCGTTTGCCGTCAGAGCCTTGTTCCGGTTTATAACCATCGTCTTTTCAACCTAGTCCTTTGTTATCGATTCGCGTCTCAGTTAGCCGTCCTTGGTAGCATTCTATCGCTGCTATGTCATTGCACCGACGGGCGCCACCTTGTTATTCCATGAGTGTTCCATCATCGCTTCACCTTCATCGTTAACGTTCCGCCGTTAACCTTCCATTGTTAACGTTTCGTCGTTAACGTCCCGCCATTAACGCTTTGCTCTCATTGTATCGCTGTCATTGCATGGGTGTATGCAAGTGATGTCCTTACCTTTTCTATCACCTTATTGTGATCTAACCCATCACGTTGAGTTCAGCCTCGTATTTCTGTCATCACCGCCTCGTCGTCGTCGAGTTCCGTCCCCGATGTAAGACTAACCTCCGGATCGAACCGTAGTGGATGTTGATCCCATCCGTCCTTGTCTTGTCCCTGAAAATCTAATATGCCATTAACCTAGAATTCATTCGTGGACTTGGTCGATAGACCATTAGCCATATGTCATATTCTTGTGCCAGACCTAGTCTATCAGTCTATCTTTCTTTTGGTTGACTGTGCCGTTCAATCAACAAAAGTCAACCTCGAGCATCTGCTTAGTTCATGGCGAACTAACGTATCATCATGGACCCGGTCTATAGATCGAGAGTCCATATGTCATCGGCTATCCAATCAAGATAATAACCTCGGAAGAAATATTCTTCGGAATATCATTCCTTCTTTCCTGGTTATTAATCTTTCTCTTCTGTGTATTTTTCGAAAGCCGTTCTCTTTTGTCTAATCATCGACCTAATCCATTTAAGTTCCTAATTTCATCTAAGCCGTTGTGCCCAATGCTATTCGTTCTTAATTTGGAGTTTACTTGATTTGTCTTTTGAGTTTTGTTGTATTTGTGTTTGTTTATCGTTAGATGCGTTGTTTAAGTCGCTCAAGGAGCCGAGGATCAAGCAAGCGGAGATTGAAGATCGAGGAACAAGGATCGAAGATAAAGAGTAAAGAATAATAAAAATTGCAAGGGCCAGGCAAGTCGTGCTTTGATCATATTGCTCCCAGTTTTACAAATTTACTTTGATTCAAATTATTGCATGCTAGTTCAAGATTAAAATGATTTAAATTAATTTGGGATTAGTTATACAATCCAATTGCTAATATCACCTTGCCATGATTAATTGTATGCCATAATTCATTTGTCACCCTAAGATGGTTGATTATTAGTTGGTTGTTATTACTTACCAACGTGGGTTGGTTAGACCGTGTACAATTGCTTAGCCATACCACGCAACTCATGTCTTTTGAAAATAAAAGAATAATACTGATTAATGGATTATGAATTGTGTTTGTGAAATGGTGTGACGTGTTGCCACATGATGATATTGATATGTGGAACCAGTGTGGTTCTACATGGATGTTGAGTTGTTGTTGGCATTGTGTTGCGCAATAATCAACTAGGGTGATAAAGGATTTAGACTAGGGCAAGTGGCAAGTGGCTTTATGCGGGTGGGCCATCGTGGCATTTGGGTGGGTTGAGTGTTGTGAGGGTCAGGCGCCAATTTTGAGAGAAGGATGTCTTGCCCTAGTCAGTTAAGGACTTCACCTTGCAAGCCTTTGACTGAGTCACTTGTACAACCACCTGTCCGAATGGGAAGACCTAGTTTAGTAGGATTCTCGATATCTCACCTTTGATACCTCGGGTGGCCATCCATCGGGGTGATCAGATGGGGAGCGTACTGTCTTTGCGGCTTGCTACCCTATCCAACGGTGTTAAATCGGTCCTATACTTGCTCGGTGTGAGGGAAGTGATAGTGAAGGCAACCGGAGAGGTTCCTAGGTTGAGATAGAAGTTTCTGAAAGGCTTTGTTATGATCGCTTATTCGCATACTCTTGTATGGCGATTCACGGCTGACGTGATGAGTTGATTGTATCTTGTGGGTAAAGTGTACAACCTCTGCAGAGTGTAAAAACTATTCGAATAGCCGAGTCCGCGGTATTAGACATTGCTCGGGGATTACAGTCAAGGGGTAGAGTTTTGAAAATAAAATGAGGTTGGGAATGTGGACAATGTGATATGAAAATTGGTTAAGGATGAGAAATGTTTTACTTGAGCATGATTACAAAATTTATTATGGGTTTTATTTGTTTTACTGCTTTTCTATCTATTATGATTATTTGTGAATGCTGCTTTATTGCAAAAGAACCATTCACCAATCCTTTGGAATAAGCCATGCATATAGTAATAGAACGCATTACATGCATGACTTGTTGAGTACGGTTGTGTACTCACCCTTGCTTTAACAAAACATCACCCAGTTGAGGAGAAGTCTTTGTCTTGAAGGAGGAGAAGTTTGCAAGAAGGCGAATATCTAGGAGTTGAACCTTGTCAAATGCCCGTGGTATTTTGATGGGATTCACCGATGTTCTTCGTTTCTTCATTGTTCGTTTTACTCTGAGTTGAAGCCATCTAGGCTTCACAATTGTAAGTTGACTTTAAGGTTGTTCAACATGTTATATTAATAGATGAATACTTTATTTATTATTCCGTTGTGTATGATTGTGATATTCATCTTTGTTAACTGTGGGCACTAGCAACTGATCCTGTGACTAGTGCTGATAACACAGAGGGTTTCCGGATTGCGAATTCGGGTCCCGACACTAATGAGGAGGAAGCCTTCCTCGCCGAACTCAGGGCCGATTATGAGCTCGCGCTGGCCAAGCTCGCGGAGGAAGAGGTTGTAGCCCGCGACGTCGTCGCCGTCGACGCTATTGATTGAAGCTGCTCAAAGCTTCTCGTAGGCGAGGACGCTCTTATCGAGCGATAGAGGGGCGTGGCGGCTGTACTTAAGTTTTAGTTACTAGCAAATATTCTCGTGTAATGCCTTGATGTATCCGAACCTGAGTATTTTTAATGGAATCTTAAAGTTGCTTAATCTTTCTTCCATATTGATTTAGAGTTTGCGCAAGTGGTTTCTTTCCTTTTTCCTTTAAGCACTCTGCCCGACTATTCTAGCCCCCGGGCGTCGGAAGTCGGCTCATGGCCATTTTTCCCAGGCACGCGCTTTTGAGAGACTAGAGTTCATCGTATATGGGCTCAGAGTTTCACGATTTGGATTTAAACGCACTCGGGCTCAATCGCAATCATTAGGGACAAGTAAAAAATGACTTATCATAAGAAGGGTTGCGCATGCGCAACTCTATTAGGTGTAGCCCCCGACGTACTGCTTAATTGAGTATCAACTGAGTAGCAAGTCAATAAGAATTTTGAATAACATAACTAATGTACAAGATTTAAGAATAAAAACGACGTAGCTGCTCTATGTTCCATGAGTTGCCGATGACCATGCCATCTTCCCGCTTGAGTCTGTAAGCCGCCGGGCGTGTCACCTCATCGACGATGTAGGGGCCTTCCCAGCTTGGGGAGAGCTTGTGCTCGCTTTTTTTATTCTTCATTAGGACTAGATCTCCTTTGGAGAAAGCATGGCCCCGAACGTTCTGATCATGGTAGCGGTATAGGCCTTGGAGGTATTTGGCCGACTAGATTGCTGTAATTTTTCTGGCTTCTTCTAATCGGTCGAGGTCTTCTATCCGCTTCTCCTCCGACTCGGCCTCCTTGTAGCTTCGAACCCGCGGGGATCCGAACATCAACTCGGTAGGTAAGACCTCCTCTGAGCCGTATACCAGGAAAAAAGGTGACTGCCCGGTAGCCCTGCTAGGAGTGGTTCTAAGTCCCCAGAGCACAGAAGGTAATTCTTTTACCCATCGCGTAACATAAGGTTTGAGGCGATAAAAAATCCTTGCTTTTAGCCCTTGTAGAGCCATGCCGTTTGCTCGCTCCACTAGCCATTGCTCCTTGGATGAGCAATGGAAGCGAAGCAAATCTTGATGCCGAGTTCGTTGCACCAGTCTTGAAATTCTTCACTGTGGAATTGAGTTCCATTATCTGTGATGATCCTATTTGGTACACCGAACTTTACCACAATTTCTTGGAAGAACTCCTTGGCCTTGGCCGCCGTGATCATGGTGACGGGCTTTGCCTTAATCCACTTCGTAAATTTATCAATGGCGACGAAGAGATGAGTGAAACCACCTTGAGCCTTCTTCAAGGGTCCGATCATGTCAAGCCCCCAGATTGCAAATGGCCAAGTGATCGGAATAGTTTGTAACTCCTGCGCTGACACGTGTATTTGACGAGCGAAGAATTGACAACCTTCACAAGTGCGAACAATATCCTCCGCGTCTGATACAGCAGTCGGGCAAAAGAAGCCTTGACGATAAGTTTTGCCAACCAGGGTACTTGATGCTGCATGGTGCCCGCAAATTCCCGAGTGGATTTCTCTGAGAAGGTTCTTCCCTTCTTGCTCCGATATGCAGCGTCTCAGGACTCCGGAGGCACTATTTTCGGAAGAGTTCTCCCCCGACTACCATGTAGCTTTTGCATCAGCGTGTGACGCGCTCTGCCTGCACGCGGTCTTCGGGAAGCTCATCCTTTAATAGGTAGTTTGAGAATGGAGTTGTCCAGTCAGGGTTGATGTCTAAAACTTTCTCTTCGGCCAGTCTTTCCTTAGATTTGCCCGACTCATGTTGTCGACTTATTGAAGGTTTGTGGAGCTCTTCGACAAATACTCCAGCCGGTACTGTTGCCCGACTAGAGCATAGCCTTGCGAGTTCGTCTGCTGCTTCATTGTCACGGCGGAGTACATGGATGGGCTCCAGGCCATCGAACATGTCCTCAAGCTTCCGCACTTGCTGGCAATATGCAGCCATGCTGTCACCAACGCACGACCAGTCTTTCTGCACCTGGTTGACTACTAACATGGAGTCTTCGTGGATTGTCAGTCGTCGAACGCCAAGGGATATGGCGATACGGAGTCCGTGGATGAGTACCTCGTACTCGAAAGCATTGTTTGATGCCGGGAAATGGAGCTAAAGGACGTACATCGGGTGATCCCCCGTTAGAGAGATGAGCACCATGCCAGTCCCCGCGCCGCTGAGCATGAGGGAACCATCAAAATACATTGTCCAATAATCGAGTTCTTCGAAAGATGTGGGAGTCTGAAGTTCCACCCACTCGGCGGTGAAGTCGGCGAGTATTTGAGACTTTACAGCTGTTCGCGGCTTGAAGGAGATTTCAAAAGCTCTGAGCTCGACCACCCATTTTGCAATTCTCCCGGTGGCCTCCCGGTTGTGGAGTATATCTCCAATCAGAAAAGAGGTGACCACCGAAATTGAATGTTCTTGAAAGTAATGTTTGAGTTTGCGAGAGGTAAGCAATACGACATACAACAGTTTTTGTACCTACCGATACCGTGCCTTGGATTCTCCTAATACCTCACTGATGAAGTAAATTGGCCGCTGAACCTTCTGGAGGTGCCCTGCTTCCTCCCGCTCTACGACGATTGTGGCGCTGACTACATGAGTCGTTGCCGCAATGTAAAGCAGAAGGGGTTCTTCGGGCATCGGTGAGACCAGTACCGGTGGTGAGGACAAGAATGCCTTGAGGTCCTCGAAAGCTTGCTGCGCCTTGGAAGTCCATTGAAAATTGCCTTGCTTCTTCAAAAGTTTGAAAAAAGGCATCCCCCATGAGCCCAGGTAGGAAATAACCTACCGAGTGCCACCATGCAGCCCGTGAGCTTCTGGACGTCTTTCTGGAAAATCAGTGGCTTCATCTTCAGGATAGCATTGGTCTTCTCTAGATTTGCTTCGATGCCCCGCTACGACACTATGAATCCGAGCAGCTTTCCTGAGGGGACTCCAAAGACGCACTTCTCGGGGTTGAGGTTCATTTTTTAGGTCCTGAAGCTTTCAAATGTCTCGGCCAAATCGGATATGAGGTCCTCCTTTGCACGAGATTTGACGACGACATCATCTACATATGCTTCCACGTTGTGTCCGATTTGAGTGTGAAAAAACCGCTGTATTGCATGTTGATAGGTTGCGCTAGCATTTTTCAAACCGAATGGCATTGTGACGTAGCAAAATGCTCCGAACGGGGTGATGAACGAAGTCTTGATGCAGTCTTCTTCTTTCAGTCTGATCTGGTGATTTCCCAATTAGGCATCCAAAAAACATAAGAGCTCACAACCTGCAGTTGAATCTACCACCTGATCGATGCGAGGCATCCCAAACGGATCTTTCGGGCATGCTTTGTTAAGATCGGTATAATCAACACACATGCGCCAGCTTTTATTCTTTTTGCGAACAAGAAGTAGGTTCGCTAACCAGTCGGGATGATACATTTCTTTTATAAAGCTTGCGGCTAAAAACTTAGTGATTTCTTCCCTGATGGCCTCTCGGCGATCTTGAGCGAATTGGCAGAGCCTCTGCTTGATAGGTTTTGCCTTCTCGTCAATATTGAGGGAGTGCTCGATCACCTCCCTAGGGACACCGGGCATGTCGGAAGGTTTCCATACAAAAATATCCCGGGTTGCCCGAAGAAAGGTGACAAGCGCGTCTTCCTATTTGGGGTCGAGTCTTGTCCCGATCAGAGCTGTCTGAGCTGAGTTAGACGGGTCGAGGATTACCTTGATAGTCCCTTCGTCAGGCTTCATACTTGTCTTGACTTGCTTCCTTACTGGGACTTCTCCCTCATCTTGCTGATGTGTGGCCGCTTGTCGGATCTTCTCCCTGTCGGCTGTCGCTTCTTGCATTTCAGCCATCTCGCAGCTCTCCCTATCGCACGCGAAAGACTGGTTGATGTCGCCACGGACCGAAATAATACCTCTCGGCCCTGGCATCTTCAATACGAGGTAAGTATAATGGGGCACGGCCTGGCCTTCCCAAGATGGCATGGTATGCCGTCTCAAAATTAGCCACCTCAAAGTTAAGATATTCCGTTCGGCAATTTTCTCTGGTCTCGAACGTGACCGGCAAAGTGATCTGGCCGAGTGGAACCGAAGAGGTCCTGGGGATTACCCCATGAAACAGCGATGAGCCCCGCTTTAGCTCCGAGCGAGGAATCTTCATGTCATCAAAAGTTTTGGAGAAGAGGACGTTGAGTCCGCTCCCTCCGTCAACCAACACTCTCTTGAGTTTAACGCTGCGAATCACAGGATCCAAAACAAGAGGATATCTACCTGGATATGGATTGTGATCTGGATGATCCGAGCGGTCAAAGGCAATCGGGAATTTGGACCATCTGAGGCATTGGGGAGTTGCCAACATAACCGCATTGATGTCTTGAGCGGTAAGCTTTTGCCTTCGCTTGGACTCATAAGCAGTTGAGCCCCCAAATATGTAGTTGAGCTCACGCTCCGTCTTTTGGTAGTTGCCCTCGTCATCTTCAGGAGGATCTTGTTTCTTCTTTGCTTCACCCTTGTCCAGGCCCGGGTGCTTGTTGCTCTCCTTCGCGAACCTCTTCAGGGTGTAGCAATCTTTTGTTGCATGCTTTCCCTTAGAATGAAAAGGGCAAGTGGCATCCATTACCGTATCATAGTCGTCCGTCAGCGAAGCACGGGGTCGACCGCGTTCGGCCACCGCGACGAGCTCCTCGGGTTTCCGCTTCCTATCCCTCTGTCTGGAAGACTCGGCGTGATCCTTCTTGTCCTTTTGATTTGGGCGATCGTCTTGACGCTCGACCAAGGCATTCGAGGCCGTCGCATAGCGATCTGATAATTCAAACATCTCCCTTACCATAGTCGGCGGTTTCCGAGACATCTTCTTAATCAAGTCGGGGTCATTGACACCCTTCTGGAATGCTGCGATGACCGCAGTTTCTGAGATATCCCGGATTGTATTCTTCTACTGCATGAAGCACGAGATAAATTCCCAGAGAGTCTCACTCTTCCTCTGATGAAGCTAGTACAGATCCCACTGAGTCCCAGGCCTTTCGTAAGTGCCCTGGAAGTTGATGATGAACTGCTCGCAAAGATCTCCCCAGGAATCTATAGAATTCACTAGAAGTCCTGTGAGCCAGGCTTGAGCCGAAGGAGTAAGCGTGACAGGCAGATAATTTGCCATTACGTTGTGATCACCCTCGGCTGCCTTGATTGCAAGGGAATAAACTTGCAGCTAAGCTTCTGGATCTCTTTCTCCATCAAATTTGGTGATGCTTTTGGGGTTGAAACCTTCAGGCCAAACCACTCTGCGAAGTCAGGGAGTGAAAACACGGATGCCATCGATAGGCCCATCACAACGCCGATGCGAGGAGTGCTAAGTTGGAGATCTGGCTCGACGATCCTCGTCCTTAGCCTTGTCGCGCCGGTGTGGACTTCTGCGGCCGTCCCGACCATCGCGACTAATGCCAAAACACTCGTAGTCATCTTTGCGCCGGCGACGTTCTTCATCTTCTCGATCTCGTCGCCTGGCGTTCAGGTCCAAGCGAAGGTCACGGCTGATGCTCTATCGGGCATCTTCACCCCGTCGAAGCTCACATCGGCCGCGAGTGGACCGATTGCGGGCGGTATCGCTACTCGCAGTCGGAGTGGCTACGCGGGCACGAGAGTATTTCTTCTCCGTTGGTTCTTCCTAATGGTGTTGAATTGCTGCCGCCATCACCATGGCCTTAACCTGGGCCATGATCGGGGCAGCTGGGCTGTCGGGACCGAGCATTGGTCCTAATGTGTTGAGGATTGTCTTTGATGCGACGATATTCTGCTGAGGAGTATGGAAAACCGATTGGTTCCCCATCTTCATTTGCAGGATATCTTCGTTGACATTGTGGCCTCTGGTCTGGAGGGCCCTCGCCCGTGTTTCTTGTGCCTCACGACGAAGGCACTCTGCTTCTGCTACGTCCGCGACATCTTTCTGTTGCTGGGACTCAGTCCGTGGATCTTCGATCATGAAGACGCCGCGAAAGACTTGAAAGCCGCCTGCCCTGCTCTTTGAGTCAGAAGAATAATAAAACAGATTGGGCTGACCTTTAGATCCGAGTGGTTTGCTGAAGCTTCTCACCACTCGGGACTCATCCCTGACCAGACCCCGCCCCGATCGAGGAACAAACTCCTGGCTTACTGTCCAGGGACAGATGGCCATAGCCTTCCTTGTTCCGAGTGGCTACCCGGCTGGGAGAGCAACAAAATCCCTCCTAGATTGGATCTGATTCGAATCCGAAAGGGTAAGCCTGCCAAGATTGTCAGTGATGAAGTCCAGGCTTTCGAAACGGAATGCCTGGGCTGGAACGAAGGTGATGACGATTCCATTGACGGAGGCTGTCGATGTTTATGATTGGCAATGAAGAAAAATGAACGGGGCAAGGCGGAAGATCTGAGTCTGATGGTAACGCAAGATACAAGGCGATTTTACCCAGGTTCGGGCTCTCCGATGGAGATAATACCCTAGTCCTGCGTTCGGTGTTTCTGGTGTATGGAAGAGTGTTCTTGCTTACAAGTTTTCTCTTACAGATTTTTTCCTCTCTCTTTCTCTCGAAGCTCCCCTTCTCTTTATACAACAGAGAAGGGTCTCCTGCGGGTAGCAGTGGAAGTTGTTGAAGCATGGTAGGGGTGGTTGGGCGCAGAGGAGAGACTGTCCTGTAACTGGCCGACCATGTACAGTAGCATGCAGGAGCAGAGCCGTTCTTGCAGGGGCGCAGGCGTTGCCCACCTAACCTTGTCGGTACTCTCTCCCGGCCTTTCCTTTGCTGCACGCATATGAGGCCTTCCGGAAGATCTCTCTTATCTGCATGGCTGGCCTAGCCCACCCCCTTGGGAAGATCCAAACGGCCCATTAACCAAATACCAGGATCCGTGTATTCCACAGTAGCCCCCGAGTGCTTCGCGACCGAGTTACCGTCCTTTGGCTACTTTTTTGGCCGCCATGATGCTCGCTGGATGCTTTCCAGCCCTAGCGTGACCTCTTGACAGGCTTCCTCCGCCGAATGCTATACTGTCCGCAAGGAGGTCGTGAAGAACTCGACAAACCCGTGCTAATTCTTCTAGGTGATATCTAGCCCAATTTGTTGGGGAACTGGTAGCTGGTCACCCCTGGAGCGTATCCCCGCTTGGGTTGGCTTTTAGCCAAGTGGTACCTTGGATTAGTTTAATGATGCCCATACCCGATCATACCGGAGCATAGCTTGGCCCGTCATGGAGCGCATCATCATTTGGCCTTTAGCCGAGTGGTACCTGTACATGTACAGCAGTTGGCTCATCATGGAGCATACCTTGAATTAGTTTAATGATGCCCATACCCGATCATACCGGAGCATAGCTTGGCCTGTTATGGAGCGCATCATCATTTGGCTTTTAGCCGAGTGGTACCTGTACATGTACAGCAGTCGGCTCATCATGGAGCGTATCTTGAATTAGTTTAATGATGCCCATACCCTATCATACCGGAGCATAGCTTGGCCCGTCATGGAGCGCATCATCATTTGGCATTTATCTGAGTGGTATCTGTACATGTACAGTAGTCGGCTCAACATGGAGCGTACCTTGGATTATCTGAGCGGTACCCATGCCCGATCGTATCGATGCACAGCTTGGCCTATCATGAGGCATACCCTCGGAATCCTTGATTTGAGCCCTTTCATGATATCTGATTCCGTCATGCGGCAACCAGCAAGTGACCCGACATGGGGCATATCACGGGGGCATGTTTCAATTTTCGGTTCGGAAGGCACCCAGGTCCCGTTCGGAATGAAAACCGGCAATTGACCCAACGTGGGGAGTACCATATCCCAAACTGATTTTCTGCCTTGGCGACAACTGTCCACCACGATCATGGTGTTCAGTTGGCTAGGACAAAATGAGGCCTACTTTGGTCAAACCTGGTAACAACGGGCGTGTTGTGACGTGGTCCCCACCCCGAGCGGGATCCATCATCACCCTTTATAGTTCCAAGGCACCGCGCAGGGCTCAAGTCTTCCTTCATACACCACGCCTCTACTTCTTCGTCTCCAAAAAGTTCGTCACCTTCCTTACAAGCTTCATTGCTAGGGTTAGCCGCTGTCGCGTTTTTGCCCTCACGCCGCCGACGCTTCCCTCTGAGAATGTCGATTCTGCTTTCCCAAGACCCCTCCGCGCCGCCCCCGGCTCACAATTGGGTCCTTTCAACACTGACGGAGGCGCACCTAGATGCGATGGTTACCATGGGAGTTATGCCACCGGCGACATTGATCAGTGCCCGCCCGGCTTGTGGTGAGTCTTATCCCACCCCTCGCTCCGAGGAGATCGTCATCTTTGAATCCTTCTTCCAGCGTGGGTTTGGGCTTCCGGCCAGTGCTTTTTTCCGTGGGCTCCTTTATTTCTATGGCATCGAATTGGTCCATTTGAATCCCAACTCGATTCTCCACATCGCCGTCTTCATTCATCTTTGCGAGGCGTTTCTTGGAATTCGCCCGCATTTCAATCTTTTCCGCCAACTTTTCCTCCTCAAGCCCTTCTCGAGCAGGAGTGCCCTTAAGGTGGTCGGAGGCGCCGGCTTCCAGCTGAGAGATGGGGCAAGGAAGATTTATTTTGCCATCCCCTTTAGGACTTCGAACAAGGGTTGGCACCGGGAATGGTTCTATTGTGCCAACCTTGATCCTTGCCTTCCTTCCTTCTCCGGGGAGCCCCCGAGGGTTACCTCTTCTTGGACCGCAGTCCCCCCAGACCATGAAATGGGGCAGGTCAACAGCTCCTCGCCTTGATCTGCAACCTAAAGGAGGCGGGTCTGAATGGCGTCAGAATCCTTTCCAACTTCGTCATTCGTCGAGTGCAGCCCATCAAGGAACGAGTCTTCCTGGGTATGAGTACAGGGAGAACGATCTGACACGGGAGGCCGCCAAAGACATCGACTGAGACATGCTCATCATCCGAATGAGCGACCTCCTAGCCTCGGATGTCGCAATCCATCTCGAGGGCATTCCGAGGTCCTTCTGCCTAGCGAATCCCCCTCCTGAGGTGAGTACTTCGAGCTTGCTGATGTTTGATTGTTGATCACCAGCCGACTGCCGACTGACTCTGTTCTTGCTATTCTTCGCAGGATCGCATCACTTTTTCCTCAGACCCTCCTCTTCCTCACTCTTCTCCATGTCAGAGCGTTGCGGCGAAGCGGCCCGCCGATCCCTCATCTGAGGAACCAAGCGCGAAGAGGAAGGGGCCTTCCACCGAGGAAGATGCCGAGCGGGCGCTAGCGCCACAACGCCCAATAAGCCGGTGCCTCGACCTCCCCAGGCCAGAGTGATCCCGGACCCCTCCCTGAGTGGTTTTGCCACTCGGAAAGGGCGCAGAATGAGGATAAGGAGGTCCGACAGGTTAGCCACCCTATCAGTTTTTGGTCTTGTTCCCTTGGCGCGTGCTTGACTCTTCCTCCGGTGATCAAGGGGCCGACAGCAGGCATCCCCCTGATGGTCCTGACTGCCGCACCTGCTGGAGATGTAGGCCAGGAGGGAGCAGTTTCACCATCAGCTGCCACACCCGGCGGAGACGAAACGGCTCCAGAGCGGGTCGGAGCTGCTCCGCCCGTTGCTGTCGGGCTTGACGACTCAGGGGCGACTCCTTTGCCGCCTGCGGTAGCGCCCGAGCTGACCGCCGAGGCAGCAGCGTCGGTGGCCGCTGCCAGCTCCTCCCCTTCCATGGAGGAGATTCCCCGACGACCCTCCTAGCCCGCACCCAGCGCCCAGCCTCCACTTCGGATTTTCTTCCACCATGAGGATAAGTGGAAGGTTTTCGGCGAGGGGGACGAGAAGTTGATGGAGGAGCTCTACCAAAACGCCATCAAAGGCACCCAGTTGATCCAGGTAAGCCGTCTTCTTCTTCTTCTATTCGTGCCGAGTAGTAAATGTTCTTCATCCCTCCCAGAATTCTTCTGGCGCTGGGGGATTGCTTCGAGCAGAGGGACACCCTCCTCAAGGAAATACTCCCCAAGGTTAGGGAGCACGAGGAGTATGAGGCCGACTTGGAGCGTGTCCGACGCGACAGCGAAGCCGAGCAGCAAGTGCCCCGGCCCAAATCCGGACCCTGACGGAGGAGCTTGAAGGTGCGTGCTCTTCCGCCTGCTTAGTCGCCGACTTGGATGTTATTGTCTTCTGACTTCGTCCATTGTTTCAGTCCTTCGCCGGCAGGTTCGGACGCTGAAGGATTCCGAGTTCTGAACTCGGGTCGACAACGCCAAATTGGCGCAGGAGCTGGAAGGTATACCTATCCCCACTCAGCACCATATCCCTTGCATTTGTAATGCTTCTAATGACGATCCGACTGGTTTGCAGTGAACAAGAGGGAGTCGCAGGAGCAAATCGATGTCCTCAATGGAGAGATCAAGACCGCTCACGAGCTTCACGACAAATTCCGTGACTCCGTCAAAGAAATGACCAAGTTCCTGAGCCCTGGACGAGCTGAGTCAAGCAGCGAGGATGAAGCCCTTTCCTTGCTGTCAACGGGTCCCGAAAGGCTTAGGGCCCACATTCGGAAGACGTCGATCACGAGTGCTAGCCAAGTGTTGGCCATCGTGAAGTCACTCTATCCCGGAGTGGAGCTGGAGGCCATCAAGGAAGGCTTTGCCTTCTCTGTCAACGATGATCAAGCTACCGCCCTTCTTGATGAAGTTAGGGACGTGGCTGCCTCCTCGGCAGAAAATCTGTACTTGGATCCCTTGTAAATGCTGACTAGGATTGTAATTACCTCACTTCTTTTAATGCGATTACTGTTGGTCATGAGTGTCTTCACCGCGCCCGAAGAAAATTTTCCATGCGTCATGCGCTGTCAGCGTCCCGCTTGGTCTCCCTCGCTAGTGCGTTTTTAATGCTGCCTTGGCACCCGTGTGTTCTCAGAGGCGTTTCAACTTCCCGTAGAGGTATGATTTGGGCTGTCTGCCTTCGACTATATATATAAGGGCGTCACCGCTATCGGAGCGATTGCCCATTCCTCTCATTTTCGCATCTTCATTTCTTCACTTCTTCAGAAGTCTTCTAATGGCATCTTCCACTAGCTCCTCCATTCCCGGTGCTGAAGCGGCTCCGCCCTCGCCTCTGCCTCCGCCTCCGGTGGAGGAGTTGAACTTTAATTTCAGGGATGATGCTCCCGCCCCAGAGGTCACCGAGGAGCAGCTTTGGGCGGACTATGATCTCGCCCTTGCTAAACTGGCGGCGGCGGAGGAAGCCATCGCTCGCGACGCCACCGCTGTGGAGGTCCTTCTTGAGGTCATCCAAGCCCTCTCCGAGGTCGCTGACGTCCTTGTCGAGGCCCTGGGCCGTGCTCACCGTGCCGCGTAGGTTCAGCTGCTTTTGAATATACTTATGTAAAAATATGTAATATGAATCTATAATGATAATATATTTTGTGCTTTTCGGAATTCCTCTGAGTGCATATTATCTTTTTGTTTGAGCATTCCGTCCGACTGGCCTAGCCCCCGAGTGCCGAGAGCGAGTGTGTGGCTCTTTTTCCCAAACACGTATCCGGGTAGCTAGATTTCATCGTTCAGAGTTTCGCTACTCAAAGTTAACAGCACTCGATTTTAATCATAGCCGCTAGGGAGAAAAAAGGCAAAAAAACATCTCAAAAGGATAAGGTAAGCGTTTGCATCCCATTCAGGTACTGTCAGGTGTAGCCCCCGACTTACTGCTTAGTTGAGAATCAAGTAAGTAGTAAGTCAAGAACGACCTTAATTACAACGATACAATGAAATGCGTATTTTAAGTGTAGAAGCGATGTAGCTGTTCTATGTTCCAAGTGTTGCTGAGTGCCACACCGTCTTCGCGCTTAAGTCGGTAAGATCCCAGGCGCACCACTTCGTCAACAATGTAAGGGCCTTCCCAGCCTGTGGAGAGCTTGTGCTCGCTTTTCTGATTCTTTTTGAGAACCAGATCTCCCTTAGAGAAAGCTCGGCCCCGAACATTTCGATCGTGATAACGGCGCAGACCCTAGAGGTACTTAGCCGACTGGATGGATGCAACGTCCCTGGCCTCCTCTAGCTTGTCGAGATCTTCTAGTCGGCCTTCTTGACTCTGCTTCCTTGTAGTTCTGAACCCGTTGGGATCTGAATGCCAACTCGGTAGGTAGGACCGCCTCCGAACCATATACTAGGAAAAAAGGTGACTGCCCAGTAGCCCTGGTGGGGGTAATTCTTAGCCCCTAGAGCACCGAAGGCAATTCTTTTACCCATCGCGCTACATATGGCTTGAGACGATCATATATTCTGGCTTTTAGGCCCTGCAGCACCATGCCATTAGCTCGTTCGACCTGCCCGTTACTCCGGGGATGACCCATGGAGGCGAAGCAAATCTTGATGCCGAGCTCGTCGCACCAGTCTTGGAATTCTTCACTTCTGAACTGGGTGCCGTTTTCGGTGATGATCCTATTCGGCACGCCGAATCTGACGACAATTTCTTGAAAAATTCTCTGGCTTTGACCGCGGTGATCGTTGCAACTGGCTTGGCCTCAATCCATTTGGTGAACTTGTCGATGGCAATGAAGAGGAAAGCAAATCCACCCTGGCCTTTTTTGAGAGGTCCGACTATGTCGAGCCCCCAGACTGCGAACGGCCGAGTGATTGGGATGGTCTGCAGCTCCTGCGCCAGTATATGGTTTTGTCGGGCAAAAAACTGACAGCCCTCGCATGTGTGGATGACATCTTCCGCGTCTGTTATAGTAGTCGGCCAGAAGAACCCTTGACGATAAGCCTTGCCCACCAGAGTGCTTGATGCCGCATGATGTCCGTAGATTCTCGAGTGAATTTCCCTAAGGAGGATTTCCCTTCTTCCTCTGATATGCACCGCCTGAGGACCCCAGAGGCACTCTTTCGAAAGAGCTCCTCCCCGACCACCACGTAGCTTTTGTTTCACCGCATGATGCACTCAGCTTGTGTGCGATCCTAAGGAAGCTCGTCCCTCAACAGATAATTCAGATAGGGTTTTGTCCAGTCGGGGTTGATGACCAAGACTTCTGCCTCGGCCGACTTCTCCCCTGATTTGCTCGACCCCCACTGTCGGTTTGTTGTCGGCTTGTGAAACTCTTCCACGAAGATTTCGATCGGGACAGTAGCCCGGCTGGAGCCTAACCTAGCGAGCTCGTCTACTACTTCGTTGTCCCGCGGAGTACATGAGTGAGCTCCAGTCCATCGAACTTGTCCTCCAGCTTACGCACCTCCTGGTAGTATGCAGCCATGCTGTCATCGACGCACGACCACTCTTTCTGTACTTGGTTAATCACCAGCTGAGAGTCTCCGCGATCCGTCAATTGTCGGATACCGAACGATATGGCGATACGGAGTTCATGTATGAGCGCCTCATACTCGGCGGCATTGTTTGATGCCGAAAAATGGAGTTGAAGGACATATTTCATCTTTTCCCCCGTCGGAGAGATGAGCACGACGCCAGCCCCCACACCTTTCAGCGTGAGAGAACCATCGAAATACATTGTCCAGTATTTGAGGTCCTCCACAGCTGCGGGATCTTGCAACTCTGTCCACTCGGCGACGAAGTTGGCGAGCGCTTGAGACTTGATGGCAGTCCAGGGTTTGAAGGAGATTTCGAAGGCCCCAAGCTCGACTGCTCATTTGGCGATTCTCCTAGTGGACTCCCGATTGTGGAGTATATCCCCAATCGGAAAAGATGTGACCACCGAAATGGAGTGTTTTTGGAAGTAATGTTTGAGTTTATGAGAGGTAAGCAGTACCGCGTATAGAAGCTTCTGCACTTGAGGGTACCATGTCTTGGATTCGCCCAATACTTCACTGATGAAATAAACCGGGCGCTGAACTCTCTGCAGGTGTCCCTCCTCCTCCGCTCCTAGCGATTGCGATCTTGACTCGTGAGTCGTTCTGCTATGTAAAGCAGGAGGGGTTCCTCTGGCGCCGGCACGACCAATACCGGAGGTGTGGTCAAGAGCGCTTTTAGATCCTCGAAAGCCTATTGAGCCACGGGGGTCCATTGAAAGTTGTCTTGCTTCTTCAAGAGCCTGAAGAATGGCATCCCCCGAGTGCCCAGGCGAGAAATAAACCAGCCGAGTGCCACCATACACCCCGTGAGCTTTTGGACTTCCTTCTGGCAAGTCAGCGGTTTCATCTTGAGAATAGCATTGATTTTTTCGCGGTTCGCCTCGATGCCGCGATGAGACATGATAAATCCAAGCAGCTTCCCGGAGGGGGCTCCGAAAACGCATTTCTTGGGGTTGAGCTTCATCTTGAAGGCTCGAAGGCTCTCGAACGTCTCAGCCAGATCAGAGGTGAGGTCTTCCTTCGCTTGGATTTTGACCACAACGTCGTCTACGTATGCCTCCATGTTGCGTCCGAGTTGAGTGTGAAAACACCACTGTATAGCGCGCTGGTAGGTCGCGCCAGCGTTTTTCAACCCGAATGGCATTGTGATGTAGCAGTATGCACCGAACGGAGTGATGAACGAGGTCTTCCTTCAGCCTGATTTGGTGGTACCCTGAGTATGCGTCTAGGAAACTCAAGAGTTTGCACTCGGCAGTCGAGTCCACTACTTGATTGATGCGGGCCAACTTTTATTCTTTTTGCGTACAAGGAACGGATTCGCCAACCAGTCAGGATAATACACTTCTTTTATGAAATTAGTGGCTAAAAACTTGGTGATCTCCTCTCTGATGGCGTCACGACGATCTTGTGTGAACCGTCGGAGCCGCTGCTTGATGGGCTTTGCTTTTTCGTCAACATTGAGAGAGTGCTTGATCACCTCCCTAGGGACACCGGGCATGTCGGATGGCTTCCAAGCGAAAATGTCCCGGTTTGCCCGAAGGAAAGCGATGAGCGTATCTTCCTATTTGGGATCAAGCCTTATCCCAATCAAGGCCGTCTGGGCCAAGTTGGACGGGTCGAGAATCACCTTCTTGATTCCCTCGTCAGGCTTCATACCCGACTTGGCTTGCTTTGCAGTCGGGACATCGCCCTCGCCCTATGGGAGGGCGGCCGACTACCTGATCCTCTCAGCCTCGGCCGACGCCACCAACAGCTTGGCCAGGTCGCAGCTTTCCCTATCACAGATGAAGGACTACTTGACATCCTCCTGAATCGTGATGACGCCATTTGGACCTGGCATCTTCAGCACCAGATACGTGTAGTGGGGGACGGCCATGAACCTGGCCAACCCTGGCCTTCCCAAGATGGCATGGTATGTCGTCTCGAAATCGGCCACCTACTCCGTTCGGTAGTTCTCCTTGGTCCCGAACATCACCGGGAGCGTGATTTGCCCAAGTGGCACCGTCGAGGTCCCGGGGATTACCCCGTGGAACGGCGATGATTCACGCCTCAACTCGGAGAGAGGGATCTTCATATCGTCGAAGGTTTTGGAGAAAAAGACGTTGAGCCCACTTCCTCCGTCGACCAGCACCCTCTTGAGCCGGACGCTGTGCACGACTGGGTCCAGGACTATAGGATATCTCCCCGGGAACGGGACGCAGTTGGGGTGATTTGAGCGATCAAATGTGATCGGGACCTCGGACCACCTCAGGAATTGGGGCGCCGCAGACGTTACTGCGTTGACCTCTCGAGCGGTAAGCTTCTGCTTCCGCTTGGACTCATACGCAGCCGAGCCCCCGAATATATAGTTGAGCTCGCACTCGGTCACTTGGTAATCGCCCCCGCCTTCTTCGGGCGGATCTTGCTTCTTTGCCGCATCGCCCGTGCCTCGGTTCACCCTGTTGCTGCTCTCGCAGGCAAACCTCTTCAGGGTGTAGCAGTTCTTGGCCGCGTGCCTCCCCTGGGGGTGGAAAGAGCAAATAGCATCCATTACCTCGTCGTAGCCGTTCGCACCGGTTGACGAAGTCCACACATTTCCTAGCCGTTCGCACCACTTATCAAGCCAAGAGGTATGCGGAGTTGTACATATCTTGGATTGTATGTCTTCATGGAGTACCAAGACGGATAGTTTCAGATCGAGGCTCTCAGTTTATTTCTCGATTCTGGAGAAGTCTGCACGAGGCATTGGGCACCAAGCTGCTTCACAGCTCGGCATATCATCCGCAAACTAGCAGCCAGACCGAGAGGGTCAATCAGATCCTTGAGGACACGTTGAGGGCTTGTGTTCTATCTTATGCGAAGAAATGGGATGAATGTCTTCCATATGCGGAGTTTGCTTACAACAACAGCTACCAAACCAGCATCAAAATGTCTCCTTTTGAAGCACTCTATGGTCGTAGCTGTCAGACACCTCTGAATTGGTCCGAGAGTGGAGAACGTCCATTCTTTGGACCTGAACTGGTCATGACGGCAGAAGAGAAAGTGAAGACCATACAAGGAAATTTGAGGGTAGCACAATCACGGCAAAAGAGCTATGCTGATCATCGTAAAAGAGCTATGGTGATTATGTCTATCTGAAGGTATCTCCCCTCCGGGGCACCCGTCGTTTCGGGATTAAAGGAAAATTGGCACCTCGATACATAGGACCTTTCCGGATCCTTGCAAGACGTGGTCAAGTGGCATATCAATTGGAGCTTCCTCTCGCTCTAGGGATGGTCCACGATGTCTTCACATATCGCAATTGAAGAAGTGCCTCCGTATTTCCTTTGAACATCTTGAAGTAGATGAACTCGAGGTTCTGCCCGATCTGTCCTACCAAGAGTATCCTATTCGAGTTTTGGATGAAACTGAACGCAAGACTCGTAGGAGGATTCTCAAATTCTACAAAATTCAGTGGAGCAATCACACTGAAGATGAAGCCACATGGGAGCGGGAAGACCGTTTAAAAATCGAGTATCCCGAGTTCTTCCATGCTATGTAAGTGCTACCATCCAATCTTTTCACAATTAAAGCCATATCATTTGTATGAGGCTGCATTGTCCATATGGATTCTATCCACCTATGCTCTCATTTTCGAATCTCGGGGCAAGATTCCTTTATGGGGGGGAGGATTTGTCATGGCCCCAAATTCGAATTCGGCTCATGCGGCTAACATTAGCACCAACCAAGTTTTTGGCCGCATTTGAGATCCACTGCTAACTTTAGAACCTATCCCAAATTTGCCACTTAAGAATTTCCAATCTTAACAAAATTTAAGAGCTAGAAATTTCAGGGTGCGAATATGGTTTTCATCAAAGTTTGGAACCTCGTAACTTGAGATCTATAATGATCTAGAATGTGCGGATTAGCTAATCACAAGCTAGAAACTTTTCTCTATAGCATTGTGGGGTTAGAACCAAAATCCAATGCCAAACACTAATACAAATCGTGGCTCAAAAACTGAATCCAAGTGCTGAAATTTTGGGGACTTAGCCATTCTCTCTTGCTTACTAGTGGGGTCAAGTGAGCAATATACAAAGGAATTGGGGCAGTCCAAACCAAGCAGCACAAGCCCTCCAGCCCCAAACCGATTCAGCACTTCTCTTTTGAGTTCTCCTCCCCAAGCAGCCACCACAAGCACTTCCTCCAGCTCTTCCCCAGGTTGGTGCTCCTTCCCCAGCTCCTCCCAGCCGGCACCTTCCTCCGGCTCCTCTCCAGGCGCTTTGCAGCCCTCCTGCTGGTGCCTCCTTCCCCCAAGCAGCAACTCCTCTTCTTCTCTATGTTTCCCCATATGGGATTTTGAGTTAAGACTCCCCTAGGGTTTGGCTGGTTATTTTCTAGTTTTGGGGGTAGCCATGGTGGATTTGGGGGCCTTTAAGAGTGGAGATTTGAGCTGTGGGAGGGAAACAACAATGCTAGGGTTTGGAGCAAAATCCTGATTTTCGAGCAGATTCTGGAGTTGCTGTTTTTGGTTGATTCGAGCAACTTAGGAGCATCTCCTGCTAGGCTAACTGTTGAGAAAGTTGTAGATAATGGAATTATCTTTCATTTCTAACTGGAATCACTTTATTTCGTTAATCCAGCTGAAAGTTATGATGATTTTAGTGCATCCTATTCTGGAATGCTGAAGATGTTGAGCTGAAACTTGAGCTTCAGTTTAAAATTAGTTAGAGGCCGTATTAGAATTTAATTTTGCCTAATAAGTTGTAGGAAATTTTGTGTATATTGTAAAAATGATATCCTTTACTCAATTCCATTAAATATAGCAATTTTTATGATGAAAATGGTGCATGCTGTTCTGAAACTCTGAAAATTTTGGACACTAAGACTGCTCTCTGTTCCTGGCCGAACTAGGTGTTCTCTGGGTAGATGCTGGATGATTGGCCAAAGCTAAGCTATAGGTCTATGTCTTGTGGTCGTTTCGAATTAGAGTTTATTCAATTTGATTAAGTGGTTAAAAAGTTATGGCCATTTGTATCAATGCTGTCCTGAAATCTGTTTTTGCTGAAAGTTCAGACTTTGGGGCTGATGTTCAGAGTACAGTTGAGGACTTTAAATCTATATTATGAATGTTAGGATGTATGATAAAGATAGATCATCCTCTTGTGGTCACATAGAGTCCAAGAAAATCAATCTTTGGGTTTGCCATTTAAAAGTTATGCGTGTTTAGAGGAGTATGCTTGCTGTTTTCAGATTTTTGCTATAAAATAGAAGTGGAGTTTAGCATTTGTATTTTCATTCTTAAATTGAGATGAATGTTTGCACTTTTGGAACTGCCATGGGGGAATGCATTTAGTATTTCATTTCATATGCATTGCATGCATCTCATTTCACATGCATTGTGATCGTGTAGAGAACGAGCACGCGGAGGTTGACACGGCTGTGTGACCGAGGGGGGTATCGGAGAGCCGACTGTTATTGAGAATCTGGCAGAAGCTCAAGGCAAGCACCTAAGCATTCTTAACCTTACATATAATTGTATTTTGGCGAATAAACTGCTTATTGGATGATTACGTCTTGCATTAGGAATTGAAATGTGGGATAGGGCTAGATCCTAATTGCTGCACATACACTCATTGATACTTGTTGAACACCTCCTTCGAAGCTAGTCTATGGGTAATTATATTGTGTCCATGCTTAGTTTGCTTAGATGTCGGGTATGGGCCAAGTGGTGGATGGTTCCATCACTTAAGAATAATTACTTCACACTGTTGGGCTGCAATGGATATGGTTATCATGAAATGTTAAAATTGAGACCGGGCGAGAGGGTTGGATCATTTGGGTGTGGAGACTCAAATGTTGTAGTCTCGCCTGTGTTGGTTAAGGACCGATCCGTTGTTTGCCATGTTGATCGAGCACACCTTGTTGATAGCATACCTGATATAATGGTAGGGTAAGCCACCCTTTCATGGCATACTGTTCGATGGGTCGAGCCCTCATGCGGTTGGGCGTGGTTGAGGCGAGGCTTAGGCCGACTCTCGAGGGCTAAGCGAGGCTTGAGCCGCTCGAGGGGGTGCTAGGTGCTCGGACCGCATGAAGATGGTTCAACGAGTATGTATGGATGGGAGGAGGGTTGACATGAGGTTCCTTGTGGCACATGTCGTGCGATTGATGATCCCCTGCAGGGTGAGTAAGCGATTCGAATTGCCGTGCTCTCGGATATGAGCACGCTTGTATCATCCGACATTTCAATGTAGTAACAACTTAAACTTGAGACTAGTTGGTATGCTTGACGTTGGTACTTGTTCATGAAAATTACTTAATCTCTTCCATGCAAAATTTCAGATTTCACTCTAGTTATAGATGCTGTCCATAAATGTTATAAAACTTGTAAATTGAGTAGTTGAATGTGAATATGAATCAAAGTTAAGCTTTTATGCACTTGTTACCTTAAGCTTACTCATTGCTACATTCCAATGCATATGCTTTCGAGTCGGTCATATATGGACCACGGGTGTAACATCACAAAATTTGAGTTTTGGAATGTTTTTAAAAAAATCAAAAATGAATCATTTGCATTTTCTTGGAATTAATCGAAGCTTAATTTGAAATTTTCAATTATGATTAGATTTAATTTGATTAATCTATACATCAAATTAAAGGTTTCCTGTTTTTATTGGGTTCTTTGTGCTTCAAGGAATTTTTCTGTATTTTTGGAGATTTTTCACAATTTATTTGCTATTTGTTTGAATTTATTTGAATTTCTAGAATTTATTAAATTGGAAAAGCATTTTTAATTTCCAAAATCCCTTCGGGCCGAATTTGCCCCAGCCCAGATCCTATTCTTCCGCTGGCCCGTTTCATTTCCGCCGATCGGCCAGCTTCTGTTCCGCGCTGGCCCGGCCCACCTCCTTGAAAACCCTAGCCCGTGCCGTAGCCGTTGGATCTTGATCCACCCGCCTTCTCTAGCCAGCACGCGTCCCGCCGCTCGATCCATGACACATTTGCGGCCGAGATTCAACCATGTCGCCCGCGCCGCCGTCGCTTCGCGAACACGAGCGCGCCGCCCATTCCTATTCACCGGCCGTGTCGCCGTTTCGCCTCCCAAGACTGCTATTTCAGGCGCCGCACTCTCTCTAAGGACCGCCGTTTGACGCCACACCTGCCGACCCTTTCCGTGACGCCCGAGACCCCTCCGTTGCGTTGCGTGAGCTCGCCGAACCACGCCGCCAGCCAAAGCACCTTCCGTCGCCGTTTTCTTCACCTCCGGTCGTCCTTCGCCATCGCCGTTGGCGCGAGTGAACTCGTCGCATCGCCCTCTCTCGGATCCGCAGTGTATCGCACCCGATCCGGCCATCCTCCGCCGTCTACGGTGTCGTCGTCCTCGGCTCTGGTGGAATAGCGCCGCCACTCGCCGGTGAGCCCCATATCTCGCTTCAAGCATGATGGCTCGGTGGACAGGAAGCGCGACAATGGAGATTTGAGTGCTTTGGGCCATACTATTTCACAAGTTAATGTGATTATCTGTGATGATTCATGTCATGCTATTCTATCATGTTTGGTGGATATGATTGTCATGTTAGAATGGTTTTCCTCAAAATATTAAGAGTTTCATGCTCTTCCAATAGCAGCACCTATAGAGATCTTGTACGTTGAATGGTAGTTTCTGCCAAAGCAGGGTGCCATCAACTTCCTTGATCAATAGGGTGGATGTAAGACATCTGCATGCATAGTATTGGTTTACTTATCGAAGCTATCAAAATGGTTTTGGGCTTCGGGGCATGGATGTTGGGAGCCGGGGCATTGGATACCACCCAACAAACAAGAATCACATATGATGTGATTGGCAATGTTATGCCTACCTATGTTACTGGGTTCTAGCGGTGATGCCAAAGCTCACTAGGACTTTAGTGAATATGGATCTTGTCCTACTGAAGGTCGCCAGAGGGAAAGTGACTTTAGTGGGAATATCTTTTATTAAAATGTTTAATAGAAGATTTACATGAACATTGTGCTAAGACTTTGCGTATTTATTTCTGTTGTAGATGGCACCTAGTACTGTCCCTCAAAACACTGGTTTTAATTTGCGATCGATTATGGAGAAAGAGAAACTCTCTGGAACAAACTTTATTGATTGGTACCAAAACTTGAGAATTGTTCTCAAGCAAGAGAAAAAGGAATATGTCATTGAGGAGCCATATCCTGAGGAACTAGCTAATGATGCTACTGCTGCTGAACGACGTGCTTATGAGAAGCATGTCAATGATGAGGTTGATGTTGGCTGTCTCATGCCAGCTACAATGAACTCTGAGCTTCAAAAGCAATATGAGAACACGAATGCCTATGCTATGATCACAGGCCTTCGTAGCATGTTTGAGAACCAAGCTAGGGCTGAGAGATACTCGATCTCAAAAGCTCTGTTTGCGTGCAAGCTAACTGAAGGTAGTTCGGTGAGTCCTCATGTGATCAAGATAATTGGTTACATTGAGAACTTGGAGAAACTGAACCCCCCTTAAGCCAAGAGTTGGCCACTGATGTGATTCTCTAGTCGCTTCCTGCAAGCTTCAAGCCTTTCATCATGAATTTTCATATGAATGGCATGGAGAAAAACATGTCTGAACTGCATGGGATGCTTAAGACAGCAGAGGAAAGCATCAAGAAAAGCAATAATCATGTGATGATGGTCCAAAAGGATGGTGGTAAGAAAAGGAAGCGCGGAGCAAAAGGCAAGGGTGTGGATACGATCCCCAACCCTAAACCTAAGACCAAAAGTGGTCCTACTGCTTCTGATGCATGTCACTACTGCCATAAGAAAGGTCATTGGTGTAGGAACTGCAAGAAATACTTGGAGGATAAGAAGAATGGAACTCTAGCTTCCACTTCAGGTATTAATGTTGTAGAAATTAATCTTGCTACTTGTCCTAATGAGTCATGAGTATTTGATATCGGATCGATGATTCATACTTGCAAATCGCTGCAGGGACTAAGAAGGACTAGAAGATGTGCAAGTGGTGAGGTGGAAATTCACGTCAGCAATGGCGCAAAGGTTGCTGCAATGGCCGTTGGTGTTTATCCCTTATCGTTACCTTTAAGATTAGTTTTGGAATTAAATAATTGTTATAATTGTTATTATGTTCCAGCTTTGAGCAGAAACATTATATCTTCTTTATGTTTGGAAGAAGATGGTTTTGATTTTGTAATAAAGAACAAATGTTGTTCAATTTATTTCAATGGTATGCTCTATGGTCATTGTCCATCATTGAATGGGCTATATGTGCTAAATCTTGAAGATAATTTTGTCTATAATGTTAATATGAAAAGACTCAAAACAAATTATTTGAATTCGCTTATCTGTGGCATTGTCGCTTAGGCCATATAAATAAGAAGCGTGTGGAGAAGCTCCATAAAGATGGTCTTCTTGATTCATTTGATTTTGAATCATTTGACACGTGCGAGCCTTGTTTACTTGGCAAGATGACTAAAACGCCTTTCACTGGTTCAAGTGAGAGGGTGAGTGACTTATTGGCCTTAGTACATCTTGATGTATGTGGACCGATGAGCGCCGGGGCAGAGGTGGATTCAAGATGCTTCATTACCTTCTTGATGACTTTAGTAGGTATGGCTATATCTATCTAATGAGGCATAAGTCTGAATCTTTTGAAAAGTTCAAAGAGTTTCAGAATGAAGTGCAAAATCATTTGGGCAAAATAATTAAATTTCTGTGATCTGATCGTGGAGGTAAGTATTTGAGCCATGAGTTTAATGATCATCTTAAGAATTGTGGAATAGTTCCTCAATTGACTCTGCCTGGAACGCCTCAATGGAATGGGGTATCCGAACGGAGGAATCGAACTTTGTTGGACATGGTTCGGTCTATGATGAGTCAAACTGATATTCCAATGTCATTTTGGGGATTTGCTCTAGAAACAGCTATGTTCACACTAAATAGGGTTCCATTAAAATCGGTAGAGAAGACGCCATATGAGATATGGACTGGGAAGCGTCCCTCGTTGTCTTTTCTAAAGATTTGGGGCTGTGAAGCCTATGTAAAACATATGACGTCCGATAAGATTTACGCCAAGTCTGATAAGTGCTTCTATGTGGCAAATGGATGTCAAAACAGCTTTCCTAAATGGAAACCTAAGTGAGGATGTGTACATGACATAGCCTAAAGGTTTTGTCGATCCAAACGATGCTGGCAAAGTATGCAAGCTTCAAAAGTCTTTTTATGGACTGAAGCAAGCATCTCAGAGTTGGAATCTTCGTTTTGATGAAGCAGTTAAAGAGTTTGGCTTCATCAAGAATGAAGAAGAACCTTGTATTTACAAGATGGCTAGTGGGAGCGCACTTGTGTTTCTGATCTTATATGTAGATGACATATTGTTGACTGGAAACGATATTCCAATGCTTGAAGCTGTCCAATCTTATTTGAGAAAATGTTTCTCGATGAAGGATTTAGGAGAAGCAGCCTACATACTGGGCATAAAGATCTATAGAGATAGATCGAGAAGGCTAATTGGATTAAGCCAAAGTACATACATTGATAAAATATTGAAACGGTTCAATATGCGAGATTCCAAGAAGGGTTTCTTGCCAATGTTGCATGGTATTCATCTAAGCAAGACTCAGTGTGATTTGACACCTGATGAGCAAAAGAAAATGAGTGTGATTCCGTATGCCTCCGCTATTGGATCCATCATGTATGCCATGTTATGTACACGCCCAGATGTATCATATGCTCTAAGTGTTACGAGCAGGTATCAATCAAACCCGGGTGAAAGTCACTGGGCAGCTGTGAAGAACATCCTCAAATACTTACGTAGGACTGAGGACATGTTCTTGGTCTTTGAAGGAGAGGAAGAGTTGGTTGTAAAGGGTTACAGTGACGATAGCTTCCAAACCGACAAAGATGATTCTCGATCATGATCCGGTTTTGTATTACATCTCAATGGTTGGGCGGTGAGTGGAAAAGTTCAAACAAGAGCGATGAGCTGATTCCACGATGAAATTTGAGTATATTGTAGCTTCTAAAGCTGCAAAGGAGGCTGTTTGGATCAGAAAATTTGTTTCTGAGTTGGGAGTTGTCGCTAGTGCATCCTGTCCAGTGGACCTCTATTGTGACAATAGTGGTGCTATTGCACAAGCGAAGGAGCCTAGGTCTCACCAAAAATCCAAACACATACTCAGGCGTTATCACCTCATTCAAGAGATCATCGATAGAGGAGATGTGAAGATTTGTAAAGTGCACACGGATCTGAATGTCGCTGATCCGCTGACAAAACCTCTCCACAGCCGAAGAAGCATGAGGCACACACAAGAGCCATGGGTATTAGATACTTGCATGATGCACTCTAGTGCAAGTGGGAATCTCGAAGGAGTGAACGGAGACTTCGAAGACCAGGATTCATCGTTTGATCAGTAAGGCAAGTCGTAGTCCTTTGATCATACTGAACCCATGATTGCAAAAGTAATTTATTTTATAAAATTGCATGCTATTTGTGTATCAATGCTAGTTTATGGGAGTAGCTATTCACCTGATTGTCAGTATGCCACCTTGAGTATTGGAATGCCATATGCCCCTTGTTAACCCTAGGATTGGGACATTATTATTTGGATATAATCATAGTACCAACATGGGGTTATCGTAGCTATGCTTAGCCATGCTTAGTTGTCCGATGGGATTCATATCACCTGTGAACTAATGTTAATCTTGACTTAATGAGATATTGAATTATGGTTGTTGACCACTGTTGTAAAACTTGTTGTACCATGGCAGGGGATGCCATTGGTCTTGGTTGAACAAAATGTTTTCCCTCAGGCAAGTGATCGTGCAGTAAAGGGGGTGCTGTCTAGCACATTGGGATGTGGTTGTCTTGCCTGAGATAATTTAAGGACTTAATCTGGTGCACCATTGAACTGGGCCTAACCGTGCAACCACAAGTCTGGTATGGGACAGACCTAGCTGATTAATTTGCATTGTTTACTCTTAAGTACTGCCAATTGGATGTGTGGGTTCTGGGATGGACGGGTAGATTCACATGGCTCAAGAGGGGGCCCCGAGGGGCGAATCCTTAGAGGGCAGTACCGAGTTTAGACATGCATTGTAAAGGCTTTGTCATGATATCTCTGCGACACACCAAAGGAAGTGTGTTAATATCAATTGCACCCAGAGATGTTCATGTCTTGTGGGTAAAGCTGTACAACCTCTGCAGAGTGTAAAACTATTCGAATAGCGTGTCCGCGGTCATGGACAAGCTCGGGGATTTCACACGGGGTATAGAGTGTTTTCTTGAAATGTGGAATTGTTGGAATGTGAATGGGGAGTTCACTATTGTTCTGTTGTCTAAAACTATACTGTTGAATTGAGTGGTTGATACTTGTTTCAAATGATGTAGGGTGATGCCTCGTCATTCTGTTCATGTTGTCTACCATTGATTTACCAGTTATTTATTATTGTTTTATCAATCTGCCTTCAATCTATTTATTGTATTTAAATTCAAGTTATTGCTTTCTGCAAAATGAACCATATGACTATCCTTTGTCAAAGCCGTGCATGAGTATATTGCATTATTTCCCTACGGCTTGTTGAGTACGTTACTCACGGCTTTATGTCCCTGTTGTTCAGTTGCTGAGGAAGGACCAGGGGATGAATATCAAGAGGAGGAATACTATGAAGACTACGTGGACTAGGAAGGCGTTCCCCAGACGATTGCCTGTGGCATGTCGAATGGCCTAAGTTATTATGTTCCACTGCAACAGTTTCACTTGTTTCTTAAGCCAAGAGGCATTAGTGTATGAACCTTGATCATAAGGTCGTTTGCTTTATTCAATGATAATTTGCTTCTTCTTAGTTATTTCGATGTATGGAATGATATGTCATCTATGTTTCCACTGTGTGCACTAGCGTGATCCTGGACTAGTGCAGTATACACAGAGGGTTTCGGATTTGCATATCCGGGTCCCGACAATGGGTAAGTGTTGCGAGTACCTTATGTACTCATGCTTCTGCTTTGTGGTTTTCAGGTGAGGACATCGACGGATGTGAGTTCTGTCCGTATTGCCTCTCGGTGGTCGGGTGGGGCACCGAATAGGGGCTAAGCTCGACGTTGTAAATGCCCGGAAGTGTTCAAGGGCAGGACACTTCCAGAGATGTCATACTTTTGGTTGATATGATGGTTGTACATTCATTTTGTTGTATAGTTAGCCTTCTAAAACTATGTCGTGGCTATGTTTGATTACTTGACTATTTCCGTTGTTGAACCTTGATGTATTACCATGCTCATCTCATGTCTTGGATATTGCTTCTATCCATGCTGATCGTTAGGCTTTGAGTATTGTTGTTGTGCTATATTTGGATATGTTAATTGTTCTTTTGTCTGCTAAGTGGATGTCCTTACTTCTAGAGGCGTCATGCTGAAATTTTAAAGAATTTCTGAGTTTAGGCAAGATCTTCCGATTTGTCTGTTTAGTGAGTCTTAATCTGCTGTTGTTAGTTTTTGCCTTGCGTGGTTATCTGGTTTGTCTTTGTGCCTTGGTTTTTAGTCGTTTTGTCATGCTTCCGCGGCGCGTGTGTGGTCATAAAGTTTTGGGTCCTTGCGGTCGTGCTTCCGTCTCAGTGATCTCCATTGTCACTCCCGACCCGGCGATAGTGATCCTTGCGGTCGGTGTGGTTGTCGTGCCGGGCATTACGATCATGCCGGCCATCATAGCTGATGCCGAAACGTTCGTAATCATCCTCACGCCGACGCTGCTCCCCCTCTTCCCGGTCACACTGCCTGGCGTTAAGATCTAGGCGGAGATCGCGGTTGAGGCTCCGGCGGGCGTCTTCGCCCCGGCGAAGCTTGAGCCGACAGCCCCGGGGCCGACTTTGGGCCGTCCGACTGCTGCCGGTCTAGGAGGCTGCGCGGGCACGAGAGTGTGCTGGGTATGTTGTACACTTGCCTCTAGCATGGTGCTGCAATCATACCTCAAGTTGAAAGTTTTAATTGGCTCTTTATTTTGTAGCCTTTTTTCGGCTATGTCTTTGGTTGGCCTTTGTTCTTGTGTATTACCTTCTCCCCTAGATGACCTTACCACTTATCCATTGCTTTTTCCTCTTACCTATTAAACCCTTGTGCTGCGTCGCAGATGGTTGACACTCATTCTGGAGCCAGTCGTAGTTCGCCAGTGGATACCAATGCTAATGCCAGTGCTAGTGCCAGTGCCAACCCACCGCCACCACCTCCTGTAGTGACAGATTAGAACATGGGACATTTTCTAGCAGTGCAGACCCAACTCATGAATGCAATGATGTAGAATATGAACAACATGATGAATCAACAGAACCAGAATGCAGTTGCTCTAGCCAACTTGTTAAACCAGCAGAATCAAGCTGCAGCTACACCTCCCCAGGATCGTCCGCAGTCCAAGCTAGCTGAATTTATGAGGACTCGTCCACCTACCTTCTCCAATTCTTAAGAACCCTTGGACGCGGATGATTGGATTCGCTCCATTGAGAAGAAGCTTGCCATTGCTCAGTGTACAGACCATGAGAAGGTTCTATATGCCGCTCATCAGTTAGAGGGCACCGCCGCTGAATGGTGGGAAAACTATATTGCCGCCCATGATGACCCTCAGACTATCTCTTGGGAAGAGTTTTTTGCTGCTTTTCGCCACTCCCACATTCCTGATGGAAAGGTAGAAATGAAGAAGAATGAGTTTAGGGAGCTCAAGCAAGAAGGAATGTCTGTGAGTGAATATCTCAATAAGTTCACTCAACTCGTTCGCTATGCTCCAGGAGATGTAGCCTCAGATGATGCTCGCCAGAAGAAATTCAAGCGTGGGCTCAACCCAGGATTAACGGTGCAAGTCATTGGCAACGACTATGCAGATTTCCAGCACTTGATGGACAAAGCTATGCTAATTGAGGAGTCTCGTCACGAGTTAGAGGAATCCCGCAAGAGAAAAATGATGCAGCCTGGGACTCATCTGTCATAGCCCCAAATTCGAATTCGGCTCCTGTGGCTAGCATTAGCGCCAACTAGGTTTTTGGCCGCATTTGAGATCCACTGCTAACTTCAGAACCTATCCCAAATTTGCCACTTAAGAATTTCCAACTTAGCAAAAATTTTAGAGCTAGGGATTTCAGTGTGCATGTTAGTGGGTTACAAACTAGGAAATTTTTTCTCGATTTAATGGTTGAGTTTTGAGCTCAATCCAACATCAAATGCTAAGTTCAAGCATAGCATCAAAATTGAATCCCTGTGCTGAAATTCTGGAGGCTTAGCCAACTGCTTACAAGTGGGGTCAAGTGAGTATACACAAAAGGAATATGGGGGGGCAGCAAACAAAACCAAATCAGCACTCCCATCCTGATTTTCCCCCAACCCAAGCCAGCTCTCTCCTCCACAGCCGCACCTCACTCTTTTCTTCCCCAAGCAGCCTCCACTCTCCCTCCAGCACATCCTGGCCGAACACCCCCTCCAGCTCTCCCCTGGCCTGCGCCTCTCCTCCAAGCAGCTCTCCCTGGTGGCGTCTCCCTCCTCCCTCTCCAAGCTGCAGCAGCCCCTCCTCCCCTACTTGGCTCCCTCCATTCCTTTTCCACTCCATTGGAGGTAAGGCTCCCTTGGTTAGGGTTGGTTGATTTCTTGGTTTTGGGGGCAGCAATGGTGGTTTCGGGGGCTTAGGTGAGTAGAGATTTGGGATTTGGATGGGGAATAACCAATCTAGGGTTTGGAGCAAAGTTCTGAATTTTCGAGCAGATTTCGTAGCTACTGTTTCGGGTTGATTTGAGCAAGTTCCGAGCATCTCCTGCTAGGATGGCTGTAGAGAAAGTTGTAGGTAATGAAATTATCTTTCATTTACAACTAGAATCACTCAATTTTGTTAACCCAGCAGAAAGTTATGATGATTTTAGTGCGTGCTGCTCTGAAATGATGAAAATGTGGAGCTGAAACTTGGGCTGCGAATTTAAATTATTTTTAGGCCAAATTAGAAATTAATTTTTCCTGAGAAGTTGTAGAAAAGTTCGTGTAGGTTGTAAAAATGTTATCCTTTACTCAATTCCATGAAGTATAGCAATTTTTATGATGAAAATAGTGCATGCTGTTCTGAAACTCTGAAATTTCTGAACACTGAAACTACTCTCTGTTCCTGGCCGAACTAGGAGTTCTCTGGGCAGTTTCTGAATGATTGGCCAAAGCTAATTTGTAGGTCTGTGTCTTGTGGTCGTTTTGAATCTGAGTTTGCTCAATTTGGCTAAGTGGTTAGAAAGTTATGGCCATTTGTATCGTTGTCTGTCCTGAAACCGGTTTTGCTGAAATTTCAAACTTTTGGGGCTGAGGTTCAGAGTTAGTTGGGCGATTTTAAATCTGCATTCTGAGTGTTTGCACTCTTGGGAACTGCCATGGGGGGATGCATTTAGTATTTTCATTTCTTATGCATTGCATGCATCTCATTTCATATCCATTGTAATCGTGTAGAAACCGAGCACACGGAGGGTAACGCGGCTGTGACCGAGGGGGGTACCGGAGAGCTGGCTATTATTGAGAATCCAGCAGAAGCTCAAGGCAAGCACCTAAGCATATTCAACCTTATTCATAATTGTATTTTAGCGAATAATTTGCTTATTGGATGGTTAGGTTATGCATTAGGAATTGAAATGTGGGAAGGGTATTAGAACCTAATTGTTGCACATACACTCATTGTTAATTATTGAACATCTTCCTTGGAGCTAGTGTATGGGTAATTATAATGTGTCCATGCTTAGTTTGCTTAGATGTCGGGTATGGGCCAAGTGGTGGATGGTTCCATCACTTGAGATTAATTACTTCAGTCTAATGGGTTGCAATTGGTTATAATTATGCTTGAAATAGAAAACTTGAGACCGGGCGAGAGGGTTGGATCATTTGGGTGTGGAGACTCAAATGTTGTAGTCTCGCCTGTGTTGGTTAAGGACCGATCCGTTGTTTGCCATGTTGATCGAGCACCCCTTGTTGATCGCATGCCTGATATAATGGTACGGTAAGCCACCCTTTCATGGCATACTACTCGATGGGTCATGCCCTCATGCGATTGGACGTGGTTGAGGGCGAGGCTTAGGCCGACTCTTAAGGGCTGAGCGAGGCTGAGCCGCTCGAGGGAGGTTGCTAGGTGCTCGGGCCGCATGAGGATGGTTCAACGAGTAGATATGGATGGGAGGAGGGTTGACATGAGGTTCCTTATGGCACATGTCGTGCGATTGATGATCCCTTGTAGGGTGAATAAGCGATTCGAATTGCCGTGCTCTCGGATATGAGCACACTTGTATCATCCGACACTTCAACGTAGTAATAACTTAAATTGAAACTAGTTGGTATACTTGATGCGGTTACTTGTTCATTATTTTATTTGCTCTCTTAAATGTTTAAATTCAGCTCTCACTTTAGTAATAGGTGCTGTACATAACTGCTATAAAATTTGTAAATTGAGTAGTTGAATGTGAAAATGAACCAAAGTTAAGCTTTTATGCACTTTTACCATAAGCTTATCCCTTGCTACATCCAAATGCATATTCCTTCGAGTCGGTCATATATGGACCACGGGTAAGTCTTGCGAGTACCTTCTGTACTCATGTTTCTGCTTTGTGGTTTTCTGGTGAGGACCCTGACGGATGCGAGTTCTGTATGTATTGCCTCTCGGTGGTCGGGCGGGTCACCAAATAGGGTCTAAGCTCGATGTTGTAAACGCCCGGAAGTGTTCAGGGGCAGGGCACTTCGGAGATATCTTACTTTTGGTTTAATATGTTGGTTGTGCGCTCATTTTGTTGTATAGCTAGCCTTCTAAACTATGTCTAGTCCTTGTTTAAATACTTGGCTACTTCCGTTGTTGAACCTCGTTGTATCACCGTGCTTAACTCCTGTCTGTGATGTTATTGCTATCCATGTCGTTGTTTATGTTGTGGTTGTAGTTGTGATATATTTGTTTAGTTATTTGTTTCTTATGCCTGCTGAGTGGATGTCCGTACTTCTAGGGGCGCCATGCCGAAATTTTGTAGATTTTATGAGTCTAAATAGGATCTTGCGTGTTGTCTTAGTTATGAGTTTGTTGTGTGGTTGTCTGGTTTGTCTTTGTGCTTTGGTTTTAGTTGTTTTGTTGTGCTTCCGCGGCGCGTGCGTGGTCGTAAAGCTTTGGGTTCGTTGCCCCCTTTATGCGAATTGAATTGATATGGCAATGGAAACCGGTATGCGGGGCGATCCTGGGCGAGCTTCGGGTCGCATACCGGGGGAATACCGGGATTGTTGTCGAGTTATTCGAATGGGATCGTTGTTGTCCTAATTGGGCTTGGGTGTTAGCACTGTGAGCACCATCGGTGATCCGTTGCTAGCCTCCAAATCCGATGAGGGCGACCGGGCATTCGAATAACCCGAGGACGGTCTGGGCGGCTCCTCACACTTGGGCTGATGGGGCGAGCGTGACCGGCAGGTAATTTGCCATCACGCTCTGATCGCCCCCGGCTGCTTTGACTGCAAGGGCATAAACCTGCAGCTAGGCCTCCGGATCTCTTTCTCCATTGAACTTGACGATGCCCCTAGGGTTGAAACCGTCGGGCCAAACCACTCGGCGGAGACAGGGGTGAAGGCGTGGACCCCATCGATGGGCCCGCAGCTGCGCCGTCGAGGTGATCGGCACAAGGGTGTCCCGTCTCAGTGATCTCCATTGTCACTCCTGGCCCGGCGATAGTGATCCTTGCAGTCGGTGTGGTCGTCGCGTCGGGCATTGCGATCATCCCGGCCATCATAGCTGATGGCGAAACGTTCGTAGTCATCCTCACGCCGGCGCCGCTCCCCCTCTTCCTGGTCACACAGCCTGGCGTTAAGATCCAGGCGGAGATCGCGGTTGAGGCTCCAGTGGGCGTCTTCGCCCCGGCGAAGCTCGAGCCGACTGCCTCGGGGCCGACTTTGGGCCGTCTGACTGTTGCCGGTCTGGGAGGCTGCGCGGGCACGAGAGTATGTCTTATCTGCAGGTGCTTCTTGGTTTTGCTAGACCGCTGCCGCCATCACCATGGCCTTGACCTAGGCCACGATCAGGGCTGCGGGATTTTCGGGACCAAGAATTGGCCCTAGGGTGTCAAGCAGCGTCTTGGAGGCGACGATGTTCTGCTGCGGTGTATGGAAGACCAGTTGGTCCCCTTTCTTCGCTTGCAGAAACTCTTCGTTGACATTGCGCCCCCGGTTTTGGAGGGACCTCGCGCGCTCCTCCCGGGCTGCGCGACGAAGACGGTCCGCCTCCACCGTGTCTGCAGCTTCTTGCTGGTGCAGGGTATCGGTCCGATTGTCCATGATCGCGAAGACGCCACGGAAGGCCCCTTGCGAGCGGGTGACCTGGCTGGGAGTCCAGGCTTCCAAAGCGGAAGACCTGGCTAGGAGTAAAGGAGATGGTGATCCCGTTGGGTGCCGCCATCAAACTCGAGAAGGATGATCTTCGCGCTGCCCCTACCTGGCGCGCCAACTGTCGATGTTTATGATTGGCAATGAAGAAAAATGAATGGGGCAAGGCGGAAGATCTGAGTCTGATGGTAATGCAAGACACAAGGCAATTTTACCCAGGTTCGGGCTCTTCGATGGAGATAATACCCTAGTCCTGCGTTCGGTGTTTCTGGTGTATGGAAGAGTGTTCTTGCTTACAAGTTTTCTCTTACATATTTTTTCCTCTCTCTTTCTCTCGAAGCTCTCCTTCTCTTTATACAGCAGAGAAGGGTCGCCTGCGGGCAGCAGTGGAAGTTGTTGAAGCATGGCAGGGGTGGTTGGGCGCAGAGGAGAGACTGTCCCGTAGCTGGCCGACCATGTACAGTAGCATGTAGGAGCAAAGCCGTTCTTGCAGGGGCGCAGGCGCTGCCCACCTAACCTTGTCGATACTCTCTCCCGGCCTTTCCTTTGCTGCGCGCGTATGAGGCCTTCTGGAAGATCTCTCTTAGCTGCATGGCTGGCCTAGCCCACCCCCTTGGGAAGATCCAGACAGCCCATTAACCAGATACTTGGATCCGTGTATTCCACAGAGGCCATCGAGCTTGCTGAGATTGATCTTAACGCACCCCCTACCTGGCGCGCTAACTGTCGACGTTTGTTGTCGGCAATAATGAAAACGGGGCTAGGCGTCAGATCCAAATTCGATAGTAACACAAGACGTAAGAATTATACAGGTTCGGGCTCTCACGGAGGAGGTAATACCCTAGTCCTGTGCTCTGGAATTACATGTGTCTAGCTTATTTGCTGATGAGATGATCTGATGTTCCCCCGCACCCCCCTTTATATAGCAGAGAGGCGCGGGTTACATTGGAGAGTCCCGATCGGATACAGAGTAGGAATCATATCTTACGTACATATCCGTTTGGTAACGGCCTGGATTATGATTGTATCCTACCTAATCAGGATCAGTTGCTATCTTCAGGGCTTCCTTGTTTCGTACGTCTGGCGCACCCCTGGTAATTCCCGTTTCCATGCAATTGGCTTGGCCCGGCCTTATCCAGTTGGGCCTCGCAGGCCTACTTTGCAGATACCTATGATCTGTATACTCCACAATGGACAAAGCTATTTTGAAACCTAGAAGGTATTCAAGGCTGAGAAAGACTGAAGACAAAAAGATAATGGACAAAACAAAAGAGAGAGCTCAAGCCAAGGACATGGGTGGGATTAAAGGTAAAAGTGAATTACCTATAGTACTTAATTCTACAGTTTCTTCTTTGTACCAAATCACTTCTGTCCTGGGCATAAATCTTGGTGTGGGTGTAAATGACATAGCAAATAATTTGGAACTCATTAGTAATTTGGATCATGCTAGAGTTAATATGTTCATGGAAGGACAAAAGAAGATAGATAGTCTAGATAATATTGTAATAAAGAGTGAAAAAGATAATTTTGAGTTAGATGAAATCAGTGAGTTGATTTCTGATGATGAGAACTCTGATATGTATGTTGAGGAGACTTGTTTGAGGCATTTTCATCTAGTCTCCTTAATCATCAAAGCATCATTAGGCATAAGCATGTATTAAGGTAGTTAATAGCGAAGCATGAGCATGCATTATTTAATCAAGTGCATAAGCAATTGCATCATCATGTGCATATTCATATTAGGAGCGCTCATACCTACATGGTTGGCAATGGAATAGTAAGGCAGTAAATGAGTAAAGAAGTAAAGGAGTGAGGTGGTAAAAGGATGGCATAGTAAAAATGAAGACTCATTGCAGTCATTTTCTAGCATCCAAGCCAGCAAGCAGCTCAATTAAGCAAACAACTAGCAGTAGAGTAAAAGTAGTGGTAGCAAATCTGTAGATCAAAACCAAAGAAACCACAAAATCAAGGAAGCACAAAATCCCTTTTCTGTTGAGCTAGGGTTAGCTCAGGAGAAATAGAGGGCTTCACCAGGGAAGAGCCACAATAGAGACAAATAGAAAGGGAGAGTAGATGAGTAGAGTTGGCCATGGAAGAGCCGACCATAGGGGGAGAAGCAATCATAGCAGCTCGGCTAGAAAGGAGGGGGTCAGCGAGAGCTACAACCAGTTGAGCTAACTTGCGGCCAGCAGGGAGAAGTAGTAGAAGAAGAAGGGAGGGCTAGCCGAACTGGCTTGTAGCCAGGGAGAGGAGCTTGGGAAGTAGTAGTCGGAAGCAGTGGTGAGCAGCTAAATGGAGAGGGAGATAAGTAACAGTCAGCCATCAGTAGTAGCTCTTGGCCAAGTTAGGCATTCAGCCAGAAGTTAAGTAGCCGAGAGGCTTCGGCCACATGGGAATAGTCAGTAGAGGGTAAAAGGAACAGAAAGCAGAGAGAAAAAGGAAGAAGGATGGTAGTGAGGAGAAAAGAGAGAAAAGGGTAAGAAGGTAGAAAGAAAATGAGAAAAGGAAAGAAGAGAAAAATGAGGAGAGCTGGAAAATGGAGGAAGTAGAGGCAGCATTCGGCATTAGTAGTAGTACTCGGCCAGGTGAAGCAACCGAAGGGAGTGAAGTAAAGGCAGGAAAGTAGAGAAATGGCAGTGAAGTTCAAAGGGTAGAAAAGAAAATGGAGGAGGAGAAAAGAAAATAGAGATTTGGAGAAATGGGATAATGGAAAATTTACCTGCATGCATATCATTAATAGCATCAGTAGTGGCATTAGATGCATAAAGATTAAAAGTAGCAATGTAGTGCATGGTATGTATAGAAATGAACATCAACTGTTTTGAGTAATAAAAATGCCTAATCATAAATATTGGATATTGCAACTCATATTTAATTAATTGCTGTAGATTAATATGTTATGGTTTTGAGGATTAGAAAAAAATGCTCAGGTTAGCCTAAACCTGTTTTTGAGTGAGGCCAAACCTTTTGAGTTTGTTCTAGACAAGCATCCCTTGATCGTGTTTTATTAAATGCTTTTCACTGTTTTTATGTAGTTATTGATATCATCACTGCTTGGGAAACTTTATTTTGCAAATGAAAGTATTAAATGAGAAGCGGTTGGAAACAATGGATTGGAAAATGGATGGATGGATTGAAAATTAGATATTGGTATTTATTTGGCTCATCCAACAAAGGGAGCCATTGGCGTATGTTTAATATGGGTGGGTAGAGGACGCCGAGGGGAAGGGTTATTGCCGGTGGGGTCCTCTACATAGGCAATAATATAAGGTCTAAACAATTAACACTTGTACAATCAGCCATAAAACTAGTACCAACTATTGTGTGTAAAATCAGCTAGAAAAGGTTATCCTATGAAGGTATTAGAATTTTCACATTGGGTAGGCGTAAATAATTAGAAGTGAGAAGCTGGGTATGCTGGGAGTCCTAGTGAAGGACACAAAGTGAGAAGCTGGGTATGCCGCGGGTTCCAGTGAAGGACATAGAAGTGAGAAGCTGGAAACGCATGGATACCAGTGAAGGATTCAGAAAATCAGCTGCGGTTGATTCTTTCAGGCTATATACGTATAAAATCTTGTGTTGAGTATCAGTGCTGCTGCGGTCACATAGTACAACTGTATCTGCGAGTTGTGGGGCAGCCTTAAAGGTGACCTCAACTCGAGTGCAGGGTTGTAGATCTAATACCGGACTAGTAATAAACGTTCTGGGGCATCTCTTGTGGGTGTCACTATGGATAAAGTGGTACAAACCTGCACAAGGTCAAATCATGAATTCATGCCTATCTCTCGGATTGAAGGCTACGGAAGCTAAGTCTGTCTCATATACAGGTGTTAGTAGTCGTTTTCATGAACCTAAAATCAATAACCTTTAAAACTAAAATTTAATTTATGTAAAGGTGCATTTTGGGGGAAAGCGATTATTAGCTGGATGGATTTGGATTGGATTGGGAAAAAATCATTTATTGCATTTCTATTAATGCTTGCTGAGTATTTTGTACTCACTCTTTCTTAACTCCCTCTTGCTTAAAAGGTGAGTCCTATGGACACTCCTCCGAGGCCTGGGGTGAGGGCTGTGTGCAGGACTAGGATCTTCAGGAGGACAACTAATACTACTACCAGGAGGAGTAGTGGTATTAGTATGCCGTTTCCCTGCTCTAGCAGGCATTTAGGAATTATGGGTTTGTAAGATGTCTTTTTGCTGCATTAGAACCTATGTAAGATCAGGTATGTATAATAGCTTGCATGGCTAATGGAATGTAATACATTTTATTTTCAGTCTCTAATTATTGTTTTGTTGCAATATTTTGAATACGATATAGTTACTAATAAAGCATCGGGATGCCCAATGTTTTGCTAGCTCCTGTACTGAGATCCACTTAATTAGCTCAAGGGTAATGGCCGTATGACTGTCGTTACCCAGGGTTAATTAGGCAGGTCACCATAGAATGTTAGAGGAATAGAAGTACCTGAAAAACTAAGGTTTCTAAAAGAAACTATTCTGGAATACAATATGGATTTTATTGGTCTCCAGGAGACTGTGAGGACTGATTTCTCACCACAAGATCTGAACTCTGTATGTGGGGGCAATTCTTTTAATTGGGTTTAGTCTTCTTCTAGGGTAAGGTTAGGTAGTGTACTGGTATCCTGGTGGGAGTGAGAAGAATCTTTTGAGATAAGGGATAAATAGAGTAGATAACTTTTAATGGATTCTTATCACAGTTTATGAAAATGTTCGGGAGGAAGGAAAATATGACTTCCTATCTGAGTTGTCTTGATTTTTACAAACAACTGGTAAACCTGTGGTTGTTGCTAGAGATTTTAACATATTAGGCTAGAGATTTTAACATATTAAGAAAGGAACGTGAGAAAAATATAAACAGTGGAAACAACAAATAGAGTTTTTTGTTCAATGCTATCATAGAACGAAATGAACTTAGGGAAATGGAGTTGTGTGGCCAGGCTTTCACTACAGTAAACAGGGAAATTAACGTCAGCCATATTAATTAACGTCGGCCTAAGAATAAGCCGACGTTAATTAATTAATTAACGTCGGCTGACAGGTGACCGACGTTAATTAATTAATTAACGTCGGCTTATTCTTGAGCCGACGTTAATTAACAAGTAAATTAACGTCGGCCCGAAATGCCGACGGTATTTAGGTAATTAACGTCGGCCTAAAGCCCTGGCCGACGTTAATATTTGGGATAAGGCCCCGTCTTTTCGCTCGCCCCGCGCCCAGTCGACGCCGAAATTTTTCTTCGCGCCCTAGCTACCCTGCCCACGCCGCGCGCCCATGCCGCCGCCGCCGCCCACGCCGCCGCGCCCGCCCACGCCGCCGCCGCCTCCTCGACATCAACCGGAAGCTTGGGAGGGCTGCGGCGTCCTCCTCGACATCAACGCCGCCGCGCCGCGCCGCGCGCCGCCCACGCCGCGGCCGCCGCCCGTGCCCTTGCCCCGACAACTCCACCCCCTCATCGACGAGTTCATCCCCACCATCGAGGGCGAGAACGGCATCTGCTACACCCATCCGAAGAGGCTTCCGTGCATCGACACTACACGTTTTGCATCTGCTGGATACAAACATGCATGTTCATCCTGCACATGTGGCTCTGTTTGGTTGCATGCGTGTTCACATTACAGCAAACTTCGATCAATTGTAACTTAAAAGCTTCCTTTATGCTGACTTCGGTAAGATGCAAGCAATGCCCATCAGTTGTGTTGTAACATGAATCGAGGTGTGCTCTGACGCTAATACAAATACAATGTATTATGACCAGCTGATGAGATTATTGTAATGCTCGTCCTTATTCCTTAACTCATTCTAGTTTTTATTCAGGATAGCATAGAACATATGACCAGATGAAATTAGAGTAGTGCTAGTCCTTATCAGAGCAAGCTAGTACAGGTGTACATGCCAACAACTATACTATGGAACTGGTCAAATCTATTGAAAATGTGATTCAAGCTTCAGAGCGATAAACAAATACTACGTACTGTAAGAACTAAGGAGCAGAAAAAATATGTTTGTCAGGCTATAGAATGGCCACTGTTCTCCTGAATATAAAAGCGAAAGTTGTGCAGTTGTGCCAAAATTTATGAAATGGAGATGCTGAATAAACTGAGAATTCACATTTAGCTAAAAGTAAAGTTTGTCTTATCTTATTTTGTAATTGACGTCGGCAAATGGCTAATTAACGTCGGCTTTTGGCCGATGTTAATTTGCGGGATTACTGTAGTGTTTTACTTGGAGCAATGATCATATAGAACCTACATATGAGAAACTGGATAGAGGTACTATTTAGTACCGATTGGGAGCTTAGATACCCTTTAACTAGAGTCAATGCTTTAGTTAGGTCTTTGTCTGACCATGCTCCCTTTTTGGATACTGGGAATCAAGGTTTAGCTCATTACCATGTATTTAAATTTGAGATTGCTTGGATTTTTAGGGAAGGCCTAAATGAAATCGTGGAGAAAATTTGGAATACTCCCATTAACCATCTGAGTAATTTGGATAGGTGGCAGGGGAAACTAAGAAAACTTAGGAAATACCTAAAAGGATGGAATATGAATATGGAGGGTTGGTACAAGATATTGAAAACAGATATTTCCCAACGGATTGAGTACTTAGATAAAAGATGTGAGCTTTTTGGGTTAAATGCTGCTGATAGGGAGGAAAAAGTTTCTTAGATGATCAGTTGGCTAGACTGCTAAGACAGGAGGAAATTAAATGGTTTCTGCAGAGATCCCAGGAAAAGGATCTTTTTGATGGTGATAACAATATTAAATACTATCATGCTAAGGCAAATGAGAGGAGAAGGAAGAATCTGATTACTTTTCTTCACCAAGATGATGGTATTATTGAAGGTGCAGCTAGTTTAACGAGATACATTACCAATTTCTATAAGAACCTATTTGGTCATTCTGATGTGTCTAATATTAATTTTAATATAGACAAGATTGACAGAATTGATGATGTAGATAAGGATTTTTTTAATCAGGGATTTTGAAATGGATGAATTAAAATCGGTTTTGTTCTGAACACAAATATGGTGCCTAGGCCTAATGGTTACCCGGCTAAATTCTATGAGAAGTTTTGGGATTTGGTTAAGTATGACCTCAAAAATCTTTTAGATGTCTTTCATAAGGGTGATTTGGATATTTTGAGACTTAACTATGGAGGAATTAATACTTTGGTTCCTAACAGCAAGGATTCAAGACAGATTCAAAAATTTTGGCCTATTTGTCTTTTGAATGTTAGTTTCAAAATAATTACTAAGGTGTTGATGAATAGACTTGCTCAAGTAGTTGAGAAGGTTATTTCCCTTGCTTAGACTACTTTTATAAAAAAAATTGATATATCCTAGAGTGTGCTTTAATGTTGCATGAAACACTCAATTATATTAACAAAAATAAGATGTCTAGAATTCTTTTTAATGTAGACTTCAAAAAAGCCTATGAAAAAATTAAATGGCCTTTTCTCTATCATGTTATGATGTTAAAAGGTATTCTGAACAAAGGTGGGATTGGATTTTAAAAATTGTAACAGGTGGTAAAGTGGGGGTAAAAGGGAAAAATAGCATAGGGTCTTATTTTAGAACCTATAAAGGACTAAGGCAAGTTGATCCTTTGTCACCTTTGCTTTTTAATATTGCTACAGATGCTCTAGCCATTCTAATTGAGCGGGCTAAACAACATGGCTTAATTCAAGGATTGGTCCTGGATTTGCTAGAAAATGGTTTTGCTATATTGTAATATGCAGATGACACCATTCTAATTGAGAGGGCTAAACAACATGGCTTAACATGGGTTGACAATGTTGGATTTCATGATTGGATTGTGGATTTGATTATGGGACTATTGGACTACCAGATCATTGGATTATTCAATGCTCATGATGTGATGTGAGTATTTTTTATGCTTTACTTATTTCTTATCAACAAACTTGCTTTTACAAATTCCATTTAAGAAATTGCAATCTGATTTATAATTTCAAATCTGCCTTATGCAAGATTAACCTAGAAGCCTCCTTTGATTCAGTTTGCATTTATGCATTTGCAAATACCACCTTAAGTCTTGCTGAGTACGAAAGTACTCAACCTTGCTTATTTTGCTATTTTAGGTGATTGCGAAGCTTCGAAGAATACCTTGTCGCAGGATGCGAAAAAATTCAATTCAAGCGATCTTTCTAGGGATTTATGCCTTGGCAGTTGCCTAAGGGTAGGATGGGCAAACTACAAGATTTTGCTTCTCCTGTGTTATGAATATTTACTCTGATTTGTATGAATACATTGTATAATTAGCTTTCACATTAATATTATAATGTATGGTTGTGATTCCAATTGTTGTAAATGTGCGTACAAGGTACTGATCTAGGGACTAGTACGGAATGCACATTAGATTTCTATTTTTGCATTTTTGCAAAAATGGGAGTTGTTTCAGTTGGTATCAAAGCTATACTGTCCGTAGGATAAACCTTAGTTAGAAAGGTTGATGGTTTTAAGGAAGAGACAACTTCAAAATATTAATTTTAAAACCTATTATATTTGCAAAAGGTAGGCATTGCTATTCTTTCCTTGGTCTTAAGTTTCTATTCTTACCTATACTTTCATTTCAATTTAAACTCTTCTTTTCTGAGAACAATCCTCGGCCAACGGAGACTTTGATTCCTACATCAGCAAGCTTGAAGCAATGGATGTCGCTCCATGAAGACTTGTGTTGTTAGGCCGAATAAGAGTATAATAGGCATATATAGAACCCCTGCATATTAGTTCATGTTCATTTTGTGTGCTTTGCATGAAAACTTTTTGTTTTGCTTCTCGGGATGCACTCGTGAATACTTGATATTAGGTTAAAAATTTCACGACGTGACAACCCTCAATTAATAAGAAAATCTAATTAAAAAGATTTTAAAGATTGAAGCGTTGCTTAGTAACCCAATAGAATCTCACCTAAATATCTATCTCCTCTTGACTGCAGGATGCCTAAAACAAAGTCTTTAAGAAAATTAATGGAGATCGAGGCCACTCAAAGTTCTCAATCAGTGAAGGTAAGTATTCCAACTCCAGTCCAACTTAATCCGCAGCATCCAGCTACCAGCATATCTCAACGCAAGGTTCCTCATGAATCATCCTCATCTTCTTCTCAGAATCCAAGTGAAGCAAATTCTGAGCATCAGCAATCCGAATCTATAATATCACAGAAAGACTTGTTTTGTTGGGGCTGTTCTTGGGCTGTTTTTTTTTGCTTGTGTTTGGGATTTTGTGGAGCTACCTCTTAACCCTAACTCTACTTCCCTTCCCCGCCACATCTCTCTCTTTTGGGCAGCATTACTGCCCATACTCCCCCTAGCCAAAATGCCCTCCGCACCACTTTTCTTTCCTCCTCCTCCTCCTCCCACAATTTTTCTCCTTTCTGGCAGCACTCCCTCCAACGCCTCCCTAGCTCCTCCTTCCTCCTGGCTTCCTCCCTGGGCGAGCTCCACCTCCTCTTGGTGTAGCAGCGCCTCCTCCTCAGCCCGAGCTCCTCCTCCAAGGCGACTTCCTGCTGTTTGGAGCTTGGAGCTCAGGTAAAATTTGGGGATTTTTGTGTGGAAGGGTGTGGATCTGTTTAGGAGTGTTGCTAGTGTAGTTCTTGCTGCTGTAATACTGTGTTTGTGATGGATTTGAGGAAGAACCGTAGATCTAGATGAATTTCTGGTTCGGGCAGCACCTAGCCCCGACCTTAGATCGCAGATTCGGGGGCCTTAGAGGCTTTTCCTGTGGGGTTGGCTGTTGAGAAAGTTGTAGATCGTGTTCTTTGTTTAATTAGAGTCCAAGAACACGAATTTTGGTTCAGCCGTTTAGAAGTTATGCTAGTTTCTTTGTCTGCTGTGCAATCTTTGTTTCAGTGGGCAGTAGCTGTGTTCATCTATGATTTAGGGTAACTTCAAAGCCGATTTGAAATTTTTCAATAACTAGAGTTAGATACGAAATGTTTACAGATATAAAAAATGTCTTCATTTGCTTAATTTTGAGTTGTATGGAGTTATTTATGCTCTATTGAATTGTGCTCTCCAAACTGAAGGTCTGTTGGAAGTTCATAGGTTTGGGCAGATCTGGACCGATGTTCAGATTGAGTTTTGGAGGTCTTTTGCTCAGTTCTAGAGGGGTTGGTTGTTGCGAAAAATGTGCATAGTTGTCTTATGTTTCATTAGAACTCAAGAACACCAGTTTTGGATCAACCATTTAAAAGTTATTGCTGTTTGTTTGACTGCTGTCAAGAATCTATCTCTGCTGGCAGCAGTCATGGAAAACTACAGAGTAGGTCTATCTAGAAGCTTAATTAAATTCTCTAATGACTATATTAAGTTAGGAAATTTCCTGTAGATTTCAAAAATGTCATCCTTTACTTCATTTAGAATTGTATAAAATTAACTATGCTATTTTGAAGTCTGCTGTCCAGTGTGGTAGTAGATCGGGTTTTAGGGCTAAATATGAAAGGCTAAAATGTTTCATTTCAGAGAATTGGTTATTGGGTAATATGTGGGTAATTTTCAGTACTTTCACAAAGTTCTTGGCCTCAGAGGTTTGGGTTGTAAGGGTGGAACTGTAACCTTTAAACCACTGGGACAACAGAGGGGCGGCTTTGTTCGCCGAGTGAGAAGGTTATTAGAATTGAGGTAGGACGTAGGTTCGATATCGCTAAATTTTATTGCTTATGCGAGAATTGTATTGTTGAGTTGCATGTAACTAATTCTCAGGTGGTGAGACTTCAAGAGTGTTCTCAACCCCACGCCACCTTGCTCCTCGTGGTTAAGGCAAGTGTATCAACAAGAAGGATGTTATGATGTTGGTTGCTTACTTATGACTATAAATATAATTACGCTAACGATTATGGTTATGTTCATAAGTATATCTAGAATGATGATTATGTTTTAATAATGCAAATGATAAGGTGATGGGTGTAAGTATATGACAATGTGCAATGTTTATATTCATGCTCATGTTTATGTTTGTAAACATGTATATGGCAATGTGAGTGTTGAAATAGGATGCAAATTGTATTTCATTCATATCACATGCATTTGTGCATTCATTATGGAAGAGGTGACCCGAGTGGGCCTCTATGTCTCACATGTAATGAGACATGAAAGTCCTACTTTGGTAGGCTCCTCCACGGGCTAGAGGGGAATGAGAGGGTGCACACAGACTGGTGTGCACCTAGCTATACCGGTATAAGATATGAGATGGGCATTATTTGCATGCGTGTTGCATCGCATGAGTAAAGAGGAAGTAAAGTTAGGTGAATGTGTTCATTCTCTTATATGATTATCAAGATGTTTGTACTTGTCGGGACCTGAATTCGCAGTCCGGAAACCCTCTGTGTTTTCAGCACTAGTCCCTGGATCAGTCGCTAGTGCCCACAGTTAACAAAGATGAATATCACAATCATACACAACGGAATAATAAATAAAGTATTCATCTATTAATATAACATGTTGAACAACCTTAAAGTCAACTTACAATTGTGAAGCCTAGATGGCTTCAACTCGAGTAAAACGAATAAAGAATGAACGAAGAACGTCGGTGAATCCCATCAAAATACCACAGGCATTTGACAAGGTTCAACTCCTAGATATTCGCCTTCTTGCAGAACTTCTCCTTCTTCGAAGACAAAGACTTCTCCTCAACTGGTGATGTTTTGTTAAAGCAAGGGTGAGTACACAACCGTACTCAACAAGTCATGCACAGAATGCAGTTCTATTACTACATGCAAGGCTTATTTCAAAGGAATGGCTGAATGGTTCTTTTGCAATAAAGCCGCATTCACAAATAATCATAAATAGATAGAAAAGCAGTAAAACAAGTAATACTCATAATAGATTTCGTAATCATTCTCAAGTAAAGCATTTCTCATCCTTAACAAATTTACATATCACATTGTCCACATTCCCAACCTCATTTTATTTTCAAAACTCTACCCCTTGACTGTAATTCCCGAGCATTGTCCAGTACCGCGGACTCGGCTATTCGAATAGTTTTTACACTCTGCAGAGGTTGTACACTTTACCCACATGATACAATCAACTCATCAAGTCAGCCGTGAATCGCCATACAGGAGTATGCGAATGAGCGATTATAACAAAGCCTTTCAGAAACTTCTATCTCAACCTAGGAACCTCTCCGGGTTGCCTTCACTATCACTTCCTCGCCGAGCCAAAGTATAGGACCGGCGAACACCGTTGGATAGGGTACCAAGTCGCAAAGACAGTACGCTCCCCATCTGATCACCCCCGGATGATCGCCACCGAGGTATCAAAGGTGAGATATCGAATCCTACTAAACTAGGTCTTCCCATTCAGACATGTGGTTGTACGGGTGACTCAGGTCAAAGGCTTGCAAGGTGAAGTCCTTAACTGACCAGGGCAAGACATCCTTCTCTCAAAATTGGCGCACAGCCCTCACAACACTCAACCCACCCAGATGCCACGATGGCCCATCTGGCATAAAGCCACTTTCCACTTGCCCCAGTATAAATCCTTTATCACCCCAGTTGATTATTGCGCAACACAATGCCAACAACAACTCAACATCCATGTAGAACCAAGCTGGTTCCACATATCAACATCATCGTGTGGCAACACGTCACACCATTTCACAAACACAATTCATAATTCATTAATCAGTATTATTCTTTTATTTTCAAAAGACATGAGTTGCGTGGCATGGCTAAGCAATTGTACACGGTCTAACCAACCCACGTTGGCAAGTAATAACAACCAACTAATAATCAACCATCTTAGGGTGACAAATGAATTATGGCATACAAATAATCATGGCAAGGTGATATTAGCAATTGGGTTGAATAACTAATCCCAAATTAATTTAAATCATTTTAAACTTGAACTAGCATGCAATAATTTGAATCAAAGTAAATTTGTAAAACTGGGAGCAATATGATCAAAGCACGACTTGCCTGGCCCTTGCAATTTTTATTATTCTTTACTCTTTATCTTCGATCCTTGTTCCTCGATCTTCAATCTTCGCTTGCTTGATCCTCAGCTCCTTCGAGCGACTTTCAGCAACGCGTCTAACGATAAACAAACACAAATACAACAAAACTCAAAAGGCAAATCAAGTAAACTCAAAATTAAGAACGAATAGCATTAGACATAACGGTTTAGATGAAATTAGGAACTGGAATGGATTAGGTCAATGATTAGACAAAATGGAACGGCTTCCGGAAAATACACCGAAGAGAAAGATTAATAACTAGAAAAGAAGGAATAGTATTCCGAAGAATATTTCTTCCGAAGTTATTATCTTGATTGGATAGCCGATGACATATGGACTCTCGATCTATAGACCGGGTCCACGATGATACGTTAGTTCACCATGAACTAAACAGATGCTCAAGGTTGACTTTTGTTGATTGAACGGCACAATCAACCAAAAGAAAGATAGACTGATAGACTAGGTCTGGCACAAGAATATGACATATGGCTAATGGTCTAGCGACCAAGTCCACGAATGAATTCTGGGTTAATGGCATATTAGATTTTCAGGGATAAGACAAGGACGGATGGAATCGACATTCAGTGCGATCCGATCTGGGGTCAGTCATACATCAACGAAGAGACTTTACGAAAATAGAGCGATAACGATATGTAGTAAGACAGAGCACAAATATCTTACTACGGTGGACACAACGAGGGAAACCACAATACCGGCTGCGCAGCTCACGATGAACTCAGTTCATCGAACCGGTCTTAAGTTAGGTTTTGGTCTGGCTTTGCAGATGATAGAAAGATAAAGCCAGACTTACAAGGAATGGGGTTAGATTACGTCAAGGTGATAGAAAAGGTAAGGACATCACATTACGGCTTCCACTTGCACGCACCCATGCGATGACAGCGATACGATGATAGCAAACCGTTAACGGCGGGTCGTTAACGACGAAACGTTAACAACAGAACGTTAACGATGAAACGTTAACGGCGAAACGTTAACGGCGGAACGTTAACGGCGAAGGCGAAGCGATGACGGGACGCATATGAAATAACAAGGTGGCGACCATCGGCTGATAGATAGGGCAGCGAGGTCATGACATGGCAACTACATGGCAAATTTGTGCTGGCCAAATGGGTACTGCCGAGGCAGTTGACACGCAAAACGGAGCAATGATTTAATAGCCGAGATACCAATGAATAAAATAAAATAAACAGAAACTAAAAATTATAATAAAAATACTGGCAGATAGAGAATGAATTTAGATGAATTTAAAAATTTGAATCACTCGATTCCAAGTTCGGATGGAGGAGAATGGATCAAACGAAGTTTGACTAGAAAGAAAATCCTGAAATTACGAAATTGCACTGTAGCGTCGCTACAGTGCTTCGTTTTTCGTCATTCTGGCTGTTTAACAGAGCTCCATTAGAGGCCTTTTTGCACAAACATTACTAGAGATTGGGGGCATGGCAGCGCAAGGGGAGTGACAATATGGAACGAGGACGACGATGCGGTACCAAGGCAAGCAACGGCTCAGCGAACGGTGGCCTAGAGCGGCGCCGGCGGCACTAGCGGCGACGGCGGCTTGCCCTGCACGAGGCGCGGCCGGAGGAGAGGTGGACAGAGTGGGGGCACGTGCGCACGGGGACGGCGAGGTGACGGGGAGACCGATGGGGTGGTCGGCCGGAGGTGGGAGTGCGCGGGGAGGCGGCACGATGGCGACATGGCGATGGCTCGGACGGCACACGGCAGCGGCGCGTTCCGGCAGCGGGGAAGGGCGGCCGAGGGGTGGGATGGGGGCGGCAAGGTGAGGGGATGCCCATGGACGTGACGGCCGGCGGCGGGGATGACCGGAGCGGCGGCGAGGACGACGGCCGATGTGACCAAAAACGGTCCCAATGGCATGGCGGCCAAAAACATGATAAAACGCAAATTTTCTCAAAACTAACGAGAGCACGGTGTGGAGTAAGATCATACTAGGCTACATCTAAAAGGAATTTGATTGGGGATTACCGGTTTGGGAGGAATCGACGACGAACGGAACTCGACTTGGCGACGAACGAACGCACGTTCCCGGAGCAATTCTTGATGAAACCTGGATTTTCTTGAGGGGTTATGATCTACACACTAATGCGCACAAGATGACGCGAACGGAATTCGATTTGCCTTACCGGATCAAAAGATGACACGGCGATGTCAACGGAGGACGTCCGGCGATCGTTTCTTCGATTTTTGGGAGGGCAATCGTTCTGGAAATGGAGGGCAAGGGTGAGCACAGGATGGAGGATGTCAAGATGAAACTTTTGAGTACTCGCACACATTGAGGGAAGAAGAAACGGAAGAGTTATGGCTAAAACAAGAAACGGCAAAGAAGTGCTTGCAGATTTCGTTTCACTTTATTTTAGTGGGGAAAACTGTAGAAGAATTGAAGTCCTTGATGGTATGGTCGTTTTGCAACTGACCTCACTCAATTTCGTTGAGAATTGCAAAAGTTATGAGCATTTGAAGTTTGGGCTGCAAATGGGGCTGGAACGTGAACAGCGCGCACGGCTGGAGGTTGAAGATGAACAGTGCTGGACACGTGTCGCTTTCTCATTGGTTGGAAGAAATGAAGAGACAAAAGCGAGAGAAATAAAATAGCAAAAATGATCTAAAAATCTTGGAAACATTTCTAAAAATACTAGAGATTATTTGGAACCCAATAAAATTAGTTTCACTGAATTTTTATGAGTTTTGGAATTTAGATAATTCCGGAACGAATATACTAGATTTAACGAAAGACCGCGAGAGATAAAATATCAGAGAGATTCTATAAATCTTAGAAAAATTCCCAAAATCATTATAGAATATTGGAAACCTAATTCCATGAATTTTGATATTTTTGGAGTATTTTGGAACTCGAGTGAAATTTCGAATAAGGACCGGAAATTGAAATTTTGAATTTGCGGACGATAAAGAATTGAACTCCGAGTTTTGGAAGGATATGGATGCCAGGTTAATTAGAACATCGAAGGAAATCCAAATTTTGAATTTAAATGGAATTCAAAGGAAAGGTTTGAATTGGAATTTGGATATAGAATTGCCCGAACAATTAATAATTTAAATTAAAAAAATCCAATAAAAATCCAACTAACATTCAAATGTTTAAATTAATAATTTTAATTAGTTTTTAGCAAATCTCAAATTTGGGAATTTCCCTGAGATACAAAGAACACTGTAAAAACTAAATTTTACATTACTTGATGTACACAAAAGGCACATTAAATTGTTTTAGATTTAGAAAATTATAAATTAAGCTTCTTTGATCAAATAAGATTGATGTAAAATTTTTGGAAAGCAAATTTAAATATAAATTTTTGAAAATCCAAATTTTGGGATGTTACAAACCTCCCCCCCTTAACAGAATCTCATCCCCGAGATTCGGGCTGACTAAAGAATAGGTTCGGGGAAACTGAACCTTCGAGACTCTCTGCACTTGCAGTCAACTGCACACTTAGCGGAATTGCTTCGAGGTCAAACACTGAATAACATCCTCCTACTGGGTCAAATTCTGACCGGTTGCTCCTTGCAGGCAAGATCCTTTTGCAAACTTAATTGGCTTCAACTGGGTCTGCTTTCTGGCATATGAAACACTTCTTCTACTGAGGCTCTTGGAAGACAATCTGCACTCTTCCTAACAATGCTGACAACTTCCATTGTTAAGCAACTTTTTTTTCCACTGACACTTAATTCTTTACTTCTCTTGGAAACTGGACAAGCTGCTCCTGACTGCGAAAGCAACTTGCTATTCTGTGGTCTTGGTCGAAGATTGAACATCATTTCTGTTGAGTTGGTTCTTGAGAATATCTCTTGATCTGAGAAACTCAAGCTGATTGATAATTGCTTCACTGCGCTTGACAATCTTGGACGATTCGTTGATCCTTTCATTTCACTACCAATGACCTTCGCAGTAAGGAACATTGACCGAAATGAATCTGGTAACTTTTAACATCATGACTGAGTCCTGGAATTCTGGAGATTCTGAATTAGTCTTATCTTATTGGACTTGTCAAGAGCATGGATAAAAATACCAGCTCTGATGATCTGTTGGTCTGATATTATCTTTGTCGGTTTGGTTCTCGAGTAGCAACTAGAAATTCTATATCAGCTAAATATTCTTTCCATAGCGAATTAATGCTTCAATTACCACTGAAGTAAAGGTACTGGTCTTCAATATGCTAAATCAACAAATTTTTGTCTCTACATCACATTACTGAGAACTCAGGCTCTATGGCCAACATACACATGAACATTATATGGTAAAGTGAATGCTCAAAGACATATCAAATCCTTTATTGCCCTTAATACTTTTGATTTAGAATTCTGGGTACATTTATTCCACAAATAGGAATTACTAAGAGAATTCCTTGACATTACTCTTATAGACTAGAGTATGGCATCACGGCTTCTGAAACTTATTGGTAGCTTCAACAGTCAGTCGTCTTTTCTTCAACTGCTTCTTGGAACAATCGGCTTCTGTTGTTGCTTCAGGCATACTTGGCAATACAAGCTCAACTGAGGTAGCTTCAGGAACAATTTCAATTCCACAAGGTACTTCATATTTGAATGGGCATTGCTTGGCAAAGTGACCTCTTTTACGGCAGGCATAGCATAATCGATTCTTTGATGCTTCACCATGCGATCTTAGTGTTATGCTTTGAACTGAACTGACTTCTGGGATGACTGAAGGTGAAGTGGATGCTTGATGCTTCTGGGGACATCGTCTGACATAGTGACCTTGTTTACCACAAAGGAAACAACTTCCTAGTGACTTTGACTTGCTTCTTTTCTGCGGTAGCTTGCTAGATTCTTGGTATTTCTCTTTTAACTGTTCCTGTGACAAGGCATGGGTAGATGACAACATGCCTTTCTTTGCTAACTCTTGAACCATAATGGCTCGGAAATTTTCTCGTTGACGTTGCATTGTAGAGGTCAATACTGAATACATAGCACACTGGCTTGGGCAATGATCTTGGCCTTCACAAAGGAAACATTAAATTTTACTATTCGGACATTCTCTAAGAGGATGGTTCCCTTCACAACTGGAACAATTGATATGATGCTCGTCCGAGGTATGTCCTATGACTCCACAATGGGTACATGCACGATCCTCTGACTTGCCTAGTTCTATGAACTTTGCAAACTTGCACTGAGAACGCACTGTTGAATTTTCAACCGGTGAAACTGGAGATTGCTTTTGATCAACATCCGCTCTAACACCGATACTAGCGGCAACATCCGAATCGACTTGGACGCTTCAAGAATATCGCCATGTTCACATCGAAAACTTCTCCATCGGTTGACTGTCCAAGGTTAATAGGCAAGAGGGAAAAGCATAGACAAGTAACTAAGAACTATTACGGGGATTAGGTTTAACCCAAAACCTCAAATTATACAATCATTATTTACAACTTGGTATGGTCGCTCACAAAAGCCTAAGGGCCATGCGACACATACTGCAAACTCAGCAAACAGAAAACCAAATTAACCTAAGCACACAAGTCTAACGTCTAGAAAGGGAAACACTCCTAACTTAGACACACGCGACTCTCACACATGAGTCTCAACAGCTACTCAAGCACTGATTCTTCGAATTTCTTGAACACTTCATCGACACTGGTTCTTCTATCTTCTGGAATACTTCATCAGCACTCTTTCCTTGAGCTCAACGATTCCTGTCTTCACGATCTTCAGGTTCAGTAATGGCATCCAGTGCTTTCTCCTAAAGTGTGAAACATCGTTATCTATTCAAGACAATTGAGGTAAGATTGTCAACTTAAATCGGCGGGGAAAGATAGAAATTTCAGCAAAAGGGGAAAGGAATGGAAGAATAAGATAAGTCAAAAACTTGTTATTCTTCAAGTTAAATTTTCTCTTTAGAAAATAATTTTGAAGTTCCTAAAGAACGGCCAAACTATCTAGGGTCAAGACCTACAGTCAGTATGCTCTGATACCACCTCTATCGGGACCCGAATTCGCATCCGAAACCCTCGTGTTTTCAAAGACTAGTCCCCAGATCGATCGCTAGTGCCCACAGCTAACAAAGATGAATATCACAATCATACACAACGGAATAATAAATAAAGTATTCATCTATTAATATAACATGTTGAACAACCTTAAAGTCAACTTACAATTGTGAAGCCTAGATGGCTTCAACTCAGAGAAAAACGAACAGCAATGGAACGAAGAACGTCGGTGAATCCCATCAAAATACCACAGGCATTTGACAAGGTTTAACTCCTAGATATTCGCCTTCTTGCAGAACTTCTCCTTCTTCGAAGACAAAGACTTCTCCTCAACTGGTGATGTTTTGTTAAAGCAAGGGTGAGTACACAACCGTACTCAACAAGTCATGCACAAAATGCAGTTCTATTACTACATGCATCGCTTATTCCAAAGGAATGGCTGAATGGTTCTTTTGCAATAAAGCCGCATTCACAAATAATCATAAATAGATAGAAAAGCAGTAAAACAAGTAATACTCATAATAGATTTCGTAATCATTCTCAAGTAAAGCATTTCTCATCCTTAACCAATTTCCATATCACATTGTCCACATTTCCAACCTCATTTTATTTTCAAAACTCTACCCCTTGACTGTAATTCCCGAGCATTGTCCAGTACCGCGGACTCGGCTATTCGAATAGTTTTTACACTCTGCAGAGGTTGTACACTTTACCCACAAGATACAATCAACTCATCACGTCAGCCGTGAATCGCCATACAGGAGTATGCGAATGAGCGATTATAACAAAGCCTTTCAGAAACTTCTATCTCAACCTAGGAACCTCTCCGGGTTGCCTTCACTATCACTTCCCTCGCTCAGAGCCGAAGTATAGGACCGACGAACACCGTTGGATAGGGTACCAAGCGCAAGACAGTACGCTCCCCATCTGATCAACCCCTGGATGATCGCCACCCGAGGTATCAAAGGTGAGATATCGTAATCCTACTAAACTAGGTCTTCCCATTCAGACAAGTGGTTGTACGGGTGACTCAGGTCAAAGGCTTGCAAGGTGAAGTCCTTAACTGACCAGGGCAAGACATCCTTCTCTCAAAATTGGCGCACAGCCCTCACAACACTCAACCCACCAAAATTCCACGATGGCCCACCTGGCATAAAGCCACTTTCCACTTGCCCCAGTATAAATCCTTTATCACCCCAGTTGATTATTGTGCAACACAATGCCAACAACAACTCAACATCCATGTAGAACCAAGCTGGTTCCACATATCAACATCATCGTGTGGCAACACGTCACACCATTTCACAAACACAATTCATAATCCATTAATCAGTATTATTCTTTTATTTTCAAAAGACATGAGTTGCGTGGCATGGCTAAGCAATTGTACACGGTCTAACCAACCCACGTTGGCAAGTAATAACAACCAACTAATAATCAACCATCTTAGGGTGACAAATGAATTATGGCATACAAATAATCATGGCAAGGTGATATTAGCAATTGGGTTAAATAACTAATCCCAAATTAATTTAAATCATTTTAATCTTGAACTAGCATGCAATAATTTAAATCAAAGTAAATTTGTAAAACTGGGAGCAATATGATCAAAGCACGACTTGCCTGGCCCTTGCAATTTTTATTATTCTTTACTCTTTATCTTCGATCCTTGTTCCTCGATCTTCAATCTTCGCTTGCTTGATCCTCAGCTCCTTCGAGCGACTTTCAGCAACGCGTCTAATGATAAACAAACACAAATACAACAAAACTCAAAAGGCAAATCAAGTAAACTCCAAATTAAGAACGAATAGCATTGGGCATAACGGTTTAGATGAAATTAGGAACTGGAATGGATTAGCTCAATGATTAGACAAAATGGAACGGCTTCCGGAAAATACATCGAAGAGAAAGATTAATAACTAGAAAAGAAGGAATAGTATTCCGAAGAATATTTCTTCCGAAGTTATTATCTTGATTGGATAGCCGATGACATATGGACTCTCGATCTATAGACCGGGTCCACGATGATACGTTAGTTCGCCATGAACTAAACAGATGCTCAAGGTTGACTTTTGTTGATTGAACGGCACAATCAACCAAAAGAAAGATAGACTAGGTCTGGCACAAGAATATGACATATGGCTAATGGTCTAGCGACCAAGTCCACGAATAAATTTTGGGTTAATGGCATATTAGATTTTCAGGGATAAGACAAGGACGGATGGAATCGACATTCAGTGCGATCCGATCTGGGGTCAGTCATACATCAACGAAGAGACTTTACGAAAACAGAGCGATAACGATATGTAGTAAGACAGAGCACAAATATCTTACTACGGTGGACACAACGAGGGAAACCACAATACCGGCTGCGCAGCTCACGATGAACTCAGTTCATCGAACCGGTCTTAAGTTAGGTTTTGGTCTGGATTTGCAGATGATAGAAAGATAAAGCCAGACTTACAAGGAATGGGGTTAGATTACGTCAAGGCGATAGAAAAGGTAAGGACATCACATTACGGCTTCCACTTGCACGCACCCATGCGATGACAGCGATCCGATGATAGCAAAGCGTTAACGGCGGGTCGTTAATGACGAAACGTTAACAACAGAACGTTAACGATGAAACGTTAACGGCGGAACGTTAACGGCGAAGGCGAAGCGATGACGGGACGCATATGAAATAACAAGGTGGCGACCATCGGCTGATAGATAGGCAGCGAGGTCACGACATGGCAACTACATGGCAAATTTGTGCTGGCCAAATGGGTACTGCCGAGGTAGTTGACACGCAAAACGGAGCAATGATTTAATAGCCGAGATACCAATGAATAAAATAAAATAAACAGAAACTAAAAATTATAATAAAAATACTGACAGATAGAGGATGAATTTAGATGAATTTAGAAATTTGAATCACTCAATTCCGAGTTCGGATGGAGGAGAATGGATCAAACGAAGTTTGACTAGAAAGAAAATACTGAAATTACGAAATTGCACTGTAGCATCGCTACAGTGCTTCGTTTTTCCTCATTCTGGTTGTTTAACAGAGCTCCATTAGAGGCCTTTTTGCACAAACATTACTAGAGATTGGGGGCATGGCAGCGCAAGGGGAGTGACAATATGGAACGAGGACGACGATGCGGTACCAAGGCAAGCAACGGCTCGGCGAACGGTGGCCTAGAGCGGCGCCGGCGGCACTAGGGGCGACGGCGGCTTGCCCTGCACGAGGCGCGGCCGGAGGAGCGGCGGCCGGAGTGGGGGCACGTGCGCATGGGGACGGCGAGGTGACGGGGAGACCGATGGGGTGGTCGGCTGGAGGTGGGAGTGCGCGGGGAGGCGGCGCGATGGCGACATGGCGGTGGCTCGGACGGCACACGGCAGCGGCGCGTTCCTGCAGCGGGGAAGGGCGGCCAAGGGGTGGGATGGGGGCGGCAAGGTGAGGGGATGCCCATGGACGTGACGGCCGGCAGCGGGGATGACCGGAGCGGCGGCGAGGACGACGGCCGATGTGACCAAAAACGGTCCCAATGGCATTGTGGCCAAAAACATGATAAAACGCCGATTTTCTCAAAACTAACGAGAGCACGGCGTGGAGCAAGATCATACTAGGCTACATCTAAAAGGAATTTGATTGGGGATTACCGGTTTGGGAGGATTCGACGACGAACGGAACTCGACTTGGCGACGAACGAACGCAAGTTCCCGGAGCAATTCTTGATGAAACCTGGATTTTCTTGAGGGGTTATGATCTACACACTAATGCATACAAGATGACGCGAACGGAATTCCATTTGCCTTACCGGATCAAAAGATGACACGGCGATGTCAACGGAGGACGTCCGGCGATCGTTTCTTCGATTTTGGGAGGGAAATCGTTCTGGAAATGGAGGGCAAGGGTGAGCACAGGATGGAGTACGTCAAGATGAAACTTTTGAGTACTCGCACACGTTGAGGGAAGAAGAAACGGAAGAGTTATGGCTAAAACAAGAAACGGCAAAGAAGTGCTTGCAGATTTCGTTTCACTTTATTTCAGTGGGGCAAATTGTAGGAGAATTGAAGTCCTTGATGGCATGGTCGTTTTGCAACTGACCTCACTCAATTTCGTTGAGAATTGCAAAAGTTATGAGCATTTGAAGTTTGGGCTGCAAATGGGGCTGGAACGTGAACAGTGCGCACGGCTGGAGGTTGAAGATGAACAGTACTGGACACGTGTCGCTTTCTCATTGGTTGGAAGAAATGAAGAGACAAAAGCGCGAGAAATAAAATAGCAAAAATGATCCAAAAATCTTGGAAAAATTTCTAAAAATACTAGAGATTATTTGAAACCCAATAAAATTGGTTTCACTGAATTTTTATGAGTTTTGTAATTTAGATATTTCCGGGACGAATATCTGGATTTAACGAAAGACCGCGAGAGATAAAATACCAGAGAGATTCTATAAATCTTAGAAAAATTCCCAAAATCATTATAGAATATTGGAAATCTAATTCCATGAATTTTGATATTTTTAGAGTATTTTGGAACTCGGGTGAAATTTTGAATAAGGACCGAAAATTGAAATTTTGAATTTGCGGACGATAAAGAATTGAACTCCGAGTTTTGGAAGGATATGGATGCTAGGTTAATTAGAACATCGAAGGAAATCCAAATTTTGAATTTAAATGGAACTTCAAAGGAAAGGTTTGAATTGGAATTTGGATATAGAATTGCCCGAACAATTAATAATTCAAATTAAAAAAATCCAATAAAAATCCAATTAACATTCAAATGTTTAAATTAATAATTTTAATTAGTTTTTAGCAAATCTCAAATTTGGGAATTTCCCTGAGATACAAAGAACACTGTAAAAACTAAATTTTACATTACTTGATGTACACAAAAGGCACATTAAATTGTTTTAGATTTAGAAAATTTTAAATTAAGCTTCTTTGATCAAATAAGATTGATGTAAAATTTTGAAAAGCTAATTTAAATATAAATTTTTGAAAACCCAAATTTTGGGATGTTACAGTACTCTTAAGTGTTTACCAATGTGTTTATACTCTTGTGCAGTAATCATTTAATGTTACCACTTATTATGATTTATTGTTGTGCGATACATGAATTGATATGATGCACTTTGCTGAGTTTTGGACTCATGCTTGTTTATTTAATTGTTTTTAGGTGGTACATGGAAAGCAGCATATGGGAAAGGGGTTGTCGGGACCCGGGTTTGCAAGTCCGGACTCTCTGTGTATTCAGCACTAGTCCAGGATCACGCTAGTGCACACAGTCTCAACATTGGTACATATCACAGTCATAACCAACGAAATAATAAGTACTTTAATTAAATACTCAAACTAGTTGATTGACCTTATGGTCAAGTTACAAAGATACGCCTCGCAGGGCAAAGACTTATTAAAATATTCAAATGCAGCGGAAATAAACTCGTGGCGCCAACCAATTTGCCACAGGCAACTGACTGGGCTCGCTCCCTAGTTTGTCGGCTCCTCCGATACTCCTCCTCCCGAGCAGGGGTTGCTTCTTCTTCAACTTGAAGTTGTGTTGTTGTGGGGTGAGTACTTTGAGCACTCAAAGAAGTCATGCATGTAATGCAAGTCTAATATTCTACATGCATGGCTTAGTACAAAGGATAGGCTATGGTTCATGAGCTGATAAAGATTTAAGATAAACAGTAATAGATTGCAAAGCAACAAAAACAAAGAGTAGGAATAATAACTTTCACCAAACATTTCAATCGTAAATTATTTTTCCATCCTAAGTCAAGTTCATCATTACCAACCCAAGCATTTTCCATAAACAAGTCATTTTCATGAAATTCTAACCCTTGATCAGAATCACCGAAGCGATGCTCAATACCGTGAGCACGGCTATTGAATAGGTTGTACACTCTGCAGAGGTAATACACTTTACCCACAAGATACATCAAATACCACCAAGGCAAATAACCGTGAATGTAAGCCTTTCCAAAGTTCCATCTAAACCCAAGACGCCTCGCTAAGGTTTCAACACTTGGAGGGATGGTTACCACACCTGGGGCCCCCTCTTGCGCCATGTGAGTTCTCATTCCGCTTCTCCGGGCCTCACACCACCACGACAGTACCAAAGAATAGATTTCCCAGTTTACTCAGCTAAGTCCGTCCCATTACGGAGCTTGTGGTTGTATGATAGACTTAGTTCAAATGCTTGCAAGGTTAGGTCCTTAATTGACCGAGGCAAGACTAACCAAGTGTAACTCAAATATCCATGTCCAATAAAAACCAAATACGACCGCCCAGTTGCCACTCTTGGCCCACCAGAAATATTCTTGCCATTTGCCCCAGTCTAAATCATTTTCCCACCCCGGTTCTTTACCATTGCACCACGTGCCATCATCAACTCAATAACACATGTCTCTTTCATAAAACATGTTCCATATCTCATTAAGTCAAAATTTACTTTGGTATTCCAAAATCATGACATGTCCACGTGGCAGGGCTAAGCACACTACTTCGATCTACTTAACCCATGTTGGCAAATTATTATTGTCCAACTAGTAATCCATAACCTAGGGTGACAAAAGGGTTCATGGCCTACAATTATATATGACAAGGTGGCATACAACGACTAGGCATTTAGCTAATCCCAAACTTATTCAAAGTCATTTCTATCAAATTAGCATGCAATAGTTTAAAACGAAATAATTTGCTCTAATAGGTTCAACATGATCAAACACAACTTGCCTTCAAAAAGTGCTGGTTCTGGTTCCTGAACTTGCTCTCGGTCGAACTTCTCCTCGAAATCCGGGTACTTCAACGTCTCACGCAGAACGCAATTAAACACCAATAAATAAATAAACAGTAGACCAACAGTGCTCAAAAATTCAATTAAAATTCATAAACAGAAAGATCACAATTTTACAAATTTATAGAAATTGGAATCACTCAAATCGGAGTTAAAACGCAAAAGTTATAAGCATTTGAAGTTTCAAAATATGTTTAAAATCAATATACCGAATTAAATAAATATTTTCTTTTTCGGAAAATTAATTATTGCGTCATCCGTGACACGTGTCGACACCAGAGAGTGACACGTGGCCTTGCTGACGTCAGCCCTGATCGGCTCCCGTGATGACGTCAGCATGACGTCATCGTGACGTCAGCACGACTCACTGACAAGTGGGTCCCACCGTGACGTCAGCATGACGTCGGCGAAGGACGCCACACGCCGCGGTGCGTCGCGGCCGACGGTGGGCCCCGTGTCAACGACTTCGGGTGAACGAAGGCACGAAGGCGATCGACGTGTGGGTCCGCTATTGCCGGTGACACGCGCGCGCCGATCGCTTCGCGGTGAGGTCGACATGTGGGTCCGCTTTGTCGGCGTCGCACACGATGAACGGCGACGTGGCACGGCGGTGGCCCTTGGATTTGCATCTAACGGTGGAGTTTTGAAGATTGGGTTTACTGTTTTCAAGGCGACGTGGCGAGATCTGGATTGTTGGTGCGCGATCGGACGGCTGTGGAAGCTCGGGGCGACGGTGATGGAGCGGCGGCGCTGGCTTAACCGGAGACGGAGACGAAGACGTACGGCGCGGCGTTCCAGGGCTCCTCCGGCGACGTGCGGTGATGCTTCCGAAGCGGCGCGACGCGTTGAGTCCAATGGTACCAACGGCAGCGGCGGAGAGTCACCGGCGGCGACGGGGCGACGCAAAGAATTCGGCGGAAGGCTTCGGGAACTTCGGCGAGCTCTTGCGGCGAGGCGGCGGCGTCTCGGGCGGCGTGACGCGTACGGATGGGTGCGGCGCGAGGTGAGGAGCACGGCACGGGTGGCGGCGCCTTAAATAGCCCCCTCGGCGTCCATGAAAAGCGCGGAGACCGAGGCCCACACGGGCGGCGGCGGCGGAATCCGGCGAGGATTCGGCTTGGGTGACGTGGCGCGATGAGAGCCGTCGGATGGAGATCGAACGGCCACCGCGTTAGGGTTTTCCCGGACGGGCCGCACAGTACTCGGCCCAACACTATTCATCGGAATTTTTAATTCTTTTTCGATTTAAAATAATTCCCGAAATTCAAATAATTTATTTGGGGCTTTAAAATATCGAGAAAATTCGAAAAATTCTCATAAATATTTTAGGACATTTGTGACTCAAATAAAATATTTTCAGCAAAACTTTATTTTAACTTTTCCATTATTTAATTAATTTGATAAATGGTTTAATTCAAAATAAATTCAAATAATTCCAATAAATCCAAATAAATTCCAGAAATTCCCAAAAATTCAAAATACCAATAAAATGCAAGAAAAGCAAAAATTGGGGTGTTACAGGGGTTTAGCACCACTTCACTCACACTGGACATCCATGTAGTCATTGTAATATATTTCTCTTGTGATTGGTGCTAGGTTTCAAATACTCCCTCTTGTCTAATTTGCTTTTGTAAGGAGTCTATGGTTGCATGGAGATATGTTTGGCTAACCTGATGTATCTTAAGTTGTTTATGTGATTCACTATATGGTTATTGCTTTGTTTTGCTTCCCTCACTAAGAATGATACTATGGTTGTTATATGTTGCATTTGCTCTTCCTTGTTATTTATGCTCGAACGGTTATGTCATGATTTCTACTATGTTGTAGTTATGCTGTGTTGAGTTTGTTTCATTTATCCTATCTTGCAAAAAAAATACTCTTATGATTGTGTAGTGATTAGATCTTAATGTTTGTGATGTTTTGTGGTTGAAAGTTATTCTATGTACGTAGAGGTCATGCTGAAATTTTTTGTATTTTGGGTTGTTTGGTTGTTGAAGGATCGGAATGGCGAACAGAGGGGGGTGAATGGTCGCAATCACATTTTCGCACACACAGTATTCTAAAAGACAAACACAAATGATCGCCCAAAAAGTTGGAGGTTCTTCAGAAGAAAAGCTGGTAGTACTCTATAGGAGTAGGTGAGAGTACCAGACCCAAAAGTTCCTCACGAACAGATACCTCAACCAAAAACAAGAATCACAAGAACTTTTGATCGGCTAAACAAAACTAGCAGAAATATGGTAGATGAGATCTTGGTTCACCCAGAAACTTGATTCCTGAACCGATCATCGAGATTAATCTCAAGGATTCAACCTTTCTATCTGAGAAGAGAGATCACTTAAAGAGGAGCAGAAAGAACAGGGAAATCGGCGTAAGGCTTGCTCCTGATTTAGAAAAGAGAAAAGATCTGGAAGGCTTAGACACAGCAAGCTAGGGGCGCACAAAAATGAAATACAAGATCAATCAACTGAAGAATGCAAAAGACGCAAGAAAGAATGTAGACGGAAGAATCAACTTGTGTGAAGTAAATTGCGTAACTTAAATTGCAGAAAGTAACTTGCATAAAGTAAATGATAGAAGGAAAAATAGAAGTATTGAAATCTTTGATATGTATCTTGTATTCCTGGAAGGGAGGTTACACAGCCACACACACAAAAGTGGGCAAAGCTCAACTGAGCACTCAAAAACCTCTAAAAACCCTTTTGGGATCCCTCGCCTCCTCACACTGTTGAGGGAGGCACCCCTCCATATTTATACAACTCTTGGGCCACCTACCACCCTTAGATGCAGCTCTCAACCCTAGAGACTCATCTAAGGGCTAGGAAGCGCCCACTCACATAGCCTGCAAGGGGAAACCCTAAACCCGCTAACACAGGGTTTTTCTTGCACGGCTCTCAAAGCATACTACTAGACCCGCTATTCCTATCAACTAGACTGTACACCAACAATCCTCATTGATTCTCGCAGCATCTAGCTACTATCTGTTCCTTCCCATGCTTCTTTGGCTTGCCCGAACTCCGTCTCCAGTCATCTTCCGGCGATCTCCCAACCGTTCTGGACCTCCGATGCGCCTCGCCTAGTCCCAGTCATCTTCCACCTCACCATGAAACCTTTCACATAGCAATGCTCACAATCATATTTGCTGGTTATCTCAAAATAGTCGAACACAACTTAACCACAACCAGTCGGCAAACCCATATACTCAATATAGGCATCAAGATAGCATTTACTATATATTCTCTCCCTTTTGCTTTGTTTTTATGCAAGAAATGCAGCCTAAAGGAGCTTTGAATATTATCCGAGTGACCAAGAAGATAAGTTATGACACCAAGCTAAGTTATGACAAGAATAGACTATGCTAAGTCGTGGCCAAGTGCAAATAAATATTTTGCTAGAAAGATTTAATTGAAACCATGTTATTTTTAGCAAGGTTGAACATGAGCAACACTTGTCATTAGTTTCAAAACTAGAGGCAGAGCCATTCAAAGGATCAAATGGAAAACCGAGAGTTCAACCTACTCAACACTTTGGGGAGTCTATAAGTTCATACAAAGTTCTTTGATCTTAGACATTTTTTTAATTGGATGCAAAAATTTTTTTGAATCTTTGAAAATATATAGCGGGGTGCAAATGTTTGACATTATTTGCATTCTTTACCCACATATATATGTATTTGTATTCTTAGAGCATTTAACTAAAATCATATTTGATCATCTCAAGAAGAACTCTTAAGAGAATGATCTTGATCATGCACAACACATTCCAAGTTCATCTCAAGTGCAATGAGAAGCCGTCTTGTGAATGTGAGGTGTTGAGTCTAATGCGCACAAAAGGAGTCAATTTTGCTTCTCTTTCATTTTATCATTTTGATTGCTAAGCTAGTGAAGGACTCAAGTATGGATCAAACAAGATTCACCCAAGTTGCTATAGGGACTCTAGAGAATTCCAGAATTTGACAAATCATGGCAAATACACCTAGAGAAGAAACTTAGCAAGTAAACACAACATGTTTTAACAAGTTTTTTTTTAATTTTTGCAGGCTAAGCAAGTTAAATGAACCTGGATGTATCTAAGCAAGTAATTTTCTTCATAATATACCATGGTGTATAAAATGAAACATGGATCATTTGCATAATAGACAAAGCTCATAAAAAGAAAAAATCAAGTCTATATGCAATGCATAACACAAATTCTTAAACTCCCCCTCAATATGTGATTCCAATATAAGCACAGATCTGGTTCAAATTGAGTTATTAGCAAGATTAAGCTTAAGAAATATATCAGTTCTAAGATATCAGAATTAACTCAACAAAAAGACCAGAAGATCAGAACAGGAAGGAGAGTGTAAGAAACGAACTTCAGACTTCTGGGTAGCAAGAGAGAAGAGAACTTGAGATAACTAAAGAAGAATCAACAAAAACCCAGATAGCAAAGAAAAGAAGGAAAAGACTAAAATAAGATATAATACATAATATACAGATCAGCTCTCCCTCACAGAAGGCCGTAAGGGCACACAACCCCAAGCTCACTCCTCAAGGCAACAAACCTAGAGCTATCTAAAGGCTTGGTGAAGATATCGGCTAACTGGTGGTCACTCTCCACAAACTGAAGCACTATGTCTCCTTTCTCCACATGGTCTCTAAGGAAATGATATCTAATATCAATGTGCTTAGTCCGGGAGTGCTGCACTGGGTTCTTGGCAATGCAAATAGCAGAAGTGTTATAAAAAAAGTGGAACACTCTCTATTTTTAACCCAAAGTCCCGCAAGGTCGAGCTCATCCAGAGTACCTGGCTACAGCAACTAGCTACAGCAACATACTCGGCCTCAGCGATGGACTGAGCGACTCCAGACTGCTTCTTAGAAGACCAAGAGACAAGAGAAGTACCAATGAATTGGCAAGTGCCAGAAGTGCTCTTCCTATCTATCCTATAGCCAGCAAAGTCTGCATTAGAAAAGGCTCTAAGAGATAGACAGGAAGAAGAAGAGTACCAAATACCATAATTAATGGAAGCTCGAAGGTACCTAAAGATAAGCTTCACCGCCTGGCGATGAGAGGCGCGAGGAGAAGCTTGAAAGCGAGCGCACATACACACGGCAAAGTGTATGTCCGGCCGAGAGGCAGTGAGATACAAGAGAGAGCCAATCATGCTCCGGTACTCCTTTTGATTAGTAGACTCACCATCCTCATCGGGCTCGACGACAGCAGTGGTGGCCATAGGAGTCATCACAGGCTTCCCATCAGACATATCAAACTGCCTCAGGAGGTCCCGAGTGTACTTACCTTGGTGCAAGAAAGTACCCTCCTGAGTCTGCTTGATTTGGAAGCCAAGAAAGTAGCTCAACTCGCCCATCATGCTCATCTCGAACTCTGTGCTCATTACTTCAGAAAATTGAGATACGAGAGAATGATAAGAGCCACCAAAGATAATATCATCCACATAAATCTGGATGAGAAGGAAATGAGAATCTTGGTGCTTGATGAACAGAGTATTGTCTACGATACCCATTTTGAAACCATGACTGAAAAGATATGACTTAAGCCTCTCATACCAAGCTTTAGGGGCCTGCTTAAGTCCATATAAGGCTTTGGAAAGCTTGTAGACATGGTTCGGGTATTTGGGGTTCTCAAATCCCGGAGGTTGCATGACATACACCTCTTCCTCAATGAAGCTATTGAGGAATGCATTCTTGACATCCATTTAATAGAGCTTGAAGCCTTGGGATGCAGAGAAAGCAAGCAGGATTCTAATCGCCTCTAGTCTAGCTATAGGGGCAAAGGTCTCCTCAAAGTCAAGACCCTCAATATGAGTGAATCCCTGTGCAACTAGCGTAGCCTTGTTACAAATGACAACCCCATCCTCACTCTGCTTGTTTTTGAACACCCACTTGGTCCCAATAACATTATGACCAGATGTGGGCTCTACAAGCTACCAGACTTTGTTCCTCTCAAAGTTTTCCAATTCCTCATGCATAGCATTAATCCATGATTCATCGGACAATGCATGAGTAACATCCCTTGGCTCAAAAGAGGCAACAAAGGCAAAGTGAAGGCACAAAGATGATAAGCCTGATTTTGAGCGTGTGACACACTCAAATAGATCACCGATGATCTACTCTGGCAGATGAGAATGCTGAATGTGGCGAGGAGGACCAGAAGCAGAGGTGGCCTCTACCTCTTGAGTAGAAGAGGATGAAACAGAGCCACTTGTAGAGGAGCAGTCGGATGGCAAGGGCTGGTCTTCTTGAGGTGCAGAGATGGAAATAGGAGGCACCTCAGGTGCAGAGAAGACTGGATCAGGTGAAACACCAAAATCTTCATCATCCTCTACAAAGATGGTCTCGGAGGGATAAGAAAAGCCTGAAATATCAGGTTTAGCTCCTGGGCTAGCTTCATCAAAGGTTACGTCACAGGTCTCTATGATCCTATTCGCATCACAACTCCAGACCCTATAGCTACGAGAAGAGGTTGAGTAACCTAGAAAAATACCATCAGAAGAACGAAACTCAAACTTATCTAGGTTTCCAGACTTCAAGATAAAATACATGCAACTAAAAACATGAAAATGAGAAACACTGGGCTTTCGCTCATACCTCAACTCATAAGAAGTGCGATGCAAATGTGCTCTCAAGAAAACGCGATTGGAAACATGACAAGCAGTAGCTATAGCCTCATTTCAAAATTTTATGAGTCTTCAGACTCTGCCTAGCATCGTCCTGGCCATCTCAACCAAGGTCATGTTCTTTCTTTCCACTACGTCATTTTGCTGAGGGGCGTAGGGAGAAGAGAACTGATGCTCTAGACTAGAGTCCACACAAAAATTCTCAAAGTAGGAATTCTTGAACTCAGTGCCATTATCACTGCGTATAGCTCGTAATGCACCTGGGAGCTCAATAGACAACCTACTAACAAATCTCCTGAAGTGAGAAAAAGTCTCATCCTTCGAGACCATAAAGAATACCCAAGAATACCTCTAAAAATCATCAACAGTGACAAGAACATACCACTTCCTCCCGCCGGTCAGACTCGATTTGGACCAACAAAGGTCCACATGTAAAAGTTGTCCCGGTGCATCAGTCATCACCACGATGACTGGAGGATCAGAAGCAGTAACTATCTTGCCATGTCGGTAGGGAGAGCAAACTAAGTTTCTAACCATCTTAAGTTTGGGCAAACCACGAATAAGATCGTGGCTGCTAACTCTGGTCAGATGATCAAAACCAATGTGACCAAGTCTCCTATGCTAGAAGGAGAGATCACGGGACTCAGACGCAATCAAACACCAAAGAGAGTCTCTAGAAGAAACAAAAAAATCAGCACGAAATACTCTCCCAAATCTAGAAATCCCACAAACTAACTCTCCTAATGAATCAAGGATTCTACAAGCATTACTCTTAAAGCTTACCTCGAAAGAGTCATCGCTGAGCTGAGAAACAGATAAAAAATTATATTGCAGCTTACTCATTAAGGCAACGTCCTTAAGAATAAAATTTTCATTAGTGCAGAAGGTACCTTTTGCAATAACTCTACCAGAAGAAGCATCCCCAAAAGTGATCAACTCATCACCGGGGTCTCGGACTAGGGAAGAGAACCGAGTGTCTCCTGTCATATGGTGAGAACAACTAGAGTCAACAATCCAAACAACTCCCTTCCCCATCCGACGAACCTGATCAAGTCAAGAGAGAGAGAGAGAGAAGACTCAATACTGGGATAAAGTGAAAACCTAGTGTCGGGACCCGAATCAGCAGATCCGGACCCTCTGTGTATTCTGTACTAGTCCAGGATCACGCTAGTACACACAGATGAACAGTGCTGAAGTACCACAATCATACACAGCGGAATTAATAATTAAGTACTTCAAACATAAATATAAACGAGTTACACGACCTTATGGTCACCTTACATTAATTCGCCACGCAGGGCGATAAATAACAAGTAGCACAAGTTCAACAGCGGAAACAAAAGTACGGTAATGAAACCCCTCGTAGCCACAGGCAACCGACGAGGCTTAACCCTAAATCTCCAGACCTTCGTTATACTCCTCCTCCTAAGATGGTGTCGCTTCTTCTTCTGAGGTTGATGTTGAAGCAAGGGTGAGTATACAACATACACAACAAGTCATGCACAAATGCAGTTCTATTACTACATGCATGGCTTATTCCAAAGGAAAGGCTTAAATCGTTATTTTGCATAAAATGGCATTTCTTTTAACAGATAATCCTATTAGATTAAAAGCGGTAAAACCAATATTATTAAAAATTATTTTCTCAATTCTTTTTCCAGAGTTTGGCACACAGCCATAGTTTCATTCATCAGTCTTTGGCACACGGCCACCCCTTCCACAATTTATTTTGAAAATCTAATCCATTGTCTGTAATCCCCGAGCATTGTCCAGTACCGAGGACGCGGATATTCAATAGATTTAACACACACACTCTGCAGAGGCTGTACACTTTACCTACAGGATACAGTCGCTCACCACACAGGTGATTGATTGCAATAAAGTCTTTCGGATACTAACACTTAACCAGTGAACCTCTCCAGTATTGCCTTTCTAACACTTCCCTCACACAGAGCCAAAGTGTAGAACAGGCGAATACAGTTGGATGGGTACCAAGCCGTAGCACAGGTACGCTCCCCCACACGGTTACACTCTTGTGTAACTGTCGCCCCGAGGTGTCAAAGGAAAGATATTAGAAACCTACTAAACTAGGTCCGTCCCATTCCGGACTAGTGGTTGTACGAGAAACTTAGTTTAAAGGCTCGCAAGGTGAAGTCCACACAGCCTTTACAATCTTTAATACATCCCGCTGCCACACAGGCCCACCTGGCACGAAGCCTTCTTGTCACTTGCCCCGGTCCAAATCATTTTCCACCCCGATTTGCATTTATGTAACACATGCCAATGCCTACTTCATTGTACGAGTAGAACCACACAGGTCGCTACCCCCAATTACATCTCATGACATCATCGCATTATTCCAAAATGCGTTTCATAATTGTTTAGTCAATATTCTTTTGCAATTTTGAAAGTTATTCCACGCATACAAGCATACTAAGCAACTAATCACGGTCTAGCCTCCCGTGTTGGCTTTATAATAGCAACCAACTCCATTTAATATCTTAGGTTGACAAGGATTTCAGGGCATACAATTAATATTACAAGGTGGCATTAACAAGGTAGGGTTATTATCTAAACTACCCAAGATTAATCAATATCATTTTCTTAATTAATATAGCGTGTATAGTATAAATGGAAATACATTTTAAAAGTCTAGGGGCAATATGGTCAAAGCATGACTTGCCATCGAACAACAGTTGATTCTGGTCTGGCTCTTGCGATGGTTCTCCGAAATCCTCCCCAACAGCTTCCGGCAATTCGGAGTCTACACGCATTCAAGCGAACATACAATGAATACTCAATACAGATGACAAGATCAACTCTAAAAATAATTTAAAATTCACTAATAAATAGTTCACATTTTTACAAATTTTTAGGAACTGGAATCACCCAATTCGAGTTTAAATGCAAAAGTTATAGCATTTGCAAGATTATGAAAATTCAAATAAATGAATAACAGAATTACTCTATTTATTTTCCTACTGAAAATCCGGTTAAATCCTCTCGGCGTGACACGTGTCAACACCCGAGACAACCACGTCATCACGGTCACTGACATCTGGGCCCCGCATGACGTCATGCTGACGTCATCACCCACGGCGCCAAGATATCGCAGTGGGCCCGATGAACGATGCTTTCGTCCACTCATCACCGACACACGGCGCCGCCCGACGGTCCATGCGGCCCAAGATTTCCCGGCCGTTGGATTCAAATCCAACGGTCGGTCCAGTACAGTCGCTGAGGCTTCGGGTGACTACGTGGCGAAATCTCGGCCCTTAATCTAAGATCCGACGGCACTAACAATCGCGTCGACCCAGATCTACGTGGTCGAACCTCCACGGTTGGATGATGATCCAACGGCCACCGATACCCGAGCGATGCACTGCTACCTAGCCTACGTGGCGCAATCCAAGTCAGACATTCCAGATCTAACGGCCTTTATCAAAACATCTACGCAGCAGCTACGTGGACTACTCAGAGCCACACAATTACCATCTAACGGCCATTTTCAACGCTACAACTACCGCTACATGGCGCTATAGAGGCGGTTGGATTAAGGATCTACGGCTGAGATCTATCGAGGCTTATTTAAACTTAACTCTACTGGGAAGAGACATGGCGCTACCTCGGTCGCTGGATGAGGATCCGACGGTCGCTGGAGCTCGGGGGTGTTGACGAAGGCGCAGCTGCGTCTGGTCACCGGACTTGGGGAAGACGAAGTGGGCGACGGTGTTTCCATGCATCTCCGGTCGGAAGAAGTGGCCCAAGCGACGCGGCGTGACACGGCGAACTCGGTGAAGGTCTTAGATGCGGCGGAGAGTGATGGTCGGCGATGGTGAGCGAGGATTAACCGAAGTGGCGGCAGTGCCAACGTCGGCGAGCAAATGTAGAGGCTAGGGGGCACGGCAGAGCACGCGTGAACGGGCAAAAGGTGCAGAGGGAAGTGTTGCACGCAAGGACCTATATCTCCCGCTCGGACAAGCTTTGGAATGCGCACAAAATCCCTGACAAAATCCTCAGCGGCCTACCGGCGACGGCGGTGCACAGTCGCGCCCTCCCGATGTGCTTGGTCACATCCCACCGTCCGATTGCGATCCGATGGCGCGGAAAGAGTAACGATTCGGCGACGCGGTGCCACATGTCGACATCCTAATGGCCACTAATCGAGATCCAACGTCTCACGCGATAAAAGCAATGCGGCTCATCCACGACCGTTCGATCAGGATCGCACGGTCCGAGATTAGCGGCGCTATAGGGTTTTCCGGCGCGAGCACAGTGTTGGGCCCGGCCCAACACTGTAGCTAGCCCTTTATCCGGGTTTTATCAATTAAATTAAATCCAAAAATTCAAAGTAATTATTTAAGGCACTAAAAATACTCGAAAAATTCTAGAAACTATTTTAGGGCATTTAGAGCTTAAATAAAATATTTTTTGTTTACTTTTGATAATTACTTTTATATTGTTTAATTATTCAAGTGAAGGATAAATTTAAATCAAAGTTGATTAATTCCAGAAATTCATCAAAAATTCAGATAAATTCAAATAAAAGCAAATAACTCAAAAATTTTAAATTAGGCCAAATTTCGAGATGTTACACCTAGGAACCCAATACTAAATCACATGACGTCTCAAAGTACCAGCCACAGAAGAAGAAGACTGGATTCTAGTGTCTCTCTAACGATTGACTCTTACAAGATCAGTTGAAGCAACTCTAGTAGAAGATGTAGGGGCTATATCTGAAAATTCCTCACTCCGCTGATATCTACTTTGATGAGAAAAATGAGGAATATCAAACGGACGGTAGAACGACTGACCACGAGCAGCTCGAGGGCTAAATCCCGACTGAATAGCATGAAAACCAAGTCCTGGATGCTGCCCAAAAACAGGTGACTCTTTAACCTGTCTGGAAACAGTGTGAGCCTTAGGAGCACTCAGAATCTGAGGATGAGCCTGAATACCCCTATGAGCAGCAACGCGCTCACGCTTCGTGATCTTGGCGCTTCTAAAATAGAAATCCACAAGGTGACCATCCTTCTTATAGAAGGTGCATGAATACTTCGCCTTGCTAGAGGTAGAAGTGACAAGAGAAGCACCCTTCTGCTCAGAAGTCCCATGGACAACTCCAGCAGACCTAAACACAGTGGTACTCACCCTGGGAGCAACCACTATCGCTCCACTCTTGGATCCAAGCACAATGATAGCAGGACGAGTCCTAGCGTGTTCCAAGTGGTCAAATCCTAGACCCTGATTAAATCTGCAAATTTTTTATTGGTCTAGAATAAGATTTAGCTTCTTCTTGCCTCCTACAAACTTCTCGAGAGTGCTCATGAGATACTCACACTCCTAGAAGAGAGAGGCACATGAAGAACAGGGGTGAGAGGAAGAAGAAGAAACAGAAAGAGAAGAAGAAGCACGTGTATTTTTCTCCCTCAGCACGGCTGCCTCAATCTTGAGGGCCTCACAAGAAACGCAGGGAGCTTCTCTAATCCTGTGGGCTTGGTCTTCTAACTTCTTCCTAAGCTCGACTTGGATTTTATCCAAATCCCCCTCAATCACAGAACAATGCAAGCAACTCTTAAGTGACTTATCTAGTAAGTCCTTATCAAGTTTGGCACACTTGACATTTAAAGCTTCATTGTCAAGTTTTAGTTGCTTACAGCCCTCACATGAGCTGACAGGGTCTTTAGAAGTATGTATTTCAAGTTCATCGTTTCAAGAAGAAAACTTTCTAAGGTGAATGCTCATGGCATCTATTTCAACAAGTAATTTAGGGCAATTATCACATGAAGGAGTAGCATGAGCATGAAGAAAACTAGCATCTAGAGAGGAAGCATCATCAGTCTGAGTGCTAGCATTCTTCGACCTAAGACTTTCAAGTTCAGTTTGCACACTATCATGCAAGGTCCTTAGGTTCTCAAGCTCCACAAGCAGGGCAACACACAAGGAACAGTCATCAGTGACTCGGGAGAGAGAAGATCTAAGAGAAGCTAATTCCCGAGTAAGGATACCTACTTCCTTCTCAAGCTCCACACATCTAGCTCTAGCTCTAGCATGAAGTTTTCCTAATTTGCAAAAAGCCTCATTGAGCTGGTCATAGGAAGGTACCTCGTCCGAGTCGCTGTAGAGCTCAGAGTCGCTGACGCCGTTGGTGTCTACCATGAAGCAACTTTCTTCTCTTGCGGATCATTCTCGCCTTTGTCGCTCCATGTCTCCGTGTCGAAGAGGTTGATGTCGTCAAGGGCAGCGAGGACGAGGTGGAAGAGCTTCTTGTTCTTCGAGAAGTTGCCACCACAGGGATCTTGCTCAGTGTCCTCGGCTTTTACCGACGACACAGATGCCAAAACCGCCGACACAGGGCTCTGTCGTCGGCCTCCCGACGACACAAGTCCCACGACACAGAGTCGATGACACAACCAACCTATGTCGACGGCCATAATAAATCCCGACGACACAGATGCCATCCGGGGTCGGCCCGACACCCAGACATTTGTCGTCGGCTTAACTCAGGCTGCCGATACAGATGGGACACTTGTGTCGTCGGCCAACTTAAAGCTACCGATACAGAGGGGACACTTGTGTCTTCGGCCTAATTAGTACTGCCGACACAGAGTGGACATCTGTGTCCTCGGCCCGGCTATAGCCGATTTATTACGCACCTTTTCGGTGCCGTAACTCGGGCTATCTTGTGTCGTCGGCATGGTTAGAGCCGAGGACACGAGTAGACATCTGTGTCCTCGGCTCGGCTATAGCCGATTTATTACGCACCCCTTCCGTGCCGTAACTCGACTATCTTGTGTCGTCGGCATGGTTGGAGCCGAGGATACAGTTGTAAAATAAAAAAATACTGGGAATTTAAAAAATCCAATTTTAACCTCGCAAAAACCCCATTCCCAGCAGCTTTTATATCCCCAATTGCCCGTAACAATCACAACATATAATTTCACACACATTACCACATTCGTGATTCACCAATACAATGCACAAATGATCACCATCGCACACGTATAGCAAAATCATCAATAAGTCCCAAATTTAGCTCAAACCAAAAGAGTACATCACATTCACAATCAACATGTCTATGTAGAACATGACATACTATTCTACCAACAAAACAAATAACTAAGATTGCGAACCGCGAAGGATCGGCAAACACGTCGTCGATTTAATTGATCTCGCGGCCGATCTTGTGCCATCGAATCACCTCCTGAGCATTCGTCGCAGAGCAGTACGCCTAAGGCGACACCGCAAGATTAGAGGAAACCACAATGTTCAAAACTTTTGTGCATTTGTGTACTTGTATGAATAGTTCACTAAAATCGAACAAAATGCATTACTCGGTGTCGCCGTCTGCGTGAAGAACGACGGCGAGGTGGCATTCTGCGGTTGGCCGGAGGGTCCCGCCGCAACGCATCGTGGATATGATATGTTAGCATCTCAAACGTAAGTACAACGAAGCCAGATACAATCTTAAATACCGAAATAGTTGTACATCCAGAGGTTCGACTCGAGGGCCTCATCGCCTCCTATCCTCCTCTCGCTCCGCCGCCTCCGCTGCTCATCCGCCGCCTCTGCTGCTGCAACTCGCGATCATCTTCGCTGGGCTTCCACTGCATTGGCGGAAGAGGCGGCTGTTGTCGACGTGTCCGACTTGGCCTCAGACGAAGTCGGGCGCCACCACCGAGTCCATGAAGCCGAGCCTCGCCGTGACTCCTCCCACCGAATCGGGTCGAGATGACCGAGGGTCGACCGGCATGGTCAAGGGGTCACTGACCGCACCGTGTTTCTCCTTCATGGCTGCATCAGATGTATCCTACTAAACAAATAAGATATGAAGTGGATTAGCTCGCCACACGATTGCAGAGTCAGAGAGCGTGAAAAGAGAAAGTCACTTACAATCTTCTCCTGGGCAGCTGGGGCCATCGGTGGTTGCGTACCGTCAAGCCGGACACGGGGCGTGTGTGCCTGCGTCCACACGGTGCAATCATAGCATCCATGGACCTTAATTCTACGGCTGCATCCACGTGACATTTGTCGGAGATCGTTGTGCACGCTGCGGTGTCTTTGACACTGCACAAGCATTCGAGGCAAAATTCATTAAGGAATAAATGCCACACATTTGTAAATTAAGTGAACTTGTATAAGAGGAAGAAGGTTACGTGGTAATGAAACCAGGTTAGAAAGTTTGGACGGCCTTGTCCACGACCTCGCCGTTTTAGATTGTCAATTTGTTCGCCCGAAGGTTCACCTGATCCTTCCCACTCTTCTTGAATAAATTGACTACAAGATTTAATATTTATTTCAGACATTTATTTCATAAGTACGTATTTATGACTTATTTCAGACATTTATTGACTTACTCGATGTACACCTTCATTTCATCCATGTTGTCGCATACATACAACTGAATCAAATCCTTTTCCGCTAAGGCCCAAGTCACGTGTGGTGCTTTTGCCGACATTGCATCCGACTTGGTCATGGAACACCTCCAAGTTGGAAGTACTTCTGCGACATGCCTTCTTATACCTTGGTTGTGGCACATGGACCTTGTTTTTGTCGCAGTATTTGTCCGTGAAGTAGGCGATCTCTCGATCACCAAGCTTCGCACATCGCCTTCGACTCATGATTTGTTCTTCACCTTCGCCTAAGACTTTTCATCATGCGCCCACAACATACATCCACCTAAACTGCGCGGCCCCCAACTTTTGCTTCATATGGCGATGAACCAAGAGATGTTGCATGCAATTGAAAAACCAGGGCATAAATCTTCTCGAGCTTTGTCACAAGCACGACAATGTCCTTCTCCAATTCCTCCATCCTCGATGCGGATATCTCTTTGCACGAGCTCTCGATAGAAGAAGCTAAGCTCGCCAAAGTGATCCATATATCATCGTCAACATATCCACGCCACACACCGAAACAGACGCCTATGAAGACTTTGTAGTCATGGGCATTCATCCCATTTAACTTGCATTGCTCTATGCTAACGGCATGTCGAAGGTTCACCGCATAACCATCCGGGAATTTAACCTTTTCCTTAATCCAATCAAGAATCGCTTTATTTGCCCAATGTAAGGCGAATTTTGCCCTAGGTTTCCTCCCATTCTCATCGAGGTTCATGTCCGCCGATCACATATCGAGCTTGATCGCACGTGCTTTCTTGTTATCTCTAGTCTTCGTGGGATGTCGGTTTGTGTTCACGATCGACTCGCATATTTTTCTCTTGGTGCATCACGTCGATGTTGTGAGGTAGCTTCGTGTCTTTTGCATAAGGAAGGTTGTAGATGCTGCACTTATGAGTCCAATGGTGCTCCTCACCATAGTCTTTCACATACCCGATATCCGCTAGATCGTCATGCCGCCGATGATATCACGCACTTCAAACGCTCGAGTGGCCCCTTCTTCACGCCTTGCCTTTGCGAAATGCCTTTTTGATTCCTAAATGGGTGCTTGGCTCCAGAAACAACGGTGACAATGAACCAACAGGACTTACCCCCATTTTTCAAAGGTGAAAGCATCGAGTTACGCAGCATATAGGGCATGACAACTTTCCATGCGTGCTCCACCCCGAGAACATGCCATACGGGAAAATCGTGTATTGACTATAGGTATGCGGCACGATCCTAAAGTTCTTCCCTTGTAGCTATCATGCGCCAAGACTCCTTTAGTCCATAGGTCACCGGCTCTTCTACCAGAGGTTGCATGAATAGATCTAAGTTTTTTCCAGAGACTTAGGCCCTGTATTATAACGGAAAGAAACATGTACTCTTCTTTCAAGCGAGTTGAGGCGGCAGGTTGTACGGGATTGCGAATACCGGCCAGCACGAGTACGGTGCGCTATCATATTGAATGGCGGAACCCGTCGGTCGAGAGGCCTATACGCACATTCCTAGTCTCCGCCGCAAATTCAGTGGTGTTGTTGGTCAAAGTGCCTCCAAGCTTCGCAGATCGACGGATGAATCATCACGCCTCCTTTCACGCTTGCCCTCTTTGTGCCACCTCATGTGTCTCGCCGTGGCCTTGGACATGTACAGACGCCGCAGACGTTGAGTGATCGGAAGAAACGGAATGTTTTCCTGCCACCGCCGTCTGTCTCATTCCACGCTTTGTACATTTAACTTCCTCGCACCGACTCTCATTACAATGCTTAAAGTGAGTCGGCCTTAATCGGTCTTCCAATAAAGCATGCGAACTTTGGGCAATAGTCTATCCTCTCGACGGCATGCCTAACACGCGAAGAAGCTTCTTCGACTCAGAAGATTCGAGTCATCTTGTGTCCACTCGGAAGGAGGCTATCCAAATAGCTTTGCAAAGGTCGTTGAAGCAATTTGTTGACAAAGTTGTACTTGGTCTTCACCGCCATTAGACGCGACATCGCCGAGAGCTGAACACATCGGTATGCTCATGCAAAAGCAACTTGGCGTAATCAAGGAGCTTCTCGAATTGTTCGCAAGTGGCTCTGACTCTTCCTGGGAGAGATCGAAGTCTGAGCCACATCATCCGTGAGCTCGTCTAATCTATCAACTTTGACTTCGTCGTAGCCCTCTTCAAAATCCACAGGGCCACACACCGGCGCCGGACGCTTCCTCTCGCCATGAGCTACCCATACAAAGTAATTTGGTTTGAAGCCATGCCTACATAGGTGATGGCTAATATCCTTCTTGGTCCTCTTCTCGGTGTTCGAGCACGCAGCGCAAGGACACCACACGATCGCTGCATTAGGGTCGGGGAATCTTCGGAAAGCATCATCCACGAATGCTCTAGCCTTCTCGATCCACTCGTCCGTGTGTCTCCCAGACTTCATCCAACCATCGTACATCCACCGCCGATCTTCCATCCAAAGATCGCCATTACATAACGCCAATGCATGCATCCAAATTTCAGATTTAGACAGTTTAAGCCTTGCTAAATAGGAGGGCTTACCCACCATCGACGCGGGCTTATATCGGTGGTCGTGGGCACGAGGGTGCTCGGGTCGGAATTCCAAAGATAACCCGTTGTTCTCCAAGTGCAACGACGGCACGACGCACCACTTATGTTATGCACCAGAGAACGACAAGGAAATACCACCGAATCCCAACCCATACACCCTTGTGTCACAACCATCGCACTCAAGCAAGACATCCTGGGCTGTCCAAAACGTGATTACCGAGAGCGCAACACTTTTCGTAATGGAACCCAACGAATCACCGCTCGAGCTCCTTATTTAAAATATGCAGCGCCTTAACGGGTTTAACTCGGCTCGGCTGACGTTACAAACGCAATTCTAATAAAATTTTTATATGTTGTGATTTGCAAGCAATATACACTATATATACACACTGAATCAATTATTTTTTTCCCACACAAATGCCTTAGTTCCTATTTAGATTCCAGGAAATCGAAAACACTAGAATTACATATCATGTCCATTTGAATCTACAGGAATTAAAATGCACAACAACCATACCACTCATCGAGGTTATATATGATTTGTTAGCCACACTAGAATAATGCCCAGATATTCCTTGCTTGACTCGCATTTTGTAAAGGACGAGCTCAAGAACGATCCGTTGTCTAGTTGAGTATCAAGTTAGCTACGGTTCTAAGTAATACCGATGAAATATCATGTGCGATCCTATGTAATTGTACCAATCATAACTTACCGAAATTATTAGAAATTTCGCAAAGACCTCCCTAAACCTAGGACATCCACTCAGCAGACAAAAGACAGTATTTAATATAATAACAACCACATATAGCATATACATTTCTCATGGATTGCTCGGCTACATTTTGCATATACATTTCATTGCATCACAACATTATGCACATACATTCCATCACAAATTTAGACTACATTCTGCATATATATTGGGCTACATTCATCATAGAAAAGAGATGGTTCCACCGGAGATTACCTTAACCGGAGATGGCGACTAGGAGGTCGAGGGCGGGACCGACGGCGTGGACGAGCTCGGGGAAAGCCAGGGCGGCGTGGTTCGGGTGTGGACGACCTCCCACAATTATTGTTCTCCCTAAACAAGACATGTAGGCAAAAATCAACAAAGGCCTCGAATTTAGCAATATGCCCACTAAACTCGAGGCATATCAAGCATCACTTTTGTTTCCTCTGGGCTTGCTAGATAATCTTTGAATGCTCTTTCTAATGCTGAAGTAGGACCCCACATGAATCCTCCTATGCAAGACATGGTGCATAATAATCTCTCCCAGGATACAGTGTAAAATCTCTAGCGATAATGTGTCTACTTTGCTAAATCACATCAAACACAATTTCTAATCTCTCTCATCCTCTAACCAAAATCATCTCAAAATCAGAAATCCTAGCTAGACATTTGCACAAACACCATACATGCAAGCTAAACCCAAAGAAGATATACCTCCAATTTCACACACCAAAGAGGAGGAAGCACCAGACGAGTCGTCGGGCTAGAGGCGCGACGACAGAGAGAGAGGAGGGGCGCCACGAGCGTGAGCAATGGGGCGGCGGCGGGCACGGCCGGGAGGCGCGGCAGGAGGCTCGGCGCTGGCTGCTCCAAGGAGGCGAGCGGCGGGCGGCCGAGGCGCCGGTGGAGGCGAGGGCGGCGGCCGGGCCGGTGGAGGCGGGGCGGCCGGGAGGGGCGAGGCGCCAGGAGGCGGGGTGGTGGCCGGGCTGGAGGAGCGGAGGCCGGGCGGTGGAGGCGCCACGAGGATGCCGGAGGCGGGCCAGCCAGGTGGATGCTTGGCCGAGGCGGGCCACGGACGGGAGGCGGCGGCCAGCCAGGCCGAGGCGAGAAACGCTAAAATTATGAAGCGGCAGAGAGAAATGGCGAGCAGGCCAGAGAGACAGAGAGTCAAGTTCGGGCACGGGGTATAATAACGGCCGACCTGTGTCCTCGGCCACACTTAGGCCGCCGACACAGACACAGGCCAACACAGTGTCGGCGGCTAACAAAGAGCCGCGGACACAGATACGGGTCCTACGTACTCAGCATGCATGGGCCCACAGTCAGAGAGACAATGTAATGTCCGCGGTTAGTAGAGAACCGATGACACTAGGTCCCATTCACAAGATTTTAAAACACTGCAAAACGTTCAACAGACATTTTTAAGACCAATTTAAGATTCTTAGAACATACACAACATATTCCAACTGATTGCTCGTTCTTCTTTCGCCCGGCATTTGATCGTCAGAACAAATTCTTCTGAAAACTCAAGGAGAGTAACAGAGTCGCCACCACCGTGCGTTCTTCTTCGATACTTTTGTAGCCTACGACGGGTCAAACGAAACATTTCTACGATGACTTAAAGGTTTCACAACAAGCATGCCTATTCCAAGTCATTCTCGCTCTTTCAATTGGTCTTGAATCGTCACAAGGTTCAACTCAAAGTACTCAAGGTAACGCTATTTGAGACACATACACACAATAACAGTAACATACCAATTAATTAAATAATAAAAATTACATGTCATATAGATGTATGTTGCCTAACAACTATTCTAAAGCTCTATTTAATTTTTCTTAATTTTAAAAACAACAAAAACATTTTCAAATTGGTTTTTTGAATTAAACTGGAATTATTATTATCATCAGCTAAAATAAAGTCGTGGACAAAATTTTATCTGTATCGTCGGCCACCTTTGTCCGGTCGACATAGAAATGTTTTTGTCGTCGGCTGTTTCTCTCCTGACGACAAAAAGTCTTCTTGCCACTGGTCCGGCCTGAGCATCCTGCATGTTGGTCCCACATGTCGGAGTGCCTGTGTCGGCGGGTTTAGGGTAGCCGCCGACACAGCTTGTGTTGGCGGGATCTGAAATTCAAATTTCATCACGCGCCGATATTTCCCGTCTGGGGCGGAGTGCCTGTGTCGGCTGGGTAGGGTGGCCGACGACACAGCTGTCTCTCTGTGTCGGCGGGGTAGGTGGGCCGACGACACAGCTTGTGTTGGCAGGATGTGAAATTCAAATTTCATCACGACCGATATTTCCGTCTCATATGAGTGCTGTGTGGTCGGGGTAGAGGCCGACGACACAAATGGCTCTCTGTGTCGGCGGGGTAGGTGGGCCGACGACACAGCTCTCTCTCTGTATCGGCGGTTTGGGTGTAGCCGACGACATAGCTCTGCTTGGGGTATATATGTCATCGATTTTTATTGAGGCCATCGAGAGATGTAAAATTTTTGTCGTCGGCCATTTTACCGATGATAAAAATGTTTCGGCCGAGGACACAGAGCTCGTTTCCTGTAGTGTGCGGTACATCTTCTCGTGCACCGGCTCGCGAACTAGAGGCTTCTTGTTGCGGTTCTTATTGGTGTAGTCGCTCTTGCCGGAACTGCCGGAGTCATTATTGCCCGTCTCCAGTTTTGGACAATTTGCTCGAATGTGATTGGGGCCACCACATTCAAAACAAGTGATCACACCTCCCCTTTTTCTCTCTCTCACCCTCTTGTAGGCGTGAGAGAATTTGCGAGCTAAAAGAGTAAGCTCAGTTTCTGGAAACTTGTCCAGATGATCATCGCTTAGCTCACAAAGGGATGAGAGAGAAAAGATAGCAGAAGAGTCGAAAGAAGATGAACAAATGGGATCAGTAACCAAAGCCATCGACTAAGATTTCGTCTTGCGAGAGACGACATCGATCTCATGAGTCTTGAGATGAGAATAAAGCCCGTCAAGAGTCAAGGTCAACAAATCGGTTGTGTCCTTGATGGTGGTTACCTTCATTTCCCAATTGCGAAGATCGAGTGTGGTCAAGAAGTATCGAGCATTATCCGAGTCAGGGTATGTACAACCAACTGCTCGGAGATCGCTCAAAATTTTTGTAAACCGACCGAAACACTCATCAAGACTCTCACTAGCATGTTGTTCAAACTTAATGTACTCACGTTGTATTGATCCTGCCTCACGGTTTTGATTTGGGTAGTACCCTCATGGTAATCATCGAGGGTCACCCAGATCTCACGAGCGGATCGCAGATGAGAGATCCTGTCATACTCACTACGGCTAAGTCCCTATATGAGGATGTTTCTTGCCTTAGCATTGCCTCCACATCACCTATATTTCCAGCTGTGACGTGTTCATCGGCAGGAACATCATACAGGAGCTTTACCTTCTGCCAAATCAGGAAGCCCTAGGCAGTGATGTATGATTCCATCCTCGACTTCCAAAAAGGAAAATCAATTCCGCAGAAAATGGGAGGCTTGGTGGCATACTTGTCTATTGCCATGGCTCTTGAGACCGGTCAAGATCTATGAAAAAAGCAGAACCTGCTCTGATACCAATTGAAGGATTGGAATTGCGAACAGAGGGGGGTGAATGGTCGCAATCAAATTTTCGCACACATAGTATTCCAAAAGACTAACACAAACGATCACCCAAAAAGGTGGAGGTTCTTGAGAAGAAAAGCTGGTAGTACTCTACAAGAGTAGGTGAGAGTACCAGACCCAAAAGTTCCTCACCAACAGATACCTCAACCCAAAACAAGAATTACAAGAACTTTTGATCGGTTAAACAAAACTCGTAGAAATATGGTAGATGAGATCTTGGTTCACCAAGAAACTTGATTCCTGAACCGATCACCAAGATTAATCTCAAGGATTCAACCTTTCTGTCCAAGAAGAGAGAGCACTTAAAGAGGAGTAGAAAGAACAGGGAAATTGGTGTAAGGCTTGCTCCTGATTTAGAAAAGAGAAAAGATCTGGAAGGCTTAGACACAACAACCTAGGGGTGTATAGAAATGAAATACCAGATCAATCAACTGAAGAACGCAAAAGACGCAAGAAAGAATGCAAACGGAAGAATCAACTTGCGTGAAGTAAATTGCGTAACTTAAATTGCAGAAAGTAACTTTCATAAAGTAAATGACAAAAAGGAAAAATGCAAGTATTGAAATCTTTGATATGTATCTTGTATTCCTGGAAAGGAGGTTACACAGCCACACACACAAAAGTGGGCAAAGCTCAACTAAGCAGTCAAAAACCTCTAAAAACCCTTATGGGATCCCTCGCCTCCTCACACTATTGAGGGAGGCACCCTTCCATATTTATACAACTCTTGGGCCACTTACCACCCTTAGATGCAGCTCTCAACCATAGAGACTCATCTAAGAGCTAGGAAGCGCCCACTCACACAGCCTGCAAGGGGAAACCATAAACCCGCTAACACAGGGTTTTTCTTGCACGGCTCTCAAAGCATACTACTAAACCCGCTATTCCTATCAACTAGACTGTACACCAACAATCCTCACTGATCCTCGCAGCATCTAGCTAGTATCTGCTCCTTCCCTTGCCTCCTTGGCTTGCTCGAACTCCGTCTCCAGTCATCTTCCGGCGATTTCCCAACCATTCTGGACCTCCGACGCGCCTCGCCTAGTCCCGGTCATCTTCCGCCTCACCATGACCCAGCACCGTCGTCCTGCAACCATCAAAGACAAGGAAACGTTTCACATAGCAATGCCCACAATCATATTTGCTGATTATCTCAAAATAGTCGAACACAACTTAACCACAACCAGTCAGCAAACCCATATACTCAAGCCCGCATAGCTGAAACGCTTGGCTAGCCACAAGGCTAATTCACACAGCTAATCACTTGGCTAACCACCTGCTGAGTCCTTATTAACCCCTCGATCGCAGCCGAGTACTCAACTCAGAAGGAAACCTATCAAGAAGCTAAACACCATGCAACAAGGACTGGAAGCACTCAGCACTCGGCCTTCACCAGAGGAAGAAAACCAGTCAAAAAGCTAAACACACTTAACAAAGATAGGAACCACTCGGAACACAATACTTAGCAAAGAGACTAGTCGGAAAGCTTGAGGAACTCAGCAAATACTGGCAACAATCAGTCATTTAGCAAAAAAAAAACCAATCGAGAAGCTTGAAACACTCAGCAAAGAAACACGATTTGGTTGAGACCTTATCAAAATGCTCCAAGACAATTTTAACTCGGATCAACCTTTCAATCTAGTCAGCTACTCATTGGATCAACCTTTAATCTAGTCAATTACTTATCACACAAAGGTATAGACCTCCACATGTTTTTCAGTTGTATGTTGGTGCTAATGGGCGTGACTTAACTATAGGTCTAGATTGAGATGTTGTTGTCGCTAAATTTAATTACTCGAATTACATCCTAGTTGTTTTCATGCTTGCGGATATCGATCTTTAGGTTGTTTTGTTAATTTTGTTTTGGTTTGTGATTCATAGTTTACTATTGAAGTGATATGATATGTAGTATGCTTGCTATAATTTTATATGTGTCATTGAAGTATTTTGTTGTGGTTAAGCTTGTAGTAGTAACATTCAGGGCACATGAGGTGCTGGGGTGTTACAGAATCTCCGACTGTGGCTCAAGTTCTAGCAATGGTTGAGCAAGGACGTCAGGCTAATTTGCTTCTACTTCAGCAATTGGTGCAAAACACTACCAACTTCAGCACAACCTTCGTTAGGGATGGAAATAGTGTTACACCACATCACTCCAAGTTGAGAGATTTTCTAAAAACTCAACCACTGACTTTCTCCTCATTGGCAGAACTTCTTGATGCTGATGATTGGCGCCATTCTATCGAGCGCAAGTAGACTATTGCCCAGTGTAATAACCATGAGAAAGTCCTCCATGCCTCACTTCAGCTGCAATGAGCTTCAGCAATCTGGCGGGAAGACTATCAAGCAATGCTTCCCGAAGGCCAAAATATATCTTGGGAAGAATTTAAAGAAGCCTTTCACCGAACTCACATTCCTGCGAGTATCATTGAAATCAAGAAATGAGAATTTGTGGAATGAAGCAAGAAAATTTATAAGTGATGGAATATCTATACTGCTTCAATCATCTATCTCGCTATGCTCCTTCAGAAGTGTCGAACGAAGCTCAAAAAATTGAGCACTTTTGAGAAAACTTGACTGGAGAAATTAAATGGACGCTAGTCGCCCATGATATTCATGATTTCCAAACCTTAATGGATAAAGCTATCCGGGTAGAGCATGGTTACCAGGCTGTAATGAAAAGCCGAAAAAGGAAATGGATGGCACAAAAAGTTGTTAATGTTGGTTCTTCAAGACCTCGCATTGAGCATCTATCCAGTGCTCCTCATTCTATTCCAATTCAACAACAAATATGCCAAAATTTGATTCCTCGACCACAATCTCTTCCAAGCCGCCCCACCAGAATTATTGGCAGTCAACCGTCAGATATTCCAAGCAAGATAGCTAATGTCTCATGCTATCATTGTGGTGAATATGGACATTATGCCAGAAAATGCCAAAAGAAGTATTAGGTTTGTTCTCGCCCTCAAACCCAAAGGATTTCTCAGCAACTCTCAAGTCGACCTCAAGTGTCGAGAAGCCCACAAGTCTCTAAGCCACCTTCTACTTCAAGCCAAGGTATTGATCATGGTCATCTACATCATGTTACAGCAAAAGAAGCTCATAATGCACCTGATGTGGTACTGGGTACATTTCTTGTTGACTCTGTACCTACATTGGTGTTATTTGATTCCGGTGCATCACATTCCTTCATATCTAAGAGGTTTGTCAATCAGCATGAACTTCAAGACGATCTTCTTCCTACAAAGATGCTAATCTTTTGCCCTGGAGCAACTATGAAAACATCAAGACTCTATTCGAAGGTCTGCATTGAAATTAATGGAGTCTCTTTTTATGCTGATCTCATTGTTATTGAAACCTTAGGGCTAGATGTGAATCTTGGTAAGGATTGGTTATCCAAGCACAAAGGTTGTATAGATTAACTGGTCTATATCTCTCCTTAGCCCAAATGGAACTCAAGTGCAGTTTTCTTCAATCAATAGCACTCCAACTCAACAACCTTCACTTTGTTCTATTCTGGCCACAGAATTGACTCAAGTACCAATGGTATGTGAATATTCAATATTCTGATGTATTTCTAGATGAACTTTTAGGAATGCCTCCAGACCGTGATATGGAATTTGTCATTAATCTTGTTCCTAGAACAACACCCATTGCTAAGCGTCCTTTTCGCTTGCCTCCAGATGAGTTGGTTGAATTGAAGAAACAACTTAAAGAACAACTAAGCAAAGGATTCATTCACCCAAGTTCTTCTCCTTGGGGCAGTCCTGTGTTATTTGTTCCTAAAAAGGACAATGGTCTACATATGAGCAAAGATTATCGTGCTCTAAATGATGTCACAATCAAAAACAAGTATCCTCTCCCACGTATTGATGATATTTTTTATCAATTGAATGGTGCTCAAGTATTTTCGAAGATTGATATGAGACATGTGTACTATCAATTGAAAATCAAGGTAGAGGATATTCCAAAGATTGCTTTCACCACTCGTTACGGGTTATATGAATACTCTGTAATGTCTTTCGGACATAGAAATACTCCCGCCAGTTTCATGTGCCTTATGAATAAGGTCTTTATGGAGTATTTGGATAAGTTCGTAGTGGTATTCATTGATGACATCCTCATTTATTCCAAAATTGAAGAAGAACATGCGCAACATTTGCGTATGGTGCTTGAAAAACTTCGCGAGCATAAACTCTACGCCAAATTCGAGAAGTGTGAATTTTGGTTAAAAGAAATCGCATTTCTTGGGGATAATTTATCTAAAGGGGGAATTTCAGTTGATCCAAGTAAAATCCAAGCTATCACAAAATGGTAACCACCTCAATCTATTCCTAAAGTTCGAAGTTTTCTTGGTTTAGTAGGATACTACACCGCTTTATTAAAAACTTCTCCAAAAAATCGCTCGACCAATAACTCAACTTCTGAAAAAGGAAAAGAAGTTTGAGTAGACTCCATAATGTGAAGCTAGTTTTCAAGAGCTTAAGAAAAGATTAACCTCAGCTCCAATTCTCATCATACCTGATATCCATAAGAGCTTTGAGGTATATTGCGACACATCACGACACGGCCTTGAATGTGTACTAATGCAGGAAAGAAAAGTTGTCGCATATGCTTCACGTCAACTATGGCCGCATGAGCAAAACTATCCTACTCATGATTTGGAAGTAGCAGCCGTTGTTCACGCTCTAAAAATTTGGAGATATTATCTTATTGGCAATCGTTGTGAAATTTATACAGATCTTAAAAGCCTGAAGTATTTCTTCAGTCAACCAGATCTAAATCTCAGGCAAAGGAGATGGCTAGAGTTAATTAAAGAATACAATCTTGGCATCCATTACCATCCTAGTAAGGCTAATGTTGTAGTCGATGCTCTAAGCCAAAAGCTTCATTGACTTTTCATCTCCAACCAAGCTGAGCTGTAAAAGGAATTCCAAAAGCTCAATTCGGGTTTAGTTGAGGAAGGCTATGTAGCTGCCATTGAAGTGCAGCCAACTCTCAGAATTCATATTAAAGCCACACAACTCAAGGATGAAGTCATTGCTGGAATCAGAAAACAATTGAAAGAAGGCCTTGAATCCAAATTCTTTGAAAGTTCAGATGAAGTAATTATGTGAGGAAATTGTATATATGTCCCAGATGATTCTGATATTAAGAAGTTGATTCTAAAGGAAGCTCATGAATCTCCTCTTTCTATCCACCCTGGGAGCACAAAAATGTATCAAGACCTTAAATAAGAATATTGGTGGCCCGGCATGTAACATCCCAAAATTTTAATAAAATAAAAATCAATATTTTGAATTTGAATATTATTCTTTCTGAGTTTTCTTGGCATTATTGATTTTTAATTGGAGTTCTTGGATTTTTGTGTTGCAAGAAAAGTCAAACAAAAGGGAATTAAAGAATGAAAAAGAGAAAAAGGCAAAAATGTAAAAAGTAAAAATTTGGAAAATTGCCATGAGAACCCTAATAATAAAATTTAATCATTTTAGCCATAAAATGAAATTTCATACATGAAGAAATGAAGGAATAAAATGAAAAGACAACTTTTGAATCAAAATAATACATTGTCAGAATTTACATAAAATATTGGTATCACAAATGGAGTTGCACAAATTATCATGAAAAACTCAATGCAATTTATACCTCCAGAAATAATATCATAAATTAATAATGTGGATAAATACTTTTTATAATTTAAAAACAGAAACCCTAAAAACCTAGAAATTGCAATGTCAGAATTTTCATAAAATAATGGAACCATATTTTGAGCTGAAAATTTTACAAAAGTATTCTGAGATAAAATACTTTAGAAAAAAAAATTTCAAAAATAATAGAATTCATTTGAATTCAAATAAAAATCGAAGACAGAGACTAGAGATTTAAATAGGCATTATTGAAAGAACATTAATAAATTTTTGGTAACTTTATTTAATCCCAAATTTTTACCAGGGGATAAATACTGCTTGGAGACTTTAGTCAAAAAGTTTCATCACTTTTTACTTCCATTTGACCACTAGTAAAAGTCGAGAGAGAGGAGAAAATGCACCCCAACCACCTGCTTTCTTTTTACAGTCCCGACATGTGGGCCAATCCATTTTTCATTCCATTCAACCGCACAACGGAGAAACCATCCAACATCGACAACGGTCCCAGCCCATTTGCGGCCCGTTTTCTTCCTCCTCCGCTCATCGACTAGCGCTGGGGGGGAGGAACTATCCGGCAATGAAGCCACCGTTGCTCGATTCATCGAACCACTCGTCGTTGGTCATTCCCCTGCGTCATCTTCCCTCATCGTCGCACGGTCTAGCCACGAGTCGCATGCACCGAGCTTCACCATTGCCATTCTTGCCTACTCCTGTCCTGCCAATGCCGAATGCCAGCGATTGCCGCCGCGCGTCCAAGCTCAACAGAGCACTCGGCCGTCTATAAAGAGCTTCCCAGTGTTCGCAGTGAGCCTCTTTCTCATTCCCCTCACTTCTCCTTCCTTCCCCTCAAGCCTGTGGCACAAGAACTCACCCGAATCCGCCATGACCGAGGCCTCTGTGCTTGAAGCGCGAAGCAAACTCCGGGTGAGTTAGTCATCCCCCTTCAAGTTCCTCAAGTGTGGAGACTCCTCAGCCCCCACCGACTCCAGATCAAGCCCCAATTTCAGCCCTCCTCGGCTGCAACCCTGCCGCACCACTCGCGCTTCTTCCTCACCTCCGGTCGCATGGAGGCAGCCTATTCCGGTGACTCTTCCAATGAAGCGACCGCAGGAATGGACTCCCTGGAGCCCGTGGATGCTCAAGCCGCCACCCATTCAAGCCGAAGCTGCCTTTGTTTTCTTCCCCGACGAGTCGCCCTCAACGCCGCCCTCTTCGGTCAAGGCCGCGCCTGCGTCTTCCCCGGCCGAATCAACTCCACTCTCGAGTTCCTGTTGCCGTGCTGATGCTCGCTGTGCCCTCGCCTTCGCCGGATCTTCGCCGGAACACCGTCGCCGCCATGCCCTAGCCTCTCCCCTGTTTTCGGTCTCTGACCATGAGGCCCCTCCTGGCAGCCGAACGTGAAGGCTCAGTGTAACCGCTAAAAGGCGCTTCCTCAGTGAAAAAGCGTATTTCCTATTCCAAATGCAAATTCCAAATCGGTTTCATATTTAACCATGAATATCTTTCGTAATTTTGATTCAATTTCAGAGGACAAATTCCTATATTCATTTAAAATCATAAAGAGTCTAAATATGCAAAAATATTTTTAGAAGAATTCTTGTGTGATTTTTAGTAAATGAAATACATGAGAAAAACTTTATGCCATAAGAAATTAATGAGGTTAACCTTAGGCAAAATGAAGAAAAGTGATTTTTATGAAATCTTGATATCTGTAAATAGTTTAAAGATGTAAAGTAATAACAATTAAGTCGAGACATTCCATTAGCTTAATAAGTCATTATGAACATGTCACATGTATAGTTTAAACTAAACATATGCCTTAAGTAAAAATAGGAAAATGGTATGATCAGAAGTTATAAAATGCAAAATTTGATGAGTCAGTGACATCATTGAACTCAATTGGGTTTCTGGTTATGCAACATATCCTTGCATGCCTAATTCTGCATATGCTATTACATATATATGATGATTCATATATATATTCTAGCAATGAGAGTTGCTATCAATAACTAAGATTTTATTAAAATAATGCCAAACCAACTTTAAAACACTTCTAGGATTGTCTACTATTAACACCTGAAAAATGAATCAAAAATCATGTGTAGTGTAGTTGGAAATTAAGGTGAAACTTGGCCGATTTAAGGTTGCAAATATGATCATTTAGGCTATTTCAGTGATAGATAAAATAACTCATCCAAATACTAAAATTAGTAAAATCAGTTTAGTAATGCTTTACAAAGTTTATACTATCATATTCTATAAAAAGAATCATATTCCATTAAGGTTTTCATATTAATCTCATCAGATCAAAACCCTTAAGCGATAACCTTTTGATTCGCTTTTTGGCCGATTCCGATAACGTCAACTTAACAATGCCAATTAAGCTATTTCAACAATGAATATAATGTATCAGCCAAATCCTAAAATTTATGGAATTAGCTTAGGATTGTTATACAAAGTATAAATCATCTTAGTATGAAGAAATAACCATACTTCGTCATGTTTTGCATACTAATCCTAACAGCTGAATAACCCTAAGTAATCACATTACTTTAGACCTTAATGTGAATGAGTAAACTTTAGGTAATAATGAAGGAATCCGTAGTTAAGTAATTTTTATCACCAGAACCTTCTCAAATATAATGGAAATATTATCAGTAGCCTAAATCAGTAGACTTAACATGAGTAAAACTAATTCTAAGCGAAATCAATTAAAGATAAAGAACTAATTAGTCATAATCCAACATGATCGTTTAAGCCTTTTCATTAACTTGCTAAGCAGCTCATCTAAATCTGAATTTAGTAAAGAATAGCGTAGAGTTGATCTCTAAGATATGATCTGCAGTAATCTAGAAAAATATTCTTATTTTGTCTTGTTTTGAATCTGAATCCTAATAGAGTAAAACCCCTAAGTGATAAGGTTTGGCATAAACTCATATTATGAATAATAAATCAATGAACATTCCAACTAATGATTAATTCTATTAATCCAAACAATCTTTGCATCTTGAATTCGTAAAATAAGATTAATAAATTCATAAAAGAGCAATCCCTGTTTCTTGTGAAGAATTTTACTTGTTCTTGCTATCTACTTTCTTTTTGCTCTTATTGAAGTTGGTTATTTGCTTTATTTCCGTTGATTGACGTGTAGAACCCGACGTTGTTGATTCCGTCGTCGCCTCCATTATCCTCGATCCTCGTCTTCATTGTAAACGATAAATAAGCAAGGCAAGCACCTTTTGACCATATTGATCCCAGTATTTTATATTCCTTTTGTGCATCAGATTGTTTTGTGCATGCGATTACTTTATGTAAATTGCTATCTTGTAGATTGGTAGTTATACCTGTTGTCACATGAATCTCCTTTGATGATTATGAATATGTGAACCTTGATAACCCTAGATTAAGGGATTAGACATCTCTTAATGTCATCTTGGGTATATACGATCATGTTAACTTGCTTAGCCATGCCTTAGCATCAGCAATGTACATGATCAAATCAATATTTGTTTTCCTGAAAACATTGAAAATAGCATTGTTGGTTGCGGGTACTTTGGTTAAAAACCTAAAAGAAAACAATGTGTTGATGCGGGCGATTATTGGCAATAGCCGGATGTGCGGTGAATTGCACGTAGTGTAGGGTGGAGTGTCGCCGTGTCGGTTTAAGGACCGAGCAATGGGGCGCTATTGATCCGAGAATTCGTGCAACCACGAGGGTGAGTATGGGTTAGCCATAGCCTATTAAGTTATTTGGACATGGCTTTGCTCATTGGTAGGCGGGAGCTTGCAGAGGCATTCCGTTATGGATTTGCTTGTTAGGGGCTTTCACACAGTTCGTGTGGATAAATGCATAACCGGTGCAACGGTGTACGCCTTGCCATGGACAGAGACGTGGTGTTGGGTGAGATAAATGTGGATCCACGGCTTGGGTGAGTGTCTCTGTTTTCAGGGCGGGGGTTAACGTCCCGGGCTGGATCAAAGTCATGTCCAGGTAATGAACAGCTATGTATGATCGCCTTGACAGCACACATCTATTGGAGGCGTGTGTCGAAATGTTCTCGCAAAAAGGTGGATCATTCCTTGTGGGTAAAGTTGTACACCTCTGCAGAGTTTAAATCTAATTAATTAGCCGCGCTCGCGGTCATGAGCACTCGGTGAAGTCATTCCAATGTTAGATGTTTTATTATTTTCAAAAGGGTTGGATCTATTTGTTTTGCAACTGTGTTTTATGTCAAAGGGCCGACAGTTGTGGATTTCAGGAATGTGAATGTTTCATCGCTCACGTCATGGAGGACGGTGAGTGTTATTATGCTTTACTTACTTGTTATCAATTAAACTTGCTTTTATAAATTTCGTTTGCAAATAACTTGATTTACAAATTCAAATTCGCTTTATGCAAATGAACTGTATTAGCCTTTCCTTTGAAATGGCCTGCATGTATCATAGGTTTGTTTCAAGTCTTCTTTGAGTAACGTAAAGTACTCACCCTTGCTTAATTATATTGTAGGTGTATGCTAGCGAAGCTTCGGTTGTTCATCGCAGTTGCGGGTTCTTCCTTGAAGCGTGTTCTATCGGAGTTTATGCAGTCGGTTACTGCTTGGTCGGTTGGGCAAACTATGAGGACATTGCTTCTTCTTTGCTATATTTCTCTGAGTTGTATTATGTCTGTAATTATTCATTTCCACTTAATTAATATGTTGTATGGTTATGATTCCAATTGTTGTAAACATGTGAGTGCTAGCTACTGATCCAGGGAATAGCACAGTAATCACATGGAGGTTCCTGTTCATCGAACGAGGTCTCACTGACTTTGGTATCGAGCTATCTTCGACCGTAGGATAAACCTTAGATAGAATGGTCGTTAGCATTGGAATATGAGAATTCAAAATCTTACTTCCAAAAGCTATTATATTTGCAGAATGTAGACTTGCTGTTCTCTTCCCATTCTTAAGACTCTATTCTTACCTCTACATTCATTTTGGTTTGCAAACAAATTCCCCTTATCTCAAAAAGAAATTGTCGCTAGTGGTTATGGTCGCTGTTGTTTCTGGAGATGATCGAGAAATGTTACTGTCATCCTTCAAGCCGACCCAAGAAGACTATAATGTCTGCGCCAACAATTTCAATGAAGTCAGACAACGCTTCGCTATCCTCGACAAAGTAGAAGTAAGGCTCGGAGATCCTACTTCGTGTAGAAACAGCATCACCCAGCGGTAAAAGGCGGAAAATTAGGATATATGTTAGGATCTATCTTAAGATAAGAACCTTTGCGCATAACGTATTATTTTGCTCTAGTAAACAGAGCAATATATGTTGTGGCTATGTCTTGCTACTTGAAGTTGGTTTCTGTTTTGAAGTTTGGGACGGATTTATGTGTAACTTAACCCCTAGGTTAAAGTTTCATAATAAATTGTCCTCATGTATGAATATCAAAAACTCAACCTATAGGACAAATAATGAATCACAACATAGTCTGTATCTTCCCTCCATAGAACTTTATACAAACTTATCTCTACTTTCTGTATAACTTCTCCCTGTGTAACCATTATAGTTAATAAATTCTCTCGAAAATTAAGCTTCATCAGGATTAGTAACACAAACTCCATTACTACTTTTAACTCTACTTGAAACCACGCCATTCACATATAAACCAAGTTAAGATTTTACCACATTAGTAACATTAAACTAGTTTATGCTGTTTTAGGCTAGATAAAACTTAATGTTCCAATAATAATTTCTAGCCATGCCTCAAAACTCACTTTATCACTTTGCTTAAATTATATGCCGTGAAAATGAGTTGGAACTAGAAAAGTTATATTCGTTTGAACAGAAACATTCGAATGGATGTTAAGAATGGGAACTAGAAAAAAAAATCGAGAATCCTATTTTTCTAAAAAGAGTAGCATCAGTTATACGTATAGTCTTTTCCCATCTATAGAATTCAATCTCCTTGTCTATGACTCGTTTCTCTTTGTAGAACTTTCTCTGCTCTTAAATTGTTTTTCTAGCAGTATTTCTCTCCTGATCTTTTTGCGAAATGAAAACCACCAACAAATCCTTTTGAAATAAATTTGGGAACAAGTTAACATCGTCGTGACGCCTACATCAACAACTCCAAGAAGATAGAAGCAGCAAAGCATCAGAACTTCTCCGACTTCATCGAAGCCTCAGAAGACTAACACAGCAAGTGGTGCGAAGATTAACAGAAACTTGTCGCCGAATAGCTTACAATAAAAGATAGTATTATACGAGCTACACATTATTCTAGCTATGTAGTAATTTTTTTTATGCAAAAATACGTATGGTTAATAGAAGAAAAACCATAGATACCCTTCCTACGTACTAAGTTAAATGTATATAGTTTTACTATGCTGTAGAAATTTTGCTTTAAATCTTTTCTATTGCTTTCGGGTTGCTCTCGTGAATGTTAAACCACTAGGTTGAAATTTACGATGTGTTAACCCTACTTAATAAGAAAATTTTTAATTAAGAAAGATTTTAAAGAACGAAACGTTGCCTTATAAACTAAGCTAAAAACCACTTAGTCCGCACAGAAACCTTTCCTAAAATAATATTTTAAAGAACGAAACGTTGCCTTGTAACCCAACAGAATTCCATCTAAATAGCTTTACTCTAATAAATATTGTTGCAGGATGTCTGCAACACAATTCATTAATACATCTACTGAAAGAAATGAGTAATAAAATATTTAGCCTTTATAATTGACCTTCAGCTCTCCCCAAATAAATCTGGTTGAGATACATTCTTTCATTCGTCTTAAATATTTTAGCATATCCTGTATCTCTCCTTAGATAGTTTATTCTTACTAATGATTCTCAGTGCAGTAAACTGCTAACACTCCTAATCTAATTCGTGAAACCCCGCAAGACACTCAATTGCCAAGAAATGATAATCTACCATAGTTCAACCAGATTCTTTGTATTTAGCTAAAGCACTTCCTTTTCAACATAGCAATCGTCATAACTCTCCACTTTCTCAAGGTTCAAAAAAATGTTAGAATATATAACCATGGTGTAAATGCTCACCATAATTGAACCAAATCATCAAACGCACACCCTTCTGTTCTAACAACTCGCACAAAATATTTCTAATATTAGTGCTTCTATCAGAAAAGAAAATGGTTCAGATTAGAAATCTACTCTTATACCATATTCGATATCTAAAAATTGTTCTTTGAAGTGTTGTTAACCCAATCGATCTGAAGATCATACTTGCACTTGCTAGGGAGAAATAAGACATGCTGTGGATGAGAGTGAAATCAATTGCTTTAGCTATGAAGGAAATTATTCCCCTGAAAAACGTCCTATAAGTAATACCATTTATTGCCTTGAGAAGGTCGAGATCATTGCCCATCACAATGCCCCCTTGATTCATTAATCACCACTGCAGTTCAGCCTCAACAAATGAAATTCCAATTTTTGGTTGCTCAAGATTTGATTATTAGAAAAAAAAATCAATTGTATAGGAAATATTACTTAAGAAATTAAAGAAACAACATCTGACCCTAACTACCTTCACTAAGAAAGTAGTTAAATGGCAATCTCCAATGGCATGTTTCTTGAAAATTATTAGGCTAAAGAATGTTTTAAGAAGCAAGAAATTGAAATTTACGAGATAATGTTAAGCATACCCTTGTATCTAACAAAACATCATGGGAAAAGCATGAATGCTTCATCTGTCACAAAAAGAACCGTGTTACTAAACAATGTCCACAAGTTGAATAAATATCTCCTAGCATCATAGACATACCAGAAGTCGCATTAGACTAGATTATAGCTCCGAGAATGGGAAGAGTAAAATCTGAAACAATTTGCTCGAAAAATGTGTTAAAGAATCAGAGACGCTTAAACAATATTACATACTCTAAGAAGAATTCTGCTCGACCTCATTCTCAATCTCAATCATCATCTGTTCATCTCTCCAGCAACACCAATGAATACCTGTCTGGTACTCAAAATCGGAAAGCCAATATTATTTGCTTTTGCTGTGGTAGCGTGGGCATTATGCCAACAATTGCCTAAAGCAAGAAACAAACTTCATCTCATTCTCAAACCCGACAAGCTATACAACAATCTCAAAGGAGATCTCAAGAATTTGAAAACAAACAATTCCTTAGACATATATCAATCCAATTCAAAATGTCAATCTAGTCATTCAAGGCAATTACCTACAACATTAATTCGCGAAAGAAATTTATGACCTGCCATATGTAGTGCTAGATGTGATACATATGTATCTGAACCTACCATGATTCAAATTTAACTCCGAAGTTAACTCCTTGATCCTAGTTACATTCTGATCATTTACTTTATATCGTTAGCAAACAACCTTTCTGTTGCATCAAATAAAATGGAAAATGTCACTAGTATCAATCGAGAAGGACCTAGATACTTCGCCAATACCTACCCAAGAAAAGTTTTAATTCACATCGACAAGAAAGACATCAGTAATTTCCAAGTTATCTCAAAAACCTAGAAAACGTCAAATGCCTAAAATAATTCCAGCCTCGACATCAAGCTTTGAACGTAAACATCTTTCTCATGTGAATGTACCCGGCACTTGTTGTGATATTGAGTACGTTCCTTGTGTATTCAATTTTTGCCAACAATCTTTTGAATTATGTGCCTTTCATTCCTTCATAATTGCCAAATCCCAAGAAAATGTAAACCCTCTGTCTACTAAAATGATCAAATGAATCAAATCACCAGGATCATCTTATAATTCTTTTACCTCAACCTAATAATTGAATTATCTCTACCTTGTTTCAATCTAACGTCAACCCGAAATGACGTTTCTTCTCAACTCATTTCATCAACTAGTGCCGAATTATACAGATCAATCATTGTATTCAAATACCTTTTTTTGATATTAAACATTCAGGTTTTCCCAAATGAATCTAATGATAATGCAACCTTTCCTTCGTCTCAAAAATTCTAAATATACTACATACCACTCTCTAAATTGAATTATCCTTATTAACAATACTGACTATTCAATCAAAATAGATGTGTAGAAAGTATTAGTATCTCTCGTCTGATGGTACAAAACCTGAATAGAAGTTTTATCTATTCTTGGCACGTCAACTTAGAACCACAAGACGAAGGTCCAGTAAAGCAATTGCAATGAAAACGAAGTGTCAACAAGAACGACAAAGTCACCTCTGATAAAGAATTCCCAAATCTATCTCATCCTCGAGAATTACAAGGTTCATGGTATTCACCGTTTCCAAATCCGAAGTAACCTGGCACCACGATATATTAGGCCATATCATATCGTTAAGAGGATGGGAGAAAAAGCATATAAATTAGAATTGACATCTTAGCTCCAGTGTTCAAAATGTCATTTATGTATCACAATTAAGGAAATGTCTTCATCTTCCTTCTAAACTCACCTAGCTAAATGAAATCGATCAATAACTTGATTTAACTTATCGGAAGCATCCGACTAGAATCTTAGAAGAACCTGAACGCTACACTCGTAATAAATCCCACAGGACGATCAAGGTTCAATGGAGCAATCATTCTGAGGAAGAAGCAACTTGGAAACCAGAAGACCGACTCAAGGAGAAGTTTCCTGACTTCTTTTAGAAATAATTTTCCCTAGACCCGCCAAATCTCGGGGTCGAGATTTTTGTAAGGGGGTAGATCTGTAACATCCCAAAATTTTAATAAAATAAAAATCAATATTTTGAATTTGAATATTATTCTTTCTGAGTTTTCTTGGCATTATTGATTTTTAATTGGAGTTCTTGGATTTTTGTGTTGCAAGAAAAGTCAAACAAAAGGGAATTAAAGAATGAAAAAGAGAAAAAGGCAAAAATGTAAAAAGTAAAAATTGGGAAAATTGCCATGAGAACCCTAATAATACAATTTAATCATTTTAGCCATAAAATGAAATTTCATACATGAAGAAATGGAGGAATAAAATGAAAAGACAACTTTTGAATCAAAATAATACATTGTCAGAATTTACATAAAATATTAGTATCACAAATGGAGTTGGAAAAATTATCATGAAAAACTCAATGCAATTTATACCTCCAGAAATAATATCATAAATTAATAATGTGGATAAATACTTTTTATAATTTAAAAACAGAAACCCTAAAAACCTAGAAATTGCAATGTCAAAATTTTCATAAAATAATGGAACCATATTTTGAGCTGAAAATTTTACAGAAGCATTCTGAGATAAAATACTTTAGAAAACCAAAATTTCAAAAATAATAGAATTCATTTGAATTCAAATAAAAATCAAAGACAGAGACTAGAGATTTAAATAGGCATTATTGAAAGAACATTTATAAATTTTTGGTAACTTTATTTAATCCCAAATTTTTACCAGGGGATAAATACTGCTTGGAGACTTTAGTCAAAAAGTTTCATCACTTTTTACTTCCATTTGACCGCTAGTAAAAAGTCAGAGAGAGAGGGAGAAAATGCACCCCAACCACCCTGTTTCTCTTTTACCAGTCCCTGACATGTGGGCCAATCCATTTTCTGTTCCATTCAGCTGGCGCAACGGAGAAACCATCCAGTCACTGACAACGGTCCCAGGCCCATTTGCCAGCCCGTTTTCTTCCTCCTCCGTTCAGTCGACTAGCGCTGTGGGGAACTCTCCCGAAGCAATGAAGCCAGCTGTTGCTCGATTCATCGAACCAGCTCGTCGTTGGTCATTCCCCTGCGTCATCTTCCCTCATCGTCGCACGGTCTAGCCACGAGTCGCATGCACCGAGCTTCACCATTGCCATTCTTGCCTACTCTGTCCCCGCCAATGCCGAATGCCCGATTGCCAGCCAAGGTCCAAGCTCAACAAAGCACTCAGCCGTCTATAAAGAGCTTCCCAGTGTTCGTAGTGAGCCTCTTTCTCATTCCCCTCAAGTCTCCTTCCTTCCCCTCAAGCCTGTGGTGCAAGAACTCACCCGAATCCGCCATGACCGAGGCCTCTGTGCTTGAAGCGCGAAGCAAACTCCGGGTGAGTTAGTCATCCCCCTTCAAGTTCCTCAAGTGTGGAGACTCCTCAGCCCCCACCGACTCCAGATCAAGCCCCAATTTCAGCCCTCCTCGGCTGCAACCCTGCCGCACCACTCGCGCTTCTTCCTCACCTCCGGTCGCATGGAGGCAGCCTATTCCGGTGACTCTTCCAATGAAGCGACCGCAGGAATGGACTCCATGGAGCCCGTGGATGCTCAAGCCGCCACCCATTCAAGCTGAGTTGCCTTCATTTTCTTCCCCGACGAGTCACCCTCAACGCCGCCGCCCCTCTTCGGCTGCGCTGCCGCCTCGTCTTCCCCGGCCGAATCAACTCCACTCCCGAGTTCCCCTTGCCGTGCTGATGCTCGCTGTGCCCTCGCCTTCGCCGGATCTTCGCCGGAACACCGTCGCCGCCATGCCCTAGCCTCTCCCCTGTTTTCGGTCTCTGACCATGGGGCCCCTCCTGGCAGCCGAACGTGAAGGCTCAGTGTAACCGCTAAAAGGCGCTTCCTCAGTGAAAAAGCGTATTTCCCTATTCCAAATGCAAATTCCAAATCGGTTTCATATTTAACCATGAATATCCTTTGTAATTTTGATTCAATTTCAGTAGGACAAATTCCTATATTCATTTAAAATCATAAAGAGTCTAAATATGCAAAAATATTTTTAGAAGAATTACTGTGTGATTTTTAGTAAATGAAATACATGAGAAAAACTTTATGCCATAAGAAATTAATGAGGTTAACCTTAGGCAAAATGAAGAAAAGTGATTTTTTATGAAATCTTGATACTGTAAATAGTTTAAAGATGTAAAGTAATAACAATTAAGCTGAGACATTCCATTAGCTTAATAAGTCATTAAGTGAACATGTCACATGTATAGTTTAAACTAAACATATGCCTTAAGTAAAAATAGGAAAATGGTATGATCAGAAGTTATAAAATGCAAAATTTGATGAGTCAGTGACATCATTGAAGTCAATTGGGTTTTTGGTTATGCAACATATCCTTGCATGCCTAATTCTGCATATGCTATTACATATATATGATGATTCATATATATATTCTAGCAATGAGAGTTGCTATCAATAACTAAGATTTTATTAAAATAATGCCAAACCAACTTTAAAACACTTCTAGGATTGTCTACTATTAACACCTGAAAATGAATCAAAAATCATGTGTAGTGTAGTTGGAAATTAAGTGTGAAACTTGGCCGATTTAAGGTTGCAAATATGATCATTTAGGCTATTTCAGTGATAGATAAAATAACTCATCCAAATACTAAAATTAGTAAAATCAGTTTAGTAATGCTTTACAAAGTTTATACTATCATATTCTATAAAAAGAATCATATTCCATTAAGGTTTTCATATTAATCTCATCAGATCAAAACCCTTAAGCGATAACCTTTTGATTCGCTTTTGGGCCGATTCCGATAACGTCAACTTAACAATGCCAATTAAGCTATTTCAACAATGAATATAATGTATCAGCCAAAGCCTAAAATTTATGGAATTACCTTAGGATTGTTATACAAAGTATAAATCATCTTAGTATGAAGAAATAACCATACTTCGTCATGTTTTGCATACTAATCCTAACAGCTGAATAACCCTAAGTAATCACATTACTTTAGACCTTAATGTGAATGAGTAAACTTTAGGTAATAATGAAGGAATCCGTAGTTAAGTAATTTTTATCACCAGAACCTTCTCAAATATAATGGAAATATTATCAGTAGCCTAAATCAGTAGACTGAACTTTAGTAAAACTAATTCTAAGCAAAATCAATTAAAGATAAAGAACTAATTAGTCATAATCCAACATGATCGTTTAAGCCTTTTCATTAACTTGCTAAGCAGCTCATCTAAATCCGAATTTAGTAAAGAATAGCGTAGAGTTGATCTCTAAGATATGATCTGCAGTAATCTAGAAAAATATTCTTATTTTGTCTTGTTTTGAATCTGAATCCTAATAGAGTAAAACCCCTAAGTGATAAGGTTTGGCATAAACTCATATTATGAATAATAAATCAATGAACATTGCAACTAATGATTAATTCTATTAATCCAAACAATCTTTGCATCTTGAATTCGTAAAATAAGATTAATAAATTCATAAAAGAGCAATCCCTGTTTCTTGTGAAGAATTTTACTTGTTCTTGCTATCTACTTTCTTTTTGCCCTTATTGAAGTTGGTTATTTGCTTTATTTCCGTTGATTGACGTGTAGAACCCGACGTTGTTGATTCCGTCGTCGCCTCCATTATCCTCGATCCTCGTCTTCATCATAAACGATAAATAAGCAAGGCAAGCACCTTTTGACCATATTGATCCCAGTATTTTATATTCCTTTTGTGCATCAGATTGTTTTGTGCATGCGATTACTTTATGTAAATTGCTATCTTGTAGATTGGTAGTTATACCTGTTGTCACATGAATCTCCTTTGATGATTATGAATATGTGAACCTTGATAACCCTAGATTAAGGGTTAGACATCTCTTAATGTCATCTTGGGTATATACGATCATGTTAACTTGCTTAGCCATGCCTTAGCATCAGCAATGTACATGATCAAATCAATATTTGTTTTCCTGAAAACATTGAAAATAGCACTGTTGGTTGCGGGTACTTTGGTTAAAAACCTAAAAGAAAACTATGTGTTGATGCGGGCGATTATTGGCAATAGCCGGATGTGCGACAGGAATTGCACGTAGTGTAGGGTGGAGTGTCGCCCGTGTCAGTTTAAGGACCGAGCAATGGGACGCTATTGATCCGAGAATTCCGTGCAACCACGAGGATGAGTATGGGTTAGCCATAGCCTATTAAGTTATTTGGACATGGCTTTGCTCATTGGTAGGCGGGAGCTTGCAGAGGCATTCCGTTATGGATTTGCTTGTTAGGGGCTTTCACACAGTTCGTGTGGGTAAATGCATAACCGGTGCAACGGTGTACGCCTTGCCATGGACAGAGACGTGGTGTTGGGTGAGATAAATGTGGATCCACGACTTGGGTGAGTGTCTCTGTTTTTGAGGCGGGGTTAACGCCCCGGCTGGATCAAAGTCATGTCCAGGTAATGAACAGCTATGTATGATCGCCTGGCAGGCACACATCTATTGAGGCGTGTGTCGAAATGTTCTCGCAAAAGGTGGATCATTCCTTGTGGGTAAAGTTGTACACCTCTGCGAGTTTAAATCTAATTAATTAGCAAGGCCATGTCATGAGCACTCGGTGAAGTCATTCCAATGTTAGATGTTTTATTATTTTCAAAAGGGTTGGATCTATTTGTTTTGCAACTGTGTTTTATGTCAAAGGGCCGACAGTTGTGGATTTCAGGAATGTGAATGTTTCGTCGCTCACGTCATGGAGGACGGTGAGTGTTATTATGCTTTACTTACTTGTTATCAATTAAACTTGCTTTTATAAATTTCGTTTGCAAATAACTTGATTTACAAATTCAAATTCGCTTTATGCAAATGAAGCTGTATTAGCCTTTCCTTTGAAATGGCTGCATGTATCATATGTTTGCTCAAGTCTTCTTTGAGTACGTAAAGTACTCACCCTTGCTTAATTATATTGTAGGTGTATGCTAGCGAAGCTTGAAGTTGTTCATCGCAGTTGCGGGTTCTTCCTTGAAGCGTGTTCTATCTGGAGTTTATGCAGTCGGTTACTCGCTGGTCGGTTGGGCAAACTACAGGACATTGCTTCTTTACTGCTATATTTCTCTGAGTTGTATTATGTCTGTAATTATTCATTTCCGCTTAATTAATATGTTGTATGGTTATGATTCCAATTGTTGTAAACATGTGAGTGCTAGCTACTGATCCAGGGAATAGCACAGTAATCACATGGAGGTTCCTGTTCATCAGAACGGGGTCTCACACGGCATGAAAAAGGAAATTGCGTCATATGTTGTTGAATGTGACGTATGCCAACGAGTCAAATCCGAGCATCAACATCCTGCTGGTCTTCTTCAGTCCCTACAAATTCTTGAGTGGAAATGGGAAGATATTAGTATGGATTTCATTGTCGGTCTTCCCAAGACTTGAAAAGAAAATGATTCCATATGGGCCATTGTTGATCGGTTAACAAAAGTGGCTCATTTTATTCCAGTCAAAACCACATACCAAGGGAACAAACTTGCAGAATTGTACATGGAAAACATTGTGCGTCTGCACGGTGTTATGAAAACAATAATATCTAATCGAGGCTCTCAATTTACTTCTTGTTTCTGAGAAAGTTTGCACAGCCTGCTGGAGACTAAGTTAAACTTCAGTACAACTTATCATCCTCAAACAGATGGGCAAACTGAAAGGGTAAATCAAATCCTGGAAGATATGCTCAGAGCCTATGTGCTATCATACAGCACTAATTGGGAGAAGAGTCTTGCATTTGCTAAATTCTCCTATAATAACAATTTCTAAACCAGTCTTCAAATGTCGCCATTTGAAGCATTATATGGGAGAAAATCTAGAACTCCTCTTTTTAGGTCTGAAGTTGGAGAAAGAAAATTTTTCGGTCCAGACCTCATCCAAGAAGCTCAAGAACAAGTAGATATGATCAGAAGCAAATTGAAGGAAGCCCAATCTCGTCAAAAGAGTTACGCTGACAATCGTCGATGTAAACTTAGTTTCGAAGTGGATGATCATGTCTATCTAAAAGTTTCTCCTCTCCGCAGAGTTCGTCATTTTCAAGTCCGTGGAAAGTTAGCTCCTCGATACATTGGGCCATATCGAATTCTTGAAAAGATAGTTGAGATGGCATACAAGTTGGAATTGCTGTAACAGCCCAATTTTCATCAATCCGGTAAGCGAGGCTTGACCTGCTAATGTCTTCCATGATGTCAGTTAAATCCTCATTTAATTATAATCATACAAGTGTTAGGACATTCATCTTGCATAAAGAGGGAGTAACAAAATCCTAAAAATCATTTTCCAAACTGCACACATGTATTTTACCTTGGTCAATGACGTGTGGGCCATGATCACAAGAGAGGAGAGTAGGCTGCACATCTCTACCCTACCATGTCTTACTTTACTCACCCTACCCATTTACCTAATAAGTCAATGACACATTGGACTTACCTTGCATAGGAACTTGAGGCTGCACATCCTCTTCATGTCTTTTCTCACTCCAATCACTCATACCCACTCTTTTACTCACTCTATGACATGTGGGACCTAGCCCCACATGTAAGGCATGAATGGGCAGCCATATATAAGGAGATGCACCTTGGTTTCTCCTCCCCCTACTGCCCATTTGCTCAGCCCCAAACCAGAAAACAGTAAGAACTCTCTTCTCCAACACCTTGCCATTCTCCCCCACAAATCCACTCAAGTTTTGAGTTTGAGCTTGTGCATGTCATACCACTTTGAAGCCAAGATCAAGAGCTTCAAATCCATCTAAATGGATTCTTGAGGCACCAAGTTTTGGGTGAGTGGCAATCAATTTTCTTTCTCACTATGTTCTGAAAATTTCGCCATTGTGACTCATTTCTTTCTTCTCCATGGAATCCATTGTCACACTTTGAATCGGGTCGCGCATGTCGCATGGAAGCTTGAGGAGGAGGGCTAGTTGCTGTTGCAAGCACGAGCAAGCGAGGTCATCGTAGTCTACACGAGCTAGGAGGAGGCGAACTGCGAGAACCGGCGTCGCGACACCTTTTTTCATTCGCTCGCCGAAACCAACCTTCACCAAGTGCAAAAACAATCTTGTAGTGGTAATATTCCGCCCTAGTCCATCCCTTTTAAACCCTAGTCCATGCCTTTGAAGTGTAGAGGACAATAGACAAGTAGCAGTTTTTGAAACAGACCATTCAACCCGGACACTCCGGAGATTTCATCCGGATACTCCGGGGATTTCATCCGGACACTCTGGGGATTTTATCCAGATAGTCCGGATATGCTAGAACTCGCCATACCGACAGAGCCAACCCGGACGCTCCGGGGTTTTGTCCGGATACTCCGGATAGGGCAAACCAAGAGGGTCAACCCGGACACTCCGGGGTTTAAACCCAGATACTCTGGACCTAATTCAATAAAAAGCCCTAATACTTGAAATTTTGACGCAAAACTCAATTTGTATTTTCATATTATCATTAGTACTACACACCATAAGCATTTCATGCATCTTTTAATCATGTGTACCATTGGAGTTCTTGATTTGGTGTTTATGGATTTGGATTTTCTCGTTAGGTGTTGACGTTTCGGAAGGCACTCTCGAGTATGACTACGCTTTCGAAGTTAAGAATGAGAAGTAAGGCACTACTTTACTCCTTGACCATGATTGCTCCTACTTTTTGAAATTTACATTTTTGGAATTATTTTATCAATTGCATGCTTATTTTCAATTACAATTATGATTGGGTAGAAATCTTAGCTATTCCCACATTGTGATGTTATCCCCTTATCGTGTTCTTTACATGTTCTATTGTCGCCCTAGGTGGTTGGTTTATTATTATTGTATATGGGTTTGTACGAATTGCGTAGCCATGCTTAGAACATCGTTAGAAACCGTGATAGATGGACTTAGTCCATTGGTCGCAATGATTGAGAATTATGATGATGATGATGGTTTCAAATGTTGGTTAATGAGTAGAGATGTTGGTTAAGGACCTTAAGGATTGAATCTTGGTGATGTCTCTTTGAGTAACTATCGTGCGAACCACACGCCGTTTATGGGACCGGCATAACCAAGTACTTGTGTATGACTAGGGTGTGTAAACCATGTGCACTCGGAATTCCTTGAGCTTAGTGGAGCATCAAGGAATGTCCGTCGAAATTCCTTGGGCTTGGTGGAGCGCCAAGGAAGGTCCTCGGAGTCCCTCGAACTTTGTTGAGTTGGGGATGTCCAACAACGGGTGTACTCCTTGATCCACACACACTGAGCACTGGGCACGCGGGATCAAGGGTCACAGTCATCCGGATGGTTTAGATACACTACCATGCATACTGAAAATGGTTTGTCACATTCACCTCGGCCGACACATCAAAGGAAATGTGTTAATAGCTTGGCTTACGAGTGTGACGTGTCGTTTGGGTAAAGTCGTACCTCTGTAGAGTTTAAACTATTCAAATAGCCGCGTCCATGGTTAAGGACGATCGCTCAATTTGCCAGTCACTGGGCGAGTATTAAAGACTTGGTAAGAATGGGATGGGAGTGGGAAAAGAGACACAAGTATTGGAGTACTTGTGTGTGTAATCGAACATGAGCGATGGAACTCATGGTTCGGAGAATGCTTGAAGGCATGATTTGAATGTCATTATGATGATGCTATACTTTGTATTAGATTTTGCAAATGTTTACTAAATGCAAATTCTTTTCAATCTATACATGTTTACGATTTATCCCAAATATTGCTTTATGCTGAAATTGCCATTTTGCCTTCCTTTGATGTAGCAACCACATGTAGCTAGAATTCAGCATGCAACTTATATTATTGTGCGAGTACACTTCTTGTACTCAACCGGATTGTCCACTTGCTGCAGGTGAGGATGAGGTACTTCCCGGGGACTTTTACCGGGCAAATTTCGATGATTCTAACGTTTAGTCGCCGTTCTTGCCCCAGTTGGTTGCCCGAGGGTTTGGGGCATGCCATGCTAGACCTTTTGTTGTTTATCTTATGATTTCCGCTGCTACTTGGTGTAATAACTCTAAATATGTCGTTATGGACAATAGTCCTACTTTTGGAATGTGTCGGCATACTATATACGAGGGTACCCTCTTCGCCGCACAAAAGTGTGCGTGGCCTATGTGGCAGTCTAGCAAGCGGGTGGGTGTTTACACTTAAATGCATTGGACGTCGACCACGTGGTGCACGGGCGGCGGTGGCGGTCACACCTGCTCGCCCGCCCCGCCCACGTGGCGGCTTTGGCGGGTAGGTGGCGAGCACGCCACCCACCGGTGCCGGTCCACGTGGCGCGCAGTGGCAGTGGCGGTCACGCCGCCGCCCGGCGCCCCCCCACGTGGCGACTGGCGGCGGTGGGCAAGCACGCCGCCCACCGGTGTCGGTCCAAGTGGCGCGCAGGCGAGCAGGTGGGCGGTCACGCCCTGCTCACCCGGCTCCGGCCCACGTGGCGGCATGGCGGGCAGGTGGGCGAGCACGCCCTGCTTGTTCCGCCGCCATGCAAAAAGGTGGGACACGATAGCTTCACCTCGAAGTCTCCTTTCTCGTCGTGCCGTGTCAGAGGCAGGCCTGCTGTGCCAGGCACGTCGATTCCAAGGAATTCTGCTACAAGCCCGTTCCTCTGACGCCTCACACCTACCCGTCGCAGAGGGGTCACATTCCGGAAGAACCGGGCGAAGGCATGCGCTGGCATTGATTAGGGCTGAAGGAACGGGACAGCGCATAAAGGCGTAATAAATGCATGTAAGATAGGCATGATGACGATCCCTCCTCTATCTGACCCGTGTAAGCCCATGCATATAAGGGCACTTTAGAGCATACGAGAGAGGGGTCGAAGAAAGAGACTCAATAGAAGAGCTGGTCATCATCAAGCTCTGTAACGAAGCCCACGATACTCAATCAAAAATCAGGCAGGACGTAAGGCTGTTACCCTTCTTCAAGGGGGCCTGAACCTGGGTAAAATCGGTGTGTTCATCAAATCCAGAGACATTAGAATTCGTTAGTGTGAGAGGTACTGGGGTTTCCCTCTAGTAGGGTTAGCCAACTACCAAAGCCATCCCCCCTGCCGAACCAAACCCGGCCTGTAGACTTGGGCCTGTCAGGTGGAATACGCCGACAGGGGCGCGCCAGGTAGGGGCTAGCAGTTGGTTTTTCCGATCATCTCTCTGGCGAGTTTTGGTGTTTTCTTTCAGTTCCGTGCATCTGGAGATGGCGAGTTCGCAGCATCAGGAAGGGGAAGAGTCGGGCCATGTTCAGGGTGTGTCCCGGCAATCTCGTCGATCGCAAGACCGTCTCACTCCACCCCCGCAGGGCGCCGACGATGCTCCCGTGGCGGCGGCGGGGCATCTAGTGCGACGCCGGCTGGCCATGGAAGCGGCCACTCCGGCTCAGAATCTTCATGCAGCCCGTCTCCTCCTGGACCAGCCTCCGGTGGAACTTGCAGGAGACTCCCCGGCCACTCCGTGGCTGCGGGATCTTGCCGGCCTTGTCGGTGCGGCCCAACTTCGGGTAGGGCCCCCCGGCCAGCCGAGTATTGGTGGTACTCCGCCACCCAGTATGCTGGTTGGGGCTCGAGGCTCTAACCACCACAGTGGCGGCGCCTAGCCAGGCGGGCGAGCTGTGGAAGAGGCGTCTTGGGCGCCGTCCCGTTCCGAAGGAACCGTGGGGACCTAAGAAGTCATCTTAACAAATCCCGTCGGTGAAGCGGCGATCTTCGCGGCCGTGTGCCATGCCACCCAGCCCAGGAACAGGGGCGCGGCAAGCGGGTGGCCTCGGACGATGAGGGTCCTCATCGTGGCCCCAAGGAGGAGGGCTATTCCTCCGATTCAGCGGAGAGTCCCATCCCTCGCTCTCCGGGCCGAGCTCCCGGTGGGCTGTCGGGCTCTATTTATGGCATCGGATATCAGACGTTCTCCCGGCGGCTGCACCGTGTGGAGTGGCCTGAAAGGTTCTGCCCGGCATCCATAGAAAGTTACGACGGCACTACCAATCCGGAGGAGTTTTTGCAAATTTATACAACGGTAGTACGAGCGGCCGGTGGATCTGGAAAAGTTATGGCCAATTATTTCCCAACGGCCTTGATGGGCTCTGCCCGTTCCTGGCTGTTGAACCTCCCGCGAGGGTCGGTGCACTCGTGGGAGGAATTGTGCGGCCTTTTTGTCGCCAACTTCCAGGGCTCCTTCGCGCAGCCGGGCGTGGAGGATGATCTGCATGCCCTGGAGCAGCAAAAGGGGTAGTCGTTGCGTGATTTTATTCGATGGTTCTGCCATTGCCACAACACGATCCCCCATATCTCGGAGCAATCGGTTGTCATCGCCTTTCGAAGAGGCGTCCGCAACCGCAAGATAAAGGAGAAGATGGCCACCCGCACTATTAGCACCACCTCCGAGTTGTTTTCCCTCGCGCATAAGTGCGCGCGGGCTGCGGAGGCGAGGGGACCAGGGTCTGGTCCCCAGGGTGGCCGAGGAAAGGATGAAGCTGGGACCTCGAAGGGTTCCGGCCCGTCAAGCAAGAAGGCGTGGAAGCGCGAGGCAGGAGAGACCAGGTGGGTCTTGGCCGCCGAGCGCGACTGCGATGACCCTGGGTCGCCGAAGCGCGACCGCCGTGATTAGCGTGGCAATCGCCGCGATCAGTGAGATGATGGCCGTGATCAGCGTGATGACCGCCGCGGTCGTAGGAACGACTGCCACGAGCGGAAGGAAAGAGGGCCCTGGTGCCCAATTCATCGAACTGACACTCACGACCTGGATAATTGCCAGGTCGTGGACCGGATGGTGGAGCGGCGGATCAGAGAGCGTCGCCCTCGTGACGATGATCGTGGAGAAGACCCCGCCCCGCTGGCTTTTCAGCAAGCGGATCATACCCTGGCATATATTTATGGCGGTTCATCCGCTCTTCGCTCGAATACCGCTTGCAAGCGGTTGAAGAGGGAAGTATGCGCCGCGGGATCAGGTTCGGGGTCGCGTCGGATGCTGAAATGGTCGGAGGAGACGATCATCTTCAGTCAGGCCGACCACCCTGATGGCGCCACCGGCCTGGGGCATCTCCCGATTGTGGTGTCGCCCCGATCCGGAATGTCCTACTGGTCGTGTGCTAGTGGACGGAGGGAGTTCTCTCAGCATCCTGTCATCTACGACATTTCTGGCTCTTCAGATCCCGCAGCAGGATCTGAATCCAACGTTGCCTTTCTTTGGAATAGCCCTGGGGGTTAGTGCAATCCCCGTGGGCCAGGTGCGTCTCCCCGTCACTTTTGGAGAAAGGGATAATTATCACACCGAGTTGGTGGACTTTGAAGTCACTGATTTTGATCTCCCCTACAATGCCTTGCTTGGTCGACCGGCGCTGGCCAAGTTCATGGCGGCGACCCATTATGCATATATGGTGGTGAAGATGCCAGGGCCTGCCGGCCCCATAACCATCCGGGTGGACCAGTCTGAAGCTTTGCGCTGTCATAAGTTCGCGCTTGATATGATCGGTGCCACCTGTGCCGGGCGTGCTGATGCCGCCTGCTCGGGAGCCCCTCAGGCCTGGACCCACGCCTCGCCTGGCTCTGCCGGCGAGGTTAAGGTGGTCGCCCTGAGTGAGGGCGAGCCTTGCAAAACCGTCAACATTGGCGCCAGCCTTAGCGCCAAATAGGAAGACGCGCTCGTCACCTTCCTCCGATGTAATTCCGACATGTTTGCTTGGCAACTGTCCGATATGACCGGGGTCCCCAGGGAGGTGATCGAGCACCGATTGGCAATGCTCCCCGAAGTGCACCCGGTTCGGCAAAAGATCCGGCGGCAAGCTCTGGAGTGGCAAGATGCTATTCGGCAGGAGGTGGAGAAATTATTGGGCGCAGGGATCATCAGGGAGGTCACTCACCCTGAGTGGCTTGCCAATCCTGTGCTCGTCAAAAAGTCCAACGGGAAGTGGCGAATGTGTGTCGACTTCACCGACCTCAACAAGGCCTACCCGAAGGATCCATATCCCTTGCCGCGAGTCGACCTCATTGTTGACTCTACGGCAGGTTGTGAGTTGCTGTGCTTTCTGGATGCGTACTCCGGGTACCATCAGATTAGCATGGCGGTGGAAGATGAAGAAAAGACTACTTTTGTAACCCCAATGGGTGTTTATTGCTATGTCAGAATGGCTTTTGGTTTAAAGAATGCTGGTTCTACTTACCAACGTGCTATGCACATTACTTTTCGTCCACAGATAGGGCGGAATCTTGAAGTGTATGTTGATGATCTGGTTGTGAAAGTTAAAAAAGGTGAAGACTTGATTCAAGACCTGGAGGAAACCTTCTCCAACCTCCGGAGGAATTGCCTAAAGTTGAACCCAGAAAAGTGTGTGTTTGGCGCCCTTTCCAAGTTGCCGATTCACGGTGTCTAACCGGGGGATTGAAGCCAATCCGGATAAGATAGCGGCGATTGAGCACATGAAGCCACCAGCACGGCTCAAGCAAGTCCAGTGCTTGGCCGGTCGTTTGGCCTCCCTCGGGCGGTTCATCGCCCGACTGGGAGAAAGAAGCCTGCCCTTATTTAAGCTATTGAAGAAAACTAATCATTTTGAGTGGACTGATGAAGCTCAGAAGGCCTTTGAAGACTTGAAGCGGTACCTCACCTCTCCCCCAGTGCTAGTTTCCCCTGCGCAAGGTGAACCGCTGCTTCTGTATATTGCTACTACCCCTGAAGTGGTCAGCGTTGTTCTTGTGGCGGAAAGGGAAGGTGTCTAGAGGCCAGTCTACTATGTCAGCAAGGTGTTGCATGAAGCGGAAACTCGATATCCTCAAGCTCAAAAAAATGTTGTATGCAGTCCTGGTGGCGTCTAGGAAGTTGCGGCATTATTTCCAAGGGCGAGAACTTACCGTAGTCACGGCCTACCCACTGCGAGAAATCCTATTCAACCGTGAAGCAGAAGGTCGCATTGCCAAGTGGTCAGTGGAACTGGGAGAGTTCAACCTTAAGTTTGTCCCCCGCACCGCTATCAAAAGTCAAAAGTTGGCGGAATTCGTTGCCGAATGGACTCCGGCCACTCCTGAAGCAGAAGAAATCCCCACGTCGCCTCCCTGGACCTTATTCTTCGATGGTTCGTTCAGGTTGGAGGGCGCAGGGGCTGGTGTTGTCCTAGTCTCCCCGACTGGTGACATTCTTCAGAATGTTCTTGCTCTTGATTTTAAAGCCACTAACAATATTGCCGAATATGAAGGTTTGCTGGCAGGGTTGCCCATTGCTTCGGCGCTAGTTATCCGGCGCCTCCAGGTCAAGGGTGACTCCTTGCTGGTCATCAATCAAGCGAGGAAGGAATTCAATGCCCTGACCCCACCATGGCGGCGTATTTGGCGGAGGTCAGGAAAATGGAGCGACGTTTTGAAGGACTGGGATACATTCATATCCCCCGGCGTGATAATCACCTTGCGGATGGGCTCGCAGCTTGCATCCTCAAGGGCTTCGTCCCGGCCGAGTCTTGAAGAAAGACTATCGCGATCGTCCATCGCAGCCCACGATCCAGGTGGGAATGATGGTGTCATTGCCGCAGCCCCGATTCGGGAGGGGACGATGGTATGGCCGCCGCGACCTCGACTCAAAGGGAAGGTGGCTGCGCCACATCCTCCAGTTCAGGAGGGAAGGCCCGCGTCCGCCCCCGCCCCTAGGTCCGGAGGGAAGGCGGCGGTCTGTGCCAATGCCAAGCACCAGGGGAAATGCTTGGCCCAGCAAAGTATCCGGGTGAACACCGAGTGCTCGCCACACTTGGCCGGGAAGATCAGTGGATGGATCCGATCCTAGCCTTCCTGCGGGACCAAGTAATCTCCGCCGATGATGCCTCAACTGAGAAGATAGCACGTAAGGCCAAGTGCTATACTATGGTGGGTGGGGACTGTACCGTCGGAGCAAAAACGGAATTCTACTGAAGTGCATCACTCGGGAAGAGGGAGCGCTCGCTCTCGATATCCATGGAGGCGCAAAGGGAGCCATATGTCCATTTGAACGCTAGTCGCAAAGCGCCGCCAAGGATTTTATTGGCCTCTCGCCTCGCAGATGCTTGCGAGCTGGTGAGGACATGCGAAGCATGCCAGTTCTTCACCAGGCAAGTCCACCGACCAGCCCAAGCTCTGCAAACCATCCCGCTCTCTTGGCCGTTCGCGGATGAAATTTGGATATCTGGGTCCGTTCATTGCCACAGGGGGCTTCACCCACCTTTTCGTCGCCATCGACAAATTCACTAAGTGGGTCGAAGCTGAAGCGATGCGACGCGCCATTACGGCTTCCGCTACTGTCAAATTTATGCGTGGGATATTCACCCGCTTTGGAGTCGCCAACCGCATTATCATCGACAATGGAACTCAATTCACCAGTGCGGCATTTCTGGAGTTTTGTGATGAGATGGGCACTAAAGTATGCTTCGCTTCGGTCGCCCAACCCAAGAGTAATGGTCAAGCTGAGCGTGCCAATGCATTGGTGTTGAAGGGCCTTAAGATAAGGGCGTTTGATCGACTTCACAAGCGGGGGGCGCGCTGGATCGAAGAACTTCCGGCTGTGCTGTAGTCTCTCCGTACCACACCCAGTTGGGCTACTGGCGAGACGCCCTTCTTCTTGGTGTATGGGGCGAAGTCGTTTCCCCTCCGAGCGTCGCTGCTCTCGCGTGTCTCGGTTTTCAGCGAGGAAGGCCATGAATACATCCGGCAAGAAGACGTCAACCTCTTGGAAGAAGTTCGTGACTGGGCCGCCCTTCGCGCCGCCCGATACCAGCAAAGCCTCAGGCGATACAATGCCACCCGGATCTCTGAGAGAACACTGGTAGTGGGCGACTTGGTCTTGCGCAGAGTTCAGGCGCATGCTGGGTTGCATAAGCTGTCTCCCCGGTGGAGGGCCCCTTTAAGGTGGTCTTAGTATCTCGACCCGGGGCGGTCCGGTTAGCCAATGAAGACGGCCGGGAATTGGCGAATTCCTACAATGTGGAGTTGTTGCGAAAGTTTTATCCATGAAAAACTATAAGTACCCGGTGATTTGCTTTGATCAGCCCCGGGATAGATCTGTCCCCCAGCTGATCGGCGGTCATTGGTTGTCGATAATGTTATTATCTTGGGGATTTTTGACTTTGTCATTACTCCCCTTTTTGTGTCCTACGACGGTTTATGATGGATGTTATTGGTCCCTAAGTTTTGACAACCCCTTGTCGGTCCATAATTATGCCTGGTATCTGTGCTGGGTAAGGACGGGCAACCAGGAAGCGGATTTGGCACGGTGCTCAAATGTGGTTCATACACCTCGGGTTAGCTCGGAAGCACGCAGTCGTTACCGCAAGCAATCGCTGGCCTAGTATCCTTCCCGGAGTTCGCGCTTTCAAGACAATGCCATGGGCGTGTTTTGGAAAAACGGCGACAACATGGAAGCCAAAATGAGTGAACCAATATTACCCCATGCGCAGACTTATATTGTCATGATCTATATTGTATGTGCTCTGCATGGTATTCATCCGCCTTTGCAATAGCTGCATATGTGCGCGGGTCAAACTTTAAAGCTTTGGCCCGATTCAAAAGGAAAAATCTAATAGTGCACGAAGGCTCCGGCTGGTTGCCCGAAGGCTCCGGCTGGTCTGATAGCCCAGCGCTTAGGGGCTGGTCGCCCGAAGGTTCCGGCTGGTCGCCCAGCACTTGGGGGCTGGTCGCCCGAAGGCTCCGGCTGGTCGCCCAGCGCTTGGGGGCTGGTCGCTCGACTGCTTGGGTTGGGCACCAGCTAATACATAAGCCAGATAAGTGTTTCAAGTAACACTCCCGATTATTTGCTTATGCGTATGCTGAAATTGATCAAATTATGCATGGTTATCACGGACGTCACAAACCCGACGGCTCCTTGGTGACAAAAGGAAAGTCTTCAGTGTGAGCCTCTAGTAGGGCTAAGTGACCAGGGTGTAAGTTTGGCACGGTACTCAAACACGGCTCGTACACCTCGGGTTGGCTCCTAGAAGCACCGCTGGTTGTCACCGTTGAGCGCCGCTGGCCCAAGACCACTCCTAGGAACTTATCATCTTCTGCGCCACACTGGGGTACAATTCTAAGAGATCACAAGGATTTAAGTTCCGGAAAGGTTTGAGACAATGATGACCCTGCATAAAATCTTGATGGCAAAACTATTCTGTGCTCAAGCACAGACAGTTACGCCTTGAAGCCGTCTTTGCCTAAGTTTTACATAACTTGCGCGTATTGTGCTTACATTTGTGGTTAGTAGCGTGCAACGTCTACAGGAATTTTGGGATGTTTCCTGGACTTAGAAGTCTAACTGGCGCCTCAACTGAGTTTCAAGTTGGCCGCCTAGCAATTCCAACATGCAATACCAAGTGAACGCAGCAAGCAAGCATGAAGGTAAAATTAGGAAACATCCATTACAACTAAAGTTTGTTGAAGTGTTCATACAGGTAGAAAAGACTGATCAACAAAAAGAAGTAAAAACAAAAAAGTGGAGTGGCGGCCCAGCCCTTCACTCATCACCCACGTCGATGTCGCCGGCGTCTTCTTCCTCCGCCACCGGGGTGGAGACCTCCATGACCGGCTGCTGCACTTGCAGCTGCCCGGCCAGTGCTCGGTGGCCGCTCGCACGCGTGCCTCTGCCTGGGCGGCGTCTCCCACGATGCCGGTCTCCATTGCCGCCATCGGGTCGTGGAAGCGTCGCGGTGGCCCAAAGAAGCCAAAGACGAAGGTCGCGGTCATCACCAAGAACCTCTTGCCCCTCCACAGTGGAGCGCGTGTGGCGGCGGTGGGCAACCCCGGGCGCTTTGCGGCTGGTGGGTCGCGTAAGGCGTCTTGCGGCGGTGTCTGGAGGGCATCAAAGACCACGCCCAAAGGTTCGAGCATCTTTGATCTGTTGGAAGGCTCCCTTGAGCATGGTGGCGAGATTGCGCTGGCGGTCGGCCTCAGACTCGGAGGTCCTCTGCGCGCCTCGGCCCTCTCCGCCCATTCTTTGCATGGTAGCTGAGGCGGTCATGATGTGGCCCTTTCTTGTGCCACCATCGTGTCCGCCCTCTCCGCTCCGTGCGGCTAAATCGATGGCCCTCATTAACCTGTCTCGCCGTCTGTGCTCCATGCCCAATGGCCGTGGCAAGGAGGCGCCAAGCGAGTATGTAAATTGCTGAGCTCAGTGAAGAGCTCAGCGGAGCGTCTTGGCGGGAGGTGGCGGCAGTCTTTGGCGGCGAAGTTGGCGGGTGCACTGCGTGTCGAGGCCGCTGCCTCTATTACAGCGATGGCGGCGGCGCGGTGTCGGGCGGAAGTCTCGCCGCCTCGGAAAGCGCAGTGGCGCTCGCTCCCTTGGGGCGTCTTGAGGGGCCGCCCTTGGCATCGTCCTCAAGCTGAAGCTGGCCTTGGGGACCTCAAGCCCGCCTTGTCGAGTGGCAGCATGAGTTCCCGTGGCGGAAGGCGGTGGCGCCGTGGAAGGTGAGGCCTGCGCCACAGGAGGAGTCGGAGAAGGAGAAGATGATGGAGACGGCGCCGTAGCAGTTGGCGCCGTGATCGTCGGAGCTGGCGCCGCTGCGCTGGCACCGATGGCGGCGGTCTCAGGCGCCAAGGTGGAGATGCCGAGCCGCAGCGGCGGCGTCTTGCGCGTTGGTGCTGCAATTGGGGCGGCCGGTGCGACCGCCCCATGTGAAGTCACCGCCACCCTTGGGCTGGTGGCGGCGGAGGTTTCGCCCGCGTAGCGGGCCTTCTTCACGCCCAAACTTGAAGCGTCCGGGACGAGTGGCCGCTTGCCCACCGCCCGATCAGTGGGAGGAGGTGCATCCCTGATCGTCAGGGGGGCGCGCGGCGGCACCACGGCGAGGCCGGTGGAGTCCATTGGCGGCAGCAACCTGACGATCCTCAGGCGCTCCGTAGGCTCCAAGTCGGCGAGTGGCCGGGCCGATGAAGGAAAGTCCAGGCCGGCTGGGACCGGCGGCATGTGCCCGGAAAGCCACCTGCTGAGACGTGGCCCATCCATGTTTCCCGTGCCTGGCCAAAGTTAAAAAAATGACTGCCGGCTGGTAGGGAGCAACACAAAAGAGGCATGAATATAGAAAAAGCCAAAAAATAGCAGTGAAGTCTTACGGTCGGGGAAGGTGCGGGTGATGTCGTTGTCGTCAGGTATTGCCATCTTTGGCGAATAGGGGCGGCAGCGGCTAAGTCTTGGATACAAAATCCTAACAACGGCGCCCAGCTTAACCCGGCGTCCCCGCAGTTGTTGATGCGGCCGCCATTGCAGAGCTCTGCTGCCTCTTGACGGGCGAGTTCGATTCTCGATCGCCGCCGCTTGGCTGGCAGCACCTCCAAAGCTCAACACCGCGTTGCCGTTGACGACGTACCATTCATCGCGCTAGGCCTTCGGTTTGATCTGGCCGAAGGGAATATAGCGGCTGCCATCCCATCGAAGACGGAAATGGCAGCTCTGACTTCAGCCGTCGGAGGAGGAGCGCGCAGAGGAAGAAGTAGCGAAAAAGTGGGAGATTTGACATCACCCCCATGAACATTTCACAGAGGTGTGCGAAGATGGCGAGAAAAAGAATGGAGTTGGGGGTGAGGTGAAGGTGATGGATTTCGTAGAAGTGGAGGACGGTGAGGAAAAAATCAGAAAAAGGCGGCACCAAACCCGCCATGATGCCCCACACGAAGATGATGATCTCGTCGGTGGGGCACTGTGGCGTAGGACTCCCGGCCCGAAAAAAGAGAGGGCCCTCTGGCACAATGGTGTGGAGTCTCCCCACTGTGTAGGAGTCCACTGTGGAAGCAGGAATGGAAGGCGAACCGGAGGAAGCCATGAAAGCGAAAGTGGCAAAAGGCAAGGAAAACTTAGAGCAAGAAGATGAAGTTTGCAAAGAGTGCTAAAAGCGTGAACTTCCTGGTGCAGATGAGCCTATTTGTATCCCCCACTCGCACCGACAGTTCATGAAGATACAAGATCGTGCGCCGTTTCGGGTCCCCAAAAAATCGGCGGATGCAATGAAGCGCAAGAATCGAGGCGGTCGCATCCTGATGAGTAATGGCCCCATCCAAGAATGCACCGGCATTTAATGTGAGATCTCGAGAGGCTCTGGTGTGCATTCTTGGGTGGGCCCGGGGGCTACTATCGGCGTACTATACGCCAGGGTACCCTCTTCGCCGCACAAAAGCGTGCGTGGCCTACGTGGCAGTCTAGCAAGCGGGTGGGTGTTTACACCCCATCTGTTGGATGTCAGTCCACGTGGCGCGCGGGTGAGCAGGTGGGCGGTCACGCCCTGCTCACCCGGCCTCGGCCCACGTGGCGGCCTGGCGGGCAGGTGGGCGAGCACGCCCTGCTTGTTTCGCCGCCATGCAAAAAGGTGGGACACAATAGCTTCACCTCGAAGTCTCCTTTCCCCTCATGCCGTGTCAGAGGCAGGCCTGCTGTGCCAGCCACGTCGATTCCAAGGAATTCTGCTACAAGCCCGTTCCTCTGACGCCTTACACCTATCCGTCGTAGAGGGGTCACATTCCTAAGAACGGGCGAAGGCATCTTGGCATTGATTAGGGTCAAGGAACGGACAACGCATAAAGGCGTAATAAATGCATGTAAGATAGGCATGATGACGATCCCTCCTCTATCTGACCCGTGTAAGCCCATGCATATAAGGGCACTTTAGAGCATACGAGAGAGGGGTCGAAGAAAGAGACTCAACAGAAGAGCTGGTCATCATCAAGCTCTGTAACGAAGCCCACGATACTCAATCAAAAATCAGGCAGGACGTAAGGCTGTTACCCTTCTTCAAGGGGGCCTGAACCTGGGTAAAATCGGTGTGTTCATCAAATCCAGAGACATTAGAATTCGTTAGTGTGAAAGGTACTGGGGTTTCCCTCTACTAGGGTTAGCCAACTACCAAAGCCATCCCCCCTGCCGAACCAAACCCGGTCTGTAGACTTGGGCCTGTCAGGTGGAATACGCCAACAGAATGTAATAATGTTTATGCTTCCGATATTTGTGTATGTGTTGTGATGTCAATTGTTGGATGAGAATGCTCGTGTTGGCGAACTATCCTGGGACCAACACGGGTATAATCGTGGAACGCCTGAGGTTCCCTTGATTCACTTGAGATGTACCGCGCATTTGGGTGAATCAGTGGAGTCCCGGGGACGGTTCCCCATAGGCTTGGTATCAGAGCCATATTGACTGTAGGTTAGAACGGCCATGCTACGATTAGTTAGAGGATGCTTTGAGTCAAAAACTATTTTGCTATCAAATAATTTCAGAACTGATAACATTGTGTAATTCCTTTATTTCTTGCCCCTCTTAGTTCTATATCTCACCCTTATGTTCATTTGATTGTGCAAATAAGTTTCTAACTCCTCTTATCCTTTTCAACGTGACAGATGAGTTTTGGGCCATTGGTTTTAGTCACCCGCGCTGAAGATGTGGAGGGCTATCCTTCCCTCTTGAGGGATATGTTGTGGAGTGTTGGTGTTATGCCCTTGAGGCAATCATATAGATGATTGTAACATGACTATGCTTATGAATAATAATATGATTATTGGTCCAATGAATGTATATCATTATATTGATCAGCAAGTATGTGACTTGTTTATGAAACTCTCTACTTATTGATATAATTCTGCAAGTATCTCTGATCGGATATCATCGTATAGGACAACAATGAATAGATCAGCACATGTATTGATCGATGATTATGTTTCATAGATCATAGGATATGGAGATATCATCAATACATTGTGAACTCATGATGAAGAACATGGGTTAGATAGACCAAGAATGGGACACCGCGAGAATGTTACATTCTTATGTGTCATCAATTGCATCTCATACATAGTGGATGTATGATCCTTAGACCTGAGATTGTCACATTCCCTACATGTGTAATAGTTTACCTTGGGGCCACCAAACGCTATTTCCTAACCGGATAGTTATAAAGGTAGCTTTCATGTTTGCTATGAAACATGCAGAGGGAAGTGAGCAGTCAAGATGGAATTTGCCACTCCGGTGTAACGGAGATATATGACTAGGCCACTCGTGTGATATGATTAAGGAAGTGCATGGCCATGCTGTGATTGAGAAGTCAATCACAACTTATTAATATATCACGGATACGAGAGATGGATTGAACTATCAAAGGATGACATACTTCTCGCCTTGAGTTCGATCTTCATATAGTTTGGCAAAGGGATTATTACATGAGTACTTTTGAAAGGTTATATTTGATTTGATCATATGCGCTTGGGAGTTGGCATGCTCGCAAGAACCGCTACTAACTATTGGATTGGAAAAGGGTTTTCGAATCTATGTCCAAATGTACATGAACCTACTGGTCACACACTTAACGGAGTTGGGACGCATTAATTCGGATTGGATCCGTAATTAATGGACTTCGTGGGCTTAATGCTTGCCGATGGGCCTGGCTTAGGGTTTCGCTGTGGCTATATAAGGAGAGGGAAGGGTGGGCGTGCATGTTGTTGTTCACGCCCAAAACCCTAGCCTCCACCTCTCATTGCCCTCGCCGGCGCTTCGGTGCTTGCGCGACGCGCGGCGCTCCATCCCGGACGTGTGGATCGCTGTGGTGACGCTGCTGCTACTGCGGCGTGGTGAGGACGAACCGCAGCGAGGACGATCCGCGTGAGGACGATCCACGTGAGGACGATCCACGGCGAGGACGATCCGCGTGAGGACGATCCACGGCGAGGACGATCCACGGCGAGAACGATCCACTACACCAACGCGCGAAGGATTCCGCAACTGCGCGTCTAGTGGTAATCCAATCTGTGATCCCTTTCTTGCGAGTAGCTTTTCTGGTTATGCGGTAGAAATTTTAATTTGTGCTAGCGTAGCATACCGCGTTCCCCAACATGGAGAGCTAATTTCACTTATGCACCGGAGTACGTGGTTTATGGTCGTGCCATAGGACCCGGACTGAAGACCTACACTGCCACGGTTCACATCATCGCTAGGATGGTGACAGGAAGCATTCCCTATCACTTTCGAGCGAGGGGGACATCTGTAGGAATGGCTATCCAAGAGGTGGCGTATGTTGCCATGTGCCATCTCTGTCATGACTTGTGGGAGCTGACTTTACCTCCGTATCAATATTTCCCACAACGAGGACCGACAGACGAGGTCAATAGTGTTGCTGAAATCGAGATGGGAGATGACTCTTCTATTCGACAGTTGTCGGGCTTGGTCCGTGCCTTGGACCGGGCTCATCGTTGCATTATCCATGAGCTATGGGAGACTCGTGCCCGTCTTCACGCGGCACAAGGGCATCTTCACCAATTTGTCCAGATTAACTGGTGCCATGGGACATATTGTGTGGGCGCAACTCCACGACGCCACATGATGTAGCCCCACCCGTCTTTCAGTTTACGCTTGTGCCGGGGATAGAGACCCAAGACGTTGTGTGCAACAACGCGCGCATCAACTCGGGAAGTGTGATGCGTAGGCGTGTCCAGGAGTCTCCGGGGGTACCTAGGTTCTATATAGGATCGCCACAGCGTCTCACTAACACCTTGGACCCCAAGGACACCGGATCACCGGGATACCATCTTTTGGATGTGTTTCCCAAGGATTCCTTAGAGACATTTGAGTTGTCCTGGTAAAGCTCATCGTGGAGGGCAAGAAGAGATGAGCTGAACTAATTTAATTGATGTAATAGGCTACTTTATGAACCTATGCTAGCTATTGTATTTGGAATTGTCACCCCTAGTTGTCGACCTTGACCTACCGGTTGTGAACTTGTGCTAATGTATCGGAATCTTGTTATTTGCTTTCATGGGTGATGTTGTGGCTTAAGAGCCTTCTTATTTTGATGTCTCTTAGATTTGGTGCATGTTTTCTTGCTGCATACATGTAGAGTTTAAATTTGTGTGACTTGTTGTCCGGATATTCTAGTTCGGCGTTGTTGTGGCTCTTCTTCTACTTGTTGCTAACATGGCCTTGGCAACAGATGGCGGGAGTCAACACCCGTTCCCAAGCTCAACGTGAGGCGAGGCCGCAATCCACCGGCTCCCAAGCAACTGAGGATCCAACTCAGGGGGTCACTCCTGACCATCCGGAGTCCTCGCATCGCCAGAATCAGCACCACCCTCGCGTGGAGGAGGAACTTCCACCCCCTCCTACCATGGCTCAAGTCCTCGCTTTGATTGAGCAAAACCGGCAAGATCAAACTTTGATCCTACAGCAGATCGCCCGTAACACGGCTTCTGCCCCAACCCCTTTTCGAGGAGCCGAGGGGGCAGGACATCATGCGGCCAGCGGACTCGGCGAGTTTCTTCGCACGAAGCCGCTAACGTTCACCCGTGCTGCGGATCCACTCGAGGCCGATGATTGGCTTCGGACTATTGAGCGCAAGCTAGCCATCGCTCAATGCTCGGACCATGAGAAGGTCCTCTTCGCTTCGCATCAACTCGATGGTGCGGCGTGTGCATGGTGGGACAGCTTTACCGCCATGCAGCCCGCCGATCATGTCATTACTTGGGCGGAGTTTCGCACAGCTTTCCGCGAGGCTCATATTCCCACGGGCGTTATGGCAAGGAAGAAGTGTGAATTTCTTGCATTGAAGCAAGGTGGCAAGACTGTCATGGATTATCTTCACGAGTTCAACTATTTGGGTCGTTATGCCCCGAACGAACTCTCCAACGATGAGCTCAAGCAAGAGCGCTTCATGGAGGGACTTTCGGAGGAGTTGCAGCTAGAGCTTGCTGCTCATGACTTCTGAAATTTCCAGTACTTCGTCCACAAGGCCATAGTGGTGGAAGAGAAGTGGGGAAAATTGGAGGATTCGCGCAAGCGCAAGCGAGCTGCACAAAATTCAGCAAGCGGCAACTTGCAGCCACCCCACATGGTGCGCCCCTCATTTCCAAACTATCAAGCTCCAGCATCGCCGAGGCCTCCAACATTCATTGCTCGCCCACCGCAGATAAGTCTTCCACCAACTGTAAGTGGAAATCAGCAAGGAGCCAACACTCAAGCTCGCCCAATTCTTGTTTGCTTCCAGTGCAAACAGCCGGGGCATTTTGCACGTCAATGCCTGCAAAAGAACCAAGCAATATCGGGATTTGACCCACCATTGCACCAGGGGCAGCAGCACATCCACCTCGACCCATGCCTCCAAGAACCGCGCCAACCCCACCGCGTGGTCGCATTAACCATGTGACTGCCGAAGAAGCTCAGAATGCACCGGAAGTGGTATTGGGTACGCTTTCCGTCAACTCACACCCGACTACCGTATTATTCGATTCCGGAGCATCTCATTCATTTGTTAAAGAGAAGTTTGCCATGCATCATGAGTTCCCTATACAACTTATGCATCCACCACTTCTCATTAAAACCTCGGGATCGGAATTAAGGACCGATCGAGTCTGCCGGGAAGTAAAGATTGAAGTTAATGGGGTAGAGTTCCTAGCTGATTTGATAATGATTAAAACGGAAGCAATTGAAGTTATTCTTGGGATGGATTGGCTATCCAAGCACCAAGGATGCATCAATTGTGCAAGTAGATCTATTTCACTTACCAACGCAAGCGGCAAACAAGTCATGTTTGCGTCAAGTCTAGATTATGCTCACCTCTATGCCTTAAAGGGTGAGCCATTCCTTGGGATAAGTAGCATACCAGTGGTATGTGATTACTCGGTTGTATTTCCAGAAGAGTTGCCGGGGATGCCACCAGACCGGGAGGTTGAGTTCGTCATTGAGCTTCTACCCGGAACGGCCCCGATATCCAAGCGACCTTACCGTATGACTCTAAATGAGTTGATCGAGTTAAAAAAACAACTTACGGAGCTGCAAGAGAAGGGCTTCATTCGACCGAGCTCCTCACCTTGGGGATGCCCGGCGCTATTTGTGAAGAAGAAGGATGATAGCTCGCGGATGTGTGTTGATTACCGTCCATTGAATGCGGTCACGGTCAAGAACAAGTATCCACTTCCGCGGATCGATGATATGTTCGACCAAATGGCTGGAGCCTGTATCTTCTCTAAGATTGACTTGAGATTAGGCTACCACCAAATCAAGATCAGATCGGGAGATGATTCAAAAACGACATTCTCCACCCGTGATGGTCTATATGAATATACCGTCATGTCCTTCGGTTTGACTAATGCACCGGCATACTTCATGAGCCTTATGAATTCGGTTTTCATATGGAATATCTTGACAAGTTCGTTGTCATCTTCATCGATGATATTCTTATTTACTCCAAGTCTGAAGAGGAGCATGAAGTACACCTTCGGACAGTTCTGGAGAAGCTGCGAGAGCACCAACTTTACGCAAAATTCAGCAAGTGTGAATTCTGGCTAAAGGAGGTTTCCTTATTGGGCCATGTATTATTAGAAGGCGGAGTTGCGGTTGACCCCAGCAAGATACAGACGATACTTGATTGGGAGCAGCCTAAGAACATCACGGAGGTTCGAAGTTTTCTCGGGTTCGCGGGTTATTACCGCCAATTCGTGGAGAACTTCTCCAAAATCGCGAAGCCACTGACCGAACTTTTGAAGAAGGAGAACAAGTTCGTATGGTCAGCAGAATGTGAGGCAAGCTTTCAATTGTTGAAGGCTCGCTTAACCACTGCACCCATCTTAGTCCTGCCAGATATTTATAAGGGCTTCGACATATATTGCGATGCATCCCGCCTTGGGCTGGGTTGTGTACTTATGCAAGGAGGCCGAGTTGTGGCATATACATCGAGGCAATTGAGACCTCATGAGATGAATTACCCCACCCATGACTTAGAGCTGGCAGCGGTAGTGCATGCTCTAAAAATCTGGCGACATTACCTCCTCGATAATCGTTGTGAAATCTACACCGATCACAAGAGCCTGAAGTATATATTTACTCAAGCCGATCTGAACTTGAGACAAAGGAGGTAGCTTGAATTGATTAAAGACTATGATATGGGACTCCATTATCATCCTGGAAAGGCCAATGTTATTGTCGATGCTTTGAGCCGAAAATCTCAATGCAACCGCCTTTCGGCAGAACTGGAATCGGAAGCCATGTGCGCCGAGTTTCGAAAGCTCAATCTAGAAGTGGTTAAAGAGGGATCCCTTGCTGTCATAGAAGTCAAATCTAGTCTCTTGGCCCAAATCAAAGAGGCTCAAAAGACAGACAAGGGCATAGCACTCATCCGAGCCCGCATCAAGCAAGGCAAGGCCAATTGCTTCACCGAGGACGCACGAGGTGTCTTGTGGTTCGGAAAACGGCTAGTGTTACCAAATTGTAAGGAGTTGAAGGCACTAATTCTTGATGAGGCTCATAATTCCACATTCTCTATTCATCTCGAAAGTACAAAAATGTATCAAGATCTTAAGCCAAGACTTTGGTGGACCCGGATGAAACGAGAGATTGCCCGGTATGTCGCCGAGTACGACATATGTCAGCGGGTGAAAGCCGACCATTTGCATGCAGCAGGCACACTTCAACCATTGCCCATTCCCATGTGGAAGTGGGAAGAGGTTGCTATGGATTTCATCACCGGATTGCCCAAGACGCAAAAAGGTTTTGATTCCATATGGGTAATAGTTGACCGATTGACGAAGACTGCTCATTTTCTTCCTGTCAAGACGACGGATACAATGAGCAAATTGGCTGAGTTATATCTTTATCGAATTGTGTCTCTTCATGGTGTTCCCATAAGAATTGTCTCTGATCGGGGTACCCAATTTACCTCGCATTTTTGGCAATGCCTCCACAAGGCCATGGGGACTTGTCGACGATCGGGATCGCCAACCGCAGAAATGAAACAGGGGGTTAGTGAGACTTGGGACCTGAGCGGGGCTTGGCTCAACGAGGAAGAGGGCTCGACATCTTTGGAGGTCGGGAGCTAGGCGATACCAAAGCGTGAGACGAGGATTTATACTGGTTCGAGCCCCTGCGAAGGTAATAGCTCTACTCTAGTCGCCCTGCGGTAGTGATCTTTGTTACTATCGAGTACAGATGTGTATTACAGCTCAAGCTCAACAATGGCAATGTCTAGTGCTCGAGTTCTTGTGCTTTAGGCTGCGCCTCCTTAGCCTTTTAACCTCCCTGCTTGTAACGGACGGGAGATATTCCCGGGTGGTGGTCTTCGTGCGCATCGTGGGATGGCAACTACCGCTCCGGACTTGCCGCGTGCCCCCACTTCGCCTCCACGATCCCACGACTTGATAACCGCCGGGCAAACGCTCGTTCCGGGATCCAGGAGGATACCAGCACGAATACGGGCCGACTTGAGCTCTAGGTCGTGAGAAGCCATGCTCGGGGGCATACGCACTCTAGGTCATGTGCCCCGGAGTACATCCAAGTCATGGTCGGGACCCCCTCTCGGGCTTGAGAGCTCGTTGACCGTGCGCTGACTGGCCAAGGGTTGCTCAATCCCCGTCAGCTAGCCCCCGAGGCTCTAGGTCGGGGAGGACACCCAAAACGACCTCGAGCCTCACTTCGATCGTGCACGTGGTGAGCTCCAGCAGGTCTTGGATTCTTGGTCGAGGTCGGGCGGAGGACCCGAAGGGGGCCCCTCATCTTCGACACCTGGCAACCCTCGATCTTCACGGCGCTGGTACGTACGCGAACGGCCGGCGGACACCTGCGACGCCTCGAGTCTGCAGCCTAGGCCTTAATTGCGCCCGTCAAATCGAGGTCGGCGCGCCTTTTGAGATGCCACGAACCGGATCGACTGATGGCGTGGCTTATAAAACCGAACCCACAGCGACCGTAGAAAAACTCTCGACCTTGCATCCTTCTCTTAGCTTTCCTTCCTGGGCAAGACTCCTCTTCTCCCTTCGACCAAATTCGCTGCGATTCGCCATGGCCAAGCTGGGGAGGAGCACTTTGTCGCTGGCGAGGATGAAGGAGCTCGAGACCCTGGGGCTGATTGACCTAGTAACATGGCTGTGGCTGGGCGGCGAGACCGAGCCGTGCCCCAGGGACGACGAGATCGTCTGCACCGAGCATTACGCTCTCTTCATCTTGCGGACCCCGGAAAGCGAGTTCGTCGCGACGGTCCTCTCCAGCTACGACATCGAACTCATCAACCTGGTGCCAAACTCCATTCTCCTTCTCACCATCTTCTCCCATCTATGCGAGGGATTCCTATGGATCCTTCTGACCCCCTCGCTCTTCTTCCGGTACTTCAGCCTCTTCCGCTCCAGGAAGGACCCCGTGGTCAGATGCCTCTACTTCTGGCTGCGGGTTGGGCTCAAGTGGTCCTTCCCCAAGTTTCAACCTCGGGACTCCCTCGGCCCATGGTCCGAGCGGTGGTTCTATTTGAAGAGGGGCGAGGTCGGCACGCTGGTGTACGAGGGGACCCCCATTACCAGGAAAAAGGAGCCCCCGGAGGCGGACGACCTCGAGGTCGACGAGGAGGCCATCACCCTCACACACATCTGCGCCATGCGCGGCCTCACCGGGCAGGCGATTGCCAATGACTTCCTGCAGAACCGCGTGTCCCCTCTGCGGAGGAGGATGCACCCGTTCTACGAGATCCGAGGGCGCATCGACTCAACCTGCGAGCGTACGTCTGGTAAGCCTTCCCGCCTCGAGGTCTCGTCCGAGTTCGCCCTTCGATCTTGCTTTGATGGTCGTTTCCCTTGCAGCGCCGATGGAGTCCTGGATTGCCGCCAGGATGAGCGAGATGTTCGGGAAGTCGACGCACGGCTATGTCATTGACGACCCCGTCCCGAAGAACGTGCTCCGCCGCAAGGCCGAGGTAAGCCACCCCAACCAAGCTCTCAACTCGAGTGCCCACGAGGCCCTTCTTGAACCTCGCATGCCCGCAGGATCACCAGGAGTTGCTCGAGACAGCCAGGAGGATGCTCCCGCTACCCGGCGGGGGCAAGAGCAAGAAGGGGAAGAAGAGGTCTTCTCCCGCCGGAGCAGGCCGCCAGGGGACGAAGAAACCCCACGTCGAGTGGGGTGACCCCGCCACGGTAGGGATTCCCGCGGCTGAGCCCCCCGAGCCCACACTCGTTTCATTCATTGCATGACATGCTCTCCCTTCAGAAGAGCAATGAGAGCGCGGTGGCCGCCAGACCTCGAGCCCCTACCGGCCCAGGTGCCCAAGTTGACCCCGGCCACCGGCCGTGGACGATGTGGACCCAGCGTGACCCCGAGGCCCAGTTTGGGCGGTGGGAAGGCGCAGTGCCCTCGTCATCGGGGCAACAAGACCTACGTCGGTCCTCGACAAGGCGGATGCTGATGATCCATGTAAGTTTTTGGCTTTTAGTTTCGCTCCGCCCCCTTCGTGCTTTTCTGGCTTAGCGTCTGTTCTTGATCGCAGACCTCGAGCGCCCGTGCTCGAAACTTGCCCGTTTTGACGATGGCTGTTGTCTAGGGCGAGTCCGAGTCTGAGGAGGAGGACTCCTACGTCTTGGCCCTGTCGTCCCTGCCGCGGCGCAGTCTTTATCTGAGCCCGAGTGGGCCCGGTCGTGAGTTCGACCAAGGGCTCGAAGACCTAGACAAGGAGGTCGAGCTCGCAACCAGCGAGGACTTCGATACCGACAAGGCCCACAACTTAGCCGCCATTGCTGATCCTCCCGAGGTCGCCATGGGGGAGGGCACCCAAAGCACCATGGTCGCTCCCGCGGCGGCGCCCCAAGCTCTCCCGACCACGGTTGCTCCGGGCGCCGAGGTCGTGGTGCCTCCGGCCACCGAAGAAGGTCATGCCGCAGAAGCCCCACAGACCTGCCCAGCTGCGACTGCGTCGGGTGCTGAGGCCACAGCATCCCAGGCCACGAACGTCGATAGCGCCGCGGGAGACCGCGCGATGGATCCGGCCGTTGCTCTCTCGATGCTGGAAGCGAGCGGGGCCCCGCCCACAGAGGTCGGGACCAACATTGCTACCGCGCCCTCCCCCGCCGGCGAGTTGGACCCACCGGAGGGGGCGACGGAACGCCAGGCCGCCACTGGCGTGGAGAATCAAGGTGTCGGCCCAAGCGCGCCGGCGGTCGCCGAGGCCGGCTTTGCCTCAGGCGCAGTGGGCGACGAGGAGGAGGAGATCTCCTGTGAACGCATCGACGAGCGTGAAGAATTCACCCGCGCACACCTTGAGAACCGTCTTCGCGAGGTATGGCCCCCCGCGCTCCTTGTAGCATGTTAGCCTGATTTTTCCCGTTTCTTTCTTCATCTTGGGCCACTCTTCCTTTCGTGAAGGCGATTGACAACGTCTCCCAAGGGCTGCAAGTTCTTCGAGAGCACGCCGATGTGCTGAGGGGCCTCCTAAATGTGGTTGAGACACGGGAGGCAGAGCGCTCCAGGCTCATTAGGACCATCGAGGTCGAGCAGGAGGAGCTCGTGCAGAAGACCACGGAGCTCGTCGACCTACGCCAGACGATGAGGGCGCTGGAGGTAGCCCATGCAGCCGAGCTCGAGCAGGCCAGGACCTCCGAGCGTGAGCATGGCTTTAAGGCCGTGGAACAAGAGCGTGCGTGGTCGGCCAAGGCGCTCGAGGCCGAGCAGGCCAAGGTCGAAGCGCTGGAGAAGGCCGCTGCGGAGCACGTGTCCCCCTCGGCGAAGGTGTCCCCCAAGCTCGAGGCCAAGGTCCTAGAGCTTGTAGGGAAACTCGAGCTCTCCAACAGGGCGCTTGAGGCCGAGTGGGCCAAGGTCGAGGCGCTGGAGAAGGCCGCCATGAGCACCTGCGTCCTCGGGCGGCGCCTCATGGGCCCAGGCGCCCCGAGCTTGAGGCCAAAATTTGAGCCGAGGAGAGCTTTAGCGCCAGCAAAGCGGCGAAGAGCACCTTGGCCCAACTCCGGGATGAACGACGCCAAGCCGTGGATGCCTCCAAGGAAGCCCTCCAATTCCAGAGTGAGCTATCGACTTTGAAGGCCAAGGTAGCCGAGCTCGAGCAGGAGAAGCTTACCCGCGAGATGGCCAACCTGTAAAAACACTTAACAACAGAATGTTCTAATAGAGTTAGACTTCTTTTTGGGGGGCAAAGAAATCTTTTTTTGATTTAAATTCATAGCCGAGGATATTTGGAGTTCGCCCTTTCCACTCTTAGTCCGAGACTTCTTAGGTCGTGTGCCGATAGGATAGCCTTATCCAGCCCCTGTTGGGTCCAAAGTCGAGCAACGCCGGCATGGGACACAAGACTTAGACTCAGGCAATCGACCACGACCTGCAGAGTTGAGGAAGGGTTCGTAGGGAAAGAACGTGACAAAAGCGAGTTCAATAAAGAGATGGTCGCACCCAGACTAACATTCGAATCATGACCACGACCACACACACTGCCCAACGGTCAAAACCGCGTGGCTTTTGGCTCGAGCAAGACGTGGGAGAGCCAGGTTGAATAGATTCTGCTACGCTTAGCTCGACCACCGGGGTGAACGTTAAGCTCATGAGGCTTTAGACCAAGAGCGAAAAAAGAAGGCACGAAGGTCGTGCCCGAAAGAGTATCGGGAAACAATGTCAGTGTATTTTCAAACGAAAAAGTTATAAAGGACGAGAATAGAAGAACAGCTTTACTGAAAATTTAAGGTATAGAGGTTACACATAAAACTTCCGAAGCTGATCTATGTTCCACGAGCTAGAGAGCTCTCTGCCATCAGGCATCGCTAGCCGGTAAGCCCCCATGCGATCTGTTGAAACGACTCTATAGGGGCCCTCCCACCGCGGGGATAGCTTGTTGGTGTTGGACGAGCCCTGAATCCGTCTCAGGGCTAGGTCCCCAACAAGGAGCTTCCTAGGTCGTACCGATCGAGACGCATGTCTGCGAAGAGCTTCTTGGGTAGTGTGTTGATCGTGGCGAAGGCACTCGGCATCTTACTTCTTCTGAGGGTAAGGTCGAGAGACCGTTTCGTGCTCAAGTCGACACAGTCGACCAAAGTCGACCTGGCAGAGCCAACAGAACCTCGGGGAGGCGGGGCTTCAGATCAACACGAGCTAGAAGGGAGTAGACCACGTGGCTCTACCGACTGTGGGTGCGAATAGACCATAAGGCGGTGGGAAGTTCGTCCACCCAGGTCTTGCCGTAGCGTTCGAGCTCATCTGCAACTAGTTTTTTGACGCCCTAGACGATTTGGCCGTTGGCGCGTTCCGCCGCTCCGTTGCTCTGGGGGTGAGCCACAGAAGCAAAGCACACTTTGATGCCGAGGCCCTCACAAAACTCCTGGAACAACTCACTGGTAAACTGAGTACCGTTGTCAGTGATAATCTTGCATGGGACCCCGTACCTGGTGACCACGAACAAGCAGAAGAAACGGACGGCGCCCGGCGGTGATGATTGAGACCGGCCGACTTCAATCCACTTGGTAAAATGTCCACAAAGAGCGAACAGAACTTCTTGCCACCGGATCACCGAGAAAAGGGCCGAGGATGCCCAGCCCCCAAGTCGAGAAGGGCCAGGCAAGCGGGATAGTCTGAAGCGCGTATGAGGGTTGATGCGACTTTCGGGCGTGAAACTGGCATGCTCGATAGGTGCGGACAATGTCACGAGCATCATGAAGCGCCCAAGGCCAGTAATAGCCCATACGGAATGCCTTGCCGACCATCGTCCTGTACGAGGAGTGCGCTTCGCAAAGGCCTGAATGAATGTCATTTAACAGGTACTTACCCTCCTCGGTAGAGATGCACCATGTCAGAATGCCGGAAATGTTCTGCCTGTAGAGCGTCCCCCCGACGAGCGTGTACAAACTCGCCCGGTGCTTGGTCCTACTCCTCTCGGCAAGGTCGGGCGGTAGGTCGACCCTTGCAAGGAAGTTAAAGATTGGTTCAGCCCAGGAGGGAGTACCTTCGACCACGGCGAGCAAGACCTCCTGGGAAGAGATCGAGGGAGCCACCATCATCTCCAGGATGACATCGGGTGGGACCTCGTCGTTGGAGGAGGTGAGCTTGGAGAGGGAGTCGGCACCCGTGTTGTCTCTCCTTGGTATGTGCTGGAGCTCCAGGTTCTGAAACCATTTCTCCATCTTGCGCACCTCGGCTAGGTACTTCGCCATTGAGTCGTCCGAGCACTAGTACTCCTTGTTGTACTGATTGACGACGAGCTGGGAGTCGCCTTTAATGACCAACCGACGCATGCCCAACGCTTTGCAAGCTCGTAGGCCCGCCAAGAGAGCTTCATACTCGGCCACGTTGTTGGTCGCTGGAAACTCAAAGCTTAACAACATACCTCAGCGGTGCGCGCCAGGTGAGAATAAGAATTCCAGCCCCGAAGCGCTTGAAGGACCTCGAGCCGTCAAGAACATGGTCGAGGGCTTTTCTTCCTCGACCTCTGGATCGGCGCAGTTGCGACGCCTACTCGACCACAAAGTCGGCAAGCGCCTGCGACTTGATGGCCGCTAAGACTCGACACGGATATCGAATGCCGCCAACCCATAGCCCACTTGAGATTTGCCCGCATATACTGGTTCCGCAAGATGTCCCTCGAGTGGAAAATTGCTCGGGACAACCACGAGTGCGCTCGAAGTAATGTCGAAGCTTTGCGCGGCCATGAGGAGAGCGATAACACTTTTGTACCTATGGGTAGCGCTCCTCGGTCGTGCAAGACCTCATTGACATAATAGATCGGTCTTCTTTGGGATCCCCGCGGCCACCAGATGGCATCGACAGCCTTGAGCGGTGGCCGCATAAGGTAGGCAGCAACCTCGCCGGGTTCTTGGGTCGAAGGTGAGGTGGGTCGACAGGTATACCTTTAGCTCGTTAAAGGACCGCTATGCCTCCGGCGTCCACTCGAAGCTCCCATGCTTTCGCAGAGCTCTGAAGAACGGAAGCCCGCACTCTCTGAGCCTCGAGATGAATCTGCTGAGGGTGGCCATGCGGCCTGTGAGGCTTTGCACCTGCTTGACCGAGGTCGGGGGCGCCATCTTCTCGATCGCCTCAATCTTTTCTGGGTTCGGGCCAACCCCCGAGCCCCCGATCATGTAGCCAAGCACCTTCCCTGACGCGGCGCCGAACACGCACTTCTCGGGGTTGAGATTGATCTTGTGTCTGTTCAGGTTGTTGAAGGTTTCCTCGAGGTCTCGAACGTGGTCACTCTCGGAGGGGCTCTTGACGATGATGTCGTCCACGTAGACCTCAAGGTTGCGACCGATATGGGGGTCGAACGTCTTGGTCATCAGACGCTGGAATGTGGCCCATGCATTGCGTAGACCAAACGACATGGTTGTGTAGCAGTAGGTGCCGAACGGGGTGATGAACGACGTCTTGCTCTCGTTGTCGCATCGCCTTGACTTGATCTCGATGGTACCACGAATAGGCGTCAAGAAGCTCGGCATCTTGGCGTTAGCGGTGGAGTCGACGATCTGGTCGATCTTGGAGCGGAAGTTGTCCTTCGGGCAAGCCGAGTTCAAGCCCGTGTGGTCCACGCACATTCTCCACTTTCCGCCCTTCTTCTGGACAATAACTGGGTTTGCCAACCACTCAGAGTAGTCGATCTCACAAATGAAACCGGCCTTCAAAAGCTTCTCGAGATTTTCCTTGATGACCGCGACCTTCTCGGGGGAGAAACGACGTAGTTTCTGGCGCACAGGTCGAGAGTCGGGTCTCACCTGTGACTTATGCTCGATCACCTCCCTCGGGACGCCAGGCATGTCTGCAGGCTCCCAAGCAAATATGCCCTTGTTGGCGCGGAGGAAAGTGACGAGCTCGAGTTCCTATTTGGAACTCAGCTCGTCCGAGACATGGATGCATTGGTAGGTCGCCTTCCTCGAGCGCCTGACCTTTGTCCCCAAGCTGGGCTAGATTGCTGCCTTTTGACGAGCGCTCTTCACCATCGCATCCGGGCCTCGCTGGGGCAGCATGCCGGCAAGGGCCAGAGCCTTGGTCTCGCACCCGTGCGCCGCTGGTAGGTCGCCCCGCACGGTTATGATGCCATTGGGGCCAGGCAACTTCATGCACCGATGGCCATAGTGATTGGCCGCCATGTACTTGATCAGGGCGGGCTGCCCGAGGATGGCATTGTACGGGAGGTACCCCTCGATCACCTCGAAGGTTATCAGCTCGGTGCGGAAATTGGCCGAGTCGCCGAAGGTGACGGGCAAGACCACCTGCCCCAAAGGGATGGTCGAGCTCCCGAGGACGATCCCGAAGAAGGGGACGGCGATGTTCTTGACCTTCGATCAGGGAATCTACATCCGGTCAAGCGCTCCAGCCTGCAGCAAGTTAAGGGAGCTGCCACCGTCGACCATGACTCGACCGACCGCGGTGTTACTGATGGTCGGGGTCACGACCAGGGTGGTCCTCAAATCTCGGGCCACACCTTGAAGTGCGTCCTCTGGAGAAAAGGTGATGGTGGCCTCAGCCCACTTGTAGTGCTGCTCGATGGGCCTCCCGGCGGTGACCTGGAAGATGGTTCGCAAGGCGGCCTTGAGCTCGCGCCGGCACTGGTAAGCCGACGAGCCGTCGAAGATAACATCGATCTGGCGCGCCGCCTGCTGGAACTCGTGTCGAGGTCATCGTCCGCCTCAGGCGTTCACCCCTGTCCTACCGGGTCATCTTCTTTTGGCAACACGGGCATTTCTCCCCGACCATCGTAGAAAGCTTCCAGCTTGCTTTGCCAAGCCCTGCAGGTTCGCAGGTCGTGGCCAGCTACCCTATGGAACAAGCAGAACTTCGTTTCATTGTATCCTGGACGCCCCTCAGCCCCCTGCGGCCGAGCATCAGCCCGCCGGAGCCTAGGCCGTCGGCCCTCCTGCTGGGGCTGGTTTTGCGCCTAACGAGGTCGAGGCCGACCTTGGAAAGGTCGCGACCCCTCCCGAGCTTGATCTCGGACTTCAAGGACCTCGCGCTGGCCGTCTGTCGAGACGATCACTCGTGGCAGTCCTCCACCGTTCCTGCGGTCGCGCTTCCGCTTCTTGGCAGCGGCGCCGTGGTCGGCGCCCTTGAAGTTGGATGGTCTAGCCTCTGTGGGGTTTAGACCAAGCTTACCTTGGTCGTAGTCGCGTTTCCAGTGGACAGCGTCGTCCGCATCTGCGTACCGCTCTGCCATACGGAAAAGCTTGTTCACGCTGAGCCTCGAGGTAATCTCCAGGTCCTTAGTGAGGCGCCGATCGCGGACGCCGAACTTGAACGCCTTTATGACGGCCTCGTCGGAGATACTCGGGATCAGGTTCCTTAGCGGATAAATCGCCGCGAAGTCACGGCAGCTTCGTTCTTTCCTCGATGACGCAATCCAGTCCTTCTCCCTCCCGCCGCAGAGTAACTCTCGAAAGTTAGAGCGAGGGCGCTCAATTTGGCACCACGACCTGAAGGATCCAGGCTTCTGGTTGAAGAGCCAGGTCCACGCGGTGCCGTCCAGGACGGTCGGGAAGTAATTCGCCATCACGAGCTCATCGCCTCCAGCCGCCAAGATGGCGGTCGAGTAGATGGATAGGAACTCGTCGGGGTTCTTGGTCCCACGAAGCGCTCTATCAACGTCGGCTTGAACCGAGCCGCCAACCGACGCGATTGACGAATGTCGCGTAATCGACGCCATGCACCAGAGCGTGACAGACGCGACGCCGTGTGGTCGTCGCCGACAAGGCCATCGCTGCCGTTGGACTCAGAGTCGAGGCTGCCTCGGCGGCCCGACCTTTGGCGAGAACGACCATGACGCTGCGCAGGAGTCCGAGGTAACGCAGACAATCTCGACCGGCGCCGGGCGAACATCGGGAAAGGCCTCGACTTCGCCTTTGGACGACGTGGAGCTCGTGGAGCCCGGTTCGTGCCTGACCTTGCTCGGGTTAGTACTTGCGGGACGGAGACGTGGCGGCGTCAAAGCCACGTCCCGAGACATTCTTTGGCGAAGGTGCCCTCTGCGCGGGAGGCGCCCCCGGAGTCTTGTTGGCGGTGGCGCGATGAGTTGTCGTCACTTCTCAGGGAGTGGGTCCCCGAGTGGTGGCTTCGGTGCTGCGGTGGTATGGCCTCGGTCGCGGCCCGATCGAGCTCTTCGGCCAGGGCTCAGCCAAAAAGCTCCGACCTCGCTCTATCGGGATCAACCATGACCCGGGCGATAGCGCGGAGGTGCTCTCCTGAAGGAGGAGCAGGATGGCGATGATGCGCCGGCCCTCTCCTGGTCCTCCCGCCGGAGGGCGGTTATGGCTTGGTTGATGGCGACATTGACCATCCGGATGGTGTCCTCGGGAGTCTACGGGTCACGGCCGTTCGCAGCTTCTCCCGCGCCATGACTGTCTGCCATCGAGACGTGTCGTTTGCGTGGTGGTGGCGAGGGTGAAAACAGGGATGCGGAGTCGGAGTCCGCGCCCGAGCTCATGCTCGAGGAATGTCCGTTGACGAAGCGCGCCATACTCCCAAGATCTTGGAGTTTTCCTGCAAATGAGCAAAGCCAATTGGGCCCCACGGTGGGCGCCAGCTGTCGACGATCGGGATCGCCAACCGCAGAAATGAAACAGGGGGTTAGTGAGACTTGGGACCCGAGCGGGGCTTGGCTCAACGAGTAAGAGGGCTCGACGTGCTAGAGGTCGGAGCTAGGCGACAGCGAGCGTGAGACGAGGATTTATACTAGTTCGAGCCCCTGCGAAGGTAATAGCTCTCTCATCGCCCAATGGCGGTGATCTTTGTTACTATCGAGTCTGGATGTGTATTCTGACTCAAGCTCAACAATGGCAATGTCTAGTGCTCGAGTTCTTGTGCTTCAGCCTACGCCTCCTTAGCCTTTTAACCTCCCTGCTTGTAATGGACAGGAGATATTCTTATTTACTCCAAGTCTGAAGAGGAGCATGAAGTACACCTTCTGGACAGTTCGGAGAAGTCATGCGAGCACCAACTTTACGCAAAAATTCAGCAAGTGTGAATTACGGCTAAAGGAGGTTGCCTTCTTGGGCCATGTATTATCGAAGGCGGAGTTGCGGTTGACTGACAAGATACGCATTTATACTTGATTGGGAGCGCCTAAGAACATCACGGAGGTTCGAAGTTTTCTTGGGTTCGCGGGTTATTACCGCCGATTCGTGGAGAACTTCTCCAAAATCGCGAAGCCACTGACCGAACTTTTGAAGAAGGAGAACAAGTTCGTATGGTCAGCAGAATGTGAGGCAAGCTTTCAATTGTTGAAGGTTCGCTTAACCACTGCACCCATCTTAGTCCTGCCAGATATTTATAAGGGCTTCGACATATATTGCGATGCATCCTACCTTGGGCTGGGTTGTGTACTTATGCAAGGAGGCCGAGTTGTGGCATATGCATCGAGGCAATTGAGACCTCATGAGAGGAATTACCCCACCCATGACTTAGAGCTGGCAGTGGTAGTGCATGCTCTAAAAATCTGGCGACATTACCTCATCGGTAATCATTGTGAAATCTACACCGATCACAAGAGCCTGAAGTATATCTTTACTCAAGCCGATCTGAACTTGCGATAAATGAGGTGGCTTGAATTGATTAAAGACTATGATATGGGACTCCATTATCATCCTGGAAAGGCCAATGTTATTGCCGATGCTTTGAGCCGAAAATCTCAATGCAACCGCCTTTTGGCAGAACCGGAATCGGAAGCCATGTGCGCCGAGTTTCGAAAGCTCAATCTAGAAGTGGTTAAAGAGGGATCCCTTGCTGTCATAGAAGTCAAATCTAATCTCTTGGCCCAAATCAAAGAGGCTCAAAAGACAGACAAGGGCATAGCACTCATCCGAGCCCGCATCAAGCAAGGCAAGGCCAATTGCTTCATCGAGGACGCATGAGGTGTCTTGTGGTTCGGCAAACGGCTAGTGGTGCCAAATTGTAAGGAGTTGAAGGCACTAATTCTTGATGAGGCTCATAATTTCACATTCTCTATTCATCCCGGAAGTACAAAAATGTATCAAGATCTTAAGCCAAGACTTTGGTGGACCCGGATGAAACGAGAGATTGCCCGGTATGTCGCCGAGTGCGACATATGTCAGCGGGTGAAAGCCGATCATTTGCATGCAGCAGGCACACTTCAACCACTGCCCATTCCCATGTGGAAGTGGGAAGAGGTTGCTATGGATTTCATCACCGGATTGCCCAAGACGCAAAAAGGTTTTGATTCCATATGGGTAATCGTTGACCGATTGACGAAGACTGCTCATTTTCTTCCTGTCAAGACGACGGATACAATGAGCAAATTGGCTGAGTTATATCTTTATCGAATTGTGTCTCTTCATGGTGTTCCCAAAAGAATTGTCTCTGATCGCAGTAAAACAAGTAATATCCATAATAAATTTCGTAATCATTCTGAAGTAAAGCATTTCTCATCCTTAACCAATTTCCATATCACATTGTCCACAATCCCAACATCATTTTATCAAAATCTATCTCTTGACTGTAATCCCCGACCAATGTCCAATACCGCGGACACGGCTATTCGAATAGTTTTTTACACTCTGCAGAGGTTGTACACTTTACCCACAAGATACAATCAACTCACCACGTCAGCCGTGAATCGCCATACGAGAGTATGCGAATGAGCAATCATAACAAAGCCTTTCAAAAACTTCTAGCTCAACCTAGGAACCTCTCCGTGTTGACTTCACTATCACTTCCCTCACACTGAGCCGAAGTATAGGACCGACGAACACCGTTGGATGGGTACCAAGCCGTAGTACGCAGCACGCTCCCCATCTGATACCCCTCGGGTGATCGCCACCCCGAGGTATCAAAGGTGAGATATCGAATCCTACTAAACTAGGTCCGTCCCATAATGAGACATGTGGTTGTACGAGTGACTCAGTTCAAAGGCTTGCAAGGTTAAGTCCTTAGGGTGACCAAGGCAAGACTACCCCAAACAATTCACCAACAATACCATCACATAATTCACCAACAACACCGCCAAATACCAAAGTGACATATCCAATGCCACTCTTGCCACTTGCCTCAGTCTTAAACATTTTACCTCCCCAGTTGATTATTGCGCAACACAATGCCAACAACAACTCAACATCCATGTAGAACCACTCTGGATCCACATATCAACATCATCGTGTGGCAACACGTCACACCATTTCACAAACGCATTTCATAATCCATTAATCAGCATTATCCTTTTATTTTCAGAAGACATGAGTTGCGTGGCATGGCTAAGCAATTATACACAGTCTAACCAACCCACGTTGGCAAGTAATAACAACCAACTAATAATCAACCATCTTAGGGTGACAAATGAATTATGGCATACAAATAATCATGGCAAGGTGATATTTAGCAATTGGGTTGAATAACTAATTCCCAAATTAATTTAATTCATTTTAACCTTGAACTAGCATGCAATAATTTGAATCAAAGTAAATTTGTAAAACTGGAAGCAATATGATCAAAGCACAACTTGCCTGACCCTTGCAATTTATATTATTCTTTACTCTTTATCTTCGATCCTTGATCCTCGATCTTCAATCTCCGCTTGCTTGCTTCTCAGCTCCTTCGAGCGACTTACAGCGACGCGTCTAACGATAAACAAACTCAAATACAACAAAACTTCAAAAAGCAAAACAAGTAAACTCCAAATTAAGAACGAATATCATTGGGCACAACGGCTTAATGAAATTAGGAACTTGGATGGATTGGGTCGATGATTAGACAAAAGAGAACGGCTTTTAAAATAATATCAAGAGAAGGATTAATAAGCGGGAAAGAAGGAATATTATTCAAGAATATTATTTTGATTGATAGCCGATGCCATACGGACTCTCGATCTATAGACCGGGTCCACGAAGTTACGTTAGTTCGTCATGAACTAAGAATATGCTTGTGATTGGATTCAGATACAAAGCAAGTTATAATTAATACAATTTTTTTCAGAATATAGTAGTATATATATCAGATAATGTTTTCCAGTTATTCCCTCATTATTTTATATTTATATGCGATATTCTACAGACTGCTGAAAAGGCTTATATGACTACACTTTTAGCGCTATTTTGGTTCAGTTTTCTTTCTTCGTTTGCGGCTGCACCAAATGGGATAATGTAACCATTTTTCAGGCATTAGTAGGGAATATCCCTAAGAGTATTTTAAAGTTGATTCCGCAATATTTTGTTATTTGTTCAGGGTGTTTTTCGTATGAATGGTTATTTAGGCTTAATATGAGATGAACTCGAGGTTGATCAAACTGATGTTATTTTTGTATGGCAAGCTAAGGCATATTATTTCAAGGTCATAGGAGTTGGTTTTGTCGAGATTGAGGCTCGTTTGCTATAGTTACGGCTATTTGTTCATTTTACCGATTGCATGTTTGGCTAATGAGCAAATAGGGCAAACTAATGAATAGTCTAAATATTTTTGTATATTCATGATCTATGCTATCCCAGAAGTGCACTAAACTGGTTTCACCACTTGTTGAGCTCATTTGATACACATTTTAACCATTTGAGTCTTGCATGTTATTAAGGTATTTGCACAATCAATACTTGATACAAAATGCATTTAAATCTGAATCTTTTCATGGAAATGGTTTCTCTGGGGTTGCAGGGACATGTTTCATTTATTTCATGATTTATGAAGCAAGGAAACATATAATTGCTTCATATTACTTAAAAGGTGACTTTCATTCAAACTCTAATTAAAAGTTTTTGCTGCAAGTAACATAAAACATTTTTTGCATATTTTGAATCTTTACTGAGTAACTCAAGATAAGGAATTGAGTTTGCATTAATCGGAGATTCACAGCAAAAGTTATAAGTGTTTTATTGCGCGAGACAAAAATAAGAAAAATAAAAAAGAAATAAAGTGCAAAAGTGAGGATTCGAACTCTGGACCTGCCGAATCCACACACTGGTGTACTACCACTACACCATGAACTTTCCTGTGACTAAGTCCCATGCTTAATTACTTGGGCTTACCAACACGAACCTTAGAGCTCCAAAAATCCAACAATGGCGCTGGCTCTGGCTGGGCTTGGAGCAGTCAGCAAGGCTTGAAGAGATGACCTGGAGGGACTCGGCTAGGCTGGAGCAGCACTTGGGTGAGGGAAAGAAGCTGCCTTGAGCTGGAAAGGAGGAGTAGAAGACTCAGGATACAAGGACTAAGCAAGTCTGCATGCAAACAAGCTACCAAGAAAACTTACCGGCCCAAGGAGGAAGAAGAAGGGAGTTGCTTGGTTTGGTGCCGGGTCTCAGGCAGCCCCTGTGCATGCAGGATGGAGAAGCAAAGTTAGAGATGGAGCAATCTACGGGCGCAAGGAATGGAATGGCAAGGAGCTTCACCGAGGGCTTGCTGAACAGCTTGGCTCGGTGGGGCTCACTACGGAGGAAGCAAGGCAGCAAAGAAGAAACAAGGAGGGCTTGAGCGGCTTTATGGCAGTGTAGGAGAGTGGTTGAGCCAGGCATGGGCTAAGAGTTCGGCATGCAATTGGGCACCGTCCAGACCGGCCAATGGGCACAGGGAAGGTGAGCCACGTCAGGATAGTTGATTTGAAGCAGGATGGAGCTAAGTCCCCTACAAGAGCAGATTTTATGTCTTCTTTGGCCACTTAGTTGTACTATCAAACAGGCTTTAAAATTTGTCAAACTTGGTAAGAATGTTGTTCAAGAGTTAAAGTATGCAATGGTATAACATGCATAGTCTGCAATGCATCGTAGCTCAAGTTATTGAATTTTGAAAAGTGCCTCAGAACCACAATTCACAGACTTGGCTCCCGAAAATTTTCTAGTGCTGCAGTTTGTGGTTTTCAAGCATATTGCGCTCACTAATTAAAATAGCCATTGGACTCCATTTGTCATAAAATTTGGCAGAGGTCATATTCAAAGTGCTGTTGAGTGAATAAGGTAACATGCACACACACATAGCCTTATTAAGTCAATTTATTTGCTTGAGAGAAATGGTTCAGGTTCACAATATATAGCCTTAAGCTGAAATCTTTCTAAGTGTTGAGATTGAGATCAATTAAAATATTTTGGTACCACCAAATATTTTATTTTTATATCAACATATATTTTTATTTTGTTAAAGCTTTCGGAAAGGTTTTAGAAAATATATAATTTGACAAATGTAGGAAATTTTGCAGAAATTCCTTTAGGTTTATTTATATTAATTAAGATAGTTTTAGCAAAACCAAATCTTTTATTTTGTATCCACACTATATTTTTAATGGATGAGACTTTTGGAAAGGTTTTGAAATGGAATTTGGATATAAATTGCCCAAACAATTAATAATTTGAATTAAAAATCCAATTAACATCCAAATGTTTAAATTAATAATTTTAATTAATTTTTAGCGAATCTCAAATTTGAGAAATTCCCTGAGATACAAAGAACACTGTAAAAACCAAATTTTAAATTTTTGATGCACACAAAAGGCACATTAAATTGTTTTAGATTTTGGAAAATTCTAGATCAAGCTTCTTTAATCAAATAAGATTGAAGAAAAATTTTTGGAAAGCTAATTTAATATAAATTTTTGAAAACCCAAATTTTGGGATGTTACATGCTTAGAGCTTGTGCCCTTACTTACGGCAAGAATTGGGAGAAGTGTCTACCCTTCGCGGAATTCTCCTATAACAATAGCTATCAAGCTAGTCTCCGAATGAGTCCATTCGAGGCTCTCTATGGGAGATCTTGCAGAACTCCACTCAACTGAGTCTCGAATCCGAGAGAGACCCTCTTTGGTCCTGAACTAGTCACCGGCGGAAGAGCAAGTTCGATGATTATTGAACGGTTGCGGACCAGCAGCTCTCAAAAAAGAGCTACTGCCGATCGCCGCCGTGAACTCAAATTCGAGATTGGTCATCACGTCTATCTCAAGGTCTCACCAATGAAAGGTATTCATCGGTTTCATGTGAAGGGAAAGCTAGCCCCTCGTTACATCGGACCCTTCCGGATTATAGCCCGACGAGGAGCGGTAGCATACCAATTGGAGCTTCCCCCTTCGCTAGCCGATGTGCATGATGTTTTTCATGTCTCTCAATTGAAGAAATGCCTTCGTGTCCCAACTGAAGCCACAAAGTTGGACACTCTCGAATTACAACCCGATCTATCCTACAAGGAGCATCCCATTTGTATTCTTGACGAGAGGGAGCGTGTTACTTGAAACCACACCATCAGATTCCTTAAGGTTCAATGGAGTAATCACACCCCTGATGAGGCCACATGGGAGCGGGAGGATCATCTTCGAGCTGAATACCCCTACCTCTTCAATGAAGCCGTGTAATCTTGAGGTCGAGATTCTTTTAAGGGGGGTAGGCTTGTAACAGCCCAATTTTCATCAATCCGGTAAGCGAGGCTTGACCTACTAATGTCTTCCATGATGTCAGTTAAATCCTCATTTAATTATAATCATACAAGTGTTAGGACATTCATCTTGCATAAAGAGGGAGTAACAAAATCCTAAAAATCATTTTCCAAACTGCACACATGTATTTTACCTTGGTCAATGACGTGTGGGCCATGATCACAAGAGAGGAGAGTAGGCTGCACATCTCTACCCTACAATGTCTTACTTTACTCACCCCTACCCATTTACCTAACAAGTCAATGACACATGGGACCTACCTTGCATAGGAACTTGAGGCTGCACATCCTCTTCATGTCTTTTCTCAGTCCAATCACTCATACCCACTCTTTTACTCACTCTATGACATGTGGGACCTAGCTACACATGTAAGGCATGAATGGGCAGCCATATATAAGGAGATGCACCTTGGTTTCTCCTCCCCTACTGCCCATTTGCTCAGCCCCAAACTAGAAAACAGCAAGAACTCTCTTCTCCAACACCTTGCCATTCTCCCCCACAAATCCACTCAAGTTTTGAGTTTGAGCTTGTGCATGTCATACCACCTTGAAGCCAAGATCAAGAGCTTCAAATCCATCCAAATGGATTCTTGAGGCACCAAGTTTTGGGTGAGTGGCAATCAATTTTCTTTCTCACTATGTTCTGAAAATTTCGCCATTGTGACTCATTTCTTTCTTCTCCATGGAATCCATTGTCACACTTTGAATCGGGTCGCGCATGTCGCATGGAAGCTTGAGGAGGAGGGTTAGTTGTTGTTGCAAGCACGAGCAAGCGAGGTCATCGTAGTCTACACGAGCTAGGAGGAGGCGAACTGCGAGAACCGGCGTCACGACACCTTTTGTCATTCGCTCGCCGAAACAAACCTTCACCAAGTGCAAAAGCAATCTTGTTGTGGTAATATTCCGCCCTAGTCCATCCCTTTTAAACCCTAGTCCATTCCTTTGAAGTGTAGAGGACAATAGACAAGTAACAGTTTTTGAAACAGACCGTTCAACCCGGACACTCCGGAGATTTCATCCGAATACTCCGGGGATTTCATCTGGACACTCCGGGGATTTCATCCGGATAGTCCGGATATGCCAGAACTCGCCATACCGATAGAGCCAACCCGGACGCTCCGGGGTTTTGTCCGGATACTCCGGATAGGGCAAACCGAGAGGGTCAACCCGAACACTCCGGGGTTTAAACCCGGATACTCCGGACCTAATTCAATAAAAAGCCCTAATACTTGAAATTTTGATGCAAAACTCAATTCGTATTTTCATATTATCATTAGTACTACACATCATAAGCATTTCATGCATCTTTTAATCATGTGCACCATTGGAGTTCTTGATTTGGTGTTTATGGATTTGGATTTTCTCGTTAGGTGTTGACGCTCGTAAGGCACTCCTTTAGCACGACTACGCCAAGTCAAGAACGAGCGGCAAGGCACTACTTTACTCCTTGACCATGATTGCTCCTACTATTTGAAATTTATATTTTCGGAATTATTTTATCAATTGCATGCTTATTTTCAATTACAATTATGGTTTGGTAGAAATCTTAGCTATTCCCACATTGTGATGTTATCCCCTTATCGTGTTCTTTACATGTTCTACTGTCGCCCTAGGTGGTTGGTTTATTATTATTGTATATGGGTTTGTGCGAATTGCTTAGCCATGCTGAGAACATCGTTAGAAACTGCGATAGATGGACTTAGTCCATTGGTCGCAATGATTGAGAATTATTATGATGATGATGGTTTCAAATGTTGGTTAATGAGTAGAGATGTTGGTTAAGGACCTTAAGGATTGAATCCTGGTGACGTCTCTTTAAGTAACTATCGTGTGAACCACATGCCGTTTATGGGACCGGCGTAACCAAGTACATGTGTATGACTAGGGTGTGTAAACCATGTGCACTCGGAATTCCTTGAGCTTAGTGGAGCGTCAAGGAATGTCCGTCGGAATTCCTTGGGCTTGGTGGAGCGCCAAGGAAGGTCCTCGGAGTCCCTCGAACTTTGTTGAGTTGGGGATGTCCAACAACGGGTGTACTCCTTGATCCACACACACTGAGCACTGGGCACGCGGGATCAAGGGTCACAGTCATCCGGATGGTTTAGATACACTACCATGCATACTGAAAAATGGTTTGTCATGTTCACCTCGGCCGACACATCAAAGGAAATGTGTTAATAGCTTGGCTTACGAGTGTGACATGTCGTTTGGGTAAAGTCGTACCTCTGTAGAGTTTAAACTATTCAAATAGCCGCGTCCATGGTTAAGGACGATCGCTCAATTTGTCAGTCACTGGGCGAGTATTAAGGACTTGGTAAGAATGGGATGGGAGTGGGAAAAGAGACACAAGTATTGGAGTACTTGTGTGTGTAATCAAACATGAGCGATGGAACTCATGGTTCGGAGAATGCTTGAAGGCATGATTTGAATGTGATTATGATGATGCTATACTTTGTATTAGATTTTGCAAATGTTTACTAAATGCAAATTCTTTTCAATCTATACATGTTTACGATTTATCCCAAATATTGCTTTATGCTGAAATTGCCATTTTCCCTTCCTTTGATGTAGCAACCACATGTAGCTAGAATTCAGCATGCAACTTATATTATTGTGCGAGTACACTTCTTGTACTCAACCGGATTGTCCACTTGCTGCAGGTGAGGATGAGGCACTGCCCAGGGACTTTTACCGGGCAGATTTCGGTGATTCTAACGTTTAGTCACCGTTCTTGCCCCAGTTGGTTGCCTGAGGTTCGGGGGAATGCCATTATGGACCTTTTGTTGTTTATCTTACAATTTCTGCTGCTACTTGGTGTAATAACTCTAAATATGTCATTATGGACAGTAGTCCTACTTTTGGAATGTAATAATGTTTATGCTTCCGATATTTGTGTATGTGTTGTGATGTCAACTGTTGGATGAGAATGCTCGTGTTGGCGAACTATCCTGGGACCAGCACGGGTATAATCGTGGAACGCCCGAGGTTCCCTTGATTCACTTGAGATGTACCGCGCATTTGGGTGAATCAGTGGAGTCCCGGGGACGGTTCCCCACAGTTGCCACCTCAATTATCTGAAGTTCATAATGTCTTTCATGTGTCCCAACTCATGAAGTGCCTCCGTGTTCCTTTTGGGCTCACCGATCTGCAAGACATTGATATGCAACCTGATTTATCCTATTGAGAGTGTCCAATCCGCATTCTTGAAGAAGCAGATCGTCACACAAGGAACATGCTCCACAAGATGCTGATGGTTCAATGGAGCAACCACACGGAAGATGAAGCAACATGGGAACGTGAAGATCAACTTCGGAAGGAATTCCCCGATTTCTTGTAGCCCTCGCCAAATCTCAAGGACGAGATTTTTGTAAGGGGGTAGATTTGTAACATCCTAATAATTTTAAATAAAGTAAGAAATTAAAATTCAGAATTAAATTATATTTAATGATTCTTTTTCTGAATTTCCTAAATTTTTCTGGATTTTTCCTGATTTTTGCTTCAATGGAAAAATATTTACAAGTAATGGGTAAATAACAAAAATAAAATATAAAGTCCATAAAATTTATAAATTCTGGATAATCTCAATAATACACTAGAACCTTAATTTGAAATTTTGAAATTTTAGTATCCAACATTTATGTAGGAAATACAAACTCATTTATTGAACCATGACTAGCAACAGTGAACTTGTCAGAATTTAGTAAACACAATAATACCTTATCTTGAGCTGAAAATTTTACACTATCTTCTGGAGTAATAATTTAATCTACAGTAATATTTTCAGAAATTAATAAAATGTTTGGGATATTTAGAAAATTAAAAAATAGAGAAACTAAAAATCTAATAATCTGAATGTCAAAATTTTATTAAATTAAATACAACATAATTAAATCTGAAAGTTTTACTGAAGTATAATATCACGAAGGGGAACTCTTATAAAAAGTTTTAAAAAGTTTTTTTTCTGAAACTTCTACAGTATGTACAAAAATGTCTGTCCATCATACAGAAAAAGTTTCATAAATTTTGATGAGATGGGTAACCGATCTAATAGAGCCTTATCCTACTCAAGCCTACACCCGGTTCTTAGTCGTGCTTCGTTTCGACCCCTCTCTCTACCATGTGGGGTCGGGTTCCTATGCAGGCCCACTCACCAGCTTCCCTCTCCTTGTTGTCTTCCTCTTTGCGTCGAAGCCCCCAAGCCAAAGCCGTCGCCGTTCCTATGCCATGTTATTGCTCTGCGATCCAGTGACGTCCAGCCACTACGGATTGTCCACGTCTCCTCCACGCGGCCTCCTCCTCCTCACTCCATGCTGCCAGACATCATTCTTCATCTGTTTCCACCTGAGGCCGAGCTCACCTGAGGCCAAATTCATCTGTTTCCCTCAGCAATAAATAGCGTCCAGTGATCACCTGAGCTGCGTGTCATCTTCCCCTTTTACTCCCTCTTCTTCTCCTCAGTCGAACGACCTCAATTCCGTCTCTTTTCCGCCATGGCCGAAAGCTTCAAAGCTCAAAGCCAATCGCAATTCTAGTGATACAAAGATCCAAACCAAAATTCCTTTAAGACTTAGCATCAACAAGCTCTACTAATCTAAAGCCCCCAAAAATATTCGGACATCCTCATGCGAAATCAGGCCGCCGCCATGCTCCTTCTTCTTCATAATCGGTCACTTGTGGTGGCTCAACCCAATGCTTTTCCAGCTGAACTAACCATAAAAATGGAACCATTAGCATCCATTGTTACCTACAACGCTACCGATTCAACCTCTAATATCAGTGTTCATCTTCTCCGATGAGCTGCCATTCCCGCCGCCACTCCAACCTGGTGGCGTGCCACTCTGCTTCACCTCCGGCCAAATTGGTTCCTCCTCCAAATGCTTCTCATCGAGCTCTTGCTCCCAGTATGCTCGCCTTAGCCAAAACATCGCCGGTGCGCCGTCGCCGACATGCCCTATCACCTCCTCTGCTCTATTCCACTGCCGCATGGGGCCACCTTGTCAGCTAGTGCAAGCCAGTTCAATTCAATGGTAAAAGGCACTTCGTCTACTTCAAAAGTGTCTTTTCATTTTTGGAGAAATTTTCTGGACCGAAACAAATTCAAATGTTAATATCTTGTGCATTTTTTGTACAAAACCAGTAAAATAAATTTCTAAAATCATATAAAATTAGGAAGATTCGAAATATACAAAAATATTTAATTTTTGAATTTTACAAAAATTATTTGAATTAAATTTTAATTATAATCCCATTATGGTATATGAAATCTGTGCACAGTAAGCCATAAAACAATAAAATAAATTTTTATATGATGCTAAGACCAGGATGAATTCAAATATATAGAAACATTAAATTTTTGAGTCACAAAAGAATTATTAAAATTTAAAAGGATTAATTTCACTATTTGGACATTATTGCATATACGAAAAATAGAACTCATAAAATCATAAAATAAATTTTTATGTGCTTCTGAAACCATGGGAAACTCAAATATGCAAAAACATTTATTTTTTGATCTATATTTAAATTAATTGCTTTGTAATCATCTGAAAAACATAATAAGGCCATTGATAAAAATGAGTATAAAATAACTCATAAAATAATAAAATATTTGTATTAAGTTCATGGAATCAGTAAGTGATTCATGTATGTAAAATATTTAGAATAAGACTTAATTTGCATTCTTTCGATGAAAGGAAATGCAAATTACAACAATAAATAAATAGGTAATCTATTGCAGTTAAAGTCAAAATAATGCAAAAACAACTTTAAAACACTCCTAGGGTCATCCTCTATTAATACCAAAAAAATGAATAAAATATCATGTATAGAGTAGTCGCAACATGAATCATAACATAACTCATTACAACGTAATCTTTGTGACCATTTATGCTATTTCAACAGCAGAGAAAATAACTCGTCTAAATGCTAAAACTTTTAAAGCCAATTTAGAAACACTCTACAAAGTTTGTACTACCATATTCTAAAGAAATAATTTTACAACAATGTGATTTGCATATTAATATTGTCAACAAAATAACCATAAGAGTTAACATTTTTGAAGTTCATAATATAAATAAACGAACTTCAATTACAAACGAGAAATCAATGAATTTGATATTTGTATCACCAGTGTGGAATATATGGGTCCAGATATCTGGCTAATGGGCCGATTGGATCAGCCCAAGGGGGTGGGCCGAGCCCACCAAGCAAGAAGTGAGAGCTTTTGAAAGGTCTTAGCCGTGCCAGACAAAAAGAAGATTGGGAGACGAAAGCGCCAAGAATGGGTAGACAACACTGCATTCTCGCGAATCGGTGGCTCTGCTCCTGATGCCCTCAGGTCGGTCAGTACTGTGAGACGCTTTCCCTATCGCTTCTAACCGCCTCTGCTGCCTCAGATGCCATCGTGCTTGGCAGGCACCACAGATTTGTCTTCCTCGCTGTCTCCAATCGCCTCGCTGCCCGGCTGCCTCTGCTATGCCCCAACAACTCCTACGGCTGTGCCCATGAGACCCTTCCTCTGGCGTATAAAAAGAGAAGAAGCCCTGAGAGGGAAAAGAGAGGAAAAACTTGTAAGAGTGAGAGCTTGTAAACAAGAACATTAACACTTACACCAGAAACAACGAATGCAGGACTAGGGTGTTATCTCCATTGGAGAGCCCGAACCTGGGTAAAAATCGTCTTGCGTCTTGCATTACCATCAGACTCAGATCTTCCGCCTTGCCCCACTCTCTTTTCTTCATTGCCGATCACAACCATCGACAGTTGGCGCGCCAGGTAGGGGCCTGCGTGAAGATCATACTCCTTGAGTTTGATGGCGGCACCAAGCGGGATCATCGCTTCCTTCGCTCTTGGCCAGGCCTTCCATTTTGGAAGCCTGGACTTCGTCGCCGATGACTTCGGCAAGCTTGCTCTCTCAGGGCAGGGTTCGACCCTCCCTTGGGAAGATCTCATCGCTCCCTCACCGGAGCTCCGGACTGGATCGAGGAGCGTCGCGGTGGCCCGCTCTCAAGGGGCCTTCCATGGCGTCTTCGTGATTGAGGATGATCGAACCGACACTCTCCACCAGCAAGAAGCTGCGGACACGGTGGAAGCGGATCGTCACCGTCGCGCGGCTCGCGAAGAGCGCGCCAACCGGGGGCGCAACGTCAATGAGGAGTTTCTGCAGGCGAAGAAAGGGGACCAACTGATTTTCCACACGCCACAGCAGAACATTGTCGCCTCCAAGACGCTGCTCGACACCCTGGGGCCGATCCTTGGCCCTAACAGCCCCGCAGCCCCGATCGTGGCTCAAGTTAAAGCCATGGTGACGGCGGCAGCGGTCCAGCAAAACCAAGAAGCACCCGTGGAGAGGGCACATTCCCGCGCCCGAGCGGCTACCCAGACTGGCAGCAGTCGGACTGCTCAAAGCCGGCACGCGGCCAAGGATTGCTACACCCTGAAGAGGTTTGCCCGCAAAAGCAGCAATAGGGCGAACAGAGGCAAGGGCAAAGCGGCGAAGAAGCATGTCGTGCCCCGAATTTGCAAATCCGGACACTCTGTGTATTCTGCACTAGTCCAGGATCGCGCTAGTGCACACAGGCTTAACAGGGTTAAAGTACCACAATCATACACAGCGGAATAACAAATAAGTACTTCAAACATATATATAAACGAGTTGTTTGACCATATGGTCACCTTACATCAGTTTGCCACACGCAGGCTTACATTATTTGAGTAAAAGATAAACAACAAATGAAAGTAAATGTTATGGTGATCCATCTTCGCCACAGCGCCTCGATGAGGCTTGCTCCCTAGTTCTCGACCCTCTAGTATACCCTGCTCCCACGCCGATGTAGACTTTTCTTCCGTAAAATTTGTTCGCAAGGGTGAGTACACACCGTGCTCAAAGAAGTCATGCATGTAATGCGGTTCTATTACTACATGCATGGCTTGTTACAAAGGAATAGCTCAATTGGTTATTTTGCATTGCATCAATATTTTGAATTATTATTAGTTAGATTAAAAGCAGCAAAACTTTAATAGTATAATAAGTTTCTCAATTGTTTTCCACATTATTTTGGACACACAGTCCTTAATCAACTTTCGTCATCAAATCTGGCACACAGCCTTCCACCCCATTTTATTTTCAAAACACTACCCCTCGACTGTAATCCCCGAGCATTGTCCAGTACCGTGGACTCGGCTATTCGAATAGTTTTTACACTCTGCAGAGGTTGTACACTTTACCCACAAGATATAATCAACTCACCACGTCAGCCGTGAATTGCCATACAAGAGTATGCGAATGAGTGATCATAACAAAGCCTTTCAGAAACTTCTATCTTAGCCTAAGAACCTCTCCGAGTTGCCTTCACTATCACTTCCCTCACTCAGAGCCGAAGTATAGGACCGACAAACATCGTTGGACGGGTACCAAGCCGTAGCACGAGCACGCTCCTCCCATCTGATTACCCCATGTAAGCTGTCACCCCGAGGTATCAAAGGTAAGACATCAGAATCCTACTAAACTAGGTCTTCCCATTCAGACATGTGGTTGTACGAGAGACTCAGGTCAAAGGCTTGCAAGGTGAACTCCTTAACTGACCAAGGCAAGACATCCTTCTCTCAACATTTGGCACACAGCCCTCACAACACTCAACCCCCCAAATGCCACGAAGGCCCACCTGGCACAAAGCCTCGGTCCACTTGCCCCGATCGAAATCATTTCCCATCCCAAGTTGATTATTGTGCAACACATGCCAACAACAACTCAACATCCATATGGAACCACACAGGCCTCCATATATCAACATCATCGTGTGGCAACACATCACACTATTTCCAATATACATTGCATATTCCGTTAATCAATATTGACCTTTGTATTTTAAAAGATTATTCACGATATATGCAAAGCTAAGCAACTATTCACGGTCTAGCCTCCCGTGTTGGCACAATATTATCAACCAACTAGTATTACCAAACTTAGGTTATCAAAGGAATCATGGCATACAAATATTAACAACAAGGTGGCAATAACAAATAGGTTGATTAGCTAATTCACCCAAATTATTTAAATCCATTTTTAATTGAATTAGCATGCATAGTTTGAATCAAAATACATTTTCAAAACTTAGGATCAAAATGGTCAAAGCACAACTTGCCTGGCCCTTGCTATCTTTATTGTTCTTTACTCTTTATCTTTAACTCTGGATCTTCGATCTTCAATCCTTACTTCCTTGATCTTCAGCTTCTTTGAATAACTTCCGGACAACACATCTAACGATAAAGAAACACGAATTCAACAAAACTCAAAAACAATTCAAATAAACTCCAAATTAAGAACGAATAGCATTGGGCACAACGGCTTAGATGAAATTAGGAACTTGAATGGATTAGGTCGATGATTAGACAAAAGAGAACGACTTTCGGAAAATACACCGAAGAGAAAGATTAATAACTGGGAAAGAAAGAATAATATTCCGAAGAATATTTCTTCTGAAGTTATTATCTTGATTGGATAGCCGTTGTCATATGGACTCTCGATCTATAGATCGAGTCCACGAAGTTACGTTAGTTTGCCATGAACTAAGCAGAGGCTCGAGGTTGACTTTCGTTGATCGAACGTCACAGAATCAAAAAGGAAGATAGACTGATAGACTAGGTCTGGCACAAGAATATGACATATGGCTAATGGTCTATCGACTAAGACCACGAATGAATTCTAGGTTAATGGCAGATTAGATTTTCAAGGATAAGACAAGAACGGATGGGATCGACATCCACTACGGTTCGATCCTTCATATTCTTGAAGGAGTGAAAGGAAGAAATATTCTTGAAGGAGTTGTGATCCTTCATGAAACAGTACACGAACTCCACCGTAAAAATCAAAACGGGTAATTCTTAAATTAGATTTTGAGAAAGCATATGATAAGGTACGATGGCCCTTTCGCTTTGAGATCTTCTGATGAAAGGTTTTCGCCTAAATGGATCTCATGGGTAAAGTCTTTCATTTCGGGGGGAAGTGTAGCTGTGAACGTTAATGATGATGTCGGACCTTTTTTTCAGACTAGAAAAGGTCTTCGGCAAGGAGATCCTCTATCCCCTTTGTTGTTTAATATCATAGCGGATATGCTAAAAGTGCTTATTAGTAGAGCAACAATGGATGGACAATTCGATGGAATCATCCCGCACCTAGTTGATGGGGGACTTTCAATTCTTCAGTACGCAGATGACACTATCCTCTTTTTGGATCATGACCCGGATAAGGCGCGTAATATGAAGTTACTTCTGTATGCGTTTGAGCAAGCTTCGGGTCTTAAGATCAACTTTCATAAAAGCGAAATCTTCTGTTTTGGGAAAGCCCAAGACCATCTAGGTTATTACAATCAATTGTTTGGATGCAAAGCCGAAACTTTCCAATCAATTATCTTGGCATCCCAATTCATTGTAGGAAGCTAAGAAATTGTGATTGGAAGAAGGTTGAAGAACGTGTTGAAAAAAGGCTTAGTAGTTGGAAAGGGAAGAACCTATCTATTGGAGGACGCCTTGTTTTGATTAACTCGGTGCTCAGTAGTCTTCCGACGTATATGATGTCCTTCTTCTCCTTACCCAAAGGAGTCCTTAAAAAGCTGGATTATTTTCGATCCAGATTTTACTGGCAAGGGGATGAATATAAGAAAAAATACAGACTTACCAAATGGAGCATTCTATGCCAACCAAAAGATCAAGGAGGGCTCAGGATTCATGATCTAAATTATAAAAACATTGCCCTTCTTAGCAAGTGGTTATATAGATTGCTTTCTTCAGATGGGATGTGGCAACAAATTCTTCGAAATAAATACTTGGGCTCAAAGTCTTTGGCTCAAGTGGAAAGGAAGAAGGGAGACTCTCACTTTTGGTCTTGTCTAATGAAGGTGAAACGAGACTTTCTTCGCTTTGGAACCTTTATTGTGAAAAATGGATCACAAGTTCGCTCGAAGACATCTCGGATGGGTGGTTCACCCGAGCTTAACAAAGATCCTTCCTTATATAACATTGTCGCACCAAAATCTATATCAATTTGAAGCATTGAGTTCTTCACCTCCCATCTTCTCTTGGCGAAGAACTCTTATTGGTACAAAGCTGATTGCTTGGAATGATTTGCTAGCTCGCATTGAAGGTGTGGCTCTGTCACATGATCAGGATATCTTTCACTGGAACCTAACCTCAAATGGTCAGTTCTCGGTAAAATCACACTATGCTGCCTTAATATTTAGAACCATCCCTAATGAGAACAGAAAATTGTGGAAGTTAAAAGCTCCATTGAGAATTAAAATCTTCTTATGGTACCTGCGAAGGGGTGTGGTACTTACGAAAGATAATTTAGCTGCTTAAATTGGAAAGGTAATCCGTCTTGTGTTTTACGCACACAAAACGAGACAATCAAACATTTGTTCTTTGAATGTCGTTTTGCTCTGGCCTCATTTGGTGTGTCCTTCTTTAGCAACAGGATAAAGCCACCGCTAGCGTCGAACATATGTTTGGGAATTGGCTTTATAGTTTCAACAAAATTTCGAAACCTTTGTTTCTGCTTGGAGCGACGACTTTGTGTTGGTCAATTTGGAATTGCAGAAATGATATGGTTTTTAACAAAAAGTCTTCGATATCTCCTTTACTGAGTTATCCATTTGGCGCCTCACGCTCTCCGGTTAGCTATTCTCCAATGGAGGACTTTTTGGAGTGGGTTGTGGTAGGGTCGTGATCTGTTGGTGCAAGCGGCCAAGTCTTTTTTCTCCTGTGCTCATGGGTGGCGATCTAGCCTTTGATTACGGGTCTCTAGAGTGAATGTTTTATTTCGCTTTTGCTACTCTTTTGTTGGCTACTCTCCGGTTGTGTTGTTCTTTGGTGGAGATGCGTGTTCTTTTGATGGAAGTTTCTACTGCTTGGTGCGGGTTGCACCGACTTCTTTCTCCGGCCGAATGGATGGCGGTCTTCTTCAATTGCTAGCTTTTAGTGTGTGCGTCTTTCTTTTTCTTTGGCTGTGTGCTTTTTAAGCAGAGGCCGGAAGTAATTTCAGGGGTTTGTATCTTCTCGATGTATTTTTCTTGAAATTAATAAAAACTTCCATTATCAAAAAAAAACTACGGTTCGATCCGGAGTTTAATCTTACATCAGGAACAGGACTCGACGACGACGAGGCGGTGATGACAGGAATTCGAGGCTGAACTCAACGCGATGGGTTAGATCACAATAAGATGATAGAAAAGGTAAGGACATCAAACTAGGGCTATGCACCTATGCGATGACAGCGATACAACGAGAGCAAAGCGTTAACAGCGGGACGTTAACGACGGAACGTTAACTATGGAACGTTAACGGCGAAACGTCAACGACGGGACGTTAACGATGGAACGTTAACGGCGAAACGTTAACGATGGAACGTTAACGGCGAAGCGATGACGGACGCTTTTGAAATAACAAGGTGGTATATCGCCGGTGATAGATAGGGCAGCGAGGTCACGACATGGCAACTACATGGCAAATTTGTGCTGGCGAATGGGTATTGCCGAGGCAGCAGACACGCAAAACGGAGCAACGATTTAAATAACCGAGATACAATTGAATAAAATAAAATAAACAGAAACTAAAAATTATAATAAAAATACTGGCAGATAGAGGATGAATTTAAATGAATTTAGAAATTTGAATCACTCGATTCCGAGTTCGGATGGAGGAGAACGGATCAAACGAAGTTTGACTAGAAAGAAAATCCCGAAAATAAGAAATCGCACTGTAGCAGCTACAGTGCTTCGTTTTCATGTTTCCTGGCTGTTTCACAGAGAGCCATTAGAGGCCTTTTTGCACAAACATTACTAGAGATTGGGGGCATGTCAGCGCATGGCAAATAGCAAAATGGAAAGAGGGCGGCGGTGCTGTGTCGGAGCATGTGTCGGAACGGTGAACGGAGGACGGAAGCGGCACCGGCGGCGCTCGGGGCAGCAACCGGTGTGGCTGCACGGTGCTCCGGCGAGGGGGCAGTAGCCGGGACAAGGCGGCGTGCGCATGGAGTGCGCTCGGGGCTGGGGAACGCAGGGGAGGGCGCGGCTTGGCCGGAGCAGCACCGGAGAGGCGGCGCCACGACGGCTTGGCGGCGGCTCGGGCGACTCACGGCGGCGGCGCGACTCGGCGGCGGGGAAGGGCGGCCAAGGGGTGGGGTGGGGGCGGCAAGGTGAGGGGAAGCTCATGGGCACGCCGGCCGACCACGGGGAGACCTAGGGCAGCGGCGCAATGGACGACCGGAGCGACCAAAAATGGCCCGAATGGCATGGCGACCAAAAACACAATAGAACGTGGACTTTCTCAAAACTAACGAGAGCACAGCGTGGAGCAAGATCATACTAGGCTACATCTAAAAGGAATTTGATTGGGGATTACCGGTTTGGGAGGAATCGACGACGAACGGAACTCGACTTGACGACGAACGAACGCAAGTTCCCGGAGCAATTCTTGACGAAACCTGGATTTTCTTGAGGGGTTATGATCAACACACTAATGCGCACAAAATAACGCGAACGGAATTCGATTTGCCTTACCGGATCAAAAGATGACACGGCGATGTCAACGGAGGACGTCCGGCGATCGTTTCTTCGATTTTCGGAACGGAAAATGTTCTGGAAATGGAAGGCAAGTGTGAGCACCGTGTTGGGGAGACTGAAACGCACGTTTTGGGTGGTCACACGCATTGAGAGGATGAGAAACGGAAAAGTTATGGCCTAAACAAGAAACGGCAAAGAAGTGCTTGCAGATTTCGTTTCACTTGATTTCATTGGGGGAAACTATAGAAGAATTGAAGTCCTTGATGACACGGTCGTTTTGCAACTGACATCACTCAATTTCGTTGAGAATTGCAAAAGTTATAAGCATTTAAAGTTTGGGCTGCAAATGGGGCTGAATATGAACAGTGCGCACGGCTGGAGGTTGAAGATGAACAGTGCTGGACACGTGTCGCTTTCTCATTGGCCGGAAGAAATGAAGGGGCAAAAGCGCGAGAAATAAAATAGCAAAAATGATCTACAAATCTTGGAAAAATTCCTAAAAATACTAGAGATTATTTGGAACCCAATAAAATTAGTTTTACTGAATTTTGATGAGTTTTGAAATTTAGAAAATTCCGAGACAAATATACTGGATTTAACGAAAGACCGCGAGAGATAAAATATCAAAGGGATTCTATAAATTGTGGAAAAATTTCCAAAATCATTTTAGAATATTTGGAACCTAATTATATGAATTTTTATATTTTTGGAGTATTTTGAAACTCGGGTGAAATTTCGAATAAGGACCGGAATTGGAAATTCAGACTTTGCGGACGGAAAAAGATTGAACTTCCAATTTCGAAAGGATATGGATGCCAGGTTAATTAGAACACCAAGGGAATTCCAAATTTTGAATTTAATTGGAATTTCATAGGAAAGGTTTGAATTGGAATTTGGATATAGAATTGCTCGAACAATTAATGATTCAAATTAAAAATCCAATAAAAATTCAATTAACATCCATATGTTTAAATTAATAATTTTAATTAATTTTTTAGCAAATCTCAAATTTGAGAAATTCCCTGAGATACAAAGAACACTGTAAAAACTAAATTTTAAATCACTTAATGTACACAGAAGGCACATTAAATTGTTTTAGATTTAGAAAATTCTAAATTAAGCTTCTTTAATCAAATAAGATTGGTGTAACATTTTCGGAAAGCTAATTTAATATAAATTTTTTTGAAAACCCAAATTTTGGGATGTTACAAAGCAAGACCCGCCCAAGGAAGACGGGGGCGACTACCAAGTGACCCAGCGTGAGCTCAACTATATATTCGGGGGCTCGGCTGCGTATGAATCCAAGCGGAAGCAGAAGCTTACTGCTCGGGAGGTCAACGCTGTGACGTCAGCGATGCCCCAATACCTGAGGTGGTCCGAGGTCCCGATCACTTTCGATTGCTCGGATCACCCCGATTGCGTCCCTTTCCCAGGCAGATATCCCCTAGTCCTGGACCCTATCATACGCAGCGTCAGGCTCAAGAGGGTGTTGGTCGACGGAGGAAGTGGGCTTAACGTCCTCTTCTCCAAAACCTTTGATGATATGAAGATTCCTCGCTCCGAGTTGAGGCATAGATCGTCACCGTTTCACGGGGTAATCCCCGGGACGTCGACGGTGCCACTCGGACAAATCACGCTCCCGGTGACATTCGGAACCAAGGAGAACTACCGAATGGAGTACCTAAACTTCAAGGTGGCTGATTTTGAGACGGCATACCATGCCATCTTGGGAAGGCCGGGATTGGCCAGGTTCATGGCCGTCCCCCATTACACGTACCTCGCACTGAAGATGCCGGGTCCAAGCGGCGTCATCACGGTCCAAGGGGACGTCAAGCAATCCTTCGTGTGCGACAAGAAAAGCTGCGATCTGGCCGAGCTGCTGGTGGTGTCGGCCGAGGCCGAGAAGATCAAGCAGGCGGCTGCCATCCTGCATGGCGAAGGTGGCATCCCGATTGCGAAGCAAGCCAGGTCGGGCATGAAGCCAGACGAGGGAGTCAAGCAGGTTATTCTTGACCCGTCCAACTCGGCCCAGACAACCTTGATTGGGACAGGGCTTGATCCCAAATAGGAAGAGGCGCTCGTCACTTTTCTTTGGGCAAACCGGGACATCTTCGCTAGGAAACCATCCGACATACCTGGTGTCCCTAGGGAGGTGATCGAGCATTCACTCAATGTTGACGAGCGAAGCCCATCAGCAAATGCCAGGTGGACGGTTCGCACAAGACCGCCGCGATGCCATCAAGGAGGAGATCACCAAGCTTCTAGCAGCTAATTTCATAAGAGAAGTGTATCATCCCGACTGGTTGGCGAATCCATCCTTATGCATAAAAAGAATAAAAGTCGGGCGATGTGTGTCGATTACATCGATCTCAATAAGGCGTGCCCAAAGGATCCTTCGGTTGCCCCACATCGACTGTGTGGTAGACTCCACCGCCAAAAGCGAGCTCCCTGAGTTTCTTAGACACATACTCAGGGTACCACCAAATCCGGTTGAAGGAAGAAGACTGCATCAAGACATCGTTCATCACACCGTTTGGCGCGTATTGCTACGTCACAATGCCATTCGGGTTGAAAAACGCTGGCGCGACCTACCAGCGTGCTATTCAGCGGTGTTTTCACACTCAACTCAGACGCAACGTGGAGGCATACGTAGACGACGTTGTGGTTAAAACCCGAGTAAAGGAAGACCTCACTTCCAACCTGGCCGAGACGTTCGAGAGCTTACGGGCCTTCAAGATGAGGCTTAACCCCGAAAAGTGTGTCTTCGGGGCTCCCTCTGGGAAGCTGCTCGGATTTATCATATCTCACCGCGGCATCGAGGCTAACCCCCAAAAAATTAAAGCTATTCTCAAGATGAAGCCGCCGGCTTGCCAGAAGGAAGTCCAGAAGCTCACAGGATGCATGGTGGCACTCGGCCGGTTTATCTCTCGTTTGGGCAGTCGGGGAATGCCGTTCTTCAAACTCCTGAAGAAACAAGACAACTTTCAATGGACGCCCGAGGCTCAGCAGGCCTTTGAGGATCTGAAGGTGCTCCTGACCATGCCTCCGGTACTAGTCACGCCGATGCCAGAAGAACCCCTCCTGCTTTACATAGCAGCAACGACTCACGTAGTCAGCGCCGCGATTGTCGTGGAGTAGGAGGAAGAGGGACACCTGCAGAGAATTCAACGCCCAGTTTATTTTGTCAGCGAAGTAATGGGTGAATCCAAGACGCGGTATCCTCAAGTGCAGAAGCTGCTATACACGGTTTTGCTTGCCTCTCGTAAACTCAAGCATTACTTACAAGAGCATTCGATTTCGGTGGTCACTGCTTTTTCGATTGGGGATATACTCCACAACTGGGAATCCACTGGGAGAATCGCCAAATGGGCGGTCGAGCTCGAAGCCTTTGAGATTTCTTTCAAGCCTCGGACCGCAATCAAGTCTCAGGCGCTCGCTGACTTTGTCGCCGAGTGGACGGAATTACAAGAGCCCGCAGCAGTAGAGGACTTCGAGTACTGGACGATGTACTTCGATGGCTCCCTCACGCTGAATGGTGCGGGGGCCGGCATCATGTTCATTTCTCCGGCTGGAGAAAAGCTGAAGTATGTCTTACAGCTCCATTTTCCAGCGATCAAACAACGCGGCCGAGTACGAGGCACTCATACACGGTCTTCGCATAACCATATCGCTCGGTATTAGGCGGTTGACGGTCCACGGGGACTCCCAGCTCGTGATTAACCAAGTGCAGAAGGAGTGGTCATGCGTCGATGATAGCATGGCTGCGTACTGCCAGGAGGTGCGTAAACTGGAGGATAAGTTCGACGGACTGGAGCTCACCCACGTGCTTCGCCAGGACAACAAAGCGGTAGACGAACTCGCCAGGCTGGGCTCCAGTCGGGCTTGAGTTCCAGTTGGAGTCTTCGCGGAAGAACTTCGCAAGCCGACAGCGGGCCAACATTAGGAGTCGAGCAAATCAGGGGAGAAGTCGGCCCAGGCAGAAGTCTTGGCCATCAACCCCGACTGGACCAAGCCCTATCTGGATTATCTGTTGAAGGACGAGCTCCCTGAGGATTGCATACAAGCCGAGTGCATCACGCGGCGAAGCAAAAGCTACATGGTGGTCGGGGAGGAGCTCTATCGAAAGAGTGCCTCCTGGGTCCTCAGGCGGTGCATATCAGAACAAGAAGGAAAGAATCTCCTCAAAGAAATTCACTCGGGGATCTGTGGACATCATGCAGCATCAAGCACTCTGGTCGGCAAGGCTTATCGTCAAGGTTTCTTTTGGCCGACTGCCGTAACGGACGTGGAAGATGTCGTCCGCACGTGTGAAGGCTGTTAGTTTTTTGCCCGACAAATTCATATACCAGTGCAAGAGATGCACACCATTCCGATCACTTGGCCGTTCACAGTCTGGGGACTTGACATAGTCGGACCACTCAAAAAGGCCCAGGGCGGATTTGCTTTCCTCTTCGTCGTCATCGACAAGTTCACAAAATGGATTGAAGCCAAGCCAGTTGCCACGATCACCGCGGTCAAAGCCAAAGAATTTTTTCAAGAGATCGTCGTCAGATTTGGCGTGCCGAACAGGATCATCACCTACAATGGCGCCCAATTCAGAAGTGAAGAACTCCAAGATTGGTGCGAGGCCCTCAGGGTCAAGATCTGTTTCGCCTCCATGGGCCATCCACGGAGTAATGGGCAGGTCGAGCGAGCCAATGACATGGTGCTGCAGGGTCTAAAAGCTAGAATATTTGATCGTCTCAAGCCATATGCAGCACGATGGTTAAAAAGAATTTCCTTCGATGCTTTGGGGGCTGAGAACCAACCCCAGCAGGGCTACCGGGCGGTCGCCTTTTTTCCTAGCATATGGTTCAGAGGCGGTCCTACCCACTGAGTTGGCATTCGGATCCCAACGGGTTCGGAACTACAAGTAAGCCGAGTCAGAAGAGGGCCGGCTAGAAGATCTCGACAAGCTGGAGGAAGCCAGGGACGTTGCATCCATCCAGTCGGCTAAGTACCTCCAAGGTCTCCGACGCTACCACGATCGAAACGTTCGAGGCCAAGTCTTCTCTAAAGGAGATCTGGTTCTTAGAAGGAATCAGAAAAGCGAGCACAAGCTCTCCCCAAGTTGGGAAGGCCCTTACATCGTCGACGAAGTAGTGCACCCGGGGTCTTACCGACTCAAGCGCGAAGACGGCGTGGCACTCGGCAACACTTGGAACATAGAACAGCTACGTCGCTTCTACACTTAAAATTCGTATTCCATTCTATCGTTGTAATCTTAGCCGTTCTTGACTTACTACTTACTTGATTCTCAACTGTCAGAAGTCGGGGCTGCACCGACGTTGTCCAATGCAAACATTTATCCCTCTTTTTTGAGAAACTCATCGCCTATTTCCTAGCAATTATGGCTAAAGCCTAAAACTATTAAGTGGCAAACTCTGAACGATGAAATCTAGCTACACGGATACGTGTCTGAGGAAGAGCCACACACTCGGGGGCTAGGCCAGTCGGACGAAACGTTCAAATAAAAAAGACACTATACATTCAGATAAAACCAGAAAGCCATAAAATATATTTCATTATAGATTGAACATTATGTCCAATTGCATATTTTTACATCAGTGCCCTCAAAAGCAGCTAAACCTACGCGGAGTGGCGAGCGTGGCCCAGGGCCTTGATGAGGACATCTGCGACCTCAGAAAGGGCTGGGACGACCTCGAGGAAGACCTCTACAGCGGCGGCGTCGCGGGCGGCAGCTTCGTCCTCCACTGCCAGCTCAGCAAGGACAAGATCGTAGTCTGCCCAGAGCTCCTCCTCGGTGACCTCTGGGGCGGGAGCATCATCCCCGAAGTCAAAAATCAACCCCTCCGCCGGAGGCGGAGGTGAGGCCAGAGCCGCTTCGGCACTAGGAACGACGGAGCTTGAAGAAGACGCCATTGGCAGGCTTCTGAAGAAGCAAAGGAATGAAGATGTGAAGAACTGGTGATCGCTTTGATAGGCGGTAACACCTTTATATAGCCAAGGGTGGCTAAGTCGAGCCGGCATCAAATCAAGCCTCTACGAGAAGTCTAAACGCTCTAAGAGGTGCGTGGCCGCCAAAGCAGCATTTAAAACGCACTACCGGGGAGATTAAGCAAGGCAATGACAGTGCGCGACGCTTCAGAAGACCCCCTCGGGTGTGGTGAAAAAGCTCATGACCAACAGTAACCGCATTAAAGGAAATGCACTGAGTACAACATGAGTCAATGTCTACTGATGATCCAAGTCCAGATTTTCAACTAAAGAAGAAGCTATGTCGCTAACTTCGCCAAGGAGAAGAGCGGCTTGATCGTCATCAACAGAGCAGGCGAAGCCCTCTTTGACGGCCTCCAGCTCCACCACAGGGTATAACGACTTCACAATGGCCAATGCTTGGCTGGCACTCGTGGTCGCCGTCTCCCGGATGTAGTCCCGGAGCTGCTCCGACCCCGTTGGCAGCAAAGCGAGAGCTTCCTCTTCATTTTCTGGCTCAGCCCCTTCATGGCTCAGGAACTTGGATAACCCCTTGGCGGAGGTGTGGAATTGCTATAATCGCTACTGCCTTGATCTCCTCATTAAGGATGTCGACCTGCACCAGCAACTTCCTCCGAGTCTCTACAAGGTAGTCGGACTAACACCATGAGCATCTAGAGCATGAGGCCTGGCGCCGAGTAGAGATATACATACCTTCCAATTCCTGCGCCAGCTTTGCCTTGTTGGCCCGAGTTTGGAACTCGGAATCCTTCAGCGACTGTAGCTCCCCGCGTAGGCTGGAAGCGACAGATTGTTCAGCTGAAACAACAAGCATGGTCAGAAGACGAAGGTAGCCAAGATGGCGACTGAAGCACTCGAAGGGGCGCGAACCTCGAAGTGCCTCTTTCAGGGCTTTAACTTCAGACTGGAGATTCTGCCGCTCGGCCTCGCCGTCGTGGCGGACGCGTTGCAAGTTGTCTTCGTACTGCTGCTGCTCCTTGACCTTGGGAAGTATTTCCTTGAGCAGAGCGTCCCTCTCCTCCGATCGGTCCCCATTTCCTGGAGAATCCTGAGATGAAGAAATGCCACTCGGCGCAAATAGAAGAAGAAGAAAAAGGAGACAGCCTACCTGGACCAGCTCGGCACACCTGATAGCACTCCGGTATACTAATGTGAATTCCGAAAGTGAAATGGTCGAAATCCTTAGTCGTATAAAGACTTCTAAAGGAGTTGTTGTTTAGCCAAACAAGCTAGAAGTTGTGTTATATAGGAAACAACCAAAGTTCATACTTAGATTTGAAATCCTAGAAAATGGCAGAGATAATTATCGCTAAATCATAGAAAGGGTTTTCAACAACAGTTAGACCTCTTATGCGATGGTTAAAGAGAAAACTTGCATCTAGATATGTTGGACCATTTAAGATGTTAAGCCGCCAAGGAGAGGTTGCATAGTAGTTGGAGTTACCACAGTCATAGCAGGAGCCTGCGATGTGTTTCATGTGTCTCAGCTTAAGAAATGTCCTAGAGTGCCAGCCGAACAAACACCGTTAGAGGAAATTAAGTTGCAAGAAGACTTGACCAGTAGGGAGCAGCTGATCAAGATTTTGGATGTAATGGAGCGTAGGACCAGAAATGGGTCTACTCGCTTTTGTAGAGTCCAATAGAGTAATCATTCAGAAAATAAAGCAACTTGGGAACGGGAGAAAGATCTAAAAGCAGAATTCCCAAACCTATTCTCTAGTCAGCCCTGAATCTCGGGGTCGAGATTCCGTTAAGGGGGGGAGGTTTGTAACACCCCAAATTTTCGTTCATACTTAATTAATAATGTTTATCCGGAATTTGTGCATTTTTGTGATTCTCTGAATCTCTTGGATTTTTATGGAAGTTATTTGGATCTATTTTTCAAATAAATAATTTAGCCCTTTTTGCGAAAACTAAATTATATATAGATAAAGATCAATATAAATTTAAGCTAAAAAAATAATATGTTAACCAGGTTCAAATATCTCAAAAAGTATTCTTGAGAGTTTCATTGGATTTTTTTTTTTCAGTATTACTATACCCTAAAGTAAACGGAATTAATTTAAATAATTATTTTAAAAGGAAATATTGAGGAGAACTAAATAAACAGGAACGGGAAGTGCTTTCAGGCGGGAGACGTAGTGCAACCGAAGTGAACTCACTATTGGCGCCAACGTTGTAGACCAGTAGTAGCGCAGGGTATACATGGCGGTTCCAATTTCCGAGCAGCACGTGGCAGACTCAAACCTTCCATCGCAGGCGCCAAAATCCATCAGGGTCTCTGAAGTTTCCAGGCGGGAGAGCAATGCGTGACGCTGGTTTGGATTTGGTAGCTGGCACCGATTTTTTGGCAAGGAATCGGAGACCTTCCAACGCGTGGCTGAGTCGACGAGGACACGGAGTCGTCCTCTGAGCGAGAGACCAGGTGCGTGCCGATTCAAAATTCAGTGCCAGCACAGAGGCTACCGTCCAGGCGGGAGAAGCAGCGCGTCGCCAAATCAAACCTCTAGGCTCTAGCGCCAACACCGAGTACGACCGGGACTCGAGTCCACACGCGGGAAAGGAAAGAAAAGGACGGCTGGCTTTTACGCTGCGCGTGGCGCCGGACCGAAGGGGCTCGATTTGAGGAAAGCGCGCGGGTTACCGTCAAAATATTTGGAAAGTATACGCCGTAGTCGTCTTGGATACAAACTCGCCGTCGCTGTCCTTCCTTAAATAGCGCACCCCACCAGGTATAAATAGAGGCCCCGACCCCTCCCCAAAACTCACCTTGAGCCGCCGCTTGCTTTCGCGCGCCGCCGCCGAGAGCCACCGAGAAGCCGCCAGGAAGCTCGCCAAAGCGGAGGTCATCGCCATTGCTGTTTTCCGAGGAGCATCGACGATTCGCCGCTATTTGTCGGGATCGAGAGTTGTGCCGTCGTCCGAGTTCTTGCGAGAAACAGCGGGAGTCGCCGGGAGATTTCCGAGCGCGCGCTGCCGAGTGGTCGCCGAGGTCGTCGTCGTCGTCGTCGTCTCCAGTGAATTCAAGTCGCCGTCGTTTCATCACCGATCGGGAACTTCGTCAATCGTCGGATCATAATCAAGCGTACGGAATTTATCCACGTCACTTTGGAATCGGTAAGCGTCTCCGATTAAATATCGACCGTTGAATTTAAGTCGGACGATTGATATTAGGCCACGTAGTAGATTTTCCCATAACCGTTAGATTGAGTTCATCAGTCTAGATTTCGCCACGTTTTGTCCGTACCAGCCAGGGCGGGAAAATTCAGATTTTCTTTATAAAAATAACTCGGAAAGATTTAGAACTTCTAATTCCAGAGTTTAGTTTATTTTTAAAACTCCTAAATGTTACAACTTTTGTATATGAACTCCGATTTGGGTGATTTGAATTCTGAAAAGTTTGTGAGATTGAGATCTTTCCAATGGTGGATTTTATTTGAATTTTTGAGTTCATTTGCTATTTGTTCTTGGTGTTTAATTGCTATTTCTCTCGATTCGCGTGGACGTTGAGTTGAGCGAGGTGTCGGAAGAAGGATTATTATTTCAAAAGCAATCTTCGGAGCAATACCAGGAGCTTAACGAAGGCAAGTTGTGCTTTGATCATGTTGAACCCATAGATTAGATTGCATGCTATTTTGATTTACCTTATCACTTGTTATTTTATGTGTATAAATGATTTCAACATAAGTTTGGGATTAGCTATCGCATCTTTGAATTACACCCTACCTTGCTAGTTGTATGCCATGATCCACTTGTCACCCTAGGTTGGTTTACTATAGTTGGTTAATAATGAAATCAACATGGATGGTTAGAACGAATAGAATTGCTTAGCCATGCCACGTCATCACATGTACTTGAATCTTTGATAATTAATCTTGACTAATGGAATATGTAACGATGTTATGAATTTGTGTGTCATGTGTGGTCCCACGATGAGATTGAGTTGTGGTGGCAATGGATGTCACGCAACGATATTGAATTATTGATGGCACGTGGTGCTTGGTAATCAACTGGGGTGGTTATGATTTTGGGTCGGAGCAAGTGTCAAGGGCAGATGTTCGGTGGGCCCGAGGGCAAAGGGTATGTGTATGACTTGCTTTGATCAAACCATAAGGACACCTTTGCAGCCTTTGACTCGAGTCAATCATGCAACCACATGTTGTTATGGGGCAACCTAGCTGATTAATTTGCAATGTCTTAGCTTGAGTACTATCGTGGTGGAGTGGTTTTCGCACCCAGATGGCGCAAGAGGGGGCCCTGCTAGGTTTTCGCATCTTCAATGTTGAAACCTTAGCGGTAGTACCGGGTTAAGATGATGCATTGTAAAGGCTTTGTCGTGATCTTCGCCGACACACCAAAGGAAGTGTGTTAATCGCGTGGAAACAAAAGATGATCATGTCGTGTGGGTAAAGTGCAAACCTCTGCAGAGTGTACAATCTATTCGGATAGCCGTGCTCACGGTAATGAGCATGCTCGGGGATTACAGTCAAGGGTTTAGATTTCTTTTTGAAAACTTGGGTTGGATGGCAGGATGCCATGAAAGGTTGAATCTTGACTTAGGATGAGAAACTTGGTTTATTTGAGAATCACTAAATCTATTTACTTGTTATTATTTGTTTTACTGTCTTTTCAATCTATGAATTGTATATGTTTTCAAATGCTGCTTATTGCTTATGAACCATGAGCCTTCCTTTAGAATAAGCCTGCATATAGCTATGATAGAATTGCATTCTGTGCACAACTTGTTGAGTATCGTTGGTGTACTCACCCTTGCTTACAAACATCATCAAGGAAGGAGTACCATGGAGAGACGAATGTTTAGGGTGCGAGCCTTGTCGCCAGTTCGTGGTATACCAAGGGTTACCTACGCCTTCATTCCGCCGCAGCTCAATTGGTTGTTCAAATTTTGTGAGGCATTGTTATAAGTTGACCATAAGGTCATACAACCGTAATATTTAATATATTATGTCTTTTACCTTATTTACGTTGTGTATGATTGTGATATTCACTAATGTTGAGCCTGTGTGCACTAGCGTGATCCTGGACTAGTGCAGTATACACAGAGGGTCCGGATTTGCATATTCGGGTCCCGACAAAGGTGGTATCAGAGCCATACTGACTGTAGGCCTTGCCCCTAGATAGTTGGTCGTCTCTATAGGTCCTTCAAAATTATTTTCTAAAGTAAAAGACCTAATCTGAAAGAATAACATATTCTTGACTTATCTCATTCTTCTATTTCTGTTCTTGCCAAAAATTCTTTCTTACCCCTTGCTGAAATTTCTTTCTCTTACCCTGCTGAATTGAGTTAAAATCTTATCTGAGTTATCTTGAGTAGAAAACGATATACCACACTTTAGAGGATGGTATCGAGTGCCTGCTACCTCCATAGAGATTGCGAAGGAAAGAATCATCAAAGAACGGATCAAGGGAGTGTACCAAGAGTTAGAAGACTCAAGTTCTTCAAGTAGTAAGTTGAGACTCATGTGTGGGAGTCGCGTTTTCCTAAGATAGGAGTGTCACCCATGTAGACGGTAGTTGTTGTGTGGATAGGTCGAATTGGTTTTTCATTGATTGTGAGTGTGCAGTATGTGTTGCAAAGCTTTTAGGCTTATATAAGTAACCATACCAAGTTATTAATATTGATCGCTTAAGTTATTGGGTTAAACCTATCTTCCCTGAATTAGGATTCTTGCTTCTTACCTATGCTATTTTCTCTCTCACCTAACCCCCTTGAGGTAATCAAGCTAATAGCAGCAAAGCATCTCGAACTGTTATTAGTGATCCCGATATTGACTCAAGGTTATTAGAATTTATAAAGACTCGTCCACCAACGTTTTAAGGAAATATTTCGCCTTTAGAAATCGAGGATTGGCTCGAGACTATGGAGAGAAACACTACCCATGCACCTTGTTCGAAATCTAGACATTATTTTAGGAAGTGCTGTCAACCAAACAATTTAGAGAGTCATGCGTGCATTCGCTGTGGAAAATAGGACATACCGCTAACGAGCATGCGATCAATTACTCTAGTTGCAAAGAAAGCCATCACGTTAGTTTAAATTAATTCCAACTCTATCCCTAATCAAAGCCCTAGCGACAATGCTAAAAAAATCATGTTAAAATGTATACTAAGGAATTAGTGGGAAATAGAAAAGCATATCGAAGAGTTACTAGGAAAAATTTTGGAAAACTTAGTATACCACCATGGAAATTCTTGTTCATTAAAATGCAAATGGAAGATCAAGGAGAGTGCACTAAATCGTGCTCTAAAAAAAATATCAGTAACGAGTATCCAATATCAGGATCGACTACATGATTGGACTGTTGAGAATAGAATTGGAATTTCCTTAGGACAAAGTTTCGCTTAGGCTATCACAAACTTAGGAAACATGGGAAGGATGTTTCTAAAATTTCGTTCTCTACATAAACAATATAAGTTTTGGCTAAATCTCTTGAATTGGCCAATGCCCGCATATCTAATGAACATGATAAGTAAGATATTTATGGAGTAATTGATAAATTCTTGGTTGATGACAATCTAGTATACCCTAAGACAAGAGAAGATTATGCAGAACATGTTAGATTGGTTGAAAGAGTAGTAGTCATATGCTAAACTAATGTGAATTCCGAAAGTGAAATGGTCGAAATCCTTAGTCGTATAAAGACTTCTAAAGGAGTTGTTGTTTAGCCAAACAAGCTAGAAGTTGTGTTATATAGGAAACAACCAAAGTTCATACTTAGATTTGAAATCCTAGAAAAGGGCAGAGATAATTATCGCTAAATCATAGAAAGGGTTTTCAACAACAGTTAGACCTCTTATGCGATGGTTAAAGAGAAAACTTGCATCTAGATATGTTGGACCATTTAAGATGTTAAGCCGCCAAGGAGAGGTTGCATAGTAGTTGGAGTTACCACAGTCATAGCAGGAGCCTGCGATGTGTTTCATGTGTCTCAGCTTAAGAAATGTCCTAGAGTGCCAGCCGAATTTAACAAACACCGTTAGAGGAAATTAAGTTGCAAGAAGACTTGACCAGTAGGGAGCAGCTGATCAAGATTTTGGATGTAATGGAGCGTAGGACCAGAAATGGGTCTACTCGCTTTTGTAGAGTCCAATAGAGTAATCATTCAGAAAATGAAGCAACTTGGGAACGGGAGGAAGATCTAAAAGCAGAATTCCCAAACCTATTCTCTAGTCAGCCCTGAATCTCGGGGTCGAGATTCCGTTAAGGGGGGGAGGTTTGTAACACCCCAAATTTTCGTTCATACTTAATTAATAATGTTTATCCGGAATTTGTGCATTTTTGTGATTCTCTGAATCTCTTGGATTTTTATGGAAGTTATTTGGATCTATTTTTCAAATAAATAATTTAGCCCTTTTTGCGAAAACTAAATTATATATAGATAAAGATCAATATAAATTTAAGCTAAAAAAATAATATGTTAACCAGGTTCAAATATCTCAAAAAGTATTCTTGAGAGTTTCATTGGATTTATTTATTTTTTTCAGTATTACTATACCCTAAAGTAAACGGAATTAATTTAAATAATTATTTTAAAAGGAAATATTGAGGAGAACTAAATAAACAGGAACGGGAAGTGCTTTCAGGCGGGAGACGTAGTGCAACCGAAGTGAACTCACTATTGGCGCCAACGTTGTAGACCAGTAGTAGCGCAGGGTATACATGGCGGTTCCAATTTCCGAGCAGCACGTGGCAGACTCAAACCTTCCATCGCAGGCGCCAAAATCCATCAGGGTCTCGGAAGTTTCCAGGCGGGAGAGCAATGCGTGACGCTGGTTTGGATTTGGTAGCTGGCACCGATTTTTTGGCAAGGAATCGGAGACCTTCCAACGCGTGGCTGAGTCGACGAGGACACGGAGTCATCCTCCGAGCGAGAGACCAGGTGCGTGCCGATTCAAAATTCAGTGCCAGCACAGAGGCTACCGTCCAGGCGGGAGAAGCAGCGCGTCGCCAAATCAAACCTCTAGCGCCAACACCGAGTACGACCGGGACTCGAGTCCACGCGCGGGAAAGGAAAGAAAAGGACGGCTGGCTTTTACGCTGCGCGTGGCGCCGGACCGAAGGGGCTCGATTCGAGGAAAGCGCGCGGGTTACCGTCAAAATATTTGGAAAGTATACGCCGTAGTCGTCTTGGATACAAACTCGCAGTCGCTGTCCTTCCTTGAATAGTGCACCCCACCAGGTATAAATAGAGGCCCTGACCCCTCTCCAAAACTCACCTTGAGCCGCCGCTTCGTTTCCCTCATGCGCCGTCGCCGGAGAGCCACCGTAGAAGTCGCTGTGGAAGCTCGCCAAAGCGGAGGTCATCGCCATTGCTGTTTTCCGAGGAGCATCGACGATTCGCCGCTATTTGTCGGGATCGAGAGTTTTCCCGTCGTCCGAGTTCTTGCGAGGAACAATGGCGCCGCCGGAGATTTCGAGCGCATACGCCGAAAGTGGTCGCCGAGGTCGCCGTCGTCGCCGCTCCAAAGTGAATTCAAGTCGCCGCCGCTTCATCACCGATCGAACTTCGCTACCGTCGATCATAATCAAGCGTACGGAATTTATCCACGTCACTTTGGAATCGGTAAGCGTCTCCGATTAAATATCGACCGTTGAATTTAAGTCGGACGATTGATATTAGGCCACGTAGTAGATTTACCCATAACCGTTAGATTGAGTTTATCAGTCTAGATTTCGCCACGTTTTGTCCGTACCAGCCAGGCGGGAAAATTCAGATTTTCTTTATAAAAATAACTCGGAAAGATTTAGAACTTCTAATTCCAGAGTTTAGTTTATTTTTAAAACTCCTAAATGTTATAACTTTTGTATATGAACTCCGATTTGGGTGATTCGAATTCTGAAAAGTTTGTGAGATTGAGATCTTTCCAATGGTGGATTTTATTTGAATTTTTGAGTTCATTTGCTATTTGTTCTTGGTGTTTAATTGCTATTTCTCTCGATTCGCGTGGACGTTGAGTTGAGCTAGGTGTCGGAAGAAGGATTATTATTTCAAAAGCAATATTCGGAGTAATACCAGGAGCTTAACGAAGGCGAGTTGTGCTTTGATCATGTTGCACCCATAGATTAGATTGCATGCTATTTTGATTTACCTTATCACTTGTTATTTTATGTGTATAAATGATTTCAACATAAGTTTGGGATTAGCTATCGTACCCTTTGAATTACACCCTACCTTGCTAGTTGTATGCCATGATCCACTTGTCACCCTAGGTTGGTTTACTATAGTTAGTTAATAATGAAATCAACATGGATGGTTAGAACGGAATAGAATTGCTTAGCCATGCCACGTCATCACATGTACTTGAATCTTTGATAATTAATCTTGACTAATGGAATATGTAACGATGTTATGAATTTGTGTGTCATGTGTGGTCACACGATGAGATTGAGTTGTGGTGGCAATGGATGTCACGCAACGATATTGAATTGTTGATGGCACGTGGTGCTTGGTAATCAACCGGGTGGTTATGATTTTGGGTCGAGCAAGTGTCAAGGCGGGATGTTCGGTGGGCCCGAGGGGCAAAGGGTATGTGTATGTCTTGCTTTGATGAAACCATAAGGACACCTTAAGCAGCCTTTGACCTGAGTCAATCATGCAACCACATGTTGTTATGGGGCAACCTAGTGATTAATTTGCAATGTCTTAGCTTGAGTACTATCGTGGTGGAGTGGTTTTCAGATCCAGATGGCGCAAGAGGGGGCCTATTGTGGTTTTCGCCCTCTTCTGTTGAAACCTTAGCGGTAGTAATGGGTTAAGATGATGCATTGTAAAGGCTTTGTCGTGATCTTCGCCGACACACCAAAGGAAGTGTGTTAATCGCGTGGCAACAAAAGATGATCATGTCGTGTGGGTAAAGTGCAAACCTCCGCAGAGTGTACAATCTATTCGATAGCCGTGTTTCACGGTAATGAGCATGCTCGGGATTACAAATCAAGGGTTTAGATTTCTTTTTGAAAACTTGGGATGGATGGCAGGATGCCATGAAAGGTTGAATCTTGACTTAGGATGAGAAACTTGGTTTATTTGAGAATCACTGAATCTATTTACTTGTTATTATTTGTTTTACTGTCTTTTCAATCTATGAATTGTATATGTTTTCAAATGCTGCTTATTGCTTATGAACCATGAGCCTTCCTTTGGAATAAATCTGCATATAGCTATGATAGAATTGCATTCTGTGCACAACTTGTTGAGTACTGTTGGTGTACTCACCCTTGCTTACAAACATCATCAGTGCTGAAGGAGTACCATGGAGAGACGAATGTTTAGGGTGCGAGCCTTGTCGGCTTGTTCGTGGTATAATCAAGGGTTACCTACGCCTTCATTCCGCTGCAGTTCAATTGGTTGTTCAGCCTTGTGAGGCATTGTTAAGTAAGTTGACCATAAGGTCATACAACTGGTAATATTTAATATATTATGTCTTTTACCTTATTTACGTTGTGTATGATTGTGATATTCACTAATGTTGAGCCTGTGTGCACTAGCGTGATCCTGGACTAGTGCAGTATACACAGAGGGTCCGGATTTGCATATTCGGGTCCCGACACCCATTGATTTCAATCTTGACTTCCCGGCAGACTCGATCGGTCCTTAATTCCGATCCCGGGGTTTTAATGAAAAGTGGTGGATGCATAGGTTGTATAGGGAACTCATGATGCCTAGCAAACTTCTCTTTAACAAATAAATGGGATGCTCCGGAATCAAATAATATATCCGGACAACAAGTCATTCAAATTTACACTCTACATGTGTGCAGCAAGAAAACATGCACCAAATCCAAAAGACATCAAAATGAGAAAGCTCTTAAGCCACAACATCACCCATGAAAGCAAATAACAAGATTCCGATACATCAACACAAGTTCACAACCCGTAGGTCAAGAGCGACAACTAAGGGTGACTAAAACCAATAGCCCAAAACTCATCTGTCATGTTGAAAGGATAAGAAGAGTTAGAAACTTGTTCACACAATCAAATGAACATAAGGGTGAGATATAGAACTAAGAGGGGTAAGAAATAAAGGAATCACACAATGTTATCAGTTCTGAAATTATTTGATAGCAAAATAATTTTTGACTCAAAACATTTTCTAACTAGTCGTAGTATGGCCGTTCTAACCTACTGATCAAGATGGCTCGATACCAAGCCTGGGGAACCGGCCCCGGACTCCACTGATTCACCCAAAAGCGCGGTACAACTCAAGTGAATCAAGGGAACCTCGGGCGTTCCACGATTATACCCGTGTTGGTCCCAGGATAGGTCGCCAACACGAGCATTCTCATCCAACAGTTGACATCACAACACATACACAATTAGCGGAAGCATAAACGTTATTACATTCCAAAAGTAGGACTGCTGTCCATAACGACATATTTAGAGTTATTACATCAAGTAGCAGCGGAAATCATAAGATAAAGAACAAAAGGGCCAGCATGGCATGCCCCCAATTCCTCAGGCAACCAACTGGGGCAAGAACGGCGACTAAACGTTAGAATCATCAAATCGCCTTAAAAGTCCCTGGCAAGGCCTCATCCTCACCGCAGAAGTGGACAATCCGATTGAGTACAAAGAGTGTACTCGCACAGTAATATAAGTTGTATGCTGGTTTCTAACTACATGTGGTTGCTACATCAAAGGAAGGCAAAATGGCAATTTCAGCATAAAGCAATATTTGGAATCAATTGTAAACATGTATAGATTGAGGGATCGACTTAGGGCCCCTTTCCCGCAAGGGTTGAGCGTCCGAGAACGTGCCGAACAAAGGAACGAGGGTATACGAGCAACCGTAACACACAGGGGGTCGTTTTTTACCTGGTTCGGGCCTCTCACGGAAGAGATAATAGCCTTACGTCCAGTGATTACACTAGTATGCGAAAATGGGTTACAGGGGACTTGCTCGGGGAGCCTTGGGTACTCCTAAGGGCTCCCGTGGGCAAGTGAAGTTAGTCAGCGAATGTGCGTGGGGAGTACAGAGGGTCCAACCCTCAGTCCATCGTGGGAGGAGGTATTTATAGGGAATTACAGAAGACAATCGCATTAAAGGGGCGCCATGGCGGGCGACGAGGCAGGTCAAGGCCGCGCCACCGCGCCGTACCACGCGACGGGTACAATGAGCGCAGCCCTGTGGGGCGCGGACCGTGGCAAATAAGAGATCCCGGCGCACGATCTCCTCGAGCCGCTACACATTAAATGCCACGTCGCCTTGTCGTGGCCTCCGGGCTTGGCTTGCTCGAAGACGTGCTTGATCGGAAAACAGGGTAGCCCGCGAACCGGGCTATACGAAGGTCGCCCTTACGCGCGTCGTCCGGGCAAGAGCTTGGTCGGTTGGCGCCGGGCTTCGACGGTCGTCTCGGTATAGTGTACCCAATCCCCGATAGCTAGCCCCCGAGGCTAAAGGGGCAAAAAGGCCTTGCCGAGGCCTCCGCCTTAAGCCTCTAGACTTCTCGGAGAGGGATTGGAATTACGCGACGAAGAGCCTCCGAGGTCCCCAAGCTGCCCTCGCTCGGGGGCAGGGAATCTTGCGACAAAGGACTCCCGCAGCGCCAGGCTCAAGGAAGAGCGCGCCCGGTCGGGGCCGAGCATACCTGGTCGAAGAATGGGCAAAATAGCACTTACAGGCAGGGTGCGAGGAAGGTCGTGGTGGTTCCTTCTCCGCTGGCCTCGCGCGCAGCCTCGACTTTTTCGAAATGGGCTCATTGGGCTCGCCTGCGGAACGCGCCACCACGCATTGGCAATCAACCGCCTCCCTTGGCTCGTTTCGCCTCCGCCCCAAAAAGTAAGCAAGGAACACTTCAATCGCTTCTCTCTTTCTTCCTTACACTGCGACAAACTCTCCTTCGCAAAGCCAGCCAACTCCCAAACTTCCCCTTTCTGCCGAAAAGCGCCCCACCTTCCTGAATCGCTCCATGGCTCGGTTTAGCGCAAGTAAGATCACGGCGGAGAGGCTCCGGGTGCTGCAGGAGTTCGGGTACCTGGACGCCTTCACCTGGAGAATCCCGGAGGGCGACGGAGCCCCGGCGCCGCGCAGCGATGAGATAGTCTCGTGCGACCTCTACACCATCAATGGGCTCCGGCTGCCCGAGGGCGAGTTCTTGGCGGGCGTGCTCGAGCGATGCCAGTGCGAGGTCACACACCTGAACCCCAATTCAATCCTTGTCTTGAATATCTTTGCCCACCTTTGCGAGGGTTTCGTGGGCGTTTCTCGCACACCCAATCTCTTCTTCCATTTCTACAACCTTTTCCGCACCGGAGGCGCCTCCGCCACCGGTGCTCTGTACTTCCGTCTGAGGGCCATTCGCCCGTACGACTTCCCCGTCTTCACCCTCAAGGATTCCGTCGCGGGCTGGGTGGATCACTGGTTTTACTTGCAGAAGCCGCGGGAGAGCCTTCTGCGCTATACCGGAGAGGCGGCGCCCAGCGTCGAGACACCACGCCCGCCGATCGCCCCCGACGAAGAGCGGGTCCTGATGACGATCCACGAGCTCACGGATATGGGGCTCACCGGGCGAGACATCGTCCGCGACTTCCTCCGGAACAGGATATCCCTTCTAAGGAGGAGAGAGCACCCATTTTTCAAGATCAACGGGTGGGACGACCTCACCCGCGAAGCTCCATCCGGTATGCCCCCAAGACTTGCATCAGTTCTATTTTATGCTTGCTGCTCGGGCCTGTGCTAACTTCTCGCGCAACGCGGCGTCAGCCCCGGGCTTCGACTGGGTGGAGAAGAGGGTCGGCAAGATGTTCGGGACTCCCAAGGGCAAGGAGCTCGAGCAGAAGCGCCAAGTCCCGCAGAACGTGCTCGAGCGGGGCGACGTGGTAAGCACTCCCGACCATTCATGCTCGGGAATAGTACTGTGGCTCACGACAAGACTTACTTCCCTTGGCAGAGAGAACCGCTGAATCGGGCGTGGTAAGCGCCGAATCCAAGGCGAGTAGCGGCGGGGTGCTCGTCCCCGCGGCCAGGGCTAAAAAGGGAAAGGGCAAAAGGCCGGCCGCGCCGCAGGTGAGCACCCGGGCCTCGAAGAGGCAAGCGGCCGCGCCGCAAGGCCCGCCAAAACGGCATATGGAGTACGCCGATCGGAAGGAGGAGGTAAGCCGCCTGAGGCTTTGGCTGGAGAATTATAACCTGGGGGTTCAAATCGAGCAAATCGCGGCGGAAGGGAGATTGATCGAGGGAATGGTGCAGATCGAGCGGAAGGCGCTGGAGAGGGAGCTCGCCGACGTGAAGGACCAGCTCGCGCGAGCCACGAAAGCCTGGGAGTTCGGGATCGTTGGTCGGGCAGAGTCCTCCGCGGCGGAATCCGGGCATCCGGGCAAGATGCTGGTGGGGGTCGACATGGAGGAGGTCGACCCTAAATTGGCGAGGATCACCCAGGTGGCCGAGAAGAAGGCCGAGCTTGTGGTTCTGGTGGTGACCAGCCCGCCTGCGGGTGATAGCGAGGCGCAAGCTAAAGGTGAGCCGTGACTCCTACCCTGCCTCTGCTTCGATTTTCCTGCTCCTTGTTTTGTGCGCCCGGGCTGACCCCACTCTTCCGACGTGGGTGGAAGTAGCCCGTAGGCCCTCCCCGGACTATCGCAGAATGGCTTACGAGATTGCTGGCCGTGCCTTAGGCATCGTGATCTCCGAGGCCGCGGACATCGTGATGGCCGAAGGCGAGGGAGCAGCAGAGGGCGCCGAAGGGAGGGAGAAGGCCGATCCCGAAGCCCCGAGCAAGGAGGTTGCTCAAGGGGTCATGGCGCCTCGTCGTAAACGCTAGCCAGATGAGGCGTGAAGCCCCGAGCGAAGCCGCTCGCCGGACGAGATCGCACCGCCGAGCGAACCACCCATTCGTACGGAAGATCCGCCCTTGGGCGAGCAGCGCTCTTGGGCGGATAGCGAAAACACCCTGAGCGAAAGCGCCGCCCAGGAGTGGAGCTTGGTGCCCAGGGGCGACCCTCAGCCCCAAGGGGAAGATTCGTCCTCCTCGACCAACCCGGCCGTTTTCAAGGATTTCGGGCTTGTGCGCACCCCCCTGCCGAAGACCGAGGATATTCAGGCTGGGGAGATTTTCGAGCAATTCCGAGAGAACCTGCGCACCGACGTTGCTCAGGTGAGAATGCTCTGCCGCCACTGTGGTTTTCTTCCTTTGGCCCTTTCGGAGGGGTCTTGCTCAAAGTTTCTCTTTCCGCAGCTTCTTGAAAAGACCTTGGCCAACTTTGAGGAGGTGTTGATCGTCCCCGACTCCGTGGCCCAATTGTATGAAGAAAGTGAAGCCCGGACCACGAGATTGGAGGAGAAAGTGAGCGACCTCAAGCTCACGGATACTTTGCTTGTGAAACGGTGTCACGAGGTGGAGCTGAGTGACGCCAAGTCTAAGGAGCGGGTCGTCGAGCTCGAGCTCGAGCTTGAGCGGAGAAGTCTGGCTCTCGCCAGTCCGAGGAAGACGCTGCCGCTGCTGCGAAGAAGGTGCTTGCGCTGGAGCAGGAGCTGCAGCAGTCGAAGCAAACCGCTAGCCTGGCGGAGAGGGACCTTGCCCTTAGCCAGAGCAAGGTCGACGAGCTCGAGCGAGAGCTACAATTGGAAAGGCAAGTGTCCGGACGCTTGAGACCAAGGTGGCCGAGCTTGAGGCGTCGCGCCAGACCGAGGAAGAGCTGGAGCGCTGGAAACGGAGTGCCGATCAATTGGAGAAAGATCTGTCCCTTAGCCGGGCAAAGGGTCTTGGGCTCGGGCAAGGTTTGGATCAGGAGAAACAGCGTGCTCGAGCCCTGGAGGCCAAGGTGACGGAGCTTGAGCAGACGGTGCAAACGGCCGCCGCCCTTGCCGACCAAGACAAGGAGGAGGTCGAGCAGCTTCGCGAGGAAGCCCGCGAAGGTCGCGAGGCCCGGCGGAAGGTGATCGATCTCGAGACCAAGATCGCCGACTATAGACAGAAACTTTCCGCAGCTCTTAGGGGGGCGAAGCCCGGTGCGTAGGGTTGTGTATTTTTTGCTTCTTTTCTTTTTAGATGACTGTCGGCGAATGACGATTATGACCATGAATTCTTCTTTGCTTGAGTGTTATGTTTATGGTGATGCAGATGTGCTAGCGCAAAATATCTCACTCCTACCCAGCCCCGCTGCGAACTAGGCTCGTGTTCCTGACTTGTGAGCACGAGCTTGTTTGCAGGAGAGTTGAAAAAAGAAGCGCGAACATTCGCTATTATCCAGCCCCCGCTGTGAACTAAGCTCGTGTTCCTGACTTGCGAGCACGAGTTTGTTCGCAGGAGAGATGAAAGAAGAAGCGCGAAAATTCACTATTATCCAGCCCCCGCTGCGAACTAAGCTTGTGTTCGTGACTTGCCAGTATGAGCTTGTTCGTAGGAGGGTTGAAAGAAGAAGGCGCGCGCTGCTCGTCCGACCAAAGCACTGGCCTATCCGTGCGGTAAGCGTAAGTTGGGTTGGAGGAGGGAAAGCATGCGTGACCTGAGGTTTCCCATCACTTAGCTTGGGCGTCGTTAGGCTGCGAGCGTGTTCGTGTGAAGGGAGAGTGCCGGGTCTGGTAGGTACGGTGTGGGTCGGCCAACATGTACTATCCGGGTTAATTCTCGAGCTGACCAGGGGTTTGTCTATTTGTCGAGACTAGAACCCTTGGTGGCGAAAAAAGAGAAAAAATTTGCGGCCGGGGTGTTAGCCGTGGCGCCCTGCGCCACCGTGCAAGGTGACTTGAGGCGGCGTAGGGAAGATATTTGCACGATTTAGAGCTGCATTGTTGCAGTAGGGAAGGTCGTGAATTTACATTGTAATGCTACATGGAACATGAGCCTAGGCGTAGAACTTGCGCAATTGGTCGATGTTCCATGAATTAGTGAGCTCGCGGCCGTCCTCTGTTGCAAGGCGGGCAGCCCCCGGGCATGACACGGTAACGACCGTGAATGGTCCCTCCCATCGAGGGGAAAGTTTGTTAGCCTTTGACGTGTCCTGGATCCGTCGTAGGACAAGGTCGCCGACCTGCAGAGCTCGAGGTCGAACTGTCTTGGCCGCGGTTTATGAAGGGTTTGCCGGTAGACACCGACGGAGCCGCGCTTTAGGCGGCTTTCTTCGGCGAGGTCGAGGTCGAGGCGACGCTTCGCCTTGGTGGATGTGATCGCCAAGTGCACTCTTGGGGATCCGAGCATGATTTCAAGTGAGGAGGGCGGCCCGGCACCGAGACGAGCCGAAGGGCGTTCCTTCAGAGCTCGGCTTGCGGTGGTGCGAGGACCAAAGGACGGATGGGAGCTCGTTTACCCATGATCCGCCTTGCCGGGAGAGGTCTTTGAAGACCCTTTTCTTGATCCCTTGGAGGATCTGTCCATTTGCCCTTTCGGCCGCTCCATTGCTCTGTGGATGGGCCACGGAGGCGAAGCAGATCTTTGTTCCGATGTCCTCGCAGTAGGCCTGAAACAATTCACTTGTGAACTGAGTGCCGTTGTCCGTGATGAGACGATTGGGTATCCCAAAGCGTGTCACTACGTTACTGTGAAAAAATCGTCGGGCTGCTTGAGCCGTAATGGTTGAAACTGGCTCGGCCTCGATCAATTTGGAGAAAGTGTCAATGGCGACGAGCAAGAATTTGCAACCCTTTCGACCTCGGGGGAAGGGCCCGAGGATATCGGCCCCCCAGGTCGAGAACGGCCACGAGCGGATCGCTCAGAGCACGACATCGCCGGTGGGACTTACGGGCGTGGTATCGCACGCCCGCAAGTTGCCACGACGTTCGAAGCGCCGTTTAGCGCCATGGCGAGAGTATCCTAGCCGAACGCTTTGCTTACGAAAGGCCCGGACGGACGAGTGCGCCCGCGACATGCCCTCATGGATGTCTCCGAGAAGGAATTCGCCTCTTTCGAGATATGCACTTGGAGAGGACTCCAAGCGCACCTTTTGCAGATAAGGCGCCGTCTACTAACTTGTAGACAGATGACCGCTTTTGCAACGGAAACGCCGCTTCTTCCTTGGGCAATGTCCCGTGGGCAAGGTATTGATTTAATGGCGCCATCCAATCGCACCTTGCTCGAGGAAGGAGACGCTAAAGACGCTCTCTTGTGCCTCCTCTACAGAGGGAATGGAGGGCTTGTGCAGATGTTTCGGCTAGTGCCCCGTGGGCGGGCATCCGTGGGGTGCCTCTCTACAGAGGGAATGGAGGGCTTGTGCAGATAGCCGACGAGCGCCTGAGGGGCGGCATCCGCGAGGAACCGACCTTAGAAAGTTGGTCGGCTCAGGAATTGTCCTTCCGGGATGTAGAGTACTTCAAATTTCTAAAGTACCGCCCATCTTTCTCACTTCAACCAAGTAAAGCGCCATTGAGTGATCGAACACCGATATTCTTGTTTACTTGGTTGACGACGAGCCGTGAATCACCCTTCACAGTTAGTCGTTGACTCGAGAGCTTTGCATGCTCGAGTCCCGCCAAGAGGTTTTCATACTCCGCGCGCTATTGGTTGCGCGGCGTAATTGAATGACGATGGAGACGGTCCCTTGAGGGATATTAAGACTACGCCTGACCCGAGCATTCAATGCTCGAAGCCGCCGGCACATGGTCCAATGGTCGGCCTGCACTCGTGATTCTCGGCGGGGTCAAGGGTTCGCCCATTTCGCCACAAAATCGCTGTAATCTGGGACTTAATCGCCCGGCGCTGCAGATGAAGTGGACATCGAACTCGCAAGTTCCATGGCCCACTCATTGTCCTACCGTGGGCGCCCGGATTTTAGATCTCCTAAGCGAAAACCGGTCGACGACGACCTTGTGGGCTTGAAGTAGTGGCGCAGCTTCCTCGAGGATACAAGCAATGAGTATAAGAGCTTCGACCTCGTAGCGCCTTTGGTCCGTGCAAGACTTCGCCGACATAATATAACGGACGCCAGTGTCCTTCCCGCCGACACCAAGACCTGATTTTACTACCGGGTGTCGCGGCGAGGTATAACAGAGGGCTCCCCGACCTTGGCGTGGCCAAGATCGGGCCGAGCAGTATCGCTTTAGCTCGGCGAGCGATTAGCCTGGTCCCGCCTGCATAAAGCCTCGTGTCGCGTGAGTGCCCTAAAGAAGGGCAACCGCGCTCACCGACCGAAATGAAGCGCTCAAGGCCGCCATACGCCCGGCCGTGGTTTGTACTTTCTTATCGAGCTCGGTGGTCGATCTTCTCGATGGCTTCGATCTTCTCCGGTTGGCACCGATGCCTCGCGTCCGATGATGTACCCGAGTACTTTACCCGCTTTCACACCAAAAACACATTTTCGTGGTTGCTTTATTCGATGCTCGCGGAGGTTACAAAAGTCTCCTCAAGGCTCTGATACATGGCCCGAGGATTTTACTCTTAACTACGATGTCATCTACATATACTTCCGTGTTCCGCCTATCTGCTCTGGAAGGTTTTTGCATCAAGACCGAAGGTCGCCGCTGCCCGCAGACCGGGCGACATGATCGTAGCGTAACGCGCCGTAGGGCGTGATGAAAGAGGTCTTCTCCTCATCCCCGGGGAACAGGCTGATTTGGTGGTAGCCCGAGTAGGCGTCCAAGAAGCTCATTACCGATTCCGCCAAGGCCAACCACCGGTCGATGCGTGAGGGGAAGTTGTCTTTCGCAAAGCGGCATTCAAGACAGTGTGGTCGACACACATGCGCCACTTGCCGCCCTTCTTCTTGACGATGACCGGTTCGCCACCACTCCGAAAGTGCTCGACCTCCCCGACGGCCTTTTTAAGGAGCTTGTCAAGTTCTTCCCGGATGATTGCCCTTTTCCGGGAAAATCGCCTCGAAGCTCAAGACATGTCTTTTATCAGCCGAACCGCCACCAGGCTCAATCACCTCCGCTGGGGACTCAGCATGCCTGACGGTTCCCAGCGAACACGTCCGAAGTTCTCCCGGAGGAAGGTGACGAGCGAAGTTCCTATTTGGGGTCCAAGGAGGCTCCCATAAAGAGAACCTTGGATGGGTCGGCCTCGCTGAGAGGGACCGCCTTGGTCTCTCCTCCGGGCTGGAGGGTAACTTTTGGCCGAGAATGCGGGGCTCGGTCGGGCTCATTGGGCAACCGCCTCGACCATGTCGAGCGCTTTTTCATCGCATTCGAGGCCGCCCGATGGTCGCCTTTGATGGTCACGACGCCTCTTGGTCCGAGGACCTTCAGGCACTGATAGGCGTGATGCGTGGCAGCCATGAATTTGGACAAGGCCGGCCTGCCAAGGATGGCGTTGTAAGCTGACTTGAAGTCAACGACTTCAAAGTTGATCAACTCGATCCGAAAGTTGGTCGGCCCCCCGAGCATTACGGACAAAGCGATCTGGCCCAAGGGCTTGATCAAAGTGCCCGGGACGATCCCGAAGAACGGGACGGCGATGCTCTTGATCCTGGAGCGAGGAACTTGCATCTCGTCCAGGACCGAAGCGGATATGAGGTCCAGGGAGCTCCCGCCGTCGACGAGGACCCAGCCGACCTTGGCGTTGCTGATAGTCGGGCTCACGACCATCGGTAGCTTCTGGGGCTTGGTCATCCCCGGGGGGCAGTCCTCCCTGGAGAATGTGAGGGGCAGCTCGGACCACCTGAGCTGCTGACCGGGTGGTTTGCCGTGGGCGATATGGCAGACCTCCCGCCGCTTCCTTGAAGTCCCTACGGGACTTGTATGCTGAGGAGCCCTCGAATATAACGGCGATGTGGTTCTGGGGCTCCTGGAATCACATGTCTTCGTCACCGTCGCCCGCCGGGCCCTTGCCCTTCTCCGCTTTAGCCGGGAGCGGCATGGGGCCCCGCCGTCAGAGAACCTTTCAAGGTGGTACGCCTAAGCTCGGCGAGCTATGGAGGTCGTGACTACCGCTGGTGGTACGGCAGAATCGGACGCCCGGAGGGCGCTTTGCTCGTGTTTGGCCGCCGCCACCTCGCCGCCGTGGCCTTGGTCATCGCGGTCTTGGTCGTCGTGTTGAGGTCGGTCGGGCTTGAGCTGCCGCCAAAGCTTTCGACCACGCTGGCACGCCTGTGGCGGCGGCGTCGATGGCGGCGACTATGCTCGGGCGCCGCCTTTTCTTCCTCTTGTTCTTTCCTCGACCGAGCCCAAAGGTTTCATGCTCGGGAGCCTTCTAAGCTCGGCCGAGGGGCGCTTTGCCCTCGCCGATCATCCTCTTCCATCAGACGGCCTCATCGGCATTCGTGATACCGGTCGGCCATTTGGAAAAGCTCGCTGGCCGTCAGTCGGGTGGATCTCCTGTCTGCTCGCGGAAGCGGACGCCGCGACCCCAAACTTGAAGGCCCGGACGACCGCCTCGTCCGAGATGCTCGGATGGAGTTCTTACCTTGATGAACCGCCGGACGGCGGCGCAGGTCTCTTTGTCCGTCTCGATCACCGCCAAGGTCTCGACGTTGCCCAAAGCGAGTGTAGCAAATTTTGAAAGTTTACGCGAAGGGCATCGCAGAAGGTTTCCACCAACGGATCGTGCCTCCTTCGTTGAAGAGCCACGCCCCAGCCGAGCCGCTAGGACCGTGGGAAGGTAGTTAGCTATGACCTCTCATCTCCCGCCGCCACGATGGCAAAGGGAATAGATCGAGAGGAACTCGCCCGGTTCGGGTCCGTTGAACCGCTCTATGTGGCCGGGCTTAAACTTGTTTCGCCACGCCACCTCACCGGAGGGACGCCGAGAAGGCCCGCACCCAAAAACGGGCTATCACGGCTGCGTTCTCGCGGGTGGGGGATCATGCGCTCATGTTTGGTACACGAGCGGAGGCGGGGCATCATGTGAGGCCGAGCCAGGCTTTTTGCGACGGCTTGATGCGGAGAATACGCCAAATACGCGCTCGGCGCTCGAGGAGGAGCACTCCGAGGGCTCATGAGCGGCCCGGGCTTGCCCCCGAGTTCGCGAGTCCGACCAGGAACTGCTCCGGACATCCTCGTGGAACCGCTCTTGCTCTTTCGCGAAGCGAGGAACGCTCTCGCTGCGCCGAAAGGTGGCTCGGGGCATCATGGCGGAGCGGTCAGGAGTGGCGCTATCGGTCCAGAGGGAAACACTGACTTCTTGCGTAAGGATTCGATCGGATCCCCACGAGCTTACTTGTCGAATGAGGGATCGACTTAGGGCCCCTTTCCCGCAAGGGTTGAGCGTCCGAGAACGTGCTGAACAAAGGAACGAGGGTATACGAGCAACCGTAACACACAGGGGGTCGTTTTTTACCTAGTTCGGGCCTCTCACGGAAGAGATAATAGCCTTACGTCCAGTGATTACACTAGTATGCGAAAATGGGTTACAGGGGACTTGCTCGGGGAGCCTTGGGTACTCCTAAGGGCTCCCGTGGGCAAGTGAAGTTAGTCAGCGAATGTGCGTGGGGAGTACAGAGGGTCCAACCCTCAGTCCATCGTGGGAGGAGGTATTTATAGGGAATTACAGGAGACAATCGTTAATTAAAGTGGGCGCGCCATCGGGCGGACGAGGCGTAGCGGTCGCGCCGCTACCACCGCCGGTACCACGCGACGTGGGTACATGAAGATAGCCCTGTGGGGCGGACCGTGGCAAATAAGAGATCCGGCGCACGATCTCTCGAGCCGCTACACATTAAATGCCACGTCGCCTTGTCGTGGCCTCCGGGCTTGGCTTGCTCGAAGACGTGCTTGATAGGAAAATAGGGTAGCCCGCGAACCGGGCTATACGAAGGTCGCCCTTACGTGCGCCGTCCGGGCAAGAGCTTGGTCGGTTGGCGCCGGGCTTCGACGGTCGTCTCGGTATAGTGTACCCAATCCCCGACAAGTTCCATCGCTCATGTTTGACTACACACACGAGTACTCCAATACTCATGTCTTTTTCCCACTCCCATCCCATTCTTACCAAGTCCTTAATACTCACCCAGGATCGACAGCTCAAGTGATCGCCCCAACCATGGACGCGGCTATTCAAATAGTTTAAACTCGCAAAGGTACGACTTTACCCACACGACACGCCACACTCGAAGCCAAGCTTATTAACACATTTCCTTTGATGTGTCACGAGGTGAACGTGACAAACCATTTTGCAAGATGCATGGTAGTGTATCTAAACCATCCAGATGATCGTGACCTCGATCCCGCGTGCTCAAAGGTTTCTGTGTGTGGATCAAGGAGTACACCGTTGTTGGACATCCCCAACTCAAAAAAGTTTGAGGGACTCCGAGGATATTCCATGGCGCTCCACTAAACCCAAGGAATTCCAGCGGTCATTCCTTGATGCTCCACTAAGCTCAAGGAATCCCGAGTGCACATGGTTTACATACCCTAGTCATACACAAGTACTTGGTTACGCCGGTCCCATAAACGGCGTGTGGTTCGCACGATAGTTACTCAAAGAGACATCACCAGGATTTAATCCTTACGGTCCTTAACCAACATCTCTACTCATGAACCAATATTTGAAACCATCATAATCATAATAATTCTCAATCATTGCGACCAATGGACTAAGTCCATCTATCGCGGTTTCTAACGATGTTCTAAGCATGGCTATGCAATTCGCACGAACCCATATACAATAATAATAAACCAACCACCTAGGGCGACAATGGAACATGGAAAGAATCATGATAAGGGAATGACATCACAATGTGGTAATAGCTAAGATTTCTACCCAATCATAATTGTAGTTGAAAGTAAGCATGCAATCGATAAAATAATTCCAAAAATGTAAATTTCAAATAGTAGGAGCAATCATGGTCAAGGAGTAAAATAGTGCCTTGCTGCTCACTCTTGACTTCGGAGGCGTAGTCGTACTCGGGAGTGCCTTCCGAAACGTCAACACCTAACGAGAAGATCCAAATCCATAAACACCAAATCAAGAATTCAAAATGGTGCACATGATTAAAAGATGCATGACATGCTCATGATGCACAATACTTGATTATAATTATGAAAATACCAATTTAGTCTTGCGAAATTTGGACTTGGTTGTCAAAATTTCATGTTCTAGAGGCATTTTATTGAATTATGTCTGGAGTATCCAGACATTTAACCCCGGAGTGTCCGGGCTGACCCCCTCGGTGTGACGAGTTCTGGCATATCCGGACTATCCGGATTAAATCTCCGGAGTATCCGGATTAAATCCTCGAGTGTCCGGCCGACCTCTCTGGCCCGCCTCGTTTAACATATCCGGACTATCCGGATTAAATACCCGTGACTATCCGGTTAAAACCCTGACTATCCGGATTAAATCCTGACTATCCGGCCGAGGGTCTGTCTCAAAATGGATATTTTGCTATTGGTTTCTAAACTTCATAGCAATGCGCTAGGACTTCAAAAGGGTGTACTAGGGTGGGATCTTACCACTATGGGGTTACTTTTGCACGTGGTGACGGTTGGTTTCGGCGAGGGAATGACAAAAGGGTGTCGCAACGCCGGTTTTTGCGGTTCGCTCCTTCCTAGCTCGCGTAGATGACGATGACTTCACTTGCTCGTGCTTGCAGTAGCAACTAGCCCTCCTCCTTAAGCTTCCATGTGACATGCGCGACCCAAATCAAAGTGTAATGATGGGTTCCATGGAGAAGGAAGAAATGAGTCACCATTGCAAAATTTCAGAACATAGGGAGAAATGAAAACGATTGCCGCTTACCCAAAACTTGGTTCCTCAAGTATCCATTTGGATGGATTTGAAGCTCTTGATCTTGGCTACAAGATGGTATAACATGCACAAGCTCAAACTCAAGATTTGAGGGGATTTTGTGGGGGAGAGTGGCAAGGGTTGGAGAAGAACACACTTGCTGTATTTTCTAGTTTGAGCTGAGCAAATGAGCAGGAAAAGGGAGGAGAAACCAAGGTTTAGGCCTTATATAGGCTGCCCACTCATGCCTTACATGTGGGGCTAGGTCCCACATGTCATAGGGTAAGTAAAAGGGTGGGTATGGGTGGTTTGAGTGAGAAGAGTCATGGAGAAGATGTGCAGCCCACAAGTTCCAATGCAAGGTAGGTCCCATGTGTCATAGACTAGGGGTAGGGGTGAATGGAGTAAGAATTGGTATGGTAGGTGTGCAGCCTACTCTCCTCTCTCTCATGAATATGGCCCACATGTCATTGACTAAGGTAATATAACATGTGTGCAGTTTGAAAAATGATTTTCAGGATTTTGTTGCTTCCTCTTTATGCAAGATGAATGTCCTAACACTTGTATGATTATAGTTAAGTGAGGATGTAATGGTATTATGGACGACGTTAACATGACAAGCCTCACTTACCGTATTTTACGAAAAAATTGGGCTGTTACAGCTGGTGAGGATCCCGACGCCGGTCAGCCCCTCCTCCTTCAAGTCGCAGATGTTGGCGAGGAGCTCGCTGACCTGATCCATCTCATGGCTCATGGGCTTTGGCCCAAGAGGCGTAACCTTTGGGGCTCTCCAAGGAAGGGGAAGGAAGGGTCGAGGTTGGCACAAGAGAACCACTCTCGATGCCAACCCTTATTCGAGGTCCCGAAGGGAGGGCGAAATAATGCTTCCTCAACCCATCCTCATTGATCCGGCGCCCCCAACTACTTTAGGGCGCCTTGGTCTGAAAAAGGCTTGAGGAGAAAAAGGTGCGTAAAAGATTGAAATGCGGGCGAATGCCAAGAAACGCCTCGCAAAGGTGGATGAAGACGGCAATGTGGAGGATTGAATTGGGATTCAAATGGACCAGCTCAATACTGTAGAAGTGGAGAAGGCCGCGAAAGAAATCGCTGGTGGGGAGCCCGAATCCGCGTTGGAAGAAGGACTCGAAGACGACAATCTCCTTAGAGCGAGGAGTGGGACAGGACTCACCGCAGGCTAGGCGGGCGCAAATCAGCGTCGTCGGTGGCATGACCCCCATGTTGATCATCGATTCCTAGCCCGCCTCTGTCAGCGTCGAGGTGACCCAATCTTGGGCAGAGGGCGGGGCAGGGGTGCCCTGGGGGGAAGAAGCCGCCATTTTTGGAAGGAATCGTCGCTGGAAAGGGAAAAATGCGGCGGCGGCATAACCTAGCGGTGAAGTTTGCGAGGAAGGCGATGAACTTTTCGGAAGCAAAATGGCAGGAGCACGATGTGCAAAAGAAGATTCAAGCCCCGCGCGGCACCTCGAAACCATAAAGGGTAATGATGGATTTCGCTTCGAGCGAGGCCCGCACCGCGCGTCGCGACCAAGATTGACGAAGAACTGCCACGACCTGTCCTGACCAACTGAACACCACGATTGTGGTGGACAGCTGTCGGTGAATTGAAACCCAGTTTGGGATGTGGCACGCCCCACGGCGGGTCGACACGGCTTCGCTTTCAACGAAGCCGTGTCTTCCCAACAGGATGGGTGCGCTTCCCATCAGAAACCCCATGTCGGGTCTTTTGTTCGTCGCCGCAGACGGCATCGCCATAACAAAATCCACGTGGCACGCCCATGACGGGCTGTTATGCACCGACATGGTTTCCGCATGGGTGCTACCTGATAATTCAAGGTACGCCCATGATGAGCCGATCATCAGACATGTACAAGTACCACTCGGCTAAATGCCAAACGGGCGCCCCACGAAGGGCCAAGTCACAAGACCAAGATGATCGGTCATGTGCCACTCAACCAATCCAAGATAGGCTCCATGATGAGCCGATCGCCGACATGTACAGGTACCACTCGGCTGAAAGCCAAACGAGGGTGCGCCCCATGAAGGGCCAAGTTGCGCTCCGACATGATCGGGCGCGGGTGCCACTCAACCAATTCAAGGTACACTCCATGATGAGCCGATCGCTGTACACGTACAGGTACCACTAGGCCAAAGGCAAAATAGGCGGTGCGCCCCATGTCAGGCCAAGCTATGCTCTGATTCGGTCGGGTATGGGCACCATCAATCTAATTAAGGCGCGCGCCAAGCTGAGCAGACTGCCACACGGGCACAAGTACCACTCGGTTGAGAACTGACTCCGACGAAGATACGCTCCCGAGATGGTCGGTCATCAATCCCCCAATGAATTGCATCAAAAACCACTCGGAAGGGTTAGCGCGAGGTCATTGAGTCCTCACGACCTCCCCACCGAACTGTATAACATCTGGAGAGCATCACGGCGGTTAAAAGTTGGACAAAAGGCGGTAGCTCGGTCGCAAAGCACTCGGGGCTACTATGGAACATATGGGTCCGGATATCTGGCTAATGGGCCATTGGATCAGCCCAAGGGGGTGGGCCGAGCCCACCATGCAAGATGGGAGAGCTTCTAGAAGGTCTCAGCTGTGCCAGACAAAAAGAAGATTGGGAGACGAAAGTGCCAAGAATGGGTAGACATCACCGGTACCCCTTCAACGGGTAGCTCTGCCTCAGATGCCCTCAGGTTCGGGTCAGTACCACAGACTGTCTTCCCTACTTCTTCCAACTACCTCTGCTTCCCTCAGATGCCATCCTGCTTGGCCAGCAAGCCCACAGATTTGCCTTCTCTGCCTCCAACCGCCTCGCGCCTCGCCGCCTCTGCTGTGTTCCAACAACTCCTACACCAGTGCTCAGAGACCCTTCCTCTGGCGTATAAAGAGAGAAGAAGCCCTGAGAGGGAAAAGAGAGGAAAAACTTGTAAGAGTGAGAGCTTGCGAACAAGAACATTAACACTTACACCAGAAACAACGAATGCAGGACTAGGGTGTTATCTCCATTGGAGAGCCCAAACCTGGGTAAAAATCACCTTGCGTCTTGCATTACCATCAGACTCAGATCTTCCGCCTTGCCCCACTCTCTTTTCTTCATTGCCGATCACAACCATCGACAACCAGGACCTTCTCAAATATCCTGAAAATGAGACTAGTAGCCAAAATCAATAAATCTAAATTGCGCGAAACTAATTATATACAAAATCAATCAAAGATAAAGAACTATTTGCACATTAGATTTCTATTTTTACATTTTTGCAAAAATGGGGGTCGTTTCAAAGGAGTTAGATGTGCGGCTTTGTATTGAGGTCATGCACGTTGAGAAGAATGTCTGCGACAATTTGGCTGGTATCCTGCTGAACATACTTGGGAAGACCAAAGATGGTGTGAATGCTCACCGTGACATAGCCTACATGAGAATCAAGCCCATATTTGCAGTGATAGAGAAGGATGGAAAAGGTCCGTTCATCCCCACTGCATACTACATCCTGTCCAATCAGGAGAAAGAAGACCTCTACAAGTGTCTCTAAGGTATTAAAGTTCCATTTGGCTACTCTTCAAACATTAAGAAGCTTGTGTTCATGGATGATTTGAAGTTACTTGGCATGAAATCCCATGACTGCCATGTCATGATAACCCAAATACTCCTAGTTGCAATCAGAAATATTCTGCCAGAGGATATCAGGTTGGTAATCATGAAGATGTGTTATGACGACGACTGAGAAATCTTTATCAGGTCAAAGGCATGGTCAACGGGGCCCCTAGCTTGGGGTTGGACCGCAAACTCTCCGACCACGACCTGGGCTGTGCAGCCCCCGCACGACCACGGGCTCGGGGGCAAGGATTCAACTCCCGCACAACCTCGAGCTTGGTTTCAAGACGTGCGCTTACTCGACAGTTACCAAGACCTTGAAATGCCAGAGTTAAGGCAGGCGTGGGCGGCAGATCCGGGACAGTCACGACCCACCTTCAGTGCGCATCATGCCACTACCCCGGGAATTTCTCCTGACCGTTTCTGGTAACTGCCAAGAGAGATATAAAACCCCCTGAGATGGATCAGGACAGGGGGCTGTTCCAGCGATAAGGCAATAGACTCCACCAGCGTAGGATTCACCAGAGCTCAGGCTAGGTAGCAAACAAATGTACTCAAGCATAGTAAATTCCTTGCCCCCAGGCAAAACTGGAGTAGAGCTTTTGCCTTAACAGGGGCTCGAACCAGTATGACTCTTTGTGTCCCACTCGTTCTGGGTCCTGCATTCACACTAACCCCTTCACTCATTTGCAGTCAGGTGATCCCGATCGTTGATAGCTGGCGTCCACCGTGGGGCCCAAAAGCTTTGCTCATTCGGAGAAACATCATCAAGATCTCAGAAGCATGGCGCGCTCCATTGAAGGACGTCATGAAGTTCGCTCTAGCTGTTCTCGAGCGTGACGACTCCACGCCCCGCCACTCTCATCATCTACACGAGCAGTTTGTTTTCATGGCAGGTAGCCAAGGCGTGAACGCGGAGGTGGATGATCGTGACCATAAGACCCCTGAAGATGCCCGCCGGATGGTTCGTTGCTATCAACCGCTATAATCGCTTCTCCGGTGGAGGATCAAGAGAAGCCCAGACTCGCCCAAACGCCCCAAAGCTTCTCGCGAAGCGAACGCCTGATGCATTGCTCGGGTTATGACCGATCCCATCAGTGAAGTCGAACTTTTCGCCGAAGTTTGCCGACGAGCTCGACAGGCTGCACCGAGGCCATACCAGAGTAATCGCTGGCCAGATTTAAGCCGGGTACTCTCCGACGACAAAGCGTCCACATGGCGCCGGGCAGCAGTGGGGCGACGCTCGCCGCCGGGCGCTTAGCCCACGGGCGGCTCGGGCAGTCGGCTGGCGAGCACACCCGCCGCCAAAAGCCGTCCACGGCGTCGGGCGCAAGCAGGCGAGACGCTCGCCGCCGGCTGCCAGCCACCACGTGGGTACCGGCAAAGGGTAGGCGAAGACGCTCGCCGGCCAAAGCCGCCTGGGTGGCGGCGGGCGAAAGCAGTGGGCGAGGTCGCTTCGCCGCCGGCGCCAAAGACACGGGCGGCTCGGCAGTGGCGGGCGAAAGCACGCCCACCGCCAAAAAGCCGTCCACGTATGCTCGGGTGAGCAGTGGGCGAGACGCCGCCGCCTCGCCGCAAGGCAAAAAGGTGGGCAGATGGTTTCACTCGATGTTCCTTCCCAATCATACATCGCCAGAGGCAAAGTTCGCCAGGTCGATCTATCGACCGTGAGGATTTCGCCATAAGCCCATTTTCTCGACGCCTCACCTACCCATCACAAAGGGGTCACATACGGGCGACCAGCGGCCAATGCGCCGGCATTTAATGAGGCCGAGGAACGGGACAAAGACGAAGGGGTAATAAATGTATGAAGATCAGCATGATGACCCCCCTTTTACCTACCCCCGATAGCCTGGGCTATATAAGGGCACCCGGGTGCATGGGAAAGGGGATCGAGAGTTTAGCAGTAGAACCTAAGGAAGAACTTGTAATCTGGGAACACTGTACTAGCTTCAAACTTTCAACAAGAGATCCAACAGGACATTGGGCTATTACCTTCCGACAAGGGGGCCTGAACCTGGGTAAAATCTTTGTGTCATCTTAGTTCATAGGCTTCGGAGTCCTTCGTGTGGGGGTCATTAGGGTTTTCACTCGCTAGGGTTTGCCAGCCGCGAAGATGCCCTCCTACTGAACCAAACCCGGCCTATAGACTCGGCCTCGTCCGGAATACGCCGGCAGGCACGCCTGTAGGGGCTAGTGGTTGGCTTTCCCGGCCAACTCGCCGATGGACTTCGAAGTTCTTTGTTCGGAAGCAAGCCCGCGCATCTGGAGATGGCGGGCTCCCAAGGTCAAGAAGCGGAGGGGCGAAGCGTTGTTCATGGCGCGTCTCCTAGCCTCGCCGACGAGGGATCGCCACCCCGCCGCAGGTGGCAAGATTGCTTTTGGAAGTGGCGAGCGCCTGCGGCGACGCTGCTGGGCCATGGAGGCAGCCACTCCTGCCCGGGACCGCACGCCGTTCGCTCTCTGACCACCTCCGGAACTTCACAGAGACACCGCAGCCACCCCTGCGGGTCGGGACATCGCCGTCTCGTGGATGCGCCCAATTTGGGTACGCTCCTCGACCACCGAAAGCACCGTCGGTGCTTCATTGCCTAGGGCGATGCCGACGACTCAAAGGCCCAAATTTCTAACGAAAAAAAAGCTCTCGTAGGCAGTGCTTCGAGCCCAAGGAAGGGCACGATAGCGCCGTCCCGCCCTCGAGGGATCGTGGGGACCTTCGAACTCATTTGGATGATAGCCGCAGCCGGCGCGGTGATGACCTCCGTGGTCGCCTACCGCACCACCCGGCTCAGGAGCGCTGCCGCGCGAAGCGGATAGCCTCTGACGGTGAGAGTCCCTCCCATGGCTCTCACTCTCGGACCAAGGAGGAGGTCCACTCCTCTGATTCCATAGGAAGCCAGGCCCCAAGGCCCCGGGACGGTCTCGACAGTGCCTCGCAATGAGCGGCACGGGCTACCTCTACGACGCTGGGTGTCAAGCTTTCGACGGCACGGGCCAAGGTATGCGGGTCTTATGGTGTTCCAACCCTAAGATCCATAGAGAAGTAGGATGGCACCACCAACCCAGAGGAATTCCTACAAATATATACTACAGTGGTGCGAGCAGCTGACGGGTCTGAAAAGGCCATGACCAACTACTTTCCGATGGCCTTGACAGCTCTCGCCTCGGCTTGTCAGTAAACCTCCCGAGGGTCTGCACTCGTGGAGGAATTCAGCGCCTCTTTGTCGCCAACTTTCAAGGTTCTTTGCACAGCCTAGGCGTGGAGGACGACCTTCACGCCCGAGCAGAGAAGGGGAGTCGCCACGATTTCATCCGCATGTTCGCCATCGCCGCAACACGATCCCCACATTTTGGAGCACTCCGCCATCGTGATTTAAGAGGCGCTTCGAGACCGTGAAGATGAAGGAGAAGATGGCCACCCGCATTCATCAGCACCACCTGAAGCTTTCTCCTCGCACATAATCGTGCACGGGCCATGGAGGCAGGGGCTGTTGTTCTGCCCCAAGGGCGGCCGAGCCAATGACGGGTTTAACCTCGAAGGTCTAGGCTATGCAAGCAAGAAGGCACGGAACGTGAGGCAGAGAGACCAAGTGGGTCTTGGCCGAACGTGACTGGCGAGGACCCAAGGCCATGGAAGCGCGAACCGCTGCGGATCGTAAGACGACGACCGCCATGACCGGGCGTGATGATTGCTATGACCGCTGCGATGATCGCCGCCATGCGTGGGAACGACCGCCGCGAAGCAAAAGGAGGGCGAGCTTTATTGTCCGATCCACCGCATTTAACACTACAGACTGGACGGTTGTTCGTCGTGAACAAAATGGTGGAGCAATGCTCAAGGAACGCCGCTTCGACGACGCACCAAAACGAAGATCCCGCCTCACCGCCTTCCAAACAGTGGATCACGCCGGCATACATCCATGGTGGTTCGCCCACCTTTTTTTTTTCAACGCCGCCATAAGCGCTCAAGAGGGAAGTGGCGCCGCAAAGATCGAGCTCAGGGCCGCCGATGCTGAAATGGTCAAGGAGATGATCACTTTCGCCGGTCGACCACCCCGAAGCACCACCGCCTAGGGCATCTCCCCGATCGTGGTATCGCCCACAATCCGAATGTACGGCTAGGGCGTAGTCCGTGATCTGAGGGAGTTCCATCAACCTCTCCGTCCTCTTCGGCATTTCTCGTGCTCCAGATCCCACAAAGAAGATTCGGTGCCGACACGCTTTTCTTCGGTAGCCCCGAGGTCGGTTTGATCCCTTTGGTCGTGCGCCCCCCGCCACCTTCGGGAGGAAGACACCATCGCACAAAGATGGTGGACTTTGAGGTCGCCGATTTCACCTCCCTACAATGCCTTTGTTGGTCGAATCGCTGGTCAAGTTCATGGTGGCAACCCACTATGCCTACATGGTGGTGAAGATGTCGGGCCCGTGGCTCCATAACGATCTGTGGATAGGTCGAGGCCTATACTGTCATTAGCAAGCATGGGACTGCCGGGCTGCCACTGCACAGGCGTGCCGACACCACTTGCTTGGGAGCCCCAGTGCCCGACTCTGGCCACCCTTGCTCACGGTGAGGTTAAGGTGGTCGCCCGAGTGAGGGCGAGCCTCGAAGATCAACAACATTGGCGCCACCTCAGCCAACAGGAAGATGCCGTTACCTTCCTCCACCCAACTCCGACGTGTTCGCTTGGCAACCGTCCGACATGACTGGGTCCCTAGGGAGGTGATTGAGCACCGATTGCAACGCCCCGGCGCGCCCGGCCCCGCAGAAGATCCGGAGGCAGCACGGAGCGGCAAGATGCCATTCGGGAGGAGGTAGAGAAGCTGGCCAGGCACAGGATAGTCGTGAAGTCTCACTCCGAGTGGCTTGCCAACCTCGGCTTGTCAAGAAGTCCAACCCGAGATGGCGATGTGTCGACTTCACCGACCTCAACAAGGCCTCGCCTAAAGGATCTTACCCCCGTGAGTTGACCTCATTGTTGACTCCACGGCGGGTGCGAAGTCGTCAGGCTTCTCGGACGCCAGATCCTGTACCACCAGATTAGCATGGCAAGAGAAGATGAAGAGAAGATCATGGTAATGCACGCGTGTTTATTGTTATGTTAGAATGGCTTTTGGTTTAAAGAATGCTGGTTCTACTTACCAACGTGCCATGCATATTACTTTCCATCCTCAGATAGGGCGAAATCTTGAGGTCTACGTTGACAACTTAGTTGTGAAGATTAAAAAGAGTGAAAAACTAATCCAAGACCTGGAGGAAACCTTTACTAACCTCCGGAAGAATTGCCTGAAGCTCAACCCCGAAAAATGTGTGTTTGTGCCCTCCTAAGTCACCGGGTTTTAGTGTCCAACCGGTATTGAAGCCAATCTCGACAAGATAGTGGCCATCGAAAGCACATGAAGTCACCAAGGCGACTCAAGGTGTTCAATGCCCGCCAGCCGCCTGCCTCCCGGGCGCTTAACCGCCTTGGCTAGAGAGAGAAGCTTGCCTTTGTTCAAGCCGTTGAAGAAGACTAACCACTTCGAGTGGACCAAGAAGCCGTAAAGCGCTTTGAAGACTTGAAGCAATACCTCACCTCTCCCCTGGCCGGGTCTCCCCACGCAGGTGAGCCGCTGTTCTCAGATATTGCTGCTACTCCCGAGGTGGTGAGCGCTGCATCGTTGCAGAGAGGAAGGCGCCCGTAAACCGGTCTACTACATCAAGAAGGTGTTGCATGAAGTGGAGACTGACACCAAGCAGTTCAAAAAATGTCAGATGCGGTCCCGTGGCATCCAGAAGCCGCGCATTATTTCCAAGGACAAGAAATCACCGTGGTCACTACCTATCCTCCGCGAAAGTGATTCTCCACAACCGTGAAGCGTATGTCAGATATAAATGGCTCTGTGGAACTGGGAGTTCAACTCAAATTTGTACCCTACACCGCCATCAAGAGCCGGTTGGGTAGTTCGTCACGAGTGGACTCCCGCCGCCCCGGTCAAGAAGCACCTGCGGTTTTCTCCCTGGACCTTATTTTTCGATGGCTCATTTAGGCCGAAGGTGCGGTGCCGGGTTGTCCGTCTCCCGACCGGTGACACCTCCAAAGTATATGGTCGCCCTCGACTTCAAGGCCACGAACAATGTAGTTGAATATGAGAGCCCATCGGGGTTGCAGATCGCGACGCTGCTGCCGGGCATTCTTGCTGCTCTAAGTCAAGGGTGACTCCCTGCTAGTCATCAACCAAGCGCGGAAGGAGTTCCAATGTTCTGACCCCACCATGGCGGCGTACCTAGCGGAAGTCCGAAAAATAGAGCGCCACTTTAAAGGATTGGGGTATGTTCATATCCCTCGACGCGACAACCACCTCGCGGACGGGCTTTCATAGATTGCGTCCTCAAAAGCTTCTGTTTCGGTCGGGGTCTTCGAAGAAAGACTATCGCGACCGTCCATCGCAGCCCCCGGTTAAGGTGGGGATGATGGTGTCACTTTCGCAGCCCCCAATTCAGGTGGGGACGACGACATGGCCGTTGCGGCCTCCAGCTCAGGTGGGGAAGGCGGTGCCGCTGCCACGACCTCCAGTTCAGGGAGGGAAGGCACAGCGTTCGCCAAATTTCAAGTCCGGAGGGGAAGCGTATGCTGGCCGATTCAAAGACGGGGAAAAGCTTGGCCCAGTAGAGTACCCGAGCGAGCACCGAGTGTTCGCCATGTTTGGCCAAGAAGGTTAGTGGATGGATCCTATCCTAGCCTTCCTGCGTGACCATGTGATCCCCGACGATGATGCCTCAGCTGAGAAGATTGCACGCAAGGCCTAGTGCTATACTCTGGTAGGTGGGGACCTATACCACGGAGCAGTAAATGGAGTTCTACCAAGTGCATCACTGAAGAGGGGAGCACCGCTTCTTCGATATCCATGGAGGCATGTGCGGAGCCATATGTCCAAATTAACGCTAGTCAAGAAAGCTGCTTCGCCAAGGATTTTATTGGCTCATCGCCTCCGTGATGCTTGCGAGTCGGTGAGGAAATGCGGTTTGTCGGCTTCTTCGCCAGCAGATCCACCGACCGCCCAAGCCCTCGCAAACTATCCCGCCTCTTGGCCGCTTATGTCCTGGGTCGATATCTTGGGCCCATTCCCGCGGGCCACAGGAGGCTTCACCCATCTTTTCATCGCCATCGACAAGTTCACCAAGTGGGTTGAAGCCAAAGCAGTGCGCGCCGTTACGGCTGCTGCTGCTATCAAGTTCATGCATGGGATCTTTACCCATTTTGGAGTCGCCAACCACATCATCACCGGCTAACGAACCCACCACCAAATAAGCAGCTTTTCTCGAGTTCTCATGATGAAATGGGCACCAAGGTATGCTTTGCTTCGGTGGCCCACCCCAAGAGTAATGGTCAAGTAGAACGTGCCAACGCGCTGGTGTTGAAAGGCCTCGAGACGAGGGCGTTTGATCGGCTCCACAAGCGTGGGGCGCGATGGAAGGAAGAGCTCTGGTCAGATCTGTGGGTCACTTCGCACCACGCCTCGTCAAAGCCATCGCGAGACGCCTTCTTCTGGTGCATGTATGAAGTCGCTCTCCTCTGTCGCCACCGGCTCACCGCTGGCCTCGGTGTTCAACGAGGAAGGCCAAGAAGATCTCCAGCGAGAACAAGTCAACCTCCTGGAGGAAGTGCGTGATCGGCCGCCTTCGCTGCCATCTGCATCAAGAAGCCTCAGTAAGACCATGCCTCCCGGGTCTCCGAGAGAACACTGGCAATGGGTGACCTGGTCTTGCGTAGAATTCAGACGCATACCGAGTTGCACAAACTGTCTCCCCAGTGGGAGGGCCCCTTTAAGGTGGTTTTAGTATCTCGACCCGGGGCGGTCCGGTTGGCCACTGAGGACGGTGAAGAACTTGTGAACTCCTACAACATAGAGTTGTTGCAGAAGTTCTATCCTTAAAAGAATTGTAAGTATCCATTAGTTCACTTTGGTCAGCCTCGAGGTAAGTCTTTCCCCCGGCTGATCGGCGGCTACTAGCGATTAGTAAAGTTGTTGCCTTGAAGGCTTTTGCTTTACCATCTTTATCTCTTTTGCGCCCTAAGGGGCAGGTTTTCGTATGGATGTTGTTGGTCCTGACTATTTGGAAATTCTTTGTCGATCCGTGGTGGCGCCCGGCGCCTGCGTGGGGCAAGAACGGGTAATCGGGGGGCGAGTTTGGCACAGCGCTCGGACGAGGCTCGCACGCCTCGGGTTGGCTCTTAGAAGCACTGCTGGTCGTCACCGCGAGCGCCGTTGGCCTATTACCACTCTAGGAAGCCCACTTCTTGGTCATGCAGCGCTGTGGTTCGGTTCCCAGAAAGGTCGCCCGGACTTAGAATCCAAAAAGAATGGACCATAGCGATCCTACGCGAGGGTTTATCCTCTCTACATATGCCACACGTAATGCCTATTTGTCCTTGCGATAGTTGTGTGTGCACATAGGCAAAAGATCGGAGCACCGGCCCGCTCCAAAGAAAAAACTCGGTCACCAGATGTTCGGGGCCGGTCGCCGATGCTCCAGTCGGGTCGCTCGACGCCCAAAGTTAGTCACCCGATGCCCGGGGCCGGTCACCCTATTATCTGGCTGATCGCCTGCGGGTACATAAGCCAGATAAGTGTCTTGTGCTACACTTCTAATCTTTTGGTTATGTATACACTGAGATGGGCTAAGCTATGCGTAATTGTCGCGGGCGTAAAAAACCAACAGCCCCTTGGTGATAAAAGGAAAAGTGCTAAGTGTTAGCGCCCCATGAGGGCAAGTGACCTGAGTGCGAGTTGGGCACAAGATTCGAACACGGCTCGCACGCCTCGGGTTGGCTCCTTGAAGCACCTCTGGTTGTCACCGTCAAGTACTGCTGGCCTAAAAACACTCCCAGAAACTTGTTGTTTTACTGCTAGGCTACCGCAAGAAGACGGTTCCAGAGATCATCAGATCTAAGTTCCTGAGGATTTGAACCAACGACAATCTTATGCAAAATCCTTAAAGCTAAGGTCGTTTCGCTTTTTTGCGAATCGCTGTGTTTAAGGTCATTTTTATCTAAGTTCTACGTAACTTGCATAGTTTATGCTTGCTTAGTAGTCATCACACAGGACCCAAAAAGGATCCTAAAGTATTTCCCTTAAATTTGAAAGCTTACTTGGCGTTATGGCTAAGTTCAAGGCTGGTCGCCTGGCAGCTCTAACAAACAAAATCAATCAAGCGAAGTAAACAAGCGCACGGGTAAAATAAGTAAAAACATCCGTTACGCTTAGGATTTGTCCGATGTTGGTGTATGCAGAAGGTAGATCAACATAAGACAAAAAGAAGAAGAAGCGAAGAACTAAAGTGGTCGCCCATTTCTTCACTCGTCGCTTCAGTCAAGGTCGCCGGTGCCTCTCCTTCCTCCGCCAAAGGTGGAGACGCCCATGACCGGCCGCTTCCACCGCAAAGCCCGGCCACATGTTTCGGCGGCTACGGCACTCCATGTTCCGCTCACGCCGCTGCCTCCTCAACGCCGCCGTCACCACAACCATTGATCGGCGGCGACGCTGCGGCCGCACAAAGAGATACAGCTGAAGTCGCGACCTATGATCGAACTTCCCCGCCTTCAAGTGAGCGGGTGGCGTGGTATGGCAGTTCCTCAGAGTGCCTCTCAAGGCTCGGTTGGTCGTGATGGGCTTAACGCAAGGCGAGTCTTCAGGTATGATTCAAAGCCACCTCAAGGCCCCTGTGCACCTTTTGTGCGCCGAAGGCCTTCTTGAGCATGATGGCTAGATTGTGCCACACCGGAAGGACTCGTGTTCCGAAAAGCTTCAACATCGCTTGCCTTCTCTCCGCCGCAGCAGTGCATGGCGGCCGTGTTGTCCTTTTCTCCGCCTCTCCTCCCGCCTCATGCCCCACATCGACGCCAATTGCCGGGTTGCCTCGAGCCACGGCTCGGGCAATGTGGGCGCATAATGGTGCTCAAGAGGCGCAGCATTTCGGCTGTTCGCTGATGAGCTCGACGCCGCTGGGGAAGGGGAAGTGAAGGGGCGAGGTGGCCGGAGGCACTGGTGCTAGGGTCGCCCTCCTCGACCCTCTTAGTCATGGCGACCGGAGGCACTGGCGAGGTTTCCGCCCCAGCTGGGTGCGGGGAGGTTCTGCGCTTGGGTATCTTGAGGCCGCCTTGGCGCACCTCAAACCGAAGCGCCCGGAGTGTAAGCTCACCCTGTTGAACGGTGGTGTGGGCTCCTGTGGCCGAAGGTGTTGCGCCAGAGTCGCTGGTCGGGCCACGAGGAGAAAGAGCTCAGAAGGCGGAGCTGAGCCGCAGAGGCGGCGGCTCTAGTGATGAAGTTGTGGTAGGGGCGGCTTGTGTCTCCGCCCCTTGTGAAGGTGCCACCTCATCAGGGCTGGCGGCGGCGGAACTCTGGCCCGTGGTGTGGACCTTCTTGGGGTCCGGGCCTGTGGTGTCCGGGACAAGTGGCCGCTTGCCCGCAGCCCGATCGCTGGCGGTGGTCGTTCCCCTAATCACCTGGCCGACCGCGGCCGCAAGACTATAGCCGGGTCCAAGTGGAGTCCATCGGCGGAGCCGCTCGAAAATCTCAGCGCTCAGCAGACCTGTCAGTCCGAGCGCTAGGCCGCCGAAAGTCTAAGCCGCTTGAATCATGCAGATCAATCCGGCAAGCCATCTGCTAATGATTGGCCCCTCCAGGTTTCCCGCACCTGGTAAAAGATAAAGAAAGACTGCCGGTTGGTAGGGAGATGCGGAAAGAAGCATGAATGCGAAAAAAGCCAAAGGAAAGCAAAGACTTACTACCGGTATGGCAAGATCATTCATCGCCGCTTATGTATCGCCATGCAGATCGGCCGACGGCGGGGGCTGATTCTCCGGGTCATGAAGTCCCAGGCCACCAGTGCCCTAGTTAATCCGGCGTCCCGTAGTCTGTTGATACAGCCCACCATTGCGAGGAGCTCCGCCGTCTCTTCGATCGGCGAGCCCCGCTTTTGAGGCTCACGCCCGGGCGGCACCCCAGTATGCCGACCACTGCACACATCGATGTACACTGCCAACAAGGCGCCACGCCTGGGCTTGGACCTGGCCGAAGGCAATGTAGCGGGAGGCCAATCCGCCCTAGAGGTGGAAGTAGCAACTCCCCACTACCTCGCGGCTGCTTGGAGCCAAGGCAAAGGAAGAAGTAGTGAAAAGAGGAAGATTCGCATCACCCACATGAACATTTCACGAGGTGTGCGAAGATGGAAAGGAAGATGATGGAGTTGGGAGGAGGTGAAGGTGGTGGATTTCAGAAAATGGAGGACAAGAGGAAGAAGTCGAGAATGGCAGACTGCACCCGCCATCATCGCCTGCACATGGATGAGAATCTCATCTGAGAGGCACTGCTACAGGGGGTCCCCGCCGAAAGCGAAGGTGCCTCCTCCGGCGATGTGGGAGATCTTCTTCACCGAGCAGCATCACCGTGGAAGGTGAATGGAAGGCGCCATGAGGAAAGGAAGGCAAAGACTTTGAGCGAGGAAGACAAAAAATCGAAAGTTGAAGTGCGCAAAAAAGCAGAAGGCGTAAACCGCTTGGTACAGATATATCTATATATGCAAGCCACCCGCACCGACGGTTCATGAAAAGACAAGATCGTGCGCCGTTTCGGGCCCTAAGAAAATCGGCGGATACGGGAGGGAACCAAGGCGGTCGTATCCTTATGAGTGGTGGCCCCGCCCAAGAACACACCAAGAATTCGATGAAGGTTCCAAAAGGCTCTAGCACGCGCCGTAGGCGGCCCGGGGCTACCGCCGAGTATTTACGCTGGGTACCTCACGACGCACAAAAGCGTCCACGGGCATTCGGGCAGCAGTGGGCGAGACGCCGTGGTTCACCCGCCGCCTAGCCCACGTGGTGGCTCGGGCAGGCGGCCGGGCGAAAGCACGCCCAAGGCTGTGCCACCCACGGGCGTCGGGGAGTAGGTGGGCGAGACGCCTGCCGCCTCGGCAGCCAATTTGACGGGTGGCTCGGGCAGTGTGGACGAGACACCGCCGCCAAAGCCGGCCCACGTATGCTCGGGCGAGGAGGTGGGAGAGAACACCCTACTGCCTCGCCAAGAAGGCAAAAAGGTGGTGCAGATGGCTTCACCTTGAAGTCTCTTCCCTATCGCATTTCGCCAGAGGCAGTTCGCTATGTCGATCTATCGATCGTGAGGATTTCGCCATAAGCCCATTCCTCCGACGCCTCACCTACCCATCACAAAGGGGTCACATACGGGCGGACCAGCGGTTACAAGGGCCGCATTTAATGAGGCCGGAGGAACGGACAAGACGGTAAAAGGGTAATAAATGTATGAAGATCAGCATGATGACCCCCCTTTTACCTACCCCCGATAGCCTGGGCTATATAAGGGCACCCGGGTGCATGGGAAAGGGATCGAGAGTTCAGCAGTAGAACCTAAGGAAGAACTTGTAATATGAGAACACTGTACTAGCTTCAAACTTTCAACAAGAGATCCAGCAGGACGTAGGGCTATTACCCTTCCGACAAGGGGGCTTGAACCTGGGTAAAATCTTTGTGTCATCTTAGTTCATAGGCTCCGGAGTCCTTCGTGTGGGGATCATTAGGGTTTTCATTCGCTAGGGTTTGCTGTACCGCCAAGACGCCTCCTATCAACCAAACCCGGCTCAGAGACTCGGCCTCGTCTGCGGAATACGTCGACAAGCACCAAAGCCGCCACTCTGGGACCCGCTCCTTGAGAAGTGATGATAACTCCTCCCGCCGACTTCGACGCCTTCACTGATCGCCTTCCCACCAACCGTCCCAGGATTTGACCTGCATTCTCCGTGTCATCGCCCCTCGACGCGCCAGAATGACGACTTCGCTTTAGCACGTAATGCCAAACGGAAATCTCATGTGTACACAAGATTAGTCCTCGGATCAAGAGCTAGCACGCACATTTCAACATTTGGAATCACAACCATACAAAGATATTAATTAAGCGGAAACAAATAATTACAAATAAATAATACAACTCGAGAGATATAGCAAGAAGGAAGCAATATCTCGTAGTGTGCCCAACCGAACTCCAAGCAGTAACCGACGAGGCATAAATCTCAGATAGAACGCCAAAGAAGAACCCGCAACCTGCGATGAACAACTTCAAGCTTCGATAACTCATCTACCTACAATATAATTAAACAAGGGTGAGTACTTTCAGACAAGCAAGCACTTGAAGCAAATGCATAAATGCAAAGCCGCTTCAAAGGTGGCTACTACGCTTAATTTGCATAAAGTTTAATTTAATTTGTAAATCCAGTTATTTGCAAACGGAAGTTATAAGAGCATTTGATTGATAACAAATAATTAAAGCATAATAACACTCACAGCCTCCATGACGGAGCGATTTAACACCGAATTCCTCGAATCCAACAATGTCACTCTTTGACATACAAAGACAGATTGCAAAACAAATGGAACCAACCCTTTTGAAAATAATAAAACATCTAACTCGATCTGGCCGCTAAGACACCCATGACCGCGGTACGGCTAATCGATTAGATTTAACTCGCAGAGGTGTACAACTTTTCCCACAAGTCATGACCTTTTCTTGCCGCGATTTTTCACGACTTTTAGCGTATGGCGTAATGTTCATGACTTAAAACCTTTACATTACTCGGGTTAACTTCAAGACCACTCGGACGTTAATCCATACTATTATAGAAGAACTCAGAGCATAGAAATGTTGGAACTTCCCAAGTATGGCTACACCGCTGCATTGAATGTGGAAACCCGCAAGCGCACTCTAGAAAGGAATGCTCGTGCAAGCTCCCCGCCTACCATAAATGCAAAGTTAAACCGTAACTTAATCGGCTCAAGGCTGCCCCATCCCAAAGACTTGTGGTTTGTACGGATTTTCCGGATCATACAACACGATGTTCGGTCCTTAATTCCGACATGGGCGATATTTCACCCTACACTACGGCAGTCCCTTACACACCTTATTATTGCCAATAATCGCTCAAGAGCAAATCATAGTTTTATTTTGGGTTTTAATCAAAATTACCAAAGCAACCAACAAAGGCTATTTCCAATGTTTTCAGAAACAATTTTAACTGATCATTTACATCATTGATTCTAAAGCATGGCTAAGCATGAATAGTATGAACGATATACCCATGATGACATTAAGTAATGCCTAACCTTAATCTATGGTTAACAAGGTTCACATGTCCATAATTATCAAAGAAGGTTATGAGACAACAGTATAACTACCAGATCCACAAAATAGCAATTTACATAAAGTAATCGATGCACAAAATAGTTTAGTAAAACAAAGTATATTACATATCGGGAACAATATGGTCAAAGGATGCTTGCCTTGCTTATTTGTCGCTATTTATGAAGACGAGGATCGAGGATAATGGAGGCGATTTACGGAATCAACAACGTCGGGTTCTACACGTCGATCAACGGAAATAAAGCAAATAACTAACTTCAATAAGGGCAAAAAGAAAGTAGATAGCAAGAACAAGTAAAATTCTTCACAAGAAACAGGGTTGCTCTTTTATGAATTTATTAATCTTAATTTACGAATTCAAGATGCAAAGATTGTTTGGATTAATAGAATTAATCATTAGTTGAAAGCTTTCATTGATTTTACTATTCACAATATGTGCTCTCTCAATCCTTATCACTTACGGGTTTTGCTCTATTAGGATTTAGATTCAAAGAAAGATAAAATAAGAATATTTTCTTAGATTCTTGCAGATTATATCTCAAAGGTCATTTCTAAACTATTCTTCACATTATTCAGATTTAGATGAGTTGCTTTGTGAGTTAATGAAAATGCTTAATTGATCACATTGGACGGCGAGTTAATAGCGCATTACCTTTAATTGATTTTGCTTAGAATTAGTTCTATGCTAGTTAGATTTATTGATTTAGGCAACTGATAACATTTCCACCATATTTGAGAAGGTTCTGGTGATAAAAACAACTTAACTACGGTTTCCTTCATTATTAACTAAAGTGTATTCATTCACATTAAGGTCTAAATTAATGTGATAACTTAGGGTTATTCAGCTATTAAGATTAACATGCAATACATAATGAAATGAGATTATCTTTTCCTATTTGGGTAGTCTATACTTTGAAGAACACTACTATATTAGTTCCTTAAGTTTTAGGATTTTGGGCGAGACTATAATCTATTCGCTAAAATGGTTCATGCTACACTTAAAGACCACTATTCAAAATCGGCAAGAAAGGGGAAATGACATATTAACGATTAAGGGTTTTAAGCTATTTGGATTTGTATGTAAAACATGACGAAATATGGTTATTTCTTCATAATAAGATGATTTATACTTTGCCTAACAATTCTAAGCTAGTTCCATAAATTTTAGGCTTTAATGATACATTATATTCGTTGTTGAAAAGGCTTATGGCATTGTTAAGTTAACGCTATTCTAATCGCCAAAAGGGAAATGACAAAGTTAGCACTTAAGGGTTTTGGGCTAACAATATTAATATGCAAACCTTAATGGAATAAGATTATTTTATAGAATATGGTAGTATAAACTTTGTACAAACAAGCATTAAACTGATTTCACTTATTTTAGTGTTTAGACGAAGTTATTTTATATGGTCAAATAGCCTAAATGACCATGTTGGTAATCTTAAATCCACCAAGTTCAAATCTTAATTTCCAACTAACCTATACATGATTCTTGATTGATTTTTAAGGTATTAGCGGTAGTAATCCTAGAATTGTTTTAAAGTTGATTTTTGCATTATTTTAACTTTAATTGCAATAGATTATCTATTTACTCATTGTTAGCATTAACATTTTCTTTCATTAAGAACATGCAAACTAAATCTTATTTTAAATGTATTTGCATACTCGATCTGCATTGTTGTCGGAGACTAACACAAAGCATTTCCTAATTTTGTGAGCTTTTAGGCTTTCATTTTTATTAATGGCCCTATCAAGATTTACTAATGATCATAGAGTAAATAAATTAAACTGAATTGAACATTTAAATATTTTTGTATATTAAAGTTTATTATGATCCCGTGAGGCACATAAAGATTTATTCAATGATTTTAAGAATTATATTTTTATGCAGCAACGATATACCGAAATGAGTTCATTTGAATCTTTAATCTTTATAATTGCTTTGTGGCTCAAAAATCAAATGTTTTTGGATATTTGAATACATCTTGATCCTAAAATCCCATGAATACTGATTTCATCTCTTCATTACTTATTATTCACAAAGTCTCATTAAAAATCATATTAGCATTATAATCAAGTTTAATATAAATAATTATTCTGCAGTCAAGAATTAAGTATTTTTACATATTTATATTCTTCTTGATTTTAGATGAATTTACCACTTTGTTTCATCGATTGAATAAAAATTACAGAAGATATTCAAGTCTCAAATATCAATCACCGAAATTGCTTCAAAAAGGAAAATACGCTTGATCGAGGAAGCGCCTTCTCCTACCTCGACTCGGTTCACATCGCAAAGCGACGTAAAACAGGGTTGGCTTAGGGCATGTCGGCGAAGACTTTCCGGCGATCCTCCCGCCACGGAGACGGCATGGGGAGAGGTAGCTCGACGAGGCGCATCCAGTGGGGGTGTCGGCGCAGCGGAAGAGATACCAGAGCGGTGCGCCTTCGAGCTCCAGCGGCAGCCATGGCGGGCGGTGGAGAGAAGAAATCACTGCACTAGAGCTCGAATGAGTAAGTGTTTGAGCATCAGGGCGTCGAGAGGATTCCGTTTTTGAGTTTTACCGCGAGGGAGAAGCTCCGAGGAGGGCTGTCCACGGTGGCCGGCTGTTGACGTCAAAAACGTGAAGAAGGTTTCTGGGTGCAACACACCGGACGAACACCGGGTTCAAGTATGCGCGAGCGTGCCAATCGATTTGACCCTGCAATCGATAAGGAAATAATCGTAAAATTTAATCAAGCCGATCCTAGGGACAAATCGGCTAAGAATCTTAATCACCCGTATACGATTAGAAGGGTAAATAGACTAGTCGATTAAGACTAATCCGAGGGTAAAAGGTAGATCGATTCTGAAAAGGCGATGCGCAACAAGACAGAATAAACCAAACCTGAAGAAGTCAATGACGATCAAACAATCGGCGATCCGCAACTTTATTTGATCGATGTCGACTTACAGAGGAAAGATTACAAAGTATAAAAAGACTAAGAACTACGGAAAGTAAAAACCGGCAGATGTGTTGATTGTTGTTGATGCTTCTTCATGTACTCGCGCGCTTTATATACCCGCTTAGCCGATCCGAAGTCTTAATCCAACACGACAACGTAGTCCTAATCGCTTCAGAGTTTTATCTCGACTTTGTTTCCAAATATCATCTCGCATTATCCAAAAACTCTTCGGGGTGCTTCAGATCAGATCCAAACTCATGTTTTCCCTGCCGTCTCTATATCTTACCAAAAATTGGTGCAAACATATGCCCCCCATTTTTGGGAGATAACTTGTTATCTTCTAAAAATCCATTGGCTTTTCTTCATCGGCTTCTCTTGCCGGCAGGAAAGTACTATTCAGCAATCACTTGTTTTAATCGTGCCGTAAAAAATCTCGGTGCGGTTTAATGGCAAGTGTCGCCTCGAATTCATTTCCCGCCATTTTTACTTTTTACCGTGCTATATATATGCGGACCCCCTACCATTTTCACACTTTCTCGCTCTCGAAACTCCCGCAATCGGCTTTCACTTTCCGATCGACTCTTCGCTTCAACTCTTCTCGTGCAAAGAATCAGACCCCTTTTCTCCAATCCATTGAATGGATCCTTCTCGTACTAATTTAATTCTCGAAGCAAAGATCAATTCTACCTAGGACCAAGAGGAACTTCGATCGCCGACATCAGAATTAATGAAGAAATCCCTAGACTTCCCTTATCGGCTAAAAATTATAACATAACGGAATGGGGAAAAAGTTTTAGGGCATGGCCAACAGCGCTTAAAGGCTGGAGAAGTTGGTTCATAAGAGTATCGGCTCAAAAGAGGTCTGAATGGGAAAATATGGGTATAGCCGAAAGTGTCTTCCATTGAGTCTCGCAAACCCCGGCCAATGAGTCTTGGTGGCTACTACCGTTATTTTTGGCCTGACACTCTTAATGCTTTCTTTTTCTGGACCGGGTCCCATCGCCCAACACTTTTAGATGTAGCGTAATTATGCTACCTTAGGCCCGATGGCTACCAATTATCGGCTTTTAGTGGCAAACCTCAAGATAAGTTAATCCGATCCAAGGGCTAAGGATGGACAAAGTATATTCAACATAATAACAAAGTGAATGGATCGGTATCGGATGAGGAGCATGCAATTTTTCTAAACTTGTGGTCGATCGGTTTTTTTTGGCGCATCTCTAGGTCCAACACAAGTTTATCGATGTTGGCAGAGTAAATGTGAACTATTGTCGGCTTGCACTAGGAAAAATTTTCCTTGAGCAGTCTCATCGATGATGCATGTTATCGGTTTAATTTTTCTCGGATTTGGTCAATTTGTAGTTGGCAACGCTATGCCCATTGTGGTTTATTCACCGTGGCTTTATAGTATGTTTGGTCGATCATTGATTTCGAGCACCGGAGGACACACTTTTCCTCGTGAGGATTACCTGTAAGGCACTACCCTCAATACAGGCTAGCCGATCGCTTGAGAGAGGCTCGTGATGTGTACTAGTGGAGATGTCGAATCACACCGCCGACTTCAAGAAATATCTCTTTTTTTCCCCGCTTCGATAGCACAACTTTTGGTCAAGAAGATTTCTTTCCCTATAGTAACGCTAAACGATTTTCAATGGCCTTCATTCCTTCACTTGATGCCGATAGCTCCTTAATGCCGCCACGATTTTGGACTTATACGGATTTTTATTTCACCTTGTATTCTTCATGTCGGCTTGAACTCCCGTAACAGACATTCGGTTGGCCATATGAATTCTATCATCCTTCAAGATATGCCCGCTGGCTTAGGCTTTGGTCAAGTCATACCATCTTTGCCACTTCTTGGTTGTCTTGAGCCCCGAGCTAAAGTGACAAACTAATGTACCAGAGACTTAATTTTGGAACTAGCCGATGAGTTTCAAATTCTCGCCTTGCCACACTTCTTCCTCGAATTCTCGCCGAGCAAGCCATTTTCTGCTTGGTGGTTACTTGTATCGAGGCTCTTTCTTGGATCGCACTGGTCGGCTATTATAGAAAAAATTCTTCCCGATTTCCATGAGCCGACGGTAGTTTCTAGCAGCAAGAGCTTTAGTGAAGATAGCTCGGATCCTCCCAAATTCATCGGGTTATACTAACTCGTCGTAGGCGAGAGGTATCGCTTTTTCATATAATTTCATACTTGCAAATTTGTGACCACTTGTCTTCTAATTTACTTGACATTTTGTTTGGCAGGAGCACGCAGGGAGCAAGGCTATCATTGACTTATCTACCGGTGGGTCAAAAGGAACGCTCTATTCACTCAAACATCTTGATGGGTTCTCGTACCCTTGAGTGAACAAATTCTTCCCTATCGAGCTTGAAAAAGAAAGGAAGTCAAGTGAGTTTTTATTTGTAGCCGATAAATATTTCACGCTTATATTTTTGCTCATCTTGTGGTTTGATTTTTGAAAAACCCAAGTCTACTAAGGTTCCCGCCAAAGACAACAAGCGCCAAGAAAGAACAGAAATATAAAAGCTCTCCTCACTTATCGGCTTTTAAATGCAAGAAGAGCTTATTCTATATCTTCCAAAATTATCAATCTTAATTTTTCGACTTCGTAATATTTTTCAGCCGATAGCATCCATTCAAGCGGCCGGTACGTTGGTCGATCTTCAGGGTGCTTCTACTGGTTTCCCTGCGGCTTCGAAACCTCCAACTCCTCCATCTCCCGTCCGGTCAACTCTTCCATCACCCGATGTTGTCCCGGATGGCTTGTCCGACCTTCTCGGGTTCACCTTGGATGAACTAGTTGATCCGGAGGTGATGGCGACCGATAGCTACCCCGAGGATATTCGAAACATCCTGGATGTCTCCATGAAGGCATCGGCTTCCGTAGTTAAGTCAGCGCCCAACATGCAAGAGAAACCGAACCCATTGCTCATGGAGATAACTCACGTGAGGCGCTTATATCGCCAACTGTCAGCCCATCCGTGATGCTATGGCCGCCGTTGAAGCCGATCTTCCTGACGCAGCCATGAGTGCTCTTCTGAATGTATGCCATTTAGACGAGAAGAAAGCAGAAGTTGACGCTGCTAACGCCAGGATCGCCCAACGCCAAGCCCAAGAAGCCGATCGCCGCTGATAAACCGACATGAAGCTAAAGCCAAGAAGAAAAAGTACGATGAAACTGCTGTGTCTTTCATGGCCGCCAAGTCTTCCGCTCAAAGACTGGAACAAACCAAGAAGCGGCTTGATGAAGAATTGGCCAAGGTGAATGAACAGCTGGCCGATGCCCTGACTAGCTCAAATGCAATAGCCTCAATTTTGAAGGATCAGAAGAACAATATCGCCAAGCCGCTTCGGGTCGTGGATCAATCGCCAAGGTTGTTTTACCCCAGAAATGCCAAAGTCGACGAAGATCCGTGTGTGGCATTACCAAACATCAGCTAAAGCCGCCGCAAGATTATCGTGTCTAGCGCTAGACTCTCGGATCGGGCTGTAATCTTGCCAATTCAATGTTCTTCTGCTTGTGATAAAACAATGTAACTGTTGCTTTTGTACGCTCGTAACTTTCAATCGGCTGTTTAACCGATTTCATCTTATTTTTAATCGGCTATCTTTAACCGATTCACTTCTCAATGTTTCTTTTGCGCACTCGTTATGCACCGATCCAAAAGCTAGGTAGTACCGCTTAGATATTTTCCGCTGATTGCCTTCGCAATACCAACCCTTCAAGTGTTTCGAGTATATATGCGTTTCCACCAACAAGCCGATTTATTTTATATGGTCCTTCCCAAGTAGGCGACCATTTACCAAATCGGTTATCCTTAGAACCAATCGGCAATATCGTTTTCCAAACTAAATCGCCTTCATCAAATCTCTTCGGTACAACTTTTTTATTATATGCCCTTGCAACTCTTTCTTTATTTCTCTTAAGCCGATTCAGAGTAACCAGCCTTAATTCTGCCAAGTCATCCAAATTGTACAGCATCAATTCCTTGTATTCATTGGCTTTTAGATTGTTCTGCTTTGCTACTCGCATCGATTCAACGTTTATTTCTACGGGCAACACTGCCTCTTGACCATACACCAACTAATATGGTGTCAACTTGGTTGCTCCGTGAAATGCCAGCCGATAAGCCCATAGAGACTCCGACAGCGTAGTATGCCAAGTTCGAGGCTTTTCATCAATTTTTCTTTTGATCAATTTGATCAAAGTCTTATTGACGACTCGGCTTGTCCATTAGCCCGAGCATAATATGGCGACGAAGTTACAACTGATGCCCAAACTTTACGCAAAACTTTTAAAATCGTTAGACATGAACACAGTTCCTTGATCGGTTACAGATAGTCCGAGGAATGCCAAATCGATGGATAATGTGTTCATTAACAAAACCGATTGCTTCAGATGGTGACTTTTTGAGTGGAACGGCCCGACCCATTTTGAAAAATAGTCTCAGAGTCGCAAGGATAAACTTATGGCCTTTGCTTGATGTTGGGAATATTTGGCCGACACGTCTATCCCCATCCCCGAACGGCCATGGTTTAATAATCGGATGTAGAGCCGATCTTCGGTGCAAGATGCACATTCCTAAACTTTTGACAACTTTGGCACCCTTTGTAGTACTTGAAGCAGCTCTTCTAACATCGCTTCGGCCAAAAGTATCCGTCGCCTCAATACCCATTTCATTTTGTGAGCCGATTGATGTGCACCACAAATTCCCTCATGGACCTCACCCATAGCCACTTTTGCTTCTTCATCACCTAGACACCGAATAAGCAATCCTTCTAGTGTCCGATAATACAGCTCATCTTCCATCAAGACATATTTCAATGCCTGCTGTCGAACCTTTCGTGCAAGAGGGTCCGATGGGTCCGCTGTAAGCTTTTATTTCGTTCTCCAATCGGCGATGTTGACACACAAAGACTGCTTTTGTCGATTGAGTCTAATATCTTACATCGGCTATCTTCTCAGAGCTTCGATGCAGCTTGGGCTAACGTATTGGCTCCATTGTTCAACTCTCGGGGCACATGGCTGATAGAAAATGAAGTAAATGTCTCTATAGTGTTATAGCAATGCTCCAAATATTTGCCTAATACTTGCCGTTGCATCGAACTCCCCTTTACTTGTTGAACGATTAACAATGAATCTCCGAATGCTTCTACATCGCCATCTCGATACTTTCTAACAATCCAAGTCCCTTGAGTAATGCTTCAGATTCAGCTTGGTTATTGGAGCATCGGCTATTAAGCCGATATGCAAATTCGTGCTATACCCTTTTGGTGAAATCAAGACAACACCTATTCCGCTCCCCTCTTGGCAAACCGACCCATCGAAATATAGCGCTTAAGGGCCACATCGACCATTCCGCCATGGTATCATGTCTCGTAATGAAATCGCTATCGCTGGTTTTAATCGCTGGGCGATTCATATTGTAGATCGAACTCACCAAGGCGCACGCCCACTTCCCGAGTCGCCCTCTCAAAATCCAAGCAGATAAGATATATTTGATGACATCGGTTTTGCATACTATTATACAAGTTGATGCCAAGATGTAATGTCTTAACTTAGTGCAAAGTAAATACAATGATAGACATAGCTTTTCTATATAAGGGTACCGATTTCAGTCTCCAATAGTCGCTTACCGAGATAAAATATTACGCGCTTTTGCCATCGATCTCTCGCGCTAATACGGTTCGATGGTTTCTTTTTCACCGACACGATAATTTGAAGGAATCCCTTCGTGGTGCGGCCAGATCGTATGGCGATGCGGTATTTCTTGATTTCTTCAAAAGCTTTTTGCTGATCGGCCCCACACGAACTCCTCGATGATCTTTCAACTTCAATAATGGCGTAAAGCTTGATCCTACCGCATGATTCGAGATAAATCGTCGTAAGTAGTTAATTTTGCCGATCAATTTTGTAGTTCATTCTGCACGCTGGCGGCTTGGTGTTTGCTATGGCATTGACCCTTGTATGGTGACTTCGATACCTTTGATGCACCATGAAACCGAGAAACCGACCAAACCGACACGCCAAATGCGCACTTCAAGGGATTCATCTTTAAACCATGAGCTCTTGTATTTTGAAATACTTTTTCTAAATCGGCTAAGTGTTGCCAGTCCTCCTTGGATTTGACAACTACGTCGTCGATGTAAATTTCAACGATATGTCCGATTAGATTGTGAAAGATTAAATTCATGGCACGTTGATAAGTGGCGCCTGCATTTTTCAAGCCGAATGTCATTACGGGCCACTCATATAACCCTAACGCGCCGGGGCATCTGAAGGCCGTTTTGGGGACATCGGCTTCTGCCATAAATATCTGGTTATATCCAGCGTTTCCATCAAGAAAGCTAATGATCTTGTTACCCGAGGCAGCATCGATAAGCATGTCGGCTATAGGCATCGGATATTCATCCTTTGGCGTGGCTTTATTCAAATCCCTGAAATCTACGCACACCCGAAGCTTACCATTTTTCTTTATGACAGGAACAATGTTGGACACCCATTCGGCATATCGGCAAGGCCTTATAAACTTGGCTTCCAGTAACCTTTCAATCTCTTCTTTTATTACATTATACAATTCTGGATTAAAACGACGAGGAGGTTGCTTATATGGCCGATACCCCGGCTTAATAGGCAGCCGATGTTCAACTAGTTGTCGGCTTAACCCAGGCATCTCATAGTATTCCCAAGCAAAGCAATCCCTATATTTTCTAAGTATTTTGACCAACTTATCTTTATATTCTAAGCCTAAACTTGCGCTTATAAAAGTTGGTCTCTTTCTATCACCTTCTCCTATATCAACTTCTTCAAGCATATCGGCTGAAGTGAAACCTTGTCCCAATTTTTCGTTTTGAAAGTCTTCAATAGCTTCACACGAGTTTATCGTTTGCCGATAGCTCCTTGCTTTGTCCTGTAAAATTTGAATCATTTTTGACCCCATCTTCTCAAAATTTCAGCCGCCCGATCAAAGGTGCTCGGTCTCGACACTCGATCGGCGAAGCCCGCTCTTTCCAATGCCGATGAAATCACAATCGCCCGTAGCCTTACCCGATATGCACTCGCTTCTTCATGTGGCCAATTTGCATCGAGTGGCCATAGCAATATGAGCCGATGTATCTACTGAGACGACTTCGACTTCATCTCCGTTCCACTGGATAAGCAATTGGTGCATGGTAGAGGGTATACAGCAGTTAACGTGTATCCAATCTCATCCTAGAAGCACACTGTAGTTCCCCTTTGCTTCAACCACAAAGAATGCAGTCGGCAAGGTTTTATTGCCGACGGTCAATTCCGTTACCATCACTCCTTTGGCTTCAGTGGGGTCACCTGTGAAGTCGTTTAATACCATGTTTGTTTTGATCAAGTCTTCATCGGTCTTCCCCAACTTTCGCAGTAATCGAGTGGCATCAAGTTTCTGAGAGCCCCGTCCACAAGCATCCTTGATATCGGCTTGCCATTGATGTAACCCTTCAAATACAACGGCTTTAGATGCCGATGTGGATCTTGCGGTTTTTTAAACACTGCATCTTGTGCCCCTAGACACATTTGAGCAAATGCGTCTTTAGCCGATTCAGTTTTAATTCTGAATTCAGCTGGTAGGGTGAACACCATATTGATATCCATAGGAGTGCCATCTCGAATTATTGGTGACATTAAATCGTCTGAGGAATCCGACTCATCATCGGCTCGTTGTTTTCTCCTCCACTCCTTTGTGACCAGCCTCACAGGTCGCAATTCATTGAAAGCTTGGTCTCTCTGTTTTTCTTCTTCAGCTTCTCTCATCTCTTGCGTCCTTAAGCGCTGGATCCGCCTGCGTTGTGATCGGCTAAGCCCAGTCGGGCACCATCTAGGTTTAGGTTCAACTGGTTTGCGGATTCTACCAACCAGGTTCTCAGCAGGCTCTTCCTTGTCCTGATTTAGCGCCCCCAGCCTCTCCTTTATCGGCTTCTTATACCTTGACTCGTCTTGATCTGGGTCTGGCTGATATAGACGCTCTCTTACCGACTGCCTTGGCCAACTTTTTTGCGGGTAGTGCTCCATGGGGCATGACCTTGAAGATGGTAACGTCATACCTCTCTCCCAACAGAATTGCCAAAAGGGACATCTTTCATAAGCTCTCTCTGCGTTGCTTGGCCGATGCAGATTATCTGGTCTAAATGCATTGTTTGGCCGATATGGTTGGCGAGACTGTTGTTTCTGCCGGTGGCTCACCCTCTCATACTTTTCAAGCAACTGCGAGAAAGTCGGCCTAGGTTTGGATACCGGTTTTCTGGGCGGAGATTTCTCGGCTTTATACCATCGTCCAACTTGTAACTCCCCTTTTGGTTTTACCGTTCTTGAATTCTTCCCATCTTGATCGGCTTCAATTTGGAGTGAGCCGATCGTTATCTTTAGTGTTTCCCCTTGTGAGCTCGATTCAATGTTAACTTGCCGTGTCGCGGAGGGTCTTTCATCAGCAATCTGTTTCCCTTTGCTGGAGCACTGAACCATGTTAATTGGGAACGGGTTAACATCGACTTCCATTGCTGGTTCTTCTGCAAACTTGAGCCGACCGTCTTCTATGGCCGACTATATCTGTTGTCGAAAGATGTTGCAGTCGTTAGTGTTATGAGAAAAGGAATGATGCCACTTACAGTATCGCCGCTTCTTAATTTCGTCGGCTGACGGTATGGTATGTCCTTCAGGTAGTCGTATCAGCTTTTCTTGTAACAACATGTCAAATATGCGGTCGCACTTGGATACATCAAAAGCGTATTTTACTTCCGACTTACTTTTAGTCGGCTTAAGCCATGAACAGACAAGTGGTCTTTTAGAACCCTTTATCCACTCGGCTATATTTACATCTGCTTCATCTTCAGAGGTTTCGCTTGAACTACATTCAACCATATTCACTTTAGCCTTTTCTTTTCCATTGTTTAGTCTAAGTTTATCTTTGAATTCTTTTTAGTCTAAGTTTATCTTTGAATTCTTTATTTAAAAATCGGCTTTCTTGTGCCGATACCCAATGAAGTAGGTGACTTAAGTCAGTAAATTTTTGTCCAGCAAGTTTTTCTTTAAGTGGGGGAACCAACCCCTGGAAGGCTAAATCGGCTAGTTGATTATCTGGTAACACCACACTGAAGCAGCGATTTCGTACTTCTCTAAACCTTCTAATATACTCAGAAGCCGATTCACCAAATTTCGTTTGACAAAGACTTATATCTGAAATCCTTAACTGCATCGCCAGAAAAAAGTATTAGTGGAATCGGCCTTCCAAATCGCTCCAAAAGTGGACCGAATTTGGAGGCGATTTGTGAACCAAGTGAAAGCGCCTCGATAAAGATAAAGGAAAAAGTCTAATCTTTAATCCATCGAATTGGGCCGCTTCACCACATCGAAGCAGAATCGCCTAACGTGTTCCAGTGGTGACCGAATCATCCTCCAAAATTTTGCGAAATCGAATCCTAAAGTTATGGGGATACGGCATTCGGTCAATATAATCTGGATACGGCTTATAGCCGATCGTTTTCCTTTGGGTCAGAGGCCAAACCGTCCTCAAGATCAGAGAAATTTGGTCGGCCCAATTGATGCTGTTAGCCGATGGGATACCGGGGTTTGGGCAATTGTGCTCACCAACATCGTGCCCCCCGAGTGCAAAGCCGGCCGGTCGGATTGTCCTAGCCGATGGGTACTGTTGTTGCCACGGTTCGTACCCATTGGCCCTGGGAGCCGGTATCTCAGGTAACGGACCAAACTGCTCTAGGTATGTAACTACCTTATACGGAACTGGGTCCCTGACTTGGAATGGTCCTTGGGGCTTGCAATTCCTATCTAATTCAATCGGCTGAGAAGCCGACTGGGCATAGGAAGTTGTCGATACTGAGGGATCTATTTTTGCCGCGTCAGTATATGCATGGTAATGAGCGACTGGGTTTGGACGAGGATTTGGTGGTGCTAACACGGTGGGTTGGGTCGGCATTAGCGATGGTGCAGGTGTCGACGCTTTGATCGTGCTGGTGTTTGGTGCCACGGAATATACTGGATATGTTGGGAGTGGCTGCAACGGATCCATCAACCCTCCAGATGTCGCCAGCTCTTGTGCAATCGTTTTTACGCTATTTTCTATCATCGGCTTTAAGGTCGAAACCAAAGCCGATGACTGATTAATCAATGCATGATGCACAGATTGCTCGATCATAACAGCATAATTCGCTTGTGCCGGAGATATCGGCCATCGAATTTGACGCAAAGATCTCGCCTCGCGAAGGGTTTAATGTTGGCGGCGCCATCTTCTGCGTGACTCGTCGGGTTTTTCGATAACAACCCAAAGATTAATTCTTCCAAGGTAGCTTTTAGGTCTTCAATCTCCTTGCGCCGCTCGAGTTAAATCGCCCAAGGTAGGGACGACATGGCATCAGCGCCACATCATTTGGTGCGGTGGATTTGCTCGCAATATCTTGTCGATTTGGTGGTCCCACCGGGCGTGCCAAAAATGTGTTGACGTCAAAAACGTGAAGAAGGTTTCTGGGTGCAACACACCGGACGAACACCGGGTTCAAGTATGCGCGAGCGTGCCAATCGATTTGACCCTGCAATCGATAAGGAAATAATCGTAAAATTTAATCAAGCCGATCCTAGGGACAAATCGGCTAAGAATCACGAATCAGCCAGAAGGCCGATTAGAAGGGTAAATAGACTAGTCGATTAAGACTAATCCGAGGGTAAAAGGTAGATCGATTCTGAAAAGGCGATGCGCAACAAGACAGAATAAACCAAACCTGAAGAAGTCAATGACGATCAAACAATCGGCGATCCGCAACTTTATTTGATCGATGTCGACTTACAGAGGAAAGATTACAGTGCTAAAAAGACTAAGAACTACGGAAAGTAAAAACTGGCAGATGTGTTGATTCTTGTTGATGCTTCTTCAAGCAGCCCTGGCACGCCTTATATACCCGCTAGCCGATCCGAGTCTTAATCCAACACGACAACGTAGTCCGAATCGGCTTCGTAGTTTCCTATCTGGACTCTGTTTCCAAATATCATCTGCATTATCCAAAAACTCTTCTGGGGTGCTTCATACTGTATCCAAACTCATGTTTTCCCTGCCGTCTCTGTATCTTACCAAAATTTGGTGCAAACACCGGCTTTGAAGAAGAAGGGGCAGTGGCGGCGGCTCAATTTCGCATGAGAAAGGCCGAATATTTTTGAGGGGCATTGATTCTTAGGAGGCAAGGATGGTGAAACCCGAAGCAATTTGGAAATGGCTTATTCCATCACTTGAATTGCATTCGGCTTGAAGCTTCGGGAGTTTCGGTCATGGCGGTAAGGAAGAAGCTTTGGGGTGTTTAATGAGGAGAAGAGAGAAGAATAGAGGGAAGTTTGGTATTTGCTTGGCAACCACAAAGGTTTCTATTTATAGATGGGAAACCAAGCGGATGAGCCCTCCCTGCTGAGCTTGGTCTCGGTTGTTTCCATGGCGAGATAAGACATGGTTGCACGAAGAAGGCATAGGCGGTGAAGCTCAGCGAGAGATGCGTCGTGGTGAAGGTGGTGACGCGAACGCTGGTGACGCGACGACTCGGAGAGGTTCAATGGAACTGAGCTCGATTGGCTGCGCTGGACTCGGGAGTGCTCCGCTCGTCGCAAGAACAGGAGAAGATGAAGGCGACAAGTGGGGCTGGGTCCACCGATCGCTGAGGTTGGCGCCAAAACTAAATGGTCCCAAAATTGATGGTTCTAGACTCTGATTTTCTTGTGCTACCAAATCATGGTAGAAATTGATCAAACTTTTTGACCATGGTCTTTGATTAGATTTTGATGCCTGGTAAAAATTTGAGGTTAAAATGAGTTACCAAAAAATTGATAATATTCTGACAACAGTGATGGCTCCTAATTACTTATTTCGGATTTTGATTTTTGATTGAGATCAATTGAAGTCTACTATTTTTGAAATTTTGTTTTTCTAAACAATTTGATCTCAGAATGCTGCTGTAAAATTTTCAACTCAAAATATGGTTCCATTATTTTATAAAAATTCTGATATTGCAAATTTCTAGATTTTCAGGGTTTATATTTTTAAATTTGAAAAAGTCTTAAATGACATTATTAATTAATAATATTTTTACCAGAGGTGGATATTGCATTGAGGGTTTCACGATAAATGTTTCAGCTCCATTTGAGTTTTATAAATATTTTATAAATTCTGACAATGCATTGTTTTGATTTAAAAGTTGTCTTTTCATTTTATATCTTCATTTGTTTATGCATAAAATTTCAATTGCTGGCTAAAATGATTTACTTAGATGCTCAGGGTTCTGATGGCAAATTTTATAAATTTTTACTTTTTACATTTTTGCCTTTTCTCCTTTTCATTCTTCATTTCTCATTTGTTTAATTTTTCTTGCAACATGAAAATCCAAGAAAATCCAAATAAAGCAAACAATATTAAGAAAATCCAGAAATATTCACAATCAAATTTAAATATTATACTTCTACTGTTTTAAAATTTTCGGGATGTTACACGTAAGGTGCTCGGCGTCAGCATGGCTACAGCAGCTCTTCTTCTAGCCGCAGTACGTCGGGAAACCTTTCACCAGACATCCCGCCAAGGCGCCACAGGGTTCATGATCGCCTGCAGTATCTATCGGGTGATTCCCGCGCTCACCGGCACGACCAACGTGGCAAAATCCGCCGCCGAGGTAATCCGCGACTCGAGTCCAAAGGCGACCTTCTCCTCGTCGTGCTCTGCTCGACCTATGGTTGTTCAAATTTACTCTAATGACCTTCGTCGAGTGCGCTGGCTGGCTCGGTTCAAGCCTGCCTTAATAGAGCGGTTCGACGGGACCAAGAACCCCGACGAGTTTCTGTTGATATGTATGACTGCCATTTTGGTGGCCGGAGGGGGCGAGGCTGCAATGGCCAACTACCTCCCGACTGTTATGGATGGCACTGCCTGAACCTGGCTCTTCAACCAGAAGCCCGGCTCCTTCCGATCGTGGTGCCAGATCCAGGGTGCCCTCCGCTCCAACTTCCAAAGTTGCTTCGAGCAGCCAGGAAGGGAAAAGGGCCTGGATCGTGTTATCTAGGGCAAGAACGAGCCACTCCGCAACTTCGTGCGACGATTCATCCGCACGAGGAACTTGATACGAACGTCTCTAACGAGGCGGTCATTAAGGCCTGATTATTCTAGCTCCAGGAATGCCGACCCGGGCCCGACTGCTAAGAAGCGAAAGAGGGATCGCAAGAATGGCGGCAGTCGGCCTCACGTGACCGTCACAGCGGATGGCCGGCGTGAGGTGATGGAGGTGCAGGAACGAGACCAGGAAGAGCCCCGACCTCGTCGAGGCCGGCCACGACCTCAACAGGCGCCGTATCGACCCCAAAGGGGAACCGTCGACCTGGGCCCCAGTGAGCCGATGCTCGATCGCAGGATGCCGAGGGCATCCCAGGTTTGATGAAGCGAAGTTCTGCTTGTTTCATAGGGCTCCAGGCCACGACCTGCCTGCGCGGAGGGCTTGGCAGAGCAAGCTGGAAGCCTTTTATGATGGGTGTGGTGAGATGCCCGTGCTCCCGAAGGAAGGCGAGCAACCCAACAAGGTCAATACCAGGACTGACCTCGACGACTTCGACCTAGAATTCCAGCAGGGCGACCGCCGGATCGATGTCATCTTCGGCGGCTCATCAACGTATCAATCCCAACCATCTACCAATCTACCGTCGAGAGGCTCGTCGAGCAGCCCTACCAGTGGGCTGGGGCCATGATCACTTTTTCAGGGTAAGATGCCCCCAAGGTATGGCTAAGGACCTGAAAACCGCCTTGGTCATGACCCCGACCATCAGCAACACCATGGTCGGGCGTGTCATGATCGACGGGGGCAGCTCCCTCAATCTGCTCCAGGTAGGTGCACTCGACCGGATGCAAATTCCCCAATCGACAGTCAAGAATATTATGGTTCCGTTTTTCGGGATCGTTCCTGGGAGTTCGACCACCCCTCTTGGGCAAGTGGTCTTGCCTATTACCTTCGGTGACTCGGACAACTTCCGCACCGAGCTGATCACCTTCGAGGTGATCGAAGGAGATCTCCCGTACAACGCTATCCTCGGAAGACCAACATTGATCAAGTTTATGGCAGCCAACCATTACGACCACCGCTGCATGAAGCTCCCCGGGCCTAATGGTGTCATCATGGTCTGGGGCGATCTCAAGGTGGCGCACGGGTGCGAGACCAAGGCCTTGGCTCTCGCCGGTATGCTGCCCCAACGGAGTCCCGAGGCGACCGCGAAGAGTGCCCGCCAAAAGGCGGTCATCCAACCTGGCGGGGCAATGAAGACAGTTCCGCTCAAAAAAGGTGACTCGACCAGGTGTGTCCACATCTCAGCCGATTTAAGTTCCAAATAGGAACTCGAGCTCATCACCTTCCTCCGCGCCAATAAATGCATATTTGCTTGGGAACCAGCAGACATGCTTGGTGTCCCGAGGGAGGTGGTCGAGCACAGATTGCAAGTGCAGCCCGACTGTCGGCATGTACGCCAGAAGCTGCGTCATTTTTCTCCTGAGAAAGTTGCCATAATCAGGGAGAACCTCGACAAGCTTCTAAAGGTCGGCTTCATTCGTGAGATCGATTACTCCGAATGGTTGGCCAACCCGGTCATCGTGTAGAAGAAGGGCGGGAAGTGATGGATGTGCGTCGACCACACGAGCTTAAATTCGGCGTGCCCGAAAGACAATTTCCCCCTTCCACGCATCGACCAGATCGTCGACTCCACTACGAACGCCAATATGTTTAGCTTCCTGGATGCCTACTCCAGGTATCATCAAATCAAGCTGGCGGTCGAACGACGAGAGTAAGACGTCATTCATCACGCCACTCGGCACCTACTGTTACATGACTATGTCGTTTAGTCTCCGCAACGCCGGCGCGACATTCCAGCGCCTGATGACCAAGACGTTCGACCCTCAGATCGACCGCAACCTCGAGGTCTACATAGACGACATCATTGTCAGGAGCTCCTCCGAAGATAATCACGTTCAAGACCTTGAAGAGATTTTCGCTAACCTGAACAAGCATAGGATCAAGCTTAGTGCAAAGAAATGTGTATTTGGTGCTGCTTCAGGGAAAGTGCTCTAACCTGAACAAGCATAGGATCAAGCTTAGTCCAAAGAAATGTGTATTTGGTGCTGCTTCAGGGAAAGTGCTCGGCTACATGATCAGGGGCTCGGGAGTCGGTCCAAACCCGGAGAAGATCGAGGCAATCGAGAAGATGGCTCCCCTAAGCTTAGTAAGGTAGGTGCAATGCCTCACAGGCCACATGGTTGCCCTCAGCCGGTTCATCTCGTGGCTCGGCGAGAGTGGGTTGTCGTTCTTCAAGGCCTTGCGAAAACAAGGAAATTTGGAGTGGACGCCCAAGGCACAGCGATCCTTCGACGAGCTCAAGGTATACCTCTCAAGTCCATCTTTGCTCACGACTCCACAGCTAGGCGAAAAACTGTTGCTCTACCTCGTGGCCACTGCCTAAGCTGTCAGCACCATCTTGGTGGCCGAGCGGGACGCAAGGCAGCACCCGATCTACTACGTCAGCGAAATTCTTCATAGTCCGAAGGAGCGCTACCCTCAGGTCCAGAAGTTGTTGTACGCCCTCCTCATGGCTTCATGCAAGCTTCGGCACTATTTCCAGGCTCACTCCGTGGTCGTCTCAAGTAACTTCCCTCTCGGGGAGATCTTGAGGAATCCAGAGGCTAGAGGTCGCATCGCTAAGTGGGCCATGGTGATGGCTGTGTTTAACGTTCAGTTTGTGGCACGCACGGCCATCAAGTCGCAAGTGCTTGCTGACTTTGTGGTCGAACAGACATCGCAGCCGGCTCCCGAGCTCGAGGTCGAGCAGGGCATGTACTTTGATGGCTCTAGGTCCTTCAAGCGCTCGAAGGCTGGGATCCTGGTTCTCACCCTCTGGGGCAGAAACTGAGGTACGTAGTTCATTTTGGATTTTCGACAACCAATAACGCCACCGAATATGAAGCTCTCCTGGCGTGACTTCGAGCTTGTAAGGCGCTGGGTGTGCGCCGGTTGATCGTAAAGAGTGATCTCAGCTCGTCATCAACCAGTTCAACAAAGGCTACCATTGCTCGGAGGATTCCATGATCAAATACCTCGCCGAAGTGCGCAAGATGGAGAAGTGGTTTCAAATCCTGGAAATCAAGCATGTTCCCAGGAAGGACAACTCTAGCGCCAACTTCCTCTTCAAGCTCGAGTCGTCCGACGATGAGATCCCTCTGGACGTCTTCCTAGAGACCTTGGCGAGGCCTTCAATTACCGACCAAGAGGTTTCGGTCGCCCTTATCGAAGGTATTCCCTCATGGGCTGAACCAATCCACAACTTTCTCGCACAGGGTGAACTCCTGTCCGATCCAGCTGAGAGGAGTAGGATCAAGCATCGAGCGAGTTCATACAAGCTCATAGACAGTAAACTTTACTGTCGGAATGTTTCTGGAGTCCTGACGAGATGCGTCACCACAGAGGAAGGTAAATACCTGTTACATGACATCCACTCTGGCCTCTGTTGAGCACATTCTTCTTTCAGGACGATGGTTGGTAAGGCCTTCTGTATGGGGTTCTATTGGCCAACGGTGCTTCAGGATGCTCGCAACATCGTCCGCGCCTGTCGAGCCTGCCAATTCCATGCTCGAAAGTCGCATCAACCTGCCTATGCACTCCAGACCATTCCGCTCACCTGGCCCTTCTCGACCTGAGGGCTAGACATCCTCAGCCCATTCCCTCAAGCGGTCGGCGGGAAGAAGTTCTTGTTTGTCGCTATTGATACCTTCACCAAGTGGATCGAGGCTGAACCCGTTTCGACCATCACGGCTCGTGCGGCTGTCAAGTTTTTCCGCTTGTTTGTAGTCACAAGGTATGGAGTTCCATGCAGAATTATTACTGACAATGGAACGCAGTTTACTAGTGAATTGTTCCAGGAATATTGCGAAGATATTGGCACCAAAGTATGTTATGCTTCGGTAAGCCATCCGCAAAGCAATGGAGCAGTAGAACGCGCCAACGGACAGATCGTTCAAGGCGTCAAGAAACGAGTATCCGATGAGCTCGAACGACATGGCAACACCTGGGTGGACGAACTTCCCACCGTCTTATGGTCTATTCGTACCACGGTCAGCTAATCCTTCTAGTGTCCGATAATACAGCTCATCTTCCATCAAGACATATTTCAATGCCTGCTGTCGAACCTTTCGTGCAGTAGGTCTGGATGGGTCCGTCAGGTAAGCTTTTATTTCTGTTCTCCAATCGGCGATGTTGACACACAGCACTGTTTTGTCGATTGAGTCTAATATCTTACATCGGCTATCTTCTCTGTAGCCTGATGCAGCTTGGGCTAACGTATTGGCTATATTGTTCAACTCTCGGGGCACATGGCTGATAGAAAATGAAGTAAATGTCTCTATAGTGTTATAGCAATGCTCCAAATATTTGCCTAATACTTCGTCGTTGCATCGGAACTCCCCTTTTACTTGTTGAACGATTAACAATGAATCTCCGAATGCTTCTACATCGCTTACTCCGATACTTTCTAACAATCCAAGTCCCTTGAGTAATGCTTCGTATTCAGCTTGGTTATTGGAGCATCGGCTATTAAGCCGATATGCAAATTCGGTGCTATACCCTTTTGGTGAAATCAGCACAACACCTATTCCGCTCCCCTCTTGGCAAACTGACCCATCGAAATATAGCCGCCAAGGGGCCACATCGACCATTCCTGCCGTGGTATCATGTCCTGTAATGAAATCGGCTACTGCTTGGCCTTTAACTGCTTTGGCCGATTCATATTGTAGATCGAACTCAGTCAAGGCGCACGCCCACTTCCCGAGTCGTCCTCTCAAAATCGGCGCAGATAAGATATATTTGATGACATCGGTTTTGCATACTATTATACAAGTTGATGCCAGTATGTAATGTCTTAACTTGGTGCAGGCGAAATACAATGATAGACATAGCTTTTCTATATAAGGGTACCTGATTTCAGTCTCCAATAGTCGTCGGCTGAGATAAAATATTACGCGCTCTTTGCCATCGATCTCCTGCGCCAATACGGCTCCGATGGTTTCCTTTTCAGCCGACACGTATAATTTGAAGGAATCCTTACGTAGTGCGGCCAGGACTGGTGGCGATGCCATGTATTTCTTGATTTCTTCAAAAGCTTTTTGCTGATCGGCTCCCCACACGAACTCCTGATGATCTTTCAACTTCAATAATGGCGTAAAGCTTGATCCTACGCATGATTCGAGATAAATCGTCGTAAGTAGTTAATTTTGCCGATCAATTTTTGTAGTTCATTCTTGCATGTTGGCGGCTTGGTGTTTGCTATGGCATTGACCCTTGTATGGCTGACTTCGATACCCCTTTGATGCACCATGAAACCGAGAAACTGACCAGCCGACACGCCAAATGCGCACTTCAAGGGATTCATCTTTAAACCATGAGCTCTTGTATTTTGAAATACTTTTTCTAAATCGGCTAAGTGTTGCCAGTCCTCCTTGGATTTGACAACTACGTCGTCGATGTAAATTTCAACGATATGTCCGATTAGATTGTGAAAGATTAAATTCATGGCACGTTGATAAGTGGCGCCTGCATTTTTCAAGCCGAATGTCATTACGGGCCACTCATATAACCCTAACGCGCCGGGGCATCTGAAGGCCGTTTGGGGACATCGGCCGCCATAAATATCTGGTTATATCCAAAGCATTTCCATCAAGAAAGCTAATGATCTTGTTACCCGAGGCACATCGATAAGCATGTCGGCTATAGGCATCGGATATTCATCCTTTGGCGTGGCTTTATTCAAATCCCTGAAATCTACGCACACCCGAAGCTTACCATTTTTCTTCATGACAGGAACAATGTTGGACACCCATTCGGCATATCGGCAAGGCCTTATAAACTTGGCTTCCAGTAACCTTTCAATCTCTTCTTTTATTACATTATACAATTCGGATTAAAACGACGAGGAGGTTGCTTATATGGCCGATACCGGCTTAATAGGCGTACCGATGTTCAACTAGTTGTCGGCTTAACCCAGGCATCTCATAGTATTCCCAAGCAAAGCAATCCCTGTATTTTCTAAGTATTTTGACCAACTTATCTTTATATTCTAAGCCTAAACTTGCGCTTATAAAAGTTGGTCTCTTTCTATCACCTTCTCCTATATCAACTTCTTCAAGCATATCGGCTGAAGTGAAACCTTGTCCCAATTTTTCGTTTTGAAAGTCCTCAATAGCTTCACATGAGTTTATCGTTTGCCGATAGCTCCTTGCTTTGTCCTGTAGAATTTGAATCATTTTTGACCCCATCTTCTCAAAATTTCAGCCGCCCGATCAAAGGTGCCTGGTCTGGCACTAATCGGCGTAAAGCCTGTCTTTCCAATGCTGATGAAATCACAATCGTCCAGAGCCTTACCTGATATGCACTCTGCTTCTTCATGTGGCCAATTTGCATCGGAGCTGGCCATAGCAATATGAGCCGATGTATCGGCTGAGACGACTTCGACTTCATCTCCGTTCCACTGGATAAGCAATTGGTGCATGGTAGAGGGTATACAGCAGTTAGCGTGTATCCAATCTCGTCCTAGAAGCACACTGTAGTTCCCCTTTGCTTCAACCACAAAGAATGCAGTCGGCAAGGTTTTATTGCCGACGGTCAATTCCGTTACCATCACTCCTTTGGCTTCAGTGGGGTCACCTGTGAAGTCGTTTAATACCATGTTTGTTTTGATCAAGTCTTCATTGGCAGCACGGCTTCATTCGTCCTGGAGCTGGGCCAGGGCGCTCTTCGCCGTCTTGGTTGCCCGCCCCAACTTCTCCTCGAGCTCGGTGACTTTAGCCTCGAGCTCAGTGGAGGCCTTCGTCGGGACGGCCGCCTGATCTGTAGCTGCCTTCATCATCTCCGCCGCCTTGGCTCGTTCGGCTTCGAGCGCTTTGGCCGACCGCGCGAGCTCCTCCTCCACGGCCTTGTACACATGGTCGCGTTCGGTGTTGATGGCCTGGTCGAGTTCCGTTGCGTGGGTGGCCTCGAGCACCTTTATCGTCTAGCGGAGGGTGGTAAGCTCGGCAGAGTGGGTCGTCGCTTTGCGCCCAGCCTCCTCTTGCTCGATCACCAGGGTTTCGATAAGCCTGAACCATTGCCTCTCTCGCTCCTCCACCAAGTCCAGGAAGATCTTCAGTGCGTCGGAGTGCGTCTGAAGACCTTGTAGTCCTTGGGCGACGAGTTTGATGCCCTATGGAATCCGGAAGAAACGCAGTCTTTGTCAAAAAGGATTGAGCTAAGATCCAACCAGAGCAAGAGAAAGCTTCGTACCTGGCTAAGTCGGCCCTCGAAGTTCACACGATGAGGTTCAATGGGTCTGTTGCCTGACGCCTCGGGCGCGGTGTTGTCCTCTGCCGCTGCTGGCGGTGACCTCGTCTTGGCTACCGTGATGGTCGGGGCGACCGCAGCAGGTGTGGCTCGGGTAGCCTCAGCCTCTGTGGCAGAGGCGTCCTGGGCATCATCCTCCACAGCAGCCTCGGCTGGGCTAGCATCAGCTTCAGCTGCCACGGTGTCATCGGCATCGTCTTCGTCGGCCGCGTGCGAAGCCTCGTCCTCGACCGGATCGTCAAGCTCCTGCTCAGACTTGCCAGCCACGACCCAACTTCGTGGGCCCACCGGGGCACGACTCTAGCCTGCCTGCCGGCGGGGCACCAGCTCGTAGGAGGCCTCTTCCTCGGACTCGGACTCTCCCTGGACAACATCCATTGTCAAGATGGGCAAGTGTTGAGCTCGAGCGCTCAAAGTCTGTGATAAGAAACGACCGCTATGCTAAATGCGGAAAGGAAGTCGTGCAGTTGAAGGGATAGTGGCATACCTAAACCACCAGCCTCCACTTCGCGGGGGGGGGGGGGGTTGGAGAGGACCTCGGTGTCCCGAGGGTGAGGGGGCATTCCTCCTTCGGGTGCCCCGAGCTGGAGACCTCGGATCCAGCGGTGGCTCCGGGTTGCCCACGGCAGAAGACCTGGGACTCCGAGGTCGGGGCCCTTGGGTCATCGTGGGGCTCGAAGTCCTGGCGACGACCGCAGCTCTTTGCTGTTGCAAGAAGAAAGGTATGCCAGAAAGCGGAGAGGCACGAACAAGAGCTCGGGGGCTTGACCTGGAGAAAGCTTACCGTTGCACGGTCGCCCCATTCAAGGTGTTGTTTCTTCAAGCCCCTGCCGCCTGCGCCATTTGGGGTAACCACTTGCCCACCTTTTTGACCTTATTTGCCCCGGGCAGCGGCAGCATCCTCTTCGCCGTCTGGAACAACTTTTTGTTGTCCTGTGAAACATATTCAAGAGATCAAGGAAAGCCCTAAGCTTTTGCGAGCTAAGACTTCACTCAAGATGGCTTACCTCAGCTCTTCGGCGTAGCACATTCTTCGGGACAGGGTCATCGATTGTGTAGTCGTGCGCCGCCTTCCCGAACATCTCGGTCATCCTAGCCGCAATCCAGGACTCCTTCGGCGCTGTTGGGGGTACAAGGTCATCAAAGAAGCCCAAAGATCAACCTCAAGCAAGCTTCAGGATAGGAAGGCTTACCAGATGTTCCTTTGCAGGTAAGGTCGTCACATCTTTTGATCTCGTAGAACGGGTACTCCCTCTTCCGCAGAGGGAACACCCGGCCCCGAAGAAGTCATTGGCGATGGCCTGCCTGGTGAGGCCACGCGTAGCACAGATGTGGATGGTGGCGATGGCCTCTTGGTCGACCTCCAGGTCGTCTGCCTCTGTCGTCTGCCTCTTGTCGGTGATGGGCATTCCGTCGTATGCCAGCGCGCCATCTTCACCCCTCTTCAAGTAGAATCACCGCTCGGTCCACGGGCCGAAGGAGTCCCGAGAGCAGATTTTGGGGAAGGACCAAGGAAGCCCTGCCCGCAGCCAGAAGTAGAAGCATCCGACCACGGGGTCCTTCCTGGTGCGGAACAAGGAGAAGGAGCGGAAGAAAAGAGAGGGGGTGGGAAGGATCCCAAGGAACCCCTCGCACAGATGGGAGAAGATGGAAAGGAGAAGGATAGAATTCAGCACCAGGTTGATGAGTTCGATCTTACATTGGGCGAGAACTGCCGCTAGGAAGTCACTCTCTGGTGTTCGCAGGCCGAAGAGCATGTAATGCTCGGTACTGATGAGCTCGTCATCCCATAGCTGCGGCTCGGTCTCTCTGCCCAGCAGTTGCCACGTTGCTGGGTCTAGCAACCCTAGGCTCTCAAGCTCCTTCATCCTCACCGCTGACAGAGAGCTTTTTTCGAGCTTGGCCATGGCGATCGGGGGGTGTTTGGTCTCAAGAAGAAGAAGGGCTCGAGCAGAAGGTTGGGAGGCGAAGAATGCAGGAAGGTTGAGAGTTTTTCGAAGTTGCTATAGGCTCGGGTTTTATAAGCCCTGTTCGTTGCTAGCCGGAGGTTAAGGCATCTCAAAAGGCGTGCCGGTGGCGATTTGACAGGTGCAGTTAAGGATTGAGCGATGGGATCGAGGCGTTACAGGCGGTTCCGCTGCTCGATCGTGTCCATACCAGAATTTTGAAGTCCAAGGGGTGCCAGGTGTAGCAACGCTGAAGCCCTTTCATTGGTCTCCACCCAATCTCAACCTTGAGCTCAAGGCGAGCAGAAGACCACCCCTTCGTCCATATCGTGAGGCTCGAGGTCGTTCCCGGTATCTTACACGACCTTGAGCCTCGCGGGCTAGCTGACGAGGACTGAGAAATCTTTATCAGGTCAAAGGCATTGTCAACAGGGCCCCTAGCTCGGGGTTGGGCCGCAAACTCTCCGATCACGACCTGGGCTGTGCGGGCCCCCACGACCTCGGGCTCGGGTGGCAAGGATTCAACTCCCGCACGACCTCGATCTTGGTTTCAAGACGTGCGCTTACTCGACAGTTACCAAGACCTTGAAATGCCAGAGTTAAGGCAGGTGTGGGAAGCAGATGCGGGACGGTCACGACCCACCTTCAGTGCGCATCATGCCACTACCTCGGGAATTTCTCCTGACCATTTTTGGTAACCGCCGGGAGAGATATAAAACCCCCTGAGACAGATCGGGATAGGGGGCTATTCCAGCGATAAGGCAATAGACTCCACCAGCGTAGGATTCACCAGAGCTCAGGCTAGGTAGCAAACAATTGTACTCAAGCATAGTAAATTCCTTGCCCCCGGGCAAGACTGGAGCGAGCTTTTAACTTAACAGGGGCTCGAACCAGTATAACTCTCTGTGTCCCGCTCATTTTACTCTTTCCTCGACCAACGAAGTAGCGCTCGAATTCCCTCGGTAAGCGGAGCTCGTTTTGGGTCCTGCATTCACACTAACCTCTTCACTCATTTGCGGTCAGGCGATCCCGATCATCGACATGCATGTTATTTCTTCAATGCGATCTCCTGTAAAGTTATTGACCCGATGTGCTAGACAACTTATAGAGTGAGGTGGTGCAGACTTTGTGTCAGCTTAAGATGCATTTCCCACCATTGTTCTTCGACGTCATGGTCCACCTTGTTGTTCACCTTGTCAGAGAGATTAAAATTTGTGGACCCACATTCCTACGTTACAAGTATCCGTTCGAGAGGTACATGGGCATATTAAAGTCCTACGTGATGAATCGGTCGAAGTCTGAGGGTAGTATTATTGAAGGTTATAGGATTGAAGCGGTTATTAAGTTCTGCATGGACAAATCTCGGGATAAGACAAGCAATCAGTGTTCCTATATCTCGCCACGAGGGCAGACTTGCTAACAAAGGAAACATTGGGTCGAAACTAAATAGGCCACTGTTTGATATGTATTGCAAAGCACATCTGATAGTCTTGCAGCATAGCACAAAAGTTGTAGGGTACATCTAGTAGCACAAGTTGATATTACGGGAAGAGAATCCACATATGGATGAGCTTTCCATCACGCGAGAACACAACGATAGATTTCTCATGTCGTTTAAAGAAAAGGTGGAGGTCTCCGTAGGTGAGAATGTAAAATGATTGGCTAACAGATCTAGATTTAATGTATAGACATGTCAAGGGTACAATATTAATGGGTACACCTTTTACTCTGAAAGTCAGGATGCCAAGAGTACTGTTCAAAATAGTGGTGTAAGCATAGATGCTTTGTCCGATGAACATCACTCGAAAGGAGGATCCTCAACGGCAGTGAACTCGTACTATAGGATGATCGAAGAAATTTGGGAGCTTGATTATAGAATATACCAAGTTTCATTGTTCCGATATAAGTGGGTGGGACTTCCACATAGAATGAAGGTCGACAAGAATGGTTTTACTCTTGTGGATCTTAATAGACTCGCCTACAAAAATGACCCATTCATTCTTGTGAAGCAAGCAAATCAAGTCTTCTACGTGTGTGATCCAACCAATCCAAGATTACACGTCGTTCTACATAGCAAGCGGCGGATCGTTGGTGTTGAAAATATCGTAGATGAAGAAAAATACAACCAATTCAATTAAATACCTCCGTTTGCGGATGGGGCCTATCTTAGTGGTGATGACAAAATACATGGAACAAATTACATGCGTGTAGATCACCAGGAAGGGTTGTACCGTAAATGAATGTACTATTGTAATATTTGTTTGTTTTATTATGCTGTTTATTTGGTTTAACGGCCATTATAGTTTAACAAATCCATTTTATTGTGTCTTTTATTTGGGTAAAGTTGTAAGGTCATCATCTCTCATGGAACATTGTGAAATATTTGAAATCTACTTACTAGCTGCTCATTCGTAACAATTCTCTTATTCAAAAGATTTTAGAAAGACCAACTAATCCAAAGTTATTTCATTTTGAAAGTAGCCGAAAAACTAATCTTGACACATGTAGGTCTCATATTCTACCATTATGTGATTTTGGTCATTTAAATATTCTTTGTGCCTACTAACCGCATTGTCCCATATATTTTCGAAGGAAATTCCTTTTGACTTTTTTCTTTTTGGAAAAGCTTCTAACTAGTCAAAAGTTTATATCTAGAAATTTTGAAAAAACCTAGACATTATTTCGAAAAGTTTTGACTTTTCCGGTCTTTAAGCAAAAATCATGCCTACAAAGTGAATTTTTGCATCTGTTTTCAGTGTTAACTCTTATTTAGAAAATTCTTTTTTGAAAAGACTTATAGTATCCCCAAGTATGTTACTACAAAATTTAAAATAATTACAACTATATTTGCAAAAGTTATGACCATTTTACTCTTTGATGAATTAATTCTGAAAATTCAGACTTCATCGTGCTTTGTCTGGAAACCCAATAGTGATAGTCATATTTCTATCAGTTTTTACTCAAACAGATAGTGATATTTCTCCATTTGTCTCGGTTTTATTTCCAAACAGATATGATTACCACATGTGTTTGTATCGTTTACAGATAGAACCGACACAGGTAACTGACACAGTTATTTGTCTCTTGATATAGTTGGCATAACCTACATTTGTATTAGTTTTGTTTAGAAACCGACACAAATTAGCTTTAAATCTGTATCATTTTGAATATAAAACTGACATAGATAATTTTGTAGTTGTATCAGTTGGACTATAAAACCGACACAGATAATTTTATAGTTGTATCGGTTTACAGATAGAACCGACATAGATAACTTTATTTTTGTATCAGTTCGTATGGAAGACCGACATGGTTATTTGTCTCTTATATTTGAATCCTGCCGAGATATCTTTGCAAGGTCGATAATTTTCTCTTCAAGATTGCCACATCTCTTTTTGCGAGATGGTGGAATTTTCCCATCTTTTCTTCTGCTCTTAAGTCTCCAAATTGAGAAATCAATTTTCGTAATCGCCCAATTCATTAACATACTGCCGAACCACTGTTTATTAACATAATGACCACGCGCCCTTATTGCAGCTAATGCAACTAAGTCTGCTGCTTTTTGTTTGGTACCAACAATTAAGAAGCTTTTTCCCTGACTTGCTACATCAAAAACTAAATCACAAGCTTCTGATAAAAAGCAATCCATTCTAGCGAGGTTAGCCATAACCAACATTTGTATCAGTTTTGTTTAGAAACTGACACAAATTAGCTTTAAATCTGTATCGGTTTTAATATAAAACCGACACACATAACTTTATAGTTGTATAGGTTGGAATATAAAACTGATACAGACAACTTTATATTTGTATCAGTTTACAGATAGAACTAACACAAATAACTTTATTTTTCTATCGGTTCATATGGAAAACCAACACGATTATTTTTCTGTTGATATAGTCAGCATAACCTACATTTGTATATAGTTATATCGGTTCGAATATAAATAGACACAGATAACTTTATTTTGTGTCAGTTCATATGAAAAACCAACACGGTTAGTTGTCTGTTGATATAGTTGGCATAACCTACATTTGTATATAGTTGCATCGGTTGGAATATAAAACCGACACAGATAACTTTTTTTGTATTGGTTCATATGGAAAACCGACACGGCATAACTATATTTATATCAGTTTAATTTAGAAACTGACACAAATTAGCTTTAAATCTGTATCGGTTCGAATATGGAAAACTGACATGGTTATTTTTCTGTTGTGTCGGTTCCGAGGAGAAACCGACAGAGGTAAAAAGTGCCGACACAATAATCGCCCACTCACTTCAACATTTCGGCAAAGCTCACGAGCGCCACCAGCTTCTGCACGCTCCGTCCAAACCCTAGCTTATCTTGCTCCAGTGCTACTGGCGCGCTCGGTCGCCTCCTACTCCAGCGCCACCTGCGCGCTCTGGCGCCACCCACAGTGGTCGCCTCCCCCCCAGCGGCTTCACCCACCGATGGCTCGACCTCCCTGAGCAGCTTCACCCACCGGTGGCTGGACCTCCACCCATCGGCGGCTCGACCTCCAAGAACCGACGGCTGGACCTCCCCTACACCAATCCCATCGACCTCCCCTGCAATCTTGAGTACTCCTTACCTGCAAAACTCGTACACCACATCTTTTTCGGAATTGCTAGGAGCCGGACGTCTGATTTTTTCAGACGCTGCAACATTTTTTTTATATGCGTGAAACATTTTTTCCTATGCATGAAACATTTTTCTTTGATAACAGTAGAAATGTACGCATGAAAAAAATGTTGCAGATGTTGGAAAAAAATGTTGCAGATGTTGGAAAAAAAATGTTGCGGCGAGTGTCCTACGAAACATTCCTGGAATCGGACGTGCAGCTCCTAGTTCTCCCCCCATCTTTTTTTCTTGACTACTTTTGAATGCCCATTTCATTCATTTGTGTTTGTTGAATGGGGCAAGGGAAACAAGAATAAAATTATTGCAAATGATAGGAAGAAAGGGGAAAAGGAAACAATGAAATTTAGTAAATGATACATGTATCATGCATTAAGTTTCAATAGACTAGTGCTTGCAGGTTGCAACCACCTTTGGGTGAATCTGGAGAAACCTCATCCTAATTATTCTTCAATACTTGTATCAAGAGCTAAAACTTTTTCTTCGGAAGCTGGCACCTTTGTTTCAGAAACCAATGAGCACAGTTGCTTGTGAGTGTAAAGCCTTTTCTTCAGTAGCAGTAGGCAAGCAAGTAGGTTTAGTGGCTGATCCTTTGAATATATTAAGGCACTAAGATGTCATATAAACTAGGCTGAGTTGCGCGCGATGCCGCGCCGGTGAAAAAATTTGACACAAATTTTTCTGGCAAAAAAACGTAATTCCAGTCTATTGTGTCGAAAGAACCGGCACCCGTGTTGAATCTACAGAATTACGGGGTATTTTTGCAAAATAACTGGCGAAAGGACTTGTTCGTGATCTGTAAAAATATCTCTTTTGATGAATTACTTGGAAAATATTGGAGACCGAGCTGGAAAACCGAGGTGGGAAAATAGTCTAGAGGAAAAACGGCGAAAAATTATGAGAGACGACATCCTTCTTTTGTCGAGCCTAACACTCTACGCGTTCACCAAGTAATAATACATGTTTAGAAAAATATCAGAGATCAAGATGGAAAATCGAGCCATGGAAAGAGTCTAGAGATAGAGCTGCACACATATTTCTGGTGGCGAAAACATTTTTCCCGGGAAAAACGGAGAAAGGACCTAGACGTAAGGAGTAAGGGCCTGTTTGTTACGTTTTTGGACCTATCCGCTATCCTGAAAAATTAGAAAAGGACTTGTTCGCGATTTGGATTTAACGGGAGCTTTTTTCCATAAAATAGCGCGCGAGGGACCCAAACGCGTTGAAGGAAAAAATATCTTCCCCTCACAAAAAATCGCGAAGGACCTATTCGTAATCTATAGGGATCTATTCGTAATTTGAAAAAATGGAGGGGCTTTTTTGCGAATGCGCCTAGTGGGACACGTGGGCGCGCTCTCCATGCGGGGAATCCAGGTGCCATTATATGGTTAATATGCACACTCGGTGAAACATGGAGGATGCCAAGAAATTATCACCTGTGTAGCCTGTAATGATGTAGTCCCTACTCGGCCTGCAGAAAAACAACAATGTAATGACAATAACTATACCAATATCTTGCACAGTGTGCCCCAATTTAACTGATGTATCAGCTTCTCACTAAATCCATATCATTGTTAAAAAGGAATATTATTAAATAATGTTGCCAAATTAAAACTACATGCATATACAACATTTTTTTGCTAAATGATAATAATGAAATTTCTGGTTTGCATATTGAGTTTATTTTCGGCATATTACTTTTATTTTTTTATCTCAGCATGATGTCAGAGTTTAGGTTGCATAACCTACGTCTCCCCTTCGAGAGTACTTATTTATAAATATGCTGGAATGTCATATTTATAAGCGATCAGTTTCAAATTGTCCACATTCTTTAGACAGTTTGAGGATATGTGGATCGGGCAAGTTTTTGAGTTGTTGTACATCTCCAGAGTAGATTTCGGTAGCGTCTCCCTAGTGTTCTCCAAATACACACCCCTCTTGACCTATTATTGAGACGTGTACCTGGAGAACAGTGGGGAGATGCTACCGAAATTTTCTCTGGAGTTGTACAACGGCTTAGAAACTTACCCAAACCACATATCCTCGAATGGGATTAGGACCTAACCTATTTAGAAATTAGGAGTCATCGTTGGTATGTATGGAGTATAGGTCAACAGATAGACTTTTCTTGAAGATCATTCGTTTATCTATTACTCTACTGCAATATTCAGCTATTGCTTTACATGATTTATTGTCAAGTTCACATAATAGCTATGAATTGCTTACTCTCATGTTAAATATATGACCATGTCAGATAAGAAAATTCAAAATGTCGCAATTAAAGAGCATCGGCTCATCGCTAGACAGAGTAGAAGGTGCTCCTGAGGGGCCGAGCTAAGTTGCAAAAGTTGAGGGGCTGAGTAAGGTGAGGAAGGCACGAGGACCGAATAAAGGGGTCACAGGGAGAACACCGTAGGTTCTCCACTTCAATGCCACAAGGGTTTGCACTGGTCCTCCCAAGTACAAAGGACGATACCAGTCATTCCTCAGCCATTGATGAGGGAGAGAGTTCCCATGATGGTTAAGGATTGGAGAAAGGAAGTCAATGCTGAGCAGAAGAATTGGTTATGGGACGAGGTTAAGGGCAAATGGATTATAGAAGAGGAAGATGAAAACAATGCAAGGCGGTACGCCTTAAAGAGGATGGGTGTGACTCTGAGGCACATCAGGGTCTTCATGCACAGTGAGTACATGCTGAATGGCCGTACACCATTCGAGAGATATCCGTTTGTAACTCTCGGAGTTTGGGAGGAGTTCACGCAGATTAAGAGAACGCCTGAGGCAGGGGAGTTGAGAGAGAAGAACATTGCTCTCCAGAGACAGAACACCCATGTGCACCACCTGCTTCAGGCGGATATGAAGCGAAGAACGCAGAGTTGATGCAACTAGCTGAGGAGTGCATGAACTCTGAGACAGCGATGCCTTACTCCCACATATGTGAGGAGCGGGCCCACAACTGGGTATTAGCGAGGACAAAGAAAACCGCGGACAGGCAACTCATAGTTCCAAACCCCACTAACGTGCACGTCGTCTCCACCATCATAAGACATCTAACTTAGTACATTGTAGTTGATCCTTCCTATTGTATTTTAGATCTAATTTGTACTCACTTCTTGCAGGAGGAGTGTCGTGCCCCGAATTTGCAAATCCGGACACTCTGTGTATTCAGCACTAGTCCAGGATCGCGCTAGTGCATACATGCTAAACAGGGTTAAAGCATCACATCATACACAGTGTAAATAACAAATAAGTACTTCGAGCACATATATAAACGAGTTGTACGACCTTATGGTCCCTTACAATAGTTTGCCACGCAGGGCTTACATTATTCAGAGTAAACAGTAAACAACAGAGGAAAGTAAATTTTATGGTGATCGATCCATCGCCACAGACACTCTGACAGAGGCTTGCTCCCTAGTTCCCTGGCTCTTCGACGTACTCCTCTTCATATGCTGGTGTAGTCTCTTCTTCTGGTAAATTTTGTCCGCAAGGGTGAGTACACACCGTACTCAACAAGTCATGCACAAAATGCAGTTCTAATACTACATGCATGGCTTGTTACAAAGGAATGGCCTTACTGGTTATTTTGCTTTTGCATCAATATTTTAAACTAATATTTAATTAGATCGAAAGCATCAAAACCATGTAATCATTATATATCTCAAATTGTTTTTCCACATTGTTTTGGACACACAGTCCCTAATCAACTTTCATCATTATCCTGGCACACAGCCTTCCACCCCATTTTATTTTTAGAACACTAACCCTTGACTGTAATCCCCGAGCATTGTCCAGTATCGTGGACTCGGCTATTCTAATAGTTTTTTCACTCTGCAGAGGTTGTACACTTTACCCACAAGATACAGTCGCACACCACAAAGGCGATTAACCGTAACAAAGTTTTTCAGAGATGTCTATCTTAGCCTAAGAACCTCTCCGTGTTGCCTTCACTATCACTTCCCTCACTCAGAGCCGAAGTATAGGACCAACGAACACCGTTGGATAGGGTACCAAGCCGAAGCACAGGCACGCTCCCCCGTACAGTTACTCCCATGTAACTGCCACCCCGAGGTATCAAAGGTAAGACAGCAGAATCCTACTAAACTAGGTCTTCCCATTTAGACATGTAGTTGTACGAGAGACTCAGGTCAAAGGCTTGCAAGGTGAAGTCCTTAACTGACCAAGGAAATACTTCCTTCTCTCACATTTTTGGCACACAGCCCACACAACACTCAACCCACCCTCAGTTGCCACACAGGCCCACCTGGCACAAAGCCTCGGTCCACTTGCCCCAATCTAAATCAATTCCACCCCAAGTTATTTAACGGTGCAACACATGCCCGTAATCATCTTTCATGTAGAACCACACAGGTCTCTACATTCTAGTTTCAATACCAACATCATTCCACCTTTTATCAAAATGCATTCACTATTCTTTAGTCAATGTTACTTTTCTAATCCAAATAGAATTGTTCACGTTATAAGCATAGCTAAGCAACTCTTCACGGTCTAGCCTCCCGTGTTGGCACAATATTATTAACCAACTAATATTACCAAACTTAGGTTATCAAAGGAATCATGGCATACAAATATTGTTAACAAGGTGGCAATAACAATTAGGTTATCTAGCTAATTCACCAAAATATTTAAGTCCATTTTTAGTTGAATTAGCATGCATAGTTTGAAACAAAAATATATTTCAAAATTTAGGAGCAACATGGTCAAAGCATAACTTGCCTTTGAAAAGTTGCTGGTCTTGATCCGAAGTTGGTTCTTGTGCTGGAAATCCCCCCTCGAAACTCTCCGTCAAATCAACGTCTACTCAAAACAATTATACACACAATTAATATATTTTACGGAGAATAAAATCAACTCTAAAAATTTAATATAATTCACCAATAAATAGATCTTGATTTTAAAAATTTTTAAAAATTGGAATCACTCAAATCGGAGTTAAAACGCAAAAGTTATAGCCATTTGAAGTCTGAAAATAAATCAAAATGAATAATCCGAATTTCTTTATTTACTTTTATACTAAAAATTCAGAATTATGACGTCAGCATGGCTAATAATGACGTCAGCACCGAAACCGTTTTCAACCGAATATATTTATTTATTTTTTTATTATTTCAAAATTATTTATGACGTCACTGCTGACGTCATCATCTACTGTGCGACTGTCAAGTGGGCCCCACTGATGATGTCACTGCTGATGTAAGCATGACACATGTCATGATCTAGTCATGACACGTGGCGATGAACTATCAACCGAGAGGTTGATCTAATCTTGACTGTCCGATTCGAAACGAACGGCCACGATCAACGCGACGCTTCGGTTCTAAATCCTAATACGTGGCTTCACCGTGACCATCAGATCACGATCGGACGGCTGGCATTCATCCGGGTGACATCAACAGCCACCGACGGTTCTGGTGCCTCGATTTCTACGCAACACGCGTCATCATGGGACTGGCCCGGCGCGTGGCGAAATCCGATCTATTCATTCAAATTCGGACGGTCCGGATTGAATCTCAATTCACGCGGCGCGACAGCTGACGTGGCCACCCCGGTGCACGACACGCGGCGGCCCGGCAACCATCGGATCTAGATCTAACGGTCAACATGAATCAACACGTTTCTACACCGAGCAATCTAGACCGTTGATTAGATCTAACAGCTCAGATATGATAATGAAGTTTACTATTGGATCAAAACGTGGCTTAATCTAACCCATTCACCACAGATCTAACGGCTACGGTCTGGTGCTACCTAGCACACGTGGTCAATCCCGCTGCGGGCACGTGACGAAATCTAGACCGTTCATTCCATGAATCTACGGCTAATATTATTTAAAGTAAATCTACACTAAATAATCTGGTTCGTTCATCCTAATCCTACGGCTATGAGGTAAAGATGAGACTTACTGTTGATGCGCCGATGTGGATGAATCGAGAACGTTGCTTGAGGATTGAATGGCTGTTAAAGCTCCAAATCTCGGTGATGGCGCAGCGAAGGCAAATGACCGGAGCTAGGGAAGACGACCACACGCGCGGCGTTTGGACGCAGTTCCGGCGATGTGAAGTAGCGGTCCAGACGCGCCGCAACACGAGGAGCTCGGAGATGACCTCGGTGCACGGCGAAAAGGCTCAACGTTAGCGGAAATGCAAGAAAACCGAAGCACGGTGCACAACCAACTCCGGCGAGCGATTGCAGGCGAACGGCGGCGAACTACGGTGCGAGCAACGGGGCAAAATGAGCGCAAAGCGAAGAGCTTTCCCGCAGAGTGCTCCACGGGCTTTATAGCCTCGGCGTGCGTGCCCAAACGGCGACTCAATGCGCCGGTTACGAAGCTCAAACGACGACGGTAGCGGCGGCAGCGGCGGCGGAGGTAACCGACGGGCGACGTGGATCTATCCCAACCGTCCACGCGATGGCGATCGAGCGACTCGGGGCGGTGAAACGGCGTGAAGGATTCTCAGCCGTGCGATCAAGATCGCACGACCGGTGTGAAACGGCGTTAGGGTTCCAATCAGCGTGGGCTGGGCGACGGCACAGTAACGGGCCGGCCCAAAACTATTCATCGACTTTTTCTGGGGTTTTCCAATAAAATAATTCCCGAAATTTATTTAATTTATTTGAGGCTTATACAATATCAGAAAAATTTTAGACAATATTTTAGGACATTTTGAACTCAAATAAAATATTTCCATTTATATTTTATTAAAACTTTTCGTTATTAAATTAATTTCCAAAGAAAGATCTATTTCCAAAAATCCAATTAATTCCAAATAAATTCTGAAAATTCTCAAAAATTCAGAATAGATTATAAAATTCAAAATAGCCAAATTTTGGGATATTACAAGGAGGTAAGCCAGTAGAAAGAGTAGGGGACCTATCTGAGCCAAGGGTCGAAGGACATCTCGTCCTCTGTGATCAGGAAGCCCGACTGTCGGGACCCGAATATGCAAATCCGGACCCTCTGTGAATTCAGCACTAGTCCAGGATCGCGCTAGTGCTCACAGTCTCAACATTGGTACATATCACAGTCATAACCAACGAAATAATAAGTACTTTAATTAAATACTCAAACTTAGTTGATTGACCTTATGGTCAAGTTACAAAGATACGTCTCGCAGGGCGAAGACTTATTAAAATATTCAAATGCAGTGGAAATAAATTAAACTCGTGGCGCCAACCAATTTGCCACAGTAATCGATCTGGGCTCGCTCCTTAGTTAAATCGGCTCCTCCGATACTCCTCCTCTGGCGGGGTTGCTTCTTCTTCTACTAAAGTTGTGTTGTTATGGGTGAGTACTTTGAGCACTCAGCAAGTCATGCACAGAATGCAATGCTAATATGCTACATACATGGCTTATTACAAAGGATAGGCTATGGTTCATGTGCGATCTGACATTCAAGATAAACGAGAATAATTTGCAAAGCAAAGGAAACGAGAGTAGGAATAGTAGCTTTCACAAACATTTCAATCGTAAATCCTTTTTCTGTCCAAAGTCAAATTCATCATTACCAACCCAAGCATTTTCCATAAACAAGTCATTTTCATGAAAATCTAACCCTTGATCAGAATCACCGAAGCGATGCTCAATACCGTGAGCACGGCTATTGAATAGGTTGTACACTCTGCAGAGGTTATACACTTTACCCACAAGATACAGTCAAATACCACCAAGGCAAATAACCGTAATAAAGCCTTTCCAAAGTTCCGTCTAAACCCAAGACGCCTCGCTAAGGTTTGAACACTTTGGAGGAATGGTTACCACACCCAGGGCCCCCCTCATGCGCCATGTGAGTTCTCACCCGCTCCTCCGGGCCCCACACCACCACGACAGTACTTAAGAATAGATTTCCCCAGTTTACTCAGCTAGGTCCATCCCATTACGGAGCTTGTGGTTGTATGACAGACTCAGTTCAAATGCTCGCAAGGTTAGGTCCTTAGTTGACCGAGGCAAGACCAACCAAGAATGACCCTAAATATCCAAAACCAATAAAACCAAATACGGCCGCCCAGTTGCCACTCCTGGCCCACCAGAAACAATCTTGCCACATGCCTCAGTCTAAATCATTTTCCCACCCCGGTTCTTTACCATTGCACCACGTGCCATCATCAACTCAATAACACATGTCTCATTCACAAAATACGTTCCATATCTCATTAAGTCAATATTAACTTTGGTAATCCAAAATCATGAAGTTTCCACGTGGCAGGGCTAAGCATACTACTTACGGTCTACTCAACCCATGTTGGACAATAATTAATGTCCAACTATTAATCCACAACCTAGGGTGACAAATGATTCATGGCCTACAATTATATACGACAAGGTGGCATACAGCAACTAGGCATTTAACTAATCCCAAAATTCATTCAAACCAATTTTTACTAAATTAGCATGCAATAAATTAAATCGAAATAATTTTTCTATGATAGGTTCAACATGATCAAACACAACTTGCCTTCAAAAAGTAACGATTCGGTTCTGAGCTTGCTCTCGGTCGAACCTCTCCCTCGAAACCTTCGGGCACTTCAACGTCTACGCGTAACGCAAATAAATAACAATAAATAAATAATACAGAGAGAAACTCAAGTCAAAAATTTAATTAAAATCCACAAACAGAAAGAGCTTGATTTTACAAATTTATAGAAATTGGAATCACTCAAATCGGAGTTAAAACGCAAAAGTTATAAGCGTTTGAAGTATCAAAATACATTTTAAATCAATAATCCGAATTAAATAAATATTTTCTTTTTCGGGAAAATAATTATTGCGTCATCTGTGACACGTGTCGCCTCCAGAGAGTGACACGTGGCCTTGCTGACGTCAGCCGACCGACCGGCTCCCGTGTCGGCGTCAAGACGACTTCGATCAAATCAGCGACAGTGGGACCCACCGTGGCGTCCAAGATGACGTCACCGGCGGTCGGGGTGACGTCTTGAACCCTATTGTCGATGACTTCGTGCGCCTGATCGCACGGCGCGGCTCGGTGTGCCACGCGTCACGGCGTGATTGGCTGCAGTGCGGGACACGTGGCGCTACGGCTGCCCTCAGATCTACATCTAACGGTTGAGGTTAAAAGATGAGGTTTACTGTTTGCGGGGCGACGTGGCGAGATTCGTGTCGTTGATGCACGATCGGACGGTCGACGGAGCTCGGGGCGACGGTGATGGTGCGGCGGCGCTGGCTGACAGAGCTAGGGAAGACGACGATACCGCGGCGCTCCGGCGTGTCTCCGGTCGAATGGGTTACCCCCTCGGGTGCGTCTCCTCTCCAGGAACTCGAGGGAGACCTTCAAGACGGCGGAGCGGCTTCACCGGCGCCGGATACGAAGAAAAACCACGGCGGTGACTCCACGAACTTCGGCGAGGGACTCGCGACGATTGGCGGCGGCTCGAGCACGGAAAACTAGGGCAAAAGGGTGCGCACGAAAAGAGAGAAACGGCGGCGGGGTCGGCTCATTAAATAGTGCCTCGGCGTGCGGGATTTTCGCGAAGCCCTAACGAACTCGGCGGCGGCGCGGCGGCGCAGTCCGATCCGGACTTGGCGAGGACGAAGCAATCCCGGCCGTCCACGTGTCGTGATCCAACGACTCGCACACACGCGCAACGCGGACGATCGGCAACCGTTGGATTGAGATCACACGGCTGGCGGGATTAGGGTTTCGGCAAGATGGGCCGCACAGTATTCGGCCAATACTATTCATTGGATTTTTAATTCTTTTCCGATTAAAAATAATTCCCGAAAATAAAATAATCCATTTGGGGCATTAAAAATACCAGAAAAATTGTGGAAAAATTCTCAAAAATATTTTAAGACATTTGGGACTCAAATAAAATATTTGCAACAAAATTTTATTTTAACTTTTCTATTATTTAATTAATTTGGTAAATGGCTTAACTCAAGAATAAATCCAAATAAATCCAAAGAAATTCCAAAAATTTCTCAAAAATTCAAAATACCATTTTAATGCAAGAAAAGCAAAAATTGGGGTGTTACACCAACCATAAGGGCCGGGTGCTTGCCACAGGGGTGGGGCATACAAAGAAGTCTTACTTCCGAGATGACATTATGAGTGCCAGATCAAGATCGTGGGAGGAATGTGCGGAGTGCCTCAAGGACACGCTCAAGGAGCAACTGAGGGAGGAGATCATGGAGGAGATGACGGAGGAGGTGGCAGCATGTGAGGATTGTCTGAGGGCCGAGATGATGATGATGATCTCCCAGAGTCAGAGCCAAATGTCCCTGCCTACTGTAGAGAAACCTGTGCCCCGACCCAACAGCTGCGATTCTAAAATGATAAGTCTAGTCCCCAACTAAAGGTAATAATTAATTTTGCCTAACTTAAAGGTGTGAGGGTAACTCCCGCAATGTTTTCTCTCAAGTTGCGCACTTCTTGTAGGCGCCTACCAAGTGCCAGCTCATGCTGACGAAAGACGGTTTTCCTATTGAGGCTACACGTGGGGTTGCATTTTCATGCAAGGAGACTGACATGGTGCATGGTCAGCCTTTGAGGAAGGGCTACATGAGGGTCCACATGGACTACAACCATGAAGCTTTCTTATCAAATGTGCTCGAGTTTCCCCCCAACGAGGACCTCACCACTCTTGGGCAAGCACTGATGTCGTTCATCAAGTGGCCCACAGTAGGCGTTGTACTGGTCAAGGTAAAAATTTTCATGTCTTCTCTACCATTCCAATAGTACTACAACAAGTTATATATGTGCATGCTTCATAGGTTCCTACCGTACCTATGCCTACTCCCACCACCATGACGAGTTCTGCATAGAGTACAGAGCTAGCTCATAAAAGGACTAGCACGATAGCAACATAACTACTGGAGGCCTTAGAGACTCTTTTCGCTAAAAAGGCAAAGCTCACAGAGGCCACAGCACCCCCTGAGGTAAATGAAAAGCCCATCGCCCCAACCTTGAAGACTCCTTTTGCTCAGAAAGGAATGTCATTAGAGGCCACGAAGACCCCTTATAATTTTAAGGCCTACGTACATGGAAAGCCCCTTCTGCCTCCCAGCAAATTGAATTCTCTAGACAAGTGGACTCGATAGCTCCATGAATGGTAGGTTGACAAAGTGAAAGAGGGCAAGCGGTGTGTCGACTTCAATGTTAAATACAGAAAGCGACATTACCATCGTGAGGAGGATGGGACATTTCCAGTCAGTTTTGAGGATCTGTTCTATTTGTACCAACTAATAGCCATCAACATTTCTACTGTACGATCCTGGACATTGTGAGTATCGCACCAAATAGCACGAGCTTATGACTTCCATAGGATTTTGCATTATGTTTTTTACCATTCAACACGAATTGCAAGGCAATGTGGCAGCGAGTCGTGATGAATCAACAACTAGATGGATTCGTCAACTCTGAGCTTGTGTCTGCAACCATAGCTAGGCTTCAACTGGAATGGGTTGCTGGGTACATCAAACGGTCACTAAGAGCTGAGTCGAAGAAGGACTTCGTTCTACTCCCGTACCATGAGGATTAAGTACTACTTTACCCTTCAATTTCTTATATGCACTTAAACCGCATGTGAACTTATTTCCTTCACTGCATACCATTTAATAAGCACCCATTGGATTCTACTCGTGCTCGTTCTGAGTAACAACATAGTCTACACTTTTAACTAGATCAAGAAGAGACTGATGGCCTACGTGATCCTTGTTTGGAGCAGTAAGTGCACTACTCTTACCTAACACTTTCTGTATTTAACTACGTTAATTTTTTTGCACTCAACGGCATCTCTCCCATATATATAGGGGTTTCTCGGACTACATCGCTAAAGGAGGGAAACACGATGACGAAAAGGGCTCGAACCTAGAGTATGTGGGCTTCAAGGTACAAGTGCCTACCATATATAAGATTAATATTTTTTGACATCTATTCTTTGTCTCTTAATTTCTTTTTCTTTTTTCACAGTATCATCAACAAGGTAGCGACAACCACTATGGTTTGTATGCAATGCAGTATATGTTTATTGTAGTCAGCAGCTCATACCTTTTCCCTAAGGTATATATACACTACTACAGCGAGGCTTATATCAGACGCACGATCACAGACGGTTTTGAAAAACCGTCTGTAATATGGAACATCACAGACGGTTATGTACTCAAACCGTCGGTGCATATATCAGATGGTTTTATATTACAACCGCCTGCGTGATACAAGAAATATCACGACGGTTTCTAAATATAACGTGCTCGTGATGGCTCAAGATACTCATTACGAGCGGTTTGAGTAAAACCGTCGTGATTTCCTGACGGTTATATAACACAACCGCTCGTAATATCTCTGATAATCATTACGAGCGGTTATATTTAGAAACCGTCTGCGATATTCTTGTATCACGATAAATCGTAATATAAAACCGTCGTGATAATACCGTCTCCGTAAAAACAGAGCCTCGATCCATCCACTTCGTTTATAGGGTTTGGTTTCTATGCTAAGTGGCGGTTTGTGGAAGTGAGGCGATTTTTTGAAAGAAAGCCATTGATTTGAAGGGTGATATTAGATTCATTTGATTTTGGTGATCTAAGGTTAGTAATGAGTTCTCTAATTGCATGCATCGAATTCAATATCTGGGTTTGTTAGGACAGAATTAATTTAAAGATTGTTTGATTAGATCTAGTTTAATTGTAGCTGGATCCATATGTTGTTTGTGATATTTGGTTAGTCTTGTGTTTTAATTGCATTATATTCAACATCTATCTTGATAAGGAAGGAATTTGATGAATTTTTTAGATCTATCTTGTAGAACCATGTGTTGGTTGTTTGATGAATAAGGTTAGCTAGTAATGGTTCTATTTGCATAATATAATATTCGATCATGATGTAGCTAGCTAGCTTGTTAAGGATAGAATTTAAAGATGGTTTAGATCTAGCTTATAGATCAATTCAAGTCTTTTGGTGATCTAAGGTTAGTAATGGGTTCTAATTTCATTATTATATTGAAGATTAATTTGAATTGTGTTAATTATTTCTTTGTGATGTAATTAAGGTATGTAATTGCATAATTAGTTTAAAAATGTGTGCATCGCACTACACAGTGCACTTAATATTTAACACTAAGTGTTACATGTGTAGCGTAGATGGATCGAAGTTGGATATCTACCGAGAACCGTCTGAGTCTTTGAGTACCTTAATGGCGTCTCCACTTTCAAAAAAGCTGCAGAGGAGGATATGTTTAATAAGGGGGTGCAATTCATGTCATGTCCGTGCATTGATTGCGAAAATCTGAAGATGTTTCGAAACTCAGCGCAGATTGAACCACACTTGATTCGAAGGGGTTTCAAAAGGGGCTATACATGTTGGACCAGTCATGGCGAAGAGCATAATATACTGAGAAGCGACAAGTAGTGTTAATATCGTCGGCGATGTCAATGATATGTCGGATGATCATATCGATTGTGCTTCCGATGAGGACAGGTTGCACGATGACAATTTGGATCAGATGCTACGCGATGCGAAGAAACCTTGATGACGGGGAATATGGGCAGTTCGGGGCTTAATGGAGGACTCGGAGAAACCTTTGTTCGCAGGGTGCAAGTTGAAATACACAAGGTTATCATCCGTGCTTCAACTACTCAAATTGAAGGCAAGCAACGGTGGTCCGATAAGAGTTTCACAATACGTTATTCGTCTATTGGCGGACATGCTTCAGAGGGAAGCGAGTTGCCGACAAGCACCTACAAAGCCAAGCGTGTTCTTTGTCCCTTGGGAATGGAAGTAGAAAGAATACATGCATGTCCAAATGATCAGTATCTGTGCACCGCAAAGAGTACACAAACTTGCATATATGTCCGTGTGCAACGCATCCGGTACAAGCGTAAGAGTCATTCAGATGATGATGGCGAGAGCATTGAGGTGAAAAAAGGTCCTCCTGCTAAGGTGGCATGGTATCTGCCTGTAATTCCCCGTTTGAAGCGTTTGTTTGCGAACCCAAAAGAGGCAAAACTATTGCGTTGGCACTTTGAGGAGCGTAAGAATGATGGAATGCTAAGGCACCCTGCTGATTCCATCCAATGGAGAAACATCGATAGGAGCTTTCAAGAATTCGGTGCGGATCCGAGAAATATAAGGTTTGGATTGAGTACAGATGGAATGAATCCTTTCGGTAACATGAGCAGTCGGCATAGCACTTGGCCCGTAAATCTCTGTATCTACAACCTTCCTCCTTGGTTGTGTATGAAGCGGAAGTACATTATGTTGTGCATGCTTATCCAAGGACCGAAACAACACAGGAACGATATTGATGTGTACCTAGCTCCATTGGTGGAAGATCTAAAAACACTTGTGGGTTCTGGGGGGTACGTATGGGATGAACTTTACTTTGCATCGCTTGTTGTTACGCACCATAAATGATTACCTGCCCTTGCTAACTGTCGGGCAGTACAAAAGGAACCAAAACCTGCACTCCTTTGCTTAGATGATACCGAGAGTTTATGGTGAATCACTCCCCAAAACCGTGTACATGCGTCACCGTAGGTTCCTTCGGAGGAATCACCCATATCGCAAGATGAAGCAACTTTTCGACGGAAGGAACGAAAATGGTCCAGCTCCAAGGCGTTTGAGCGGGAGAGATGTTCATGACATTGTTAAGGATTTAGATGTTGCGTATGGAAAGGGACGTAAATCAAGTACCCGTGAAAAGAGCATGTGGAAGAAGAGATCAATATTCTGGGACCTACCTTACTAGGAGCACCTAGAAGTTCGCCTTCGCATCAATGTCATGCGAGAGAAGAATGTGCGTGACGGTGTGATTGGTCTCTTACTCAACATTATAGGGTAAAACAAAGGATGGTATCAACGCATGCGGCTTGACTTGGTCGATATGGGCATAAGACACGAGTTAGCACCGAAAGAGGCCGATAAAGGCCGACGTGCTTGGAACACCTTGTTATACTCTGTCAAAGGCCGAAAGAACTGAACTATGCCAGTGCTTGCATGGTGTGAAAGTTCCGTCCGGTTACTCCTCCAACATGAAGAGACTTGTTTCGTTGCAAATATTTGAAATTAAACGACATGAAGTCTCATGATTGTCATGTGCTGATGACACAGATACTCCCTGTCGCAATTAGAAGTATTTTGCCAGTCAAGGTCCGAGAGACAATCACTAGGCTGTGTTATTTCTTTAACACAATCGCTCGAAGGTCATCGATCGAAGGACTAGATGCTCGCAAGTCGAGGTGGTGATGACTCTATGTAATCTTGAGATGTATTTCCCTCCATCATTTTTCGATATCATGGTCCATCTCATTGTTCACCTTGTGAGAGATAAAGATATGCGGCCGGTGTTCTCGTAGCATGTACCCGTTCGAGAGGTACATGGGAATTCTCAAGTCTTACGTACGGAATCGATCTCGTCCGGAGGGTAGCATTGTCGAAGGTTATGCAACAGAAGAGGCCGTCGAGTTCTGCGTCGATTGCATGGCCCAGGTCGAACCAATAGGTGTGCCTCGATCTCGCCATGAGGGGAGGCTCCAGGGTATTGGGACCATCGGAAGGAAAGCAATCACGCCTGATTCGGTTGCGTATGCTCGAGCCCATTTCACGGTTTTGCAACACATGGCTGTAGTGTCCGCCTATATCGTCGAGCACAAGCAATGGCTAAGGCAAGAGAATCCAGCACGGCAGGAGTCTTGGATCACGAGACAACATAACCTTGATTCAACAAATGGTTGAAGGAGCGACCTATCACTAGGAGCTCGTCGGATGACACGACATGGTTGGCAAAAGGACCAACTTTTACGGTTGTCACATGGAAAGGATATGACTTAAATGGGTACATATTTTACACGAGAGATCGGGATATGAAGAGCACAAACCGAACAGCGTGTGTCGCATAGATGCATTCAATAATACCGCTGGGTTGACGAGGAGCTCCTACTATGGGTTCATAGAGGAGATATGGGAGCTCGACTACGACTTTTCAAGATTCCCTATTTGGTGCCGTTGGGTCCACCTCCAAAGACGTGAAGGTTGACAGAATGGCATCACTCTGTGGACCTCGAACGTGTCGGATACCAAGATGAACCATTCGTACTCGCTAACCAAGTTGTTCAAGTCTTCTATGTAACTGACCCGTTCAACAAGAAGCGCCACGTAGTTCTTCAGGGAAAAAGGAGAATTGTCGGAGTTGAGAATGTAGTAGATGAGGAAGAGTACAATCAATTTGATGAGTTGCCACCTATCGGAAAAGACATCCTGGTCCCAGAAGAACAACATGAGGAAGCAAGCTACACACGCGTCGATCATCATGAAGGGCTAATTTTCATACAAAAGAATAAGCATGTGGTGGCGTAGTTATGAGAAGGGTGTATTGTCATCATGCTTACTAATTTTCATGTGTAATAATATTACATTAATGCTATTGTAAAGATGATCGACCCATCATGCTTTGTACATATGATTGTGATGATCTTTGTAAGTAGCTCATGAAGCATCTGAATTATGTATATAGGATTGTGATGATCTTTGTAAGTAGCTTGTGAAGCATCTGGATTGATGGAAAAGATGCAAGTATGAGAGCACGTATTTATTCCATAATATCAATATGATTCCACATACATGATTCAAAGATGGCCATTCAGACATAATTGATGACAAGAAATAAATTATGTAGACTATGGCAAACAAGAACAGAATCGATCATGTCTACTTTGGCAATATGGAAATAGTTGTATGTGATTGCTCTCAGATTTTAGGGTTTGAATTGAGGATTAGAATCTCCACATCAATCACAGTACAGTCTATATTCTGTTAACGACAACTTTCCCAGAAGATACAACAAAGTGGCACAGACAAGAGTCGACTGAACTGAACCAACAAGTGAATGTCAGTGAACAGTACATATCACAGACGGTTCTTTAACATAACAGTCTGTGATGTTATTTGTCACAGACGGTTATGTTACCTAACCGTCTGTGATATCTCAACATCACAGACGGTTCTATTATATAACCTCGAGGAAAGGATCACCAATCAAGAAAGAAATACTGTACAAGCCCCAGAGGTATGTCCGCAAGTCAGCCCCATCGCCTAGAAGAAGCATTTGTGCATCCGTTCCTCCAAGTGACATAGATGAACATAGCGGGACTTATCACGTATGTGACATTAAGGTGGCCACGCGAGGCAATCTCCAAGTGAGAATTAACAATGGCACCGTTCTCCGGCGGTTTGCTTGGGGCATGGCATATCCATCCACTAAGGGACCATGGTGCACGGTACCATGATAGCGCCGGGTTTCACCAAGGTCAATGTGGACGGGTATTTGATAGTTTCAAAATTGTCGATCTACAGAAGCCGCCAAACGACGAGATCGTGAAACTTGGGGATGCCATTGGCACATTCATCCAATGGCCTAGCAGCGACATCTCCCTGGTCGCCCCTTCTGTCATGCAACAACCGCGACGATCTGATTCGCCTATTGTATCGCCGTCTGATCAGTTGGCTACCAAATCAGCAGTCGTACAGCAGACTCCACTTGATGTACATAATGTTGACCTCTTTCCTGCCCATTCCTCTCCCGTGAAGGGTTCATACAAAACAAAGAAAGGCAAGGGCAAACAGAAGAAAGAAGGGCAAGAACAAGTTGACTATCCATCTGCTGAGTTGGCTAAACAATACAAGCTAGGAGAGCCGTTACTAACGAAAGGCAGCGTAACTTCACTTAGTATACCTTGCCAACAATTGCATAAGTGGTACACCCAAGAAGCTGGAAAGCCAGAGCGTGAACGTACAACAAGTATCAGCGTTAAGTTCAAGTATGAACATCTATTCAACGACTCAGCGGGGGGCTTCTTCACGGTCGATTTTCTGGACTTGTTCCATCTCTACAACCTCGACGCCCTCGACGCCGCACTCATAAGATGCTGGACCTTGTAAGTGTGTGCTATCACAGTCTACATTCGTCTAATAGTGATAAATGTACTCCAATATATATATATAATTCGCCTTTGTATATATAGATACATGCAACTTGAAGCGACACGGCAGAAACTATCGATCGGTTTCCTCGACCCACATATAGTCTCAAAGCAAACAATGTCCATCACCTTGGTTATAGATAAGGCTGTCTTCTTCCGCGTACCACTGTCCATCGGCTTCCTCCCGCTCCTCTTCTCCATTCAAGTCGGGTGTTCCAAAGTCCTTCCGGGCATGGAAGACCCGACTTGCAATCACATTTGTTCAATCTTTAATTACCCTACCTAAAGTAATCTATCAAGTACATCTACAATTTTTACCAAAGTACCATGTTCTCCCACCGTGGCACGACGGTGACGCTGCATAAGAGCATGTCGTCCGGCTACTCTGCACCGTGGCACTACGGTGACCCTGCGCAAAGCCACTTCGTATGGCATGAAGCAAATCACACACTCTAGTGTGTCCGGTTCGATGGAGAAGACCGTGGTTGCCGTCGCCTCGCCATGCTGCGTGCGGGTCTTGGTTGATTTATTAGTCGAGTTCCATCAACATTATCATAAGAAGGGAGAAAAAGCGCTACAAATGTTTATATTTTAAGTCTATCCTGATCGGACAAACTGTTGACTCAATGCATATAGGAAGTGCAGATATTCAATTACAACATCTATAACTAGTTGTGCCTTATAAATATCATTGTAGAAATATTGATGGAAATTTCGAACAACACCATAACTAATGGAGGTTCTACTGGGGGTGTGGGAAAAAAAGGTCATCATAGACGGTTCTTATTTGAAACCGTCTGTGATAAGTTCATATCACAGACGGTTATGATTTGAAACCGTCTGTGATAAGTTCATATCACAGACGGTTGTGATTTAAAACCGTCTGTGATATTTAGTTATCACAGACGGTTGTAATTTTAAACCGTCTACGATATTTAGTTATCACAGACGGTTTCAAATCATAACCGTCTGTGATAATTAAATTTCACAGACGATTTATTAATACAACCGTCTGTGATATATATTTTCTCAGACGGGTAGAGAACCGTCTCTGATGATCTCCTTCATCACAGACTTATTGTTACTGACGGTTCACAAAACCGTCTCTGATGACGTTTGCGAACCGTCTGTGATGATGTTTTCTGTAGTAGTGATACATGCATAATAATACAATTAGCCTTTCGGAAAGAAATTTCAAAACTTAAATTAGAGCACCTGTTTCTATTTTTCAGCATATCAATGTCCCCCAGAAGAGCTTAGACAGCTCTACGCTCAACAAGTTACGAGACCACTTATGCCAGTGGTACTGGATGGAAGTTATATCAGAGGACGGTAGGTTTAGAGATCTTGAAAGCTCCTACTAGTCCATATGTGAACAATATTACATATGTGAATGTGATTGCATGTGTTCTAACTGTTAAGTATGTTTGAGTTCTATTTTTTGAACGAATGTGATATATGTTGTAATAAAGTGTTTGTGTTCAGTGAATGTGATATGTGCATAATGTATGCAACGATTTATGCTATGTGAATGTGATATGTGCATGCATACTGTCTGAAATATGTGCTGATTACAGGGTGAATGGGAAAACAGCATACCCCCTCATCTCTATCGATTCTCAGAAGAAGCAATAGAGATGACAGCCCATCTCTATCGGTTCTTTGTAAGAAGCGATAGAGATGACCGCCTCATATCTATCGGTTCTTTGTAAGAAGCAATAAGAGATAATGGGGTCATCTCTATCGGTTTATTGTAAGAAGTGATAGAGATGACCACCCCATCTTTATTAGTTCTTTCATAGAACTAACAGAGATGATGGGGTCATCTCTATCAGTTCTTTGTAAAAAACCGATAGAGATGGGGCGGTCATCTCTATTGCTTCTTACAAAGAACCGATAAAGATGACCACCTCATCTCTATCGTTTTCTTCTGAGAACTGATAGAGATGGGTGTTCATCTCTATCGCTTCTTTTAAAGAGCCGATAGAGATGATCCCTCATCACAATCAGGCAAAAACTGACCGTGATAGCGCCACCTCATCTCTGTCTAATGACTTTGTGTCACCACCAAAACAACTATGATGACAAAAAAGAACCAGTTGTGATGTATGTTCGTGTAGTAGTGTAACCTCCACATCTATGTCTGGACAAGCCCTTCAGAGTTCGTTATACCATACCATTTATATATGGAGACTGCAAAAAAAATAGTTATTGTATTGAAATGTGTTTCAAGATGAGGACTAAAGAGTAAGAGGCATCAAAGCAGAGGTAATTGTTGTCTTGCCTTTTCTACAAATGTGTCTCTACTGGTTACCCTCTCATGGTACTAACTGATTATTTCCAATATGTTGTAGTTCCCTGTGGATTATCCTCTCATGATACTGAGTATTTCTAATATACTTTGTCCACTTCTAAAGCAAGCCCACACAAAGGATGCCTAGAAGGCTACAACTTTATATTACATCCAAATCGTTAGTACTGTTTGAATCAACTTCCTCGTGGAAACATTTGCATTTTGCTTATGTGTGTACCTCTTGCAAATAGGCTAGAAACAAGATGTACTAGTCTTTCCTCTCCATGTTATGCTGTCATACTATAGGTAATCCGGTGTGTGTACGAATAAGTACATTAGTCCCACTCTTCTTACGGTACAAACATGCGCCAAATGCACACAAGCTGATATCACAATTCTACGACACATGATTTATTGTGCTAATTTGTGATTACAAGTTTATTCATCTTATATAATTAATGCCACACATATACGATTCTCATTTGTTTATGAAGTTTGCTGAAATGAACAAAAGTTTTAGGCAATACTTTCAATGCTATGAGTTAATTCATCTTATACAACTAATGCCACACATACAATCCTCATTTGTTTTCTATGAAGTTTGCTGAATTGAACACAAGTTTCAGACAATACTTTGAGTGCCTACCTATACTGCAAGCAATGTAGCTTTCTTCACGGAAAAAAATTGGCTTGAAACTTACCTTAGACGTGAAATTCAACCGCTTACACAGGTATGATCCTACATATTAGCAACAGAACTATTCCAAGGCTCAAAAGAATCATATTTGCATTTCTCAACTTTGAACTGCTCCAGCAGCAGTCCAACTTATTTAATTTTCTGTTTTTTTGTGCTTTCTTTCCTCTGTCGTCGTACCAATGCATTACATATACCTATGTTAGGGCATCAGGGAGCGGAGGCGTGTGGAGCAACATCCTGCACTACGAGTTGCAGTGCTTACACATTTAGTAGCACATATTGGTCACTTACTCAGTATCTTTCACAAGGTACACACAATAATGTTGTGCATAGACATCAACAACTTACAACCTAGGTACAGCAACCGATATACAGGAAACATGCATATAGTACTTCAAGTAGTACTCGGTATCCTTCACACTGTTGGCCCTGATCTTGGATTGAGTATTGTTGTCTGTCAGAGTTTTGATCTTCAATTGACAACACAATTGCTTCAGCAATTCTGTGTTCTTCAGAACTCAAACGACAAATGCCTTGTCACTAATCTGTTCCTCAGAGAAGTCTATCACTAACATGACTCGGGTGTAGCGTCTGAATACCTGCGAACAAGCAAGTGACAACAGAAGAAAACAACCACGCAAAATAACAATGTAGAAGGTTTTGGTGCTGCCACAACTACGCAGTGTTTTCTTGAGTATATTCTCCTTTTTATAGTGCCAAGATTACAGATGAGATGAGATTACAAATTCAAACAGAATCAATCTCAACCATTCTGCTATCTCAGCCTGTTTACTATTTTCTATCTCGCAATCAACAAAACTAACTAGGACTCATATGCTGATACGACAAAGGAACATTTACTTGAGCTTAAATTGAATCGCAACTATCAGGATTAACAGATAACATTCTCCCCCTTAATCTTGACTTCTCTCAGCGATGTTCCTGACTCCAAGAAGCTCCCACATCTCAGTGAACTTTACTCTAGTGAGGGCTTTAGTTAAGATGTCTGCACACTATTCTTCGGAGCTCACATGTTCCACTACGATCTATCTGTTCTCAATGCATTCTCGAATGAAATGGAATTTTGTGTCAATGTGCTTACTTCTTCCGTGAAATACAGGATTCTTCATGAGTGCTATTGCCGATTTATTGTCTACTCGCAGCAAAACTTTGTCTGGAGGTTGTCCTGTCATAAAACTTAACAGACCTCTCAACCATATGGCTTGACAAGCCACTGTAGTTGCTGCCATGAACTCTGATTCACAGGAAGACAGTGCCACTGTTTTTTGCTTCTGTGAACCCCATACAACTGGACCTCCGAAGAACTAAAATACCAATCCGATTATGCTTCTCCGATCGCCTTGGTCTCCTACGAGATTGCTATGACTATAGCTAATCAAGCCATCTCCCTCTCCAATTTGGTACTCTATGCCGAAATTCATTGTCCCTTGATATAGCAAAGTATCTGCTTCACTACCATCAAATGACTCTTCTTCGGTTACTACATATATCTGCTTGCCATACCAACAGAGAACTTCAAATCTGGTCTTGTGTGTAGCAAATACCTCAAACACCCAATTAAGTGCCGATAGTGGGTTGCATCTACAGAATCACCTTCTTCATCCTTCGACAACTGCAACTAAGGTTCCATTGGGAATTTAGCCGGATTGCATTCCCACATGCCTACCTACTATAGGATTTTCTTTGCGTAACCAGACTGTTTTAGCGTGATCTTGTTTCTTTCTTGAATCACCTCAATCCTGAGATAATAGTTGAGAAGCCCCAAATCACTCATCTCAGATTCTTTTGTCATTTGCTCTTTGAATGTTTGTATCTCTTCTGGGTTCCCTCCTGCTACAATCAGGTCATCAACGTATACTCCCACGATGATCTGACCTTTATTTGAGCTACGTTTATAAACTGCTTGCTCTTGTGGACATTTGTGGAACCCGAGATGTTTGAGTGTACGATCTAACCATGTGTTCCAAGCTCTGGGGGCTTGTCGCATGCCATAGAGGGCATTGGAGAATTTGTAAACCATGCTCTTCTTTCCAACGGTGACAAAACCCTTTGGCTGAGATACATACACATCCTCCTGAAGCTCTCCATGTAGGAATACTGACTTCACATCATGGTGATGGGCCTGCCATCCTTCCTGAGCTAACAGAGCAAGCTTTAGCCTCACGATCTCCATTCTAGCCACCAGGGCAAAGACTTCTTCAAAGTCTATCCCTTGTTGCTAAACATATCCTTTGGCCACTAACCGTGCCTTATGTTTCACCACCTTACCGGTTGCATCTTTCTTCAATTTGAGGATCCATTTGAGACTAATTTCTTTGACTCCTTCTGGCAGTTCTGTCAACTTCCATGTTCTGTTCTTCTCAATTGATTCTATTTCCTGCTTCATTGCTTCTTGCCAGTGCTTATGCCCTACTGCCACGTCAGATGATGATGGCTCATCAAGCGCTGCTAAGCGTAATTCTTCAAATGTCTGGGTTCCTTCTATTTCTGCATATATATCTGCCAACAACTAGAATTTCACTGGAAGCACTTCTGGAGAGGAGCTTTCTTGTGAGGTTGGGCTACTAGCTCCTAAGTCTTGACATGACATATGTTCTAGAGCATCTTCTGCAGAGCCGGTCGATGTTTCTGGTGCTGCTGCTAGACCCTAAGCTCATGAAGGAGGAGTCAACAGTGAAGACTCTACCTCAACTACTTGCCTTGAATTGGACCCAAATTGTGGCACTTCTGTAGAATTGTCTTCTTGAGCACTATCTTCATCTCCCACACTGGTTGATGCATGTATTGTGAAATCTCCTAGGAATGTATTATTTCCTGTCAGCCACTCCCAGCTGCACTTCTTTGTTTCATCAAATATCACATCACGACTTACACAAATCTTTTCCTTTTCTGGATCGAGTAGTTGATGTGCTTTGCTTCCTTCTTCAACTCCTAGATAGATCATACGCTTACTCCAATCATCAAGCTTCTAGGTGAGGTTTGCTGGAACCTTTGCATATGTTGTGCAACCGAACACCTTAAGATGCTCAAGATTCGGCTTCCTTCCCTTCCTGACTTCATATGGGGTTGTATGCTTCAATGCTTTGGTTGACACTCGATTCAATATGTCTACTGCATGTCTCACTGCTTCAGCCCATAACACACCGGGTACTTCCATCGATTTGAGCAAACTTCTTGTTACAACAAGTACTGAGCGATTGTGTCGTTCCACGACTCCATTCTGCTACGGTGTGTAAGGAACAGTCAAATGCTGTTGAATTCCTTCTACTGCATAGTAATCTGAGAATTGATGTGATATAAATTCTCATCCCCTGTCAGTCCTCAATATTTTTAGCTTGTGCCCACTTTCCTTCTCAGTTTGTGCTTTGAACCTTCTAAATGCAATATAAGCTTGATCTTTTGTACTCAGGAAGTAAACCAACATAAAGCCGCTGCAGTCATCCACCAACAATAGAAAATACCGATTACGTACAACTGTTTGAGGTGTAATGGGACCACAAAGATCGGCGTGAACCAGTTCCAACAGTTCTTCTCCTCGGTATAGCGTTAGTGAAGGAAATGGCTGTTGACATTGTTTTGCAAATATGCATCCCTCACACAATTGTGTGACGTGATCTATTCTAGGCACACCCCGTACCATGTCTCTTACCACCATGTCTTTCATTGCTTGGAAGTTTAAGTGGCCAAGCCGCGCATGCCATAGCCATGCCGGTTCTTCAACACACACTGAGAGACTCATAGGCAAGGCAGTGTTCAATATTACCCCATACAACCGATTGCTTGATCGTTGAACTTTTAGTAAAAGCTTGCCTTCCTGATCGCGTATCTTCAGCATATCACCATCAAGTACCACGCTGCAACCTTCTTCAGTTATTTGGCCTAAGCTCAATATATTGCTGCGAAGCATAGGGATGTGATACACCTGTAATCAGCCGGTGCTCCCCATTCTTGCATTACAACAAAATTGAACCTTTTCCCTGAATATTCACCGATGAACCATCTCCGAAATGACCTTTTCTGACAACACTTTCATCAAGTTCGATGAAAAGGGATCGCTGCCCGGTCATATGATTGCCCGCACCATTATCTAGGTGCCACAAAGCCTTCTCCTCCTTTTGATCTGTGGCATAACTTTCTGGCAGAACATTTTCCTCATTCAACAATATCATGCCTGTAGTGTTTCGCTCGCATACTGCTAACAAAAGTGCAGGTTCATCTTCTTGAGCTCTGGACAAATTAACCTCCTCATCTTTACGTTTGGGCAGTCAGCATTCCGATGCATAATGCTCGAACTTGTCATAATTAAAGCATTTTATGTGACTTTTGTCTCTAGGGGATCTGTCGTTCCCAGCTGAGTCATGCCAGCCTTCATTGTTGCTTCTGCCTCCTCTGCCACAGCCACGCCCTCTGCTGTGCCATCTTCCTCATCATCGCCTATTGGGTCTCTTGCTATGACTCTTGCTGCTGGTTGATATCTCCCTACTATTGCCGCCCTTTTGGCGTGAATGATCTTCATATTGTGTCAGCAACAGACGGCCTTCAGGACTCCCTGAGCCATTGCCAGCCCATAGTCGAATACGCTCTTCAAACGCCTTGAGACGTCCAATTGCTTCCTCAAATGGCATCTCATCCCAATCTTAATACTGTTCAATTGATGCCATAAGTTGAAAGAACTTCTCAGGTACTGAGTCGAGCAACTTCTTGATCAAAGCCACATCTTCAAGGGTAGCGCCCAGACTGCTGAATTTTGCAGCCATGCCGCTTAATTTCCCAGCAAATTCATCTATCGAATTTGCTTCTTTCATGCACAATACCTCAAATTCGCTCTTCAGGGTCTAGAGCCATGCCTTCTGCACTTGGTCTGCACCTAGGCACCTAGTTTTCAGGGCCTCCCAGACTTCCAAAGCACTCTTCTTCTTGGCGACTTGAAGGAGCCTCCGGGATACACTGAAATATGAATGCCTTTGCCTTCTTATCAACTTTTGCTTCAACAACCACTCCAGCTTCCGATTCAATGGCTTCCCAGATCCCCTGGGCATCCATAATAGCCTCCATCATGATCGCCCAAGTCATATAACTGGACGTTGTCAGCATTGGACACAAGAACGGCACACCGCCAATTTCCTTTGCCGCTTGCTGTGCTGGAAGTGCCATCAAATTGAACTAGCTAACAGATCTGAATTCTTAGCATGGCTCTGATACCAAGTGTTGGCCCGGATCTTCGATTGAGTATCCTTGTCTGTCAGAGTTTTGATCTTCAATCGGTAACACAATTGCTTCAGCAATTCTCTGTTCTTCAGAACTCAAACCACAAACGCCTTTTCGCTGATCTGTTCTTCAAAGAAGTCTATCGCCAACAGGACTCGGGCACAGCGTCTGAATACCTGCGAACAAGCAACCGACAATAGAAGAAAGCAACCACGCAAAATAACAATGCAGAAGGTTTTTGTGCTACCACAACCGCGTAGCGTTTTCTTGAGTATATTCTCCTTTTTATAGTGCCAAGATTACAGATGAGATGAGATTACAAATTCAAACGGAATCAATCTCATTATCAACCATTCTGCTATCTCAGCCTTTTTACTGTTTTCTATCCGGCAATCAACAAAACTAACTAGGACTCATATGCTGATACGACAAAGGAATGGTTACTTGAGCTTGAATAGAATCACAACTGTAAGGATTAACAGATAACACACACACCACGTACAATAATGTCACGCATATATATAAACAACTTACAGCGTACGTACAGCAACCGATATTGCAATCGGGGCACAGTTTGCTTGATCGAGTCCACTAATTATACAGGAAACATGCATACAGTAGTTCGAGTGGTACTGCATGCAGATGATACTTATTACACTGTTGATCTTATTAATTACGACAGATGCATTAACATGCTGAACGAACATACCTATGGATTAGCAGATCTAGAGATCTTTGCTAGCTGGTCGGAGTGGTTGGCGCTGAAAATGTGGTGGCACTGGTAGTAGCTCCACTGGTATCAATAGCGAAGCTCCTGGGAGAATCATCGAAGGCAGCGATACGATCGTCCAAATGACTAGGGCTTTTGTTGTGCGCCTTCCTAGATCTCCTAAGCATCACAAGCTGTTCTGCTACCTCTGTCATATCTGGTCGGTCATCTACATCTTCTTTTAAACAGTCCATTGCCAGCCTGGCAATCCCTTCCAGGATCAAGACATCTTCCTCTCCGGTCGCTATCTCCTTGTCAAACATTGCCCGCCCACTCTTTTCTTTCTCATAAACTTTGCGGAACTCAATGATGAGGCTACAGTTTCCATCGTATACGTTTGGCCTCCTGGTAATCAGTTCTAAGAGAACTACTCCAAAGCTGTAGACATCGCTCTTTTGCGTTAAAAGGCCAGTTTTCATGAACACTGGGTCAATGTAGCCCATGCACCCAACCACAACCTTAGTGAAATATTCGTCCGCTTTAAGCAGCTTCGATAACCCGAAATCGGAGATTTTCGGTACCAGCTTGTCACCCAGAAGTATGTTGTCTGGTTTGACGTCACCATGCCGTATGGCTTGACTTACGTACGAGTGCATGTATCTGAGCCCTTCTGCAGACCCGATTGCAATGTCCAAGCGCAGGTCTAACGGGAGTTCACGGCGAATTCCTTTGTTCCCATGGAGAATGTCTTGGAGGCTCCCTTCGGCAGCGAACTCGTACACCAGCATTGGAACATCTACTTGGAGGCAGCAGCCAACGAGCTTGAGGATGTTCTTGTGGATCATTTGTGTCTGGATCTCCATTTCCTTGGTGAATTCCTCCTTGGTATCTTCATTTACCTCGATGGTGACAGCCACCATGGTGTCGTCAGGAAGAGTCCCTTTGTAGACCTTACCAAAGCTTCCCTTGCCCAAGAACTCTGAATTGTTCTTTGTGATTTTCTCCAGTTCTTCCTTTGTGAAAATGGACAGACCTTTCACTTTTTCAAGTACCTTGCCTCCGTTCTTTACATAAAGTTGGTCCAGCCTTCTCTTTTGGAGCATTATTAGTGTTAAAAGTAGAGCAACAATTAAGAAGGATATACCCAGAGTGATGCCTGCAATTAGTATTACTTCATGTAAAGAACTCGTGATTAAGAGTAGTCGTCGTTATCCTTTAATTAATTTAAGACGAACCTAGGGCAAGCCTTGCTGCAAGCGGGAATTTTGGATTGCATGGGTTTTGTTTTGGATCACCGTTGCTCACGTAGCCTGGAGGGCATTTGCAGACGTATGAACCCTCGGTGTCGTGGCATTCGCCGTAGCAAGGGAACTCCTCCCGCGAACGTGCGCACTCATCGATATCTGCGTGCACCATCAATTAATGGATCAACTTGTTGCTTGTTTCGTTTCAATAAATGAAACCCAAGAGGATGAGGCTTCTATCACATGAGTGTGGTGTTTTGGCTTGAGAATCACCAACGTATAAACCCAAGTAGCAACCATGGCCTAACCATTTTACATGAGTTGATTTAAAAAATGCAATTCTGTTGCTACGTGCGCGCTGTCTATTCCGAGTGAAAGTGAGCCAGAACCGGTTTGGACCCTGAGGCAAGTACACGATTTAAATTTTCATTTTCGGTTCATATCGATCTCAGAGGTGGGTAAAATCTTAAAATTTTGGATAAAATTCAAAAAATAAATTTGAAATCTAGAATTTTTGAACCGAAATTTAGGCCGAAATTACTGAAATCTTGGCAAAATTCAATCGAGAGAAAAATGGTTGAAACAATATTAAAACATTTTGAAATTTTTTGTGGATGGTCTGGCACATCATTAATGTTTTCATAAAAATTTCAGGTAATGATCAAGCATGAGGAATATTTAACAATTCTAAGAGTGTTACTGTCCTAATAAAAAGCTAACTAGGAAATTTCAACTGAATGGAAAATTGTGAAAATCATGTTAGAACATTTTGAAAAGTTTTTTGTACGGTCCTAACACATCTATTATGTTCCTCTAAAATTTTTATATTATGATCAAGCTTGAGAAATTTTTAATAATTCAGACAGTGCTACTGAAGGCTGACTGACAAATTTCAACCGAATGAAAAAAGGTCCAAACCTTGTTAGAATTTTTTTAAAAAAATTTTGGATGGTTTTGATGCATTTATAAAGTTCCCATAAAATTTTATATAATTATCAATATTAAGGAATTTTCACAAATTGTGACAATGCTACTGTGCCGCGATGAAAGCCTTACGGTGCTACATGTATTGCTTCCATATATTTGATTGAGTAACAAAACAAGTTTACGATTTTTAAAACTTTTATACAAGTGTTCTGAGGAAATTCTTAACTCTTGTAAAAATTTTGGACCAGGATCACACTCAAGCGAATTTATAAAATTCTGACACAATTACTGTCTCAATTATGTTCATTCAGTATTTTAATTTTTAAATATAAAAAATGAAGTTCAATTCTTTTGGAAATTTTTTTATATATTCCTAGACTTCAAATATGCTACCATAAAGTTTTTAGAGCATGGTCAAACTTATATAACTTTATAAAAAATTTGACAATGTTTCTGCTAATTTTATAAAATGTCTCAGAAATTCATTTTTGAACAAACTTTCATAAAAGATGACATTCTTGTAAAAAGTCAAAATCTAGTAAAAAATCCTTACATTTTGGCAAAACTGAAATTACTGTAGTAATTTGAATTTTTTTATTTCTTATCTAACTGGGATTTTGAATCTTATCCCTAGCCGAAATCCAAATCCTAGTCAGATTTCCAAAATTTCACGAAGATCCTGGGGCGTTCTCGCAAACGCCGTAGCAAGGATACTCCTTCGGACGTCCACATTCGCACTACAGGAAAACAATTTATTTTCGTCGGCCCCAGTTATTTTCGTCGGCTCTAAGTTGGCCGACGTAAATAACCAAACAATTTCATCGGCTCGGTAGAAACCGACGAAATTAGAATTATTTTCGTCGGCCTGATATAAACCGACGTAAATAAACAATTACTTTCGTCGGCCCACTATGAACCGACGAAATTAAGTAACTATTTTCGTCGGTCTATTAGGCCGACGAAAATGCCCCCAGAATATACCTCCCCGATCGGTGTCTACCCTAGCTCTTGCGCCCCCAAAATCCCTCCGTCTCCCCGCCCGCGCCGCCTCCAAGCCGCACCCTCTCCCGCTCGGCGCCACCTCCCAGCCGCGCCCTGCCCCGCGCCACCTCCCGCCCGGCGCCGCCTCCCAGCCCCGCGCCGCCTCCCAGCCGCGCCTTCCCCGCCCGGCGCCGCCTCCCAGCCGCGCCCTCCCAGCCGCGCCGCTACCTGTGCTCCACCTCCGATCCGATCCGATCCACTCCCAATCCACTACCACCAACCACTGCTGCTCCCTCTCCTGCTCGACCCCCAAACCCTAGCTCCTCCTCTCGCGCCGCGCTCCCCAGGTATGCCTCGCGTGGGTTGATTTTAAGGTGGTGTCCTCTTTTGCGGCCGCTAAAACCCTAGCTTCGGATTTGGGATCGGGGGGACTCGCGAAGCCGGCTGGTTCGCGCGCGGATCCCCTCGAATCGGCGGGATCCGGTTCTAGGGTTTCCCCGGGGCCCGATTTGTGTGCCCCTATCGCGTTGTTTTTCCCCCCTCCAAAACGTCTGATCTGTGGAGCGTGCGACGTGCAATGATCGAGTTTGGTCCGAGTTCGTCTGGAGCAGCTGCACCAACAGCATCTGTCGGAGTTCTTGCTTTTAGTGGGAGAAACAAAAAAAAGGATCAAAGCTTGGCTTGTTGGGTGCTCTGCTGCTCGATGGTTGCAAGTGGTTGGCAAGCTGCATAGCGGTTCGATCCGTGTCGATGTTGTGTGCAGCATGCTGCTGACTTGCTGGGGGAAATGCAAAGGTACGCGAGTATCAGCAACAGCGCTGGGTTTGGCACTGGTGGTGGGCCGGTGTCGGGCGGTAGAGAGAACGCGAGGCCGGAAGCATCACCCTACTCTTCCGCCAATTACCCCCTGAACTCGAGGTGACACTCTTGTACCGCTTTTTGTCCTTGTTTGAGCCTTGTAAACTACTGTTGTACAGTGATAGTGAGCTGCACCAATCTGCTTGTATTTACTAGGCAGGAGTCTTTGATGGTGTAATTACTGGGTAGAAACCGTAATAATGGCATCTCTTTAGAGCCATAATAGCTGTTCATTTTTTACGTTATTATTTGTGTCCTCCAACTTCAAATAATAAACTTGCCACATGCTTTCCGTATTTTTCAGCCTATCAATAGAATGAATAGATAGCCTTGATACAAACAGTTATTCAACCTCAAGCAAGCAGCCTGTTGTAGTATGTTGTTCCTAAATAATGGAAATTTTCTAACAAAAGATATTTTGATTAAATGGTGTGCAAGCTAAGCCTTCCTGTTTACACCATTAGAGGTATATTATCATCATTCATTCTGAAGGTCGATTAAGTAGTTCATTATTCTTGCATAGCACTTATCACAAATGTTAGTTGTTTATTTCCTATGACCATCCCATGATGCAGCACATGCGGATGTACTATCTGCGGAATCGTGCTTTCAAATATATGAATAGCATGGTGCAGTCTCGCTGATCATCAAGTCTTTATCATCAGTATGATATGGCATTACACTTCAGTCTGTATGGTCTGAGAGAGGAACTGCTATCTTCTGTTTGTTATATGGTCAAGTGAATAAGGTGCTAGGAGCTTGTATGCGAGCTGTTTTGGTTGCCACATGACATATTTGCAGAATGGAGATTTCTGGTTCTAATTGGGGTGGATGAATTCTCAACCCTAACAGATAATTGAAAAAGACGGGAGTAACAAATACATGTTCTATCAACTTGAGTATAGGGTTCTTCAAGATTAGAACTAAACTTGCTAGTGCCACAATTATTATCAAATTTCTGTTCAAGTAAGTCGCTACTCTTATTCAAATTTGTCTTGTGCATTTCGTTATCACCAGTAGTAAATTTTTATTTGTTTTACTTCCTAATACTACTGTTTTTCAGGCGGCAACAACAGCTAGCTCCTTACAGGCTAAAGTGTGACAAAGAACCACTTAATAACAAGTATGTATAAACTACAGAACAAAAGGTGTGTTTGGGAAAAAAAATTGTATACAATGCATTATGGCCATTGTGCTATTTTTCCTCCAGTAGAAATATCTTTTGTGCTTTTTGTTGAATGTTGTCATGAGTTTAGACACAATTATAAATTCATTAATATATCTATCTGTACTTAGATTTTACACATTGGACATAATCCAACAATCTTGTACATCGACTGAATTCTTCATTTTGTGGCATGAATGCATAACCGGTTGATTTACCGTCCATGCCATTTGATACTCTTGATAGATTATTGAAGTGATATTTTTTTGGCTGTAAAACTTGAATGACTATTGCGGCTCACTAAATCTCAGAACATTATCCATCTGTTTTTCTATTAGTTTTAGTTTACCAGTCCTAGAGCAGACTGCTATTATGAATGGTTTAATGGCTAGTAAATCTTTATCAATAATAAAGTGCTTGCTTGCACTAGCTTATCTTCAGTACAAACATGTACATAGGAAATCTTTACTCAGGTTTGGCAATGTGGGTTGTTTCTTTGTGTTCTCTTTTGAGCATTCTTATTTTTAGCATAATCGTGAGTATGCTAAATATGATATGCTTGAAATGTTAAGACACCGCGGTTTGCAAACTCTGTACTCATTTTTCAAGTATACATTGAGGTGATGCCTAAAGAAACTCAATGCCTTCGCCTTTTCTGTGGCAAGAGGAGCATGTATGTCAGCTTCAGGTTGGGCAAAAGTATGACTGAGACTTGATGTGAGGCTAATCTCAACATCCAGATTCCAGAGCCCAGGTAAGCTGGTTGCTACCATCTAGGGCAAGCCCAACAATTTCTTATACAGAATTTATAGATTTCCATTCAAACTTGCTTACGCCTAGAAAGATGCCTAAAGTTGTTCAGCAGGAATTTATAGATTTACAGAACAATTTAGTGTATCAATGTTCAGTATGAAAGATGCATAAAGTTGTGAATCATGCTAACACACATGGCATTCTATAATTGTTAATTATTATGCACTGGAACTTATAAGGTGATGTGGATTATATCTCATCTGAAATGTACAATTTATATTTTAACCTTTCTTCGGACGTACTTGAACTCGTAATAATTGAATGTGCTATGAGAACTAACTAGTGCGGTCTATTTAATATATTATTTGAACTTTCTTTTCTTAGTTCTTTCATTCTATTGATGCCTAGGAAACAAACTGCTTTAGAGTATTTGTTGTCTTGTCAGGGCTGATGAAAATGAGTTATTGTGATTTCAGTTAGCTCAGACTTTCTGGGATTTGGTTGCCAATCAATTAATTTTACATTAAGGATTTTCTGGGATTTGGTTGCCTTCATGAACTTTAGAAATCATGAGGCTCCAAAAGTTTGTACAGGGCCTTTATTCTTTGTCAGAAGACTGTCAAAGTCTTCTACCCCAGTATTACTCAAGGTGTACAAGCCATACACCCTACTTAATTTGATTTTATCTGTTTTGTGACTATCGAACCACCACATTTCTGACAATGCTACTGAGCCATGCACATCTGGACAACATTGGCCAAAGCTTACTATACTGGAGTTTTGTTGTTGGTTATTTACCATATGGATTTATGTACAGCGGTGAATTTCTGTAAATTTTCAGGGATTTTTATATTTTTTTTAAAAATCTAAAATACTATTTTCGTCGGCCTGGGCCGACGAAAATAGGGTTTTCATATTTTTTTAAAACTTAAAATATTATTTTCGTCGGCCTAGGCCGACGAAAATAGCATTTCCATATTTTTTTTAATTTAAAATACCGAAAATAGCATTTTCATATTTTTTTTAAATTTAAAATATTATTTTCGTCGGCCTTGGCCGACGAAAATATCATTTCCATATTTTTTAATTTAAAATACCGAAAATAGCAGTTTCATATTTTTTTAAAAAAATTTAAAATATAATTTTCGTCGGCTTTAGCCGACGAAAATACATATGCTACGTCAGCACTGGGCGTGGTTCCGGTGCATCGACTAGTAATTTCGACGGCCACGTAAGCCGTCGAAAATAATTTTATTTTTTGGCCAAGCGAAATTAAATTATTTTAAATGTTTTTTGTTCCGTCGGCCAAAAGTCGACGAAAATACTGAAAAACCGGCGAAAATATCTATTTTAAATCGTATTTTCGAATATTTTGGCCGGCTTTTTAAAATAACTCAATTCTGTAGTGTCGTCGATATCTGTGTCGTCGATCACACATACATTAATCAAGTACTCTATATAATCATGAGGACACCCAGTCTACTAGTATCTATTAGTATCTATATACTCCTTCGAATACGAGGATCTTAGGGCTGTTTGGTTTGCTTCCAATTATTGTAAATATTTGTCTTATCAAATTGATCACCAAATTTTTGGCATGCCAATTTTTGGTAAGGTTTGATTTGGTAAATTTGGTCTCAAACCAAACAGCCATTAATACAGTACGTAATAACAGTATAAACATTTTTAATTGCTCACCGGTGCATCCATACTTGACGTAGGGGTTGCCCTCGTAACCTTCGGTGCAGTTGCACAAGTATCCGGGGCCATTGATGGAGTCAAAGCATTCACTGTGATTGCTCTTGCAGGCGTACCCTGGGTTCTTCTCCCCATCGGCGCAGGACATGGGGACGGCGCTGCCGCTGTTGTAGTCGCGGATGGCCCAGTCGAGCCACAATGGCATGTGGGTCCGGTTCACGTCCATATGAAGGTCGGCCGTCCGGAAGGTGTAGTTGCCCTTGTCAACGATGAAGGCGTAGTCGCAGGGGCAGAACTCCTGGTTGGCGTGCGACCAATAACCCTCGGAGTGGAAGACGACAACGTTGTCGGTGAGCCCCGGCGGGATGTCGACGTGACAGCAGCCGACTCCAACGCACTCGCCGTCCCGCACGCTCCGCGAGTCGTTGCTGTAGGCCACGCACCCCGCATAGTAGGTGTATCGGTAGTGGCCATGCCACCCGCTGTTGAGGTAGGCAAATGTGTTGCAGCCGAGGATGACGAGCACGTTGTCGGTGTTGGAGATGCGGTACACACCATGCGCGTGGATGTTCACCGAGCCGTTGAATAACCCGGTGACGTCGCCGCTGGAGTTGAAGCACTTCCACGCCACCTGCAGCATCACCCGGGCCCGCGGGAGCGGCGCCACGGACAGCTGCAGCACCGGTATGGCCGGCCTGGTGGCCGCAAGCACCGGCATGGGGCTGGCGCCGCTGTTGTTGATGCACGAGATCTCGAAGCCCTTGCGAAAGCAGCTGGTGCCGATGCCGAACGGGTAGGGGATGTCGACGCCGCCGCAGCTCGCCTGGCAGCCAGGCGTCACGGTGAGGCTCTCGGAGGTGGCCGCCACTGCCGCTAGTAGCAGCGCAGGCAGCAAGCTGAATGCTGTATTCATTGACGACATGCTGATCGATTACTGCTCTTTCTGGTTGCTAGAGTTTGCCTCCATGGCACCAGCGGCCATCCCAGCGTTTATACAGAGGAGCTAGCCACGACAACTGGTTCGATGGATTGGGGACCGCGTGAGGTTTTAGCTCTCTACTGGCCAAGTTGGTTGACAACTAGTTCGGTCCTCTCAGTGGTGCAGGGGTGTTAACACCTCTGCCAAATCTAACCGTTCGTTGATTTAAAGGTAAACTTGTCCATGCATTCACTATTCTCAGCCATGAGACCCACGAGCCTAATTCTCCTCGTCAGCTCCATCCGCGGGGCCACTGCAGAGGGAGCCACCGGACCAGCCCACACTACTACAAAACGGCACATCAGAATCGGTTCTTTTTTAGCATTAGAATCAGTTCTAGTGGCGATACGATGTCTTTAGATAGTGATGAGGTGGAGCTATCAGAATCGGTTTTGATCCGATCGTGATAAAACGTCATCAGAATCGGTTCTTTAAGGGAAGTGATTGTGATGACTCCCTCATCAGAATCGGTTCTTTAAGAAAAGTGATTCTGATGGGTGTCATCAGAATCGGTTCTTTTGTGGAACCGATTCTGATGAGGGGGTCATCAGAATCACTTCCCTTAAAGAACCGATTCTGATGAGGGGGTCATCAGAATCACTTCCCTTAAAGAACCGATTCCGATGACCCATTGGGGTGTGCCATTTTTGCAAATTCTCCAAAAAAAGCACAGATTAAAAACACTAAATTAAGAGAGATTTCCTAGGATGTCATACATCCTAATACTACTAATACTACTCTCGTCTAATTACCACTCGTGTGATCTTCCTAGACATTTTTAACACCACACGTGTGGTCTTCCCAGGAGGTCACCCATCCTATTACTACTCTCGTCTAAACACGCTTAACTTCAGAGTTCTTATAAGATCCAGTATTTTAATAGTGGTATGATAACATCTGACATAATATGCCTCCCTCCTGCTTTTAACCCCGTGAAGCACCCTGGAGTCACCGGCCTGCCGCTCCAATCCCCCTGGAGGCATGGGTTGAATGGAGGATCCTCGACGCCGCGTCGCCGTCTCCTGTGCCCCGTAGCTTCACCGCGAACTGTGCTACGGTGTTACCGGTCGCCTGCCGCGGCGAGGCCACCACCGTGACGTGGGACCCCAACGTCGCCCCGCCGTTTGCCGCGTGCACCCCCTGTTCGTGTAGCTCCCCCACCATCACCGACCGCCGCTAGATCCAAGGGCGTAGGCTTGGACAGACGTGCGGTTTGGCATCAAATACTTCTTGATAAAATTACCTTTTTGTCCTCTTGGTCTAGCACCTCCCTTGCACATCGGTCTTTTGCATCTGAGGTGTCAATATCATCAGGGCCATAGGATAGACCATATTGGATGGCTGAGAACAAGGGAATGTACTGAACCAGGACTCAAGTTGGTTTGGTACTTTGGTGGCCGGGATAGTTGTACTGTTATGCTTTGCATGGTTCAACATCGAAGACATCAACTATGAATTGGTCTATTTGCAGTGAATATATAAGTGCATGACCCACCAGTGAAATACTGCAACAATGAACGAACAACTGAACAAGTTCCATGTTTGACGATGAAAATGTTATCAATAGGAGTGTTAGGGATAGATGCACGGTAAGACAACTGGAGACAAAAATTTAATGTGAAAAAACTCTTGCGGGAAAAAACCACGGGAAACAATACACGATATCGCTTCAAAATTACAAGTAGAAAGGGTTAGCTTATATTTTTAAAGAGTCTTAGTTGTGGAAGACTTGACTCCTAACAAGCTATAGATAGAATCAAAAGATATGTAAGTTAGAGATATTGAGTTATCTCCAACAAACCTTCCCTTAACTCAAAATCTATAATGAAGTTGTTTCCAGAAAACCCTAAAAGGGAATTAAGCACGAAGAATACAAGTGCGTTAAAAGTCCAAATGACTACTGAACGAGGAAGACTGGAATAGTCAAGCCAAACACTTGTAGTTCGAAAATCATCATGGGTATGAAAGACTAGAAAGTCTTATCCAAATGCTTCTTATGAAGCGGGATTGAGTAAACCACCAGTAGGTCGAGAGAAAGACTAAAACAATCAATCCAACACAGATATTAACAAAGCAGACGAAGAATCTGGGTCTTCAAAAATTCATAATCCCAGTAAAGTCTGAATCTGTGCAACCGACCTTCTGAATCAAACACTCAATCAACAAACGGTATGAGTCAAGACATCATCTGAGGTGCTGAGTAGATATAGTGAAGAACTCATAATGTGGACTTTTTTGGAATGTTCCATCTGAAATATAAAATTCAGCAATCTGCCTACTGAAAATCCATAATACGATTGAAACTGCTAAAAAAATATCAATATGAAGAAAACTCTCATGCCATCAATGGAGTATAAATTGCATTAGACCCCTCATATCGAGCAAAGACAACAAAAAGAATGTTGTAGTATCCACGCAGAAACAACTCCTTCTTGCACTTCAAACCTTCATCTGAAATTGACATTTAAGCAAAATCTTCACTAGAAAAACATCGAAGAGTAAAATACAGCTATTAGGGTGTTGTCAAATTCCAAATGAACATAGCCAAAACTTTTATAATAGTCTACGTATCCAAACGATGAATAAAACACCAAGATAATCGTGATGAAACATCAAATTCCAATGAATAGCGATGAAACACCAAATTCAGTTGCCTCCTCAACTGACATTAATTTTTTTTCCAAAGTCTCTTAGATCAAGCAGGATTGTCCGACGATGGCAGTTGATCATAAGGTTTGATTCCTTTATGATTGCACAACAATATTCTCGCAGCAATTATGATAACTGTGTTTACTTTAAACAGTTTCCAAATGGTTCATTTATTTATTTGCTGCTCTATATTGATGATATGCTCATTGCTTCTCATGACAAGTCACTGATTATACATTTAAAGGCTCAACTTAGTCATGAGTTTGAGATGAAAGATCTTGGTCTAGCTAAGAAAATTCTTGGGATGGAAATTCAGTGTGATCGCAAAGCTGATACTTTATTTCTATCTCAGAAAAATTACTTTGAGAAGGTGCTTAATAGATTTAATCTCAGTAATTGCAAACCTGTTTCTACACCTTTTGCCTCACACTTTAAGTTATCTTCAAGTCAACGTCCTATTAATGAGACAAAGACTATATGTCTCGTGTTCCTTACTCTAGTGCAGTTGGTAATCTCATGTGTGCTGTGATTTGCACTGGACCAAATTTAGCTCATTTTGTTAGCGTTGTTAGCAAATTTATGCATAATCCTGACAAAGAGCATTGGAATGCAATTAAGTGGATTCTTCGTTATTTGAAAGTCACTTCTGTTTTTGGCTTGATCTCTACTAATATAAATTTGCAGTTGGTGGTAGCGGTCCGTTCTTCCTAACCCTCCTTCCCCCGGCTATATCTCCAATAATGGTCGGTCATTATAGCTAATTATTCTTTTCTGATTTACAGCCAGCCATATCTCTCTAAATATGGCTGATTATTATAGCAAAATCCCTGATTATTACTGGTAATTAATAGCCGGCCAATCATTCCTTTTGTACTTTATATATGTTGTACAGTTTTCACATAATCAATCAAGGGAATTCATTCAAGATCTCTCATATCGTGCCACCGCGGCAAATGAATTCGACGAACTGATCAATAAGTGACGGACCGACGTATATGGCCGCGAGATGCAACAGTTAACGCCGCGATAAGTAGTAATCGCGGCGGAAGGACAACCAGCGCGACGCCCACGGGTCTTTGTGACCCAGCGCCGCCGTTGAACGTGATAAAGCGTACCACGCTTCGGCGCGGTTGCCCGACGACACCGGTGAGACGTCATCAGCGGTGAGAGAGTCATTAGCATACCCCACTTCCTCGCTGTCCTGTAGCGCCATTGCCATTTGCAGCTGTCTTGTCGTCGGTGCAGTCTTTCAGATCAGACCATTGCCATTTGCAGCTGTCCTGTAGCGCCCACTTCCTCGCTGGCATCAAAGGTTCCTGAGCTTTTTGCAAAACCACTGGGCAAAACCAGAGGACTTGAAGTTCAAGTTCAAATAACTAGGTCATAAACTTGTGAACAGAACTTCTGAACTTTAAGGAGCCGACAGGCGACAGCATAGTCAAAGCCAGGGCAGTATTTTTTTTTTTTTGAACTCAATGGGCAGCACTGATGGATTGAAAGAACAGAAGAAGCTAGCTGGAAATTTTTTATGTTCTTTTTTTTCGCTTTAGAAAAGAAAGGATGAAAACTGCTGGGCTTGTTTGTTCCAACATAAAATTCATCCAGCCAAGCCCAGAGTAAGTTTGCCTTGAGCCAATCCTGATTCCTGATGAGTAGCTGGCCTAATTGACTAATATGGCTGATTACGCGCTCTAAAGCGTTAATATCCTTCCGATCCATATATGCGATACATTTTGCCCGCCATGTATATCAGTATAATCAGCCGACTAAATGGTCGTATCAACCGTTTTTCAATACACTGCTTCTGACTGGTCACTCGGACCTTGATTTAGTGGCTTCTGATATATGCCAACTTCCGATATGTGCTTTCACACTGGAGACCTTGACTACCGTTGGCCAAGTTTTTGTCGATCACCAGTGAACGAACAAGAAACAAGTACCGCTTTTGATGCTTCTATGTATCACCCCCTAATACAAATTGCATAAATCTTCAAGCAAACAAAGGGATAAATAGTCATTATCTATCATTTATTCATGTTTCAATATTTATGCAATATTCAAAAAGTGATGCACAAAAACACCTCCCAAAAACCAATTCAACACATTGTAGCATGTAATCGCAAGAAAAAAAACTAACCTAGATGGTCACAAAAAAGAATAATAGAAATTCTAACAATGTACTGTGCTTAGAATGTTGCTTTTTGTTTTTAAATTTTCTGGAGATTTGTGACTCATCAATAATTTCTGAACCTTTTTGTAAGAGTTCCTTGAGGCCATATAATCCTTCAGTAAAAATTTCAAATTATCATCTTTTGTATTTAATCTATAAAAATTCTAACATTGTTACCTTCAGATTTTCAATCTTTCTATTTTTGAATTTTTAAAAACATCAAACTAATTTATTAGCTTGTTTATATTTTTACTATTGTTAGGTCTATTCATCCAAAGGATAATATAAAATTTTTAGATAGCGATAATGTTGGGATGTTTTTATTGAATTCTGATAAGTTTACTGTTATTAGTCAAGAACCAATAATTGGCCTTTCATCTCATATTTAATTGCTTTGATATGACTTTTAAAATTCATAATTGGGTCTCTGAAGTTCTCTTGGGTTAAATAAAATTTTTATTTATTTTATTGCTATAATCTTTTTACTCTTCTCTTTATGTATTATTTAAGTTTATATTAAAAAGATTTCTCTACAAGAGAAAAAATCAATAAAATCCACAAAAATTCAGTTAAAGCATCAATAAATATAATTAAATTCTAAAATTCGTTTTTTTAATTTCTAGGACGTCGCAGATGTACGGGAACTCATTTTGTCATAGTCAACCGGCTTTGTATATGCATCTCGATATTCGAAGTTTCAGGCACAGTACGTATAGATTTGGTGAACAAAACGGATATAGTTAAATTCATATTTTGAAGTACTTTTTTTAATGATATCGTAAGTAACAGGTAAGATTTCTTTTATGGACTTAGCTAGAGGTGGGCACTGGGTGGACAATTTTGGACAGGCACAAGGCATGCACGGTCCAACCCGATCTATGGCCCGGCACGGCACTATTCTGAATGAGCCGAGCGGGCACGACATGACTGCCCGACTGTGTCGGGCCTGCCAATCGGGCACGGTGGGCTGCCCGGCCCAGCATGGTTGTCTAGGCCGTGCTTAGACCGACACGGCCAAAAACAGTGCATGCTGCAACACGACACGCTCGACATGCAGCACATCATCGGCCTGTGTCCAACACGGCCTGTGGTAGGGCCCGCGGCAGCGTGTGCGGCACGCGACCAGGCCGATGGAGAGGAAGACAGAGGGACGGGGGACCTTACCTAGGCACGTCACCATGGCTGCCGCGTGCCGGCCGCCTCGAAGCTCCCGGCCGGCGTGCCACTAGTTGTGGCCGCCCGTGTCGCCATGGTCGTGCCCACATCGGCGTTCGTGGATGTGCTCGAGTTGCCGTCCGTGGCCGCGCCCATCGGCTGTTTGAGCCGCAGGGGAGCCGCCTCGCGTCGTGGCCGCCCGCAGCTGCCTACCATGTCGCCTCCCGTGCCAAGCAGGAACCTGAGCAGCCTCACGTCTTGCACATCACCGCCACCTCGCACCTCACGCCTCGCTGAGCCGAAACCTAAGCAGCCTCGTGCCTCGCGCATTGCCGCCGCCACACTCATCACGGCCTCGCGGAGAGGGGAGGGAGGGAGAGGGCCGTAGGGAGGCCAGGAGGGGAGTGACCGGCGAAAACTCTGGGAATGGGAAGTAAGGAGGAAGCAAGTAGGGCACGGCCACATAGGGCTAGGCGGCTAAGGGGGCACGTCACGCGGGGCAAGGAATCATGAAAAAAAGACCACTTGAGGGAATCACGCTTCTGAGCCTGATGTATTTGAACGCAAGATCATGTGCCTGATGTATTCAACGTTTTTCTTGGTCTCTCCACTCTAAGACAGCGTGCAGAGAAAGAGATGACTAAAATGGATGTAAGGCAATGAAAGATATAAAGATGCTTTATCACTTTCCTCCTACGCTCTTCAATTTTCATCCTGATTCCTATGCGAGTGAGCCCGTGCCTCATTTCATTTTGCAACGATAGAGGGAAAGCGATACGACGCGTGAAATGAAATAAGGTTGCTTTCAATTTTTCATTGCGCGGTCCGTGCCTGATTTTAATGTGCAACGGACATTTCAACAGACACGCCATAAAGATAGGGTGACGGTTCTCATTTGTTTTGCACGCCTCTCTCGTGCTCTCTCTTATTGCCCATTTTTGCAGAGCACATTCTACATATCTCTCTAATTGCTTTCTTTTTTTGTTCTCCCACTGTGAAATAAAATATTTCACAAGAGCAAGAGTGGGAGAGCACATCCGCGCTCTCAAAGTCCCACTCGTCCGGATCAAGAGATCGATCCACGCCAACTCTCCACAGCATGAGAGACTATAGCATAGATTACCATCATCTAGACAGCACGCACGACATCGAGGATGTCTCATACATTCCATATGCACCGAGCGGGGATGTCGCTATACCGGTGTATCCGGTATAGGTGTCGGTATCCACACCGAATACGCAGTCCGATATATCGATGCAGCCAGCATGAGCATCCATATCCGGCAGTGGACAGGCGTGGTGCTGGCAACATATGGACAGAACAGTCGAAATTGTGGATGAGTGTTAGGTAGTGTATGCTATTTGTAAATACTGTCAAGCTAAACTATTTACACGTACATGTGGTGGAACAGCTCATCTACATAGACATGCGGAGAATTGCTTGAGGAAGACATTGGCCGAATAGAGGTTGGGTGAGGGCGTGCAGACACAGCTCAACTTTAACACCGACGGTTCGGTAAGTACATGGGTATACAACGCCGGCATAACTAGAGATGAAATTTTATGTTATATAGTTACAGAGAATCTTTCACTTAGAATATGTGAGAGTTCTAGTTTTGAGAGAATGGTGCAACGTGGTTTTTACCCACAATACAAACATGTTAATAGAAAAACAACTACACTTGACATTTACATAATGTTTACAAATAAACGAAAAATGTTAAAACAGACATTCATGACACTTAGTTTTTCTTTTATATTAACATCAAATATACAGACTTCCTCTCATCAAAGTAGAATTATTAATAGAAAGTAGAATTATTCCTATCACTCTTGACAATGTATCAGCTAATACGATGGCTATGGAGTATCTCTCAATGTACCTGGAGACTTATGTTGGAGGTTTTATACTCCACCAAAGGTGCGTATGCCACGTTATTAGTCACATTGTGCAGACAGATTTGGTTGTAATGAAAACTAGTTTGATGGGCATACATAGTTACAAATCACCCGTAAGGTTTGCCCAGTTTTCAGAGTACTGTAGGGCTAATAATAAGGAACCAAGAAGATTCAACCTTGATATGAAGATTAGATGAAACTCAACGTATACTATGCTGCAGCGGTGCAAAGGCTACGAGCATATTATCACTTTCTTCGTCAACTGCAATAATGGTGAGGTATTAGTTACTGAAACAGATTGGGAAATTGCTAGTTATTTTCAATATTTTTAGAATTTTTTACAATGCAACTACACATTTATCCAGTGTGTACTATCCAATTTCTTACTTAGTTATCGAGTGGCTTTGGACTATTGCTATTTCTTTTAATGAAAATAGAGATAATTATATTTTACATCGCATTATAGAACCAATAGAGAAAATATTTTTAAAATATTTTCAATCTATTCCATATATTTATTGTTTTGCTACTATTTTGTATCTCAAAGAAAATTTTCTGATTTGTAAAGCGCTTTTGAGGGAATAGGTGAGGCATTCGATCTTAATTTCTCCTAGGCCTATACTTATGTTTATAATGAGTTTTTTAGAGTTTTCGACAAATATTATGAGAAATTTGATACCAGAGGTGAAGTAAGAAGATCTATCTCAACAACGTAACAAGCACGAGGCAGTTCGATGGTTTCAAACATATAGAAGAAGCTAAAAGGCAAACCGTCTAGTTCATCTTCCGAAACATTGAGCAGATCGCAATGGAATCCACGGTTAGAGATCAACCACTACCTCAGCACATCTTTCGTGGAGACCGAGCTTAACATAGATGAGAAAAATCAACTCAACTTGCTCTTGTGGTGAAAAAATAACCAACGTATTTACCTCGTGCTATCCCATTTCGCACGGGACGTACTTACGGTTCTGGTGTCCACTGTCTCGTCGAAACCTACTTTCAGCTTGATGGGGAGAATACTTAAACTGAGGAGGTCGTTTGTTAGATTCAAGATGGTTGAGGCAATTACATGCCCCCAAAGACTAGGAGCGTGCAGATGACAGGATACAACATCAGTCCGAGGATCAGGAGATCATAGATACAGTAGCCGACTTTAACAATCTCAGCTTCGGGTAGTCTATATATAAATGTAGTTATTGTACTCTTTTCCTTATTAGAGGTACTCTACATCAGGGTGTACTTGATCAAGACCATGCATGCCCAGGAGCAATTGTGGAAAAAGCGGACGACAAATCACAAGGCATCTTATAAAATAGGATTTCAATCAGATTTTTATGCGCCCTATTTTATGAGATAAAGGGAGTATTACATTAAATCTAAGTCGTAGATAAAATTATTAAGCGAATTTGCCAACCAAGATTTTCTCTTTTTCCACTAGTAATATTGGAATTGTAGTATTTTTTTCTTTTCTTCGATTAATGTGGTGATTTATAGCTTTATATCTTCTAGATCAAAGTGGGGGCTCTCGAGGAGCTTCCAATTAGTAAAGATATAGAAATCTAAGCCATAGATAAAACTATTAAGGGAGTTTGGACAACCAAGATTTCCTCTATTTCCACTATTAGTGTTAGAATTTCTAGTATTTTTTTCTTTTCTTTGATTAATATAGTAATTTGTAGCTTTTTATCTTATAGATCAATATGGAGTTTCTAGAAGAGCCTCTAATTAGTAAAGATATAGACTAATAGATAGATGACTTTAAGAAAGGTCTTTCCATGCATTGCACAATGAAGTTTAGTCCTCTCTTGGTCAGTTTGAGGGTTGTTGTGATGTGTTGCGTTGTGAAATCCAACTGGTTATACTAATCCTAGTATAATTTTGCTGTTGTATCTCAAAAATATATGTTTTCAACTAACTGTGGCATCCAGAAAGAGAAACAAATAAGGCCCTGTTTGGAAGCAATGTATTTTCATATTTTTTAGGCAATACCACGATTTCTAAGAATACCATGGTATTTTATACCATAAGGTGTTTGATTACCATGCCAAAAACTTTGTATTAAAAACTATGGTTTGGTAGATGCCATGGTATTTTAGGAGTATTTGGAACTCCACTCCAACTCAAAGTTTTCATGGTTTTTACTAGCTTCTTGCCTATTTCCACTCCAATACCATGGTTTGTGATGTTGCATCCAAACAGTTGGTAGTTCCAAGGAATACCATGGTTTCAAAGTGGTTTGATAAAACCATGGTATTCATAACAAAACAATTGTAAACTATAGTATATCAAAACCATAATTTTAAAACACTATACTTCCAAACAGGGTCTAAGTGATTTCCAAAAGCTATCGCAAAGACGGAGCCTTGTTCCCTTTTGGCCCTGTTACTGTGCTAGCTTGGTCCGTACCATCTGTGCCTGTCATCCTAGACATACTTGACCTCATTTTTCCAAAAGATAAGGTGGCTGTTTTGGTTTGCTACCCTCCTCAACCTTACCAAAATCTGGTAATACCAATAGAATTTGGCCACCATTTGGATTGCTACCAATATTTGGCATGCCCAGGAAATTTTGGTAACAGCAGTACAAAAGTTGCCAAAATGCTAGCTGTTTTATGGGAGAGCAAAACGTTGACCAAAGTTTTGGAAGAGTTGCTGCTAACTTCTTTGCTGACATGACACAAAGGGATTGGTTGCATGGAATGCTACAATTTTACATTGATAGGTCAATGCTAACTTGCAGTTGCTGCCTTCTTTGCTGACTTTGGCATGGTTGCAATTCAAACATTTCAATTTTGCCATGATTTTGGTAATGCCGTAGTTTCGGTCGTGACCAAATTTTGGTATAGTTGGCAGGGTCGTAAACCAAACAAGCCAGATATGCATCTCATGTCAGGATCAGCTAACACACAGGTCAAGCTCAGAGTAAACGCCAGTTGTCCCTCTAGCAGACTCGGAGAAGACTCTGCCACGAGCTGGCCGATGGATGGATCCCAAAAACGAATACAATATGAAGACTCACGAGTTGACTTGACCAGCCTGAAATGCTTACTTCTCTCTCATTGGGTCGGAGATTTCGATCCAGTGGTGGATGTGTGCAGTACTGCAGTGTATGGACATTGATCTGAGATTTTCTTCCAGTTCCAGATGCGAAGTTCCGAAGTTGCTGTGCTGTGTTGAAACTTTATTCTCTGGGAAGAGGAGAGGACAGCCTCGAAGTGACATTGATGACCACAGGCTCACAGCTTCACACGGACATGGCTACTTGGAAATTTCCTTCTAGGACTTGTGTCAAGTTGTGTCTACTGTCCTTCAAGGGCACTGCCTCGATGGAAGTCGCTACTGTTTGTTGTGAACCTAGTTCGGTGCATGTACCGTTTTACATGAGGCATGCAATGCAGCCGTACGCTTGAAATGCTTACTTCTCTCTCATTGGGTCGGAGATTTCGATCCAGTGGTGGAAATTTCCTTGTAGGAATGCGTCTGCACAACGCCAGCCGGGTTGAATACTGGAATTCGGTGCATGCACATGACAACCAGCTTAATTTTATAGTATTTTTTTCAATGTGTATAATATTTTTTTTAACATGTGTAACATCTGTTTACTGTATCAATATTTCTATTGTTAACTGTTATCGAAAGAAAATATTGCACATGTGTAAAAAAATATTGCACATATAGTAAAAAAAATATTGCAAACATCTGGAAAAAATAAATAGTACATCGGATCGGATATTTGATCGCAAGTCTTAAATAAGGTATGCAATGCAACCGTATGCTTTAAATAATGCAGAGTACAAACGACCTGGCAAATCAGTCATAGGAGGCCGCTAGGCTCAGTCATAGGAGGCCACTAGGCACTAGGCACTAGCTAGCTGCCTAACTTTCACATCATCACATGGCTCTTTTTCCGCCAGGCCGCCCTCCTCCAGGGTTCAAAATTTCATTTCGAAGAGATTTTTAGTCTGGTGGTAGTGGTTTTCACGAAAAACCGTTCGAAAATTAAGAAATATTGAACGGATTGTAAATTCAAACCGGTTTGAATTCTGGTCAAACTTACGCGCGAAAATCGTGCTAAAAACCGACTAAGGTTAGAAAAATAGAGGAAAATCCCAAAAAAGGAAAAAATTACAAAAGAAAATGTTGTAAACTTGTCAACACCAATTACATTATAATACCTTTCAATTGAAGTTGTAGAGCAGGCATAGATATAACTTCGTTATTTTTCTATTGTCATAGAAATGGCATGTTCGATTAATATGAACGAAATGTTAGTAAAAAATTTCACTTGTAATGAAATCGAACATACAATTGAAATAAAATTTCGGCATGACATTTGCTATATTTTAAATAATCTGAAGTTGTAAAGTAGGTATATAGGCTTCCACAATAATATATGAACAAATAACCTTTCATTTTAATGATAACGACATATCAATCCAATAAGTGTAAAAAATAGGCATTCAAATATCAATACCATTTACATTTAGATACCTTTCATTTGAAGTTGTAAGGTCGGCATATTTTCATTGTTCTTTTCACACAAATGCCATGTTGGACTTGTGTGGACGGTATGTTAGTATTATATCAAGTTGGAATGAAATAAAACATGCAAATGAAATATTATCTTGAGGTCATAGGAGTATTTTGTATGTACACTTGGTTGGCCATGTTGTATTCCTCAATGAACATCAAGGCTAATCCTCGTATAGTTAGCAATTCTACCTTGTAATCGTGCCAGTTTTACCCTGTCTATGTGCTTGTCGTTTACCATTGTTGATACAATATGGCATAAAACTCAGGGTCGTATCACTCGTGGACCCATTGGGTGAGAGGTTGTGTATGAGCACCGGGGATGGCGTAGTCATAGCTGCCATATGAGCCATAACTCTCTTATATCTCGGTGATGCAATAGGAGCTCACAACTACAGACTGCTTCATCTGCGACACCCCATCACTGCCAGGTAGGCCCGAGCAGGCAATGATAATATTATCACTGCCGGTTCTAATTTCAACCGGCAGTGCTAATATTATCACTGCCCATTCTAATTTCAACCGGCAGTGATAAGAATAGCATAATTTTCCCGCACGAATGGAGGCAATATCAGTGTCGGGTTTAGAGAGACCTGACAGTGAAAAGAAGAAATCACTACCGGTTTATATAAAAAACCGGTAGTGATTTATCATTGCTAGTTCGGCTATCAATCGACAGTGATAAGACCATTTTCACTGCCTGTTTTACTCCAGAATCGGCAGTGATATTACTGTTCCCCATAATTAGTTAAGATACAAAACATATCAAACATTGTAATTTATCTCGCACAGAACATATAAAAGCATAATTAGTTAAAAAACAGAACATATTAAAAAATTGTAATTTATCTCACACAGAATATTTACAAAATTTGTAATTTGTGGGACATGTATTAGTTAAAACACAGAACATTTACAAAATTTGTAATTTGCGTAATATGTATTAGTTAAAACACAAAACATTTACAAAACATAATTAGTTATACCGTCCATTATTACATATTTAGTCCTAATTATATATACAAAATATAACGGGCCAACGGCTATTAACCGTTTGAAACCCAAAATGGCGCAAAACCCTATATCCAAAAGTCGTCATCGTCCTCCTCCTCCTCGTCGCCGGAGCTGCCACCGGATGACCGATCGGAGTTGTGGCGGTGCTCCTCCTGCTCCTCCGAATCCGATTCGGTGGCGAAGTTGGTCCTGCCCCAACGCCGAAGGACCTCGCCGCCGCCGCTATCATCATCGTCCTCCTCCTCCGCCTCCGCCTCCTCCTCCTCCTTCTCTGGTGCCTCCTCCTCCTTCTCTGGCGGCGGATCGGGGCTTTGCCCAGTACGTGCCCGCTTCTTGGGGGGCATTCTTGCAGCAGTGGTGGATTGTGAGGAGGCTACAAATTGAGGAGTTGGGATTATATAGAGGAGAAATGGGAAGCGCAATAGCTTGAAATGGGGAAGCACTTGATTGGCGAGAGGAATGAGGAAGCGATGGTTGGCGGCGGGAGTTGGAAGGTTCATATTATCACTGCCGGTTTTAGAGAGAACACCGACAGTGATAATACTGCTATCGTTTCCCATGCAAATGACTTTATCACTGCCACTTATACTGTTCACTGGCAATAATATATCACATCGATGCGGTTTGATACACCAACCGCATCGATAGTGCCTAGAACAAGTGAGGATTCAGTCCCGGTTGGTGTATCTAACCGGGACTGATGTGAGTCATCAGTCCCGGTTGGTATATCCAACCGGTACTGATGTTGTATATTACTGCCGGGTGAACAGTATAAGTGGCAGTGATAAAGTCATCTGCGTGGGAAACGACCACAATATCACTGCCGGGTTTAGAGATAGAAGTGGCAATGATATATTACTGTCGATTCTAAAAAACCCTACAAAACCCAGAGCACCCTGGACGTAAACGGGGCGTTGGCATCGTCCCATGAAAGGTTGGTTTCTCTCAGAACACCGAGACCTATAGGAGTCGGGTGAGAAGCAAGGCTCGACAAACACAATAGCTTAGTGTACTTGAAGAATGCCTGAATCAAACACAGGAGATAATGCAAGAAGAGATCCGAAGAGAGGTGCAGTTAGCCTTGAGCCAATAGCGGGAGACGGGCCAGGAACCTCCAAGTAATCCTAACATCGTCAGCCCCTCCGTGCAGCGGAGCAGCTGCGCTTCCGATAGGCTACCCGAAGCGGACTTGGACCACTATCCTATAGACGACATCAGGCAGCGGACACCTTATGAGCTGCACGTCCAAGCGCGGAACCTCTCCGTCAAGGCGGCCCACGGCATGGCTCACCCAGTGGAGCCATGGCAGCTCATCCATGGCCAACAGATACCGTCAGGTACTCCAAGGTCTCGGTGGAGGATGTTTGCCCAGGGTACGAGGACCTTGACCTCAAAATCCCCAGAGGTGACGGGACTACGAAGCTAGGAGAGGCGATACACAATTTCATCCTGTGGCGGAAACGATACATAATTTTTGAGATAACATAGACGTGTCCTCTCCGCGAAGAAGTTCAACTCCTACACCACCTCCGGCACACATAAGCCCCAGAAGAAGCCCATCTAGATCTCCTCCCAAGAAGGCGCCGACTCCTACACCACCTCCCTCAAACATAAGCCTCAGAAGAAGTCCGTCTCCTCCCAAGAAGGTGCTGACCAAGACAAACAAGCCAGCTCGGCCAGCAGCTCCCAAGAAGATGGGGTCCACCCAATCCAAGAAGCTGGTTGCACTTCCGATGTGGCCGTATGATATGACCGAGGAGACCAAGAAGGTAGTACAAGGAGATGTAACTACATTTTTTATACCCAAGTCACCAGAGAAGAAGGTTCAATCTGGCACGGAAGAATTTCACAAAGGCTTGAGGACTATTAAAAATTTGAAGGATAAAAAAGAAATGCCTCTCCTATCAAACTACGAGCGCATATTGACTAAGGAAAGACACACGAAGAAGACGTCAGAGGAGAGGACATCAGGCCAAGGGGATGCAAAAATTCTTGAAAGAAACTGGACTTCACGCAGATCAAGTATTGGGCACGGCGAATATTGAGTATGCCCAAGTAAGATGGCCAGTTAAATCGAGCGCATCATTGCTCAAGCGTGAGGAGTTGCTTCAGCTACCAACAAAGATGTGGCAATTCCATGAATGGTACTTGGATGCGACCAAGCAGGGTCTAGATTTGTTCGCTGTCAAGTACAAGGAACAAGATTTTTACCACGGGAACGGTGAATTTTATGTTGAATGGAACGTCATGTATGATCTATACCAGATAGACGCCCTCGCCACGGCCATGCTGAGTTGCTGGACTCTGTAAGTGTCTTATTTACAAAAAACCATCGTGTGCGCCCTTGTACTATACTAACTTGCAAGTCTAACAGATTTCTTCTTATGTAGAATGGAGATACAAAGATGCCGAAGGGATAGTATCTTTGACATAGGCTTCATGGACCCAGTAATTATCAACGAGACAACTGTTACAGACCACCCAAGTGAAACAGAGACTAACATATACAATGCGCTAATGGGACAACAATATGAGTCAAAGATATATCTACCCTACTCATTTGAGTACGTGTTTTCGTACCGCCTCGTTCTACTCCTTTTTCATAACACGATGTTAAAACTAATTAGTTATCTATGTTAACATATATATGTACAGTTTTCACTGGATTCTTCTTATGATCGAGCTAGATCGTAGCCTGATCACAGTTATGGACTCGTAAAGGAGACCAGTTAAAAAGTTTCAAAACTTTATCGACATGCTCAACCGGTATTAATTCTTGTTCCTTTCATTATTGTACTAGTTCTATTTCCTTCCATTTGAAACAAATTCTAATCATGTACAATTCGTAATCACATGTGTAGTGCATTCGCACGGTTCCGTGCTAAAAACAGGGGCGTATTCAAGAAGAAATTTGAAATTACAATTGCTTCTCAAGTACATATATCATAATGCTAGCTTTTTAGTTAGTTAACTTAATTTCTTTGCATCCATTTCACGCTTTCAACTTTTTTCACCGCAGATCTTGAGACAGCCGCCGGGCAACAATTTATGCAGCTACTTTGTATATGAGTTTATGCACACCCAAACCGGAGCCGCTGACCGCATGCTAAAAGGCAACAATGGGGTGAGTAAATATAATTACTAGATTTAATGATGTCTAGGTACTCCTTATATCTTGTACAAATTCAAGGATTGATTAGTTAATGACTTAATGATAGGTGCCTCAATATTTGGCGGAACAAGGATCGAAACTCTCGCCGACGCGAGTGAGAGCAATCTAAGAACAACTCGTCGGCTTCATTTACGATGAGGTCGTATATCCGAAAGGCGGGTTTCACGAACCAAATGTAAATAGGTTGGGCCCTTTGATAAGGACCATTGAACTGTCGGGGTCGACGGCTAGCAGTAGCGATGCACGTAAAAGATCCCGATGAACAAAAGGAAAAGAAAGCTAATATTCTGTGATCCCAATGAACAGAAGAACTCATATGTGTACATATTGTAATACATTACTTGTAATTAAATTTGTTAATGAATGTTCAGTTATTTAATTATCAGTCAGATATGCATGATTGATTATATGTGCTTTAATTAGTTGTGATTTAACACACACAAGTATATATAATATCTAGTGGACACACACACACATATATATATATTATATACAGCACATCAGTACCGGTTGGAGACACCAACCAGTACTGATGAGGCCCTCATCAGTACCGGTTGGTTCCTCCAACCGCATCGATAAGAGCCAGGGGCTCACGATCTTGTTGCCACGTGTGGTCTTTAACGATCATGAAACTCTATCGATGCGGGTGGGAACCGACTAATGTCCTTGAGCATCAGTCCCGGATGGCTTGTATTTTTGAACCGGTACCGAATGCCAGTTATGTAGTAGGACACAGAGTTATCACTTCCAGTTAACAAGAAAAAAGGGGCAGTGATACTATTTATCACTGCCGAATATTGATAACAATGTGGTAGTGATAGTTACTTATCACTGCCGCTTATTATTGAAAATGCAGCAGTGATAGTTACTTATCACTGTCGGTTATAATTAATAACTGGCAGTGCTAATTATTATCATTGCTGATTGGATAGTATGAACCGGCAGTGATAGTGATTATCATTGCCGTTTGGTAAGTATAAACCAGCAATGATAGTGATTATCACTACGGTTTATATTCGGCAGTGATAGTCTGCCAATTAGGTTGTGTCGGGTCCACATCCGACAGTGATGCCGATGTGGACCCGGCAATAAACTGGTGTTCTGCACTGGTGGCTAGAGCTATCCTATGATGCGCAACTATCCTGTGATGCGCCCTTTCACTTTTTCTTCCCCTTAGTAGTCATCCTTTGTGATTGAGGTGCGCCATGGTCTCTATACTGTGTTGCCTTGAGCGATGAATGGGGAAAGAGGACTTCAATTATTGCGCTAGCTGGAGACCTCTACTTCGGTCGGCACGTGTGGGATATGTATGTCCCGGGGCCCACCTAGCAGTCCATCAAGGCCCAACCAGGCGCATTTGGGTCCTATTGATCGGATAAAACTGAGGGTCTCTTGGGCCGAGCAAAGCGTGAAGAACTAGGATAGGCATTAGCTAAGGAAGCCGAGTCGTATCGGGCAAGGGATGATTGTAATCCAAACCGACACGGGCTCAAGATGGAAAACCCTACTTCGTATCCGAGTAGGATTCAATATTGTAACCGCCCTACCCTGCTATATAAAGGGAGGGGACGAGGCACCTAAAACACAAGATATCTCATTAGCGAATAGCTATCCACATATAATTCCAGAGCACAGGACTAGGGTATTATCTCCACCGTGAGAGCCCGAACCTGTATACATCGGGTGTTCTTGTGCTACCATTGAGTTTGGGTCCAGCGCGTAGCCCCCTTTTCATTATTGTCGGTAACAAACGTCGACAGGTGGCGGGCCAGGTAGGGGCTGCGCTAGGATCAAACACAGCAAGCTCGATGGCAATCTTCAGGAGCATGACCATCTTCGCGCCGGCTCAGGTATTTTGCTTCGGAAGCCTGGATTTCATCACCGACAACTTTGGTCGTCTTTCCATTTCGGATTCGGATCAGCTCCAATCTGGAACCAATTTGGAGGCTCTCTTAGCTAGCCAACCACTCGGATCAGAACCAGGTGTGGCCATCTGTCCCCAGACAGTAAGCCAAGAGCCTGGTCCTCGTCTTGAGTCAAAACTGGATAATGACGAGCCCCGAGTGGTCAAATACAAAAGAAAACCACTCGGACTCGCTGCTCTGCGCGTTTCATCTTCATGCACCTCTGATCCAGAAGATGGGGAGGGAGATCTCCCAAATTTTCACAGCGTTTTTGTGATTGAAGCGGACCCTCCGCAAAAAGATACGGCAAATGCTACGGAGGAGAACCATCATAATCAAGAAAATCCTGCAAGACTCCTCCAGCACAGAGGCCGTAGCGTGAATGAAGAAATCCTACAGATGAAGGTAGGGAACCAATCAGTCTTCCATACCCCTCAGCAGAACATCGTTGCCTCCAAGACACTTCTCGACACCTTGGCACCACTGCTCGGGCCGGACAGCCCGGCCGCTCCGATCGTAGCCCAGGTTCAAGCCATGGTCGCGGCGGCGGCAATCCAGCAGCACCAAGAGGCGCCAAGGGAGAAAGAGCCATCTCGTACTCGCCTCATCGGCTCGCAGGCTGAAAGCAGTAATACGGCCCGCAGTCGCCACAGGCGGGAGTTTCGACGAGGAGAGGACGCCCGACACAGCATTGGCTGGGACCTTCGTGCAGACTTGAACGCCAGAAAGCGTGATCGCGAAGATGAAGAGCGCCGCAGGCGCAGAGATGACTACGAACGTTTTGGCGTTGGCCACGACGACCGAGAAGACCGCCGCTACCATGACAGAGGGGAAAGTGAGGGCCACCGAGCCAGGTCGCCTCACCGACGTTCTCCGCAAAGACGAGGCAATGGCCCTATTGAGGGCATCCGGGCCTTTACTCCTCGCCTTCGCCGAGTGGTTTGGCCCGAAGGATTCAACCCAAAAAGCATCACTAAATTCGACGGTGAAAGAGATCCAGAAGCTTGGCTCCAAGTTTACTCCCTTGCAATCATGGCCGCTGGAGGAAATCACAATGTGATGGCCAATTATCTTCCGGTCATGCTCACTTCCTCGGCTCAAGCATGGCTCACGGGGCTCCGGGCAAATTCCATAGACTCTTGGGAGGAACTCTGCGAACACTTCATCACCAATTTTCAAGGCACTTACGAGCGACCAGGAACGCAGTGGGACCTATACCAGCTTCGCCAGAAGAAGAGCGAGATGCTCCGAGAATTCATCCGGCGCTTCATGCAGAAGAAGAATACAATCAAGGACATTTCGGAGGCTGCAGTCATCGCGGCATTCCAGAAGGGCGTCAACGACCCCGACCTGATCAAGAAGATGTCTCGGAAACCGCCATCCACCGTAAGGGAGATGTTTGAGCTAGCAGATCGGTATGCAACGGCCTCAGATGCCCTGGCCGAACGACAAGACGATCGCCCACGTCAGAAGGACAAAAAGGATCACGCTGAGTCATCAAGGCAACGTGACAGAAAGCGGAAGCCTGAAGAAATAGTGGCGGCGGCCGAACAAGACCGACAACGCGCGCCACGGGCCGACAACTATGAAACGGTGATGGAGGCAATATGCCCCTTTCACCCGAATAGTAAACACGCAGCGAAGGATTGCTTCACGTTGAGAAGGTTTGCCAGAGAGTCCAGAAGGCGACCTGCAAAAGGCGAAGCAAAGGAAGAGGAAAAGAAGAAACAAGATCCCCCTGAAGACGACGACGGAGAATATCAAAAGATGGAATGGGAACTCAATTATATCTATGGAGGTTCGATGGTCTATGAGTCAAAGCGAAAGCAGAAGCTCACGGAAAGAGACGTCAATGCCATCGTACCAGCTATACCTCAGTACCTTAAATGGTCTGAGGTTCCCATAACTTTTAGCCGCTCCGACCATCCAGACCACATCCCGTACCCCGGAAGATTTCCGCTGGTATTGGACCCAGTGGTTCGCAACGTCAAACTCAAGAAGGTACTGGTCGACGGAGGAAGCGGACTCAATGTGCTCTTCTCCAAAACTTTCGACGAGATGAAGATCCCTCGCTCCGAGTTGAAGCGAGGCTCATCACCCTTCCATGGGGTAATCCCCGGAACCTCTTCCATTCCACTCGGCCAAATCACCTTGCCGGTTACGTTTGGAACCAAAGAGAATTTCCGGACGGAATATCTTAACTTTGAAGTGGCTGACTTCCAGTCGGCATATCACGCTATCCTGGGAAGGCCCGGCTTGGCCAGATTCATGGCCGTGCCACACTATACCTACCTCGTCCTGAAAATGCCAGGACCGAGGGGCATAATCTCCGTACATGGCGATGTCAAGCGGTCGTTTGTCTGCGACAAGGAAAGCTGCGAGATGGCTGAAGCTCAAGAAATAGCAGGCGACAGAGAGAAGATCCGACGGGCGGCCGCACATCAAGAAGACGAAGGAGAGGTACCAACCAAGAAACAGGCTAAGATGAGTTTGAAGCCTGATGAAGGGACCAAGAAGGTAATCCTCGATCCGTCTAGCTCCAACCAAATAGCTTTGATTGGGACAGGCCTCACTGCCAAATAGGAAGACGCGCTCGTCACCTTCCTCCGGGCCAATCGGGACATCTTCGCGTGGAAACCATCCGACATGCCTGGCATCCCCAGGGAGGTGATCGAGCACTCTTTGAAAGTTGTCAACAAGGCCAAGCCCATCAAGCAGCGGCTCCGTAGGTTTGCTCAGGACAGGAAGGAGGCCATCAAGGAGGAAATCACGAAGCTATTAGCAGCAGGCTTTATAAAAGAAGTGTACCATCCCGACTGGCTAGCAAACCCAGTACTTGTTCGCAAAAAGAATAAAAGCTGGCGCATGTGCGTTGATTATACCGATCTCAACAAGGCCTGCCCGAAAGACCCTTTCGGGTTGCCTCGTATTGACCAAGTGGTAGACTCCACAGCAGGATGCGAACTCCTTAGCTTTATGGATGCCTACTCAGGATATCACCAGATTCGGCTAAAGGAGGAGGATTGCATCAAAACTTCATTCATCACCCCGTTTGGAGCCTTCTGCTACGTCACAATGCCATTTGTCCTCAAGAACGCTGGCGCGACTTACCAACGCGCAATACAGCGGTGCTTTCATTCCCAGATTGGGCGCAATGTGGAGGCATACGTTGATGATGTTGTCGTCAAGTCTCGGGCAAAGGAAGACCTCATATCTGATTTAACCGAAACCTTTGAAAGCCTAAGGTCTTTCAAAATGAAGCTCAACCCTGAGAAATGCGTCTTCGGAGTCCCGTCTGGGAAATTACTCGGATTCATTGTTTCACAGCGAGGCATCGAGGCAAATCCAGAAAAAATCAATACAATCCTGAAGATGAAGCCTCCAGCCAATCAGAAAGACGTTCAAAAGCTCACCGGATGCATGGTGGCACTCGGCAGATTCATCTCCCGGCTTGGGTCACGAGGAATGCCTTTTTTCAAACTTCTAAAGAAGCAAGGTAATTTTCAATGGACCGCTGAAGCTCAGCAGGCTTTCGAAGAATTGAAGACGTTTCTGTCATCTCCACCTGTTCTGGTTCCTCCAATACCAGAAGAACCCCTTCTGCTTTACATCGCCGCAACAACTCATGTAGTCAGCGCGGCAATTGTGGTAGAGCGGAAGGAAGAAGGGCACCTCCAGAAAGTCCAGAGACCTGTCTACTTCGTCAGCGAGGTATTGGGAGAATCCAAGGTACGCTATCCGCAAGTACAGAAACTACTATACGCCGTGTTGCTTGCCTCCCGTAAACTCAAGCACTACTTCCAAGAGCATTCAATCACGGTGGTCACCACCTTTCCGCTTGGGGATATACTTCACAATTGGGAAGCCACCGGGAGGATCGCGAAATGGGCAGTCGAGCTTGGGGCCTTCGAAGTATCTTTCAGGCCACGGACGGCAGTAAAATCTCAAGTACTTGCCGATTTCACCGCCGAATGGATAGAACTGCAATCACCAACAAACATTGAAGATCTGGAATATTGGACAATGTACTTCGACGGATCTCTCATGCTCAGCAACGCAGGAGCAGGCGTGGTCCTCATCTCTCCAACAGGTGAGCGCCTAAAATACGTCCTGTAGATCCACTTCCCAGCGTCAAACAACGCCGCCGAATACGAAGCACTCATCCACGGACTTCGCATAGCGATATCTCTGGGTATCCGACGGCTAACAATTCGAGGCGACTCCATGCTGGTAATCAATCAAGTCCAAAAAGATTGGTCATGCGTGGAAGACATCATGATGGCATACTGCCAGGAGGTACGAAAGCTAGAAGACAAGTTTGACGGATTGGAACTCATCCATGTGCTCCGCCGCGACAACGAAGAAGCTGATGAATTGGCAAGATTAGGGTCCACTCGGGCCATTGCTCCGGTTGGTGTTTTCGTCGAAGAAATCTACAAACCATCGATAAAACAGGAGCAGAACAAGTCGGAAGAAAAATCGAACGAGGAAGAGGTCCTGGCCATCAGCTCAGACTGGACGGCCCCTTTTCTCCATTACCTATTGAGAGACGAACTTCCAGAGGACCGAACAGAAGCAGAGCGCATTGCGCGGCGCAGCAAGAGCTACGTGGTGGTAGGAGAAGAGTTATTTCGGAAAAGTGCCTCCGGAGTTTTAAGGCGATGCATATCAGCAGAAGAAGGAAAGGAATTACTCAGGGAAATCCACTCGGGAATTTGCGGACATCACGCGGCATCAAGCACACTGGTGGGCAAGGCATATCGACAGGGCTTCTTCTGGCCGACTGCCGTATCCGACGCAGAAGACATCGTCCGAACCTGTGAAGGATGCCAGTTCTTTGCTCGCCAAGTACACGTACCTGCTCAAAGGCTGCAGACAATACCGATTACTTGGCCGTTCGCAGTCTGGGGGCTGGACATGGTCGGTCCATTGAAGAAAGCTCAAGGAGGTTTCACCCATCTCTTCGTCGCCGTCGATAAATTCACTAAATGGATAGAAGCAAAGCCTGTGGCGACCATCACGGCGGCCAAAGCCAATGAATTCTTCCAAGAAATTGTGGTAAGATTCGGCGTACCAAACAGGATTATCACAGACAATGGAACCCAGTTCCGAGGAGAGGAGTTTCAAGACTGGTGTGATAAGCTCGGCATCAAAATTTGCTTCGCCTCCGTGGCTCACCCAAAGAGCAACGGTCAGGTGGAAAGAGCAAATGGCATGCTGTTGCAAGGCTTAAAAGCAAGAATCTTCGATCGTCTCAAGCCATACGCCACCCGATGGGTGAAAGAACTGCCATCAGTACTCTGGGGACTGAGAACAACCCCCAGCAGATCCACCGGGCAGTCACCCTTCTTTTTGGTTTATGGCTCGGAGGCGGTCTTACCTACTGAATTGACCTTTGGATCTCCTCGGGTTCGGAGCTTCAGGGAAGGCGAGTCGGAAGAAAGCAGAATGGAGGATTTTGATAGGTTGGAAGAAGCAAGAGAGGTCGCTGTGGTCCAGTCGGCCAAATACCTTCAGGCCCTGCGCCGGTATCACGACCGAAACGTCAGAAACCGAGCATTTTCCAAGGGCGATTTGGTTCTGATAAAGAGCCAGAAGCACGAGCACAAGTTATCTCCGATGTGGGAAGGTCCCTACATTGTGGATGAGGTAACGCGTCCAGGGGCTTACAGGCTTAAGCGAGAAGATGGCGCTATTATCGACAATTAAGTGGAATATAGAGCGCTACGCTGCTTTTTATTCTTGAAAGAAGTCCAAAAAAGGTGTCAAACCTAGCTTAAATTGACTTGCTACTCAATTGTTCCTCAATTAAACAGTAAGTCGGGGGCTACACCTAATAGTGTTGCACATGCGCAACTACAATGAAGAAAGATATTTGTTCAGAACAAGCATCATGTATCTAAATTTCCTAGTCAATTGACTTGCTACTCAATTGTTCCTCAATTAAGCAGTAAGTCGGGGGCTACACCTAATAGTGTTGCGCATGCGCAACCATAATGAGGAAAATACTTGTGTGCGAGAGCAGCACCATGTATCCGAGTCCTCTGTTTTAATCAACTTGCTACTCAATTGTTCCTCAATTAAGCAGTAAGTCGGGGGCTGCACCTAATGGCGTTGCACATGGGCAATCCCGCGGGAAAATCAGCTCCTATTTTTTGGCGATCACAGCTAGATCCGAGTACTCCGAACCTTCGGCTGTGAAACCCTAAACGAAAAGAAAGCCTAGTCGCCTGAAAAGCACGTTTGAGGAAAAAACTCACGTTGCTCGGGGGCTACGCTAATCGCACAAGGGGCTCAAAAATACAAAGGAAAAATCACTCGGAAAAAGTCGGCCAAGAACCGGAAACAAAAGAAGAGCTGCAGGCAAATTAATGTTACAAAGAAGACGGCCATCGTTCACCACTTCAGCGCCTTTTCATCAGACATATATACAAGCAAAAGTACTACTACAAAATGAGGCCGCCCTTCTACGATCCCTACGCCCGGCGCACCCGCCCGACGGCTTCAATGAGGGCGTCCCTGGCTTTAATAAGCCTAGGGACGGCCTCGATCAAAGCATCGACGACGGTGGTGTCCCGTGCGACGGCCTCCTGCTCCGCCGCCTCTGCCATTGCAAAATCGAACTCCGCCCAGAGCTCGGCATTCTCATCCTCGGGCTCTATGGGCGTCATCTCCAAAATTGAAGATGAGGTTCGCAATCCATGGCGCAACCGGCGGTCCTGGCGACTCGGGAGAAAGGGGTAGAGGGGAGAGATCCTCAGAAGAAGAAGAAGAATCCATGAGGAAAAAGAGAAGAGCCTGCGTAAGAAAGATGAGCCAGCGTCAGATACAATTTCACAAAAGGAGAAAAAATCAAGAAGACGAGCGGGCGAGCACTTCAAAGAAACCCTTGGGGAAGAAGAACAGACCAGATGAAGATGATAGTGCGCTGCAAAAATGCAAGGACCGAGGCCAAACTCGTTCTTATACAAGGCAACGCCTGTCCCTGGAGAGAGACTCAACCTCGCTCGAATCGACGCCTGTCGTTAAGGCGGGAAGGCGGTCCACCTTCTGGATGGGCTGTCGTGCGTATCTCGAAGAGGGTCAGGTGTCGAAGTGCAACGAAAGCACATGGACGGCCCAAGATGGCGGGCAGCTCAATAGGCCCAAACTCAAACGGACACATTAAGACAAGGATTAAACATTTCATAAAGAGAATTCGGGTCCGGGGATATTTCTTTTAAGTACTAAAACAAAAGTCGCAGAGCCCGATTACGGGGCAAGTTCAGTACACACGGAAAACTACAGTGGACTCAGGTCTAGATTTTTCACCAAAACAGCAGCAGTATCCTTGACTTCGTCCATAAGGGCAAGCGCCTGATCATCATCAACAGTTCGGGCAAAACCCTCTTGGACAGCCTTTAGCTCTACCCGAGGATAAAGAGACTTGGTAATCGCCAGCACTTGGCTGGCACTCGCAATTGCAACATCCTCCAAGTGCGCGGAAAACTTCGTAGAGGCTTCCTCTAACCTCTGAATTGTAATGCCAGTGTCATGGGGGACATTGCTGGTACCAGCTTCATCAGGACTCAAGACCCGCAACACCTTCTCCGCGCTCACTTGGAGGCGATCGGTCTTTGCCTCGGCACTCCGAATCTTTTCGTTGAGTACCCGGTACTGAGCCTGCGAGTTAACTCGGTGCACTGCAATAAACCAGTCGGATAAATTCGAGACTAGCAAGATAATGACAACAAAGATAGAAGACAAGACCAAGAATGTACCTTCTAATTCTCTTGTCAGCTTGGCTACCTGCTCTTTTGCATCCGCTTCAGATTTCTTCAGTCCTGCATTTTGGGAGGAAGAAGCTTCGAACTTCTCCCGGAAATCTGACGAAAAAGGCAGATCAGGACATCAGAAGGCGAGGGACAAAGCTGGGGTTCAGAACACTTGGGCAGAAGAATCACCGTCAGAAAGACTGATCAAGTTTAGCTTCTCGGCCTCGAGGGACTGGATACGACTTCGAAGTCCCTCCAATTCATCTCGATTCCCTGCGCGGGTGCGTGTGAGCTCCGCCTCAAATTCATTACGGACTTGCTCAAGTTCGTCAGCATAGTCCTTCCTCATTTTCATCCGTGGGAATAGCTTTTGAAGAAGATAATTCCGGTCCTCGGCAAAAGTTGACAAGCGCTGGAGACGACAGAGCAATATCAAGCTTCGCGAAGAAAACAAGACAAGTACGGCGCAAACAACTCACCTTGTCAAGGCGCGTGCACTCGCGGGCGGCTTCAAAAAATGAGGACCAGTGCTGTCTCTCGATCTCGCCGTCAAAAGGACCAAGTCGCCTTCATCAATGAATGCGCCCGCACCGAGATCTCTCAAGGGAGGTGGAGGAATCTCGACTTGTGGTGGTGACTGGCAAGGAGAGATGGAAGGAGCTTCCGGTGGTGAAAAAGCAGCAGCATCGATAGAAGGCAAAGTATGGGCAGTCGGCTCAAGAAGAGAAGGCGGTAGGGTATCACTCGGCTCTAGGTGGCACTCGGTCTCAGGGGCTACTGGAGGCATAACATCAGTCTCAGGGGCTGCTGGAGGTATAACATCAGTCGGCATCTCAGCCCTCGCCGTGTCAACTGGGCTCCCATCTGCAACCACAGAAGACCTCAAAATCGGTTCCTCATGAAGAATTTCTTCAACAGGATCCCTGCAAAAAATAGCAATCAAGGCATGATCCAGAGGGGAGCAAGAAAGGGGAGACGAGGGAATCCAACCTGTTGGACCTCGTTATCCTGCACTTCAAACCCCTCCGGGTAGAAGGACTATCAACAGGAACACCAGTCGGGCGTGCGAGCGAAGGCACGCTCTCGGTAGCAGTACGGGCCTGAGGCTCGGAAACTCCAGGTATCGAGGATTGACTTGAAGAGGAAGAAGTCGGGGGAGGAGGCCGCGTAGCTGCGGTGTCCCGAATCTGCAGGCCACCAGTCGGGCGTACATGGCTCGCCGACTGCTTCCTCTTAGTTTCCCGGACAATTGGTTTTTTCCCTTTCCCGACGGGATCGTCGTCAGGACCACTTACTTTACTCCGCTTTGCGGCTGGTGCTGCGGAGGACGCACGGCCAGGAAAGGACCGCTTGTCACTCTTATGAACAGGGAATTCAGGAAGTGGCGCGTCGGAGAAAAAGGCTTCTCGTTCCTGCAAAGTTCGAAAAAGAAAAGAATACGCATTCAGATCGAAGTCCTGGTGAAAGCCAAAATAAGATCAACATGGAAATACCATATAAACCTCTTACCGAAGGAGTAGGATGGAGTTTTGTAAAAGGCCTTGGGTTTCGAGGAACGACGATCTTCTCGCTTGGGGCGAGGAAATCGGCAGCACGACTGAAGAACGCCGCGGAAGAAATTTCATCCGAAACCTCCCGAGTCGGGTCATTGCGGCCTTCATATTCGTAACCAGGGTGAACCCGGTCCTTGAGGGGCTGGATTCGGCGGGTGCAGAAGTTGGCAACAACGGCCATACCAGTAAGCCCATCTTCCTTTAAATCGGCAATTAGTCCCAGGAGATCGGCCACTTGGTTCATTCCGTTGTCTTTGGGAAGCGATGTCCAGTCAGGAGAAGGCTTGGGTGGTGTCCCAGTGAAGGCAGGCAATGGGGGGTCAGGATTGGCGTAATAAAACCACTCTTGGTGCCAACCCTTATTGGAAGTTTTAAAGGGAATGTGAAGATAAGATTTTTTCATGCCCTCCCTCAGTTGAAACCCGGCACCGCCAACCGTCTTGGGAGAATTCTTGCTGGGGAAGGGCTTGAGGAGGAAAAGATGGCGAAAAAGATCAAAATGAGGTCGAACGCCAAGATAGGCCTCACAGAGGTTAACAAAGGCAGCAATTTGAAGAATGGAGTTAGGGTTAAGATGAGTTAGCTCGATTCCATAAAACTCGAGAATACCGCGAAGAAAGGGGGATGCCGGAAGGCCAAGTCCGTGCTTAAAAAAGGATTCAAAGACGACCGCCTCTTCAGGACGAGGAGTAGGGTAGAATTCACCTGCGGCGGGGCGAGCGGCAAGCATCACCAAGGGCGGAAAGACACCAATGCCAACCAAATCCTCCAGCCGACCCTCCGTCGTCACTGAAGTAGCCCAATCTTTGGTCGAGGCAGAGGGGGGAGCGGCTGCGGGAGAAGGAGGCGACATTTTTAATAAAGAATCCTCGCGATCGCGTGAAAACTAGGGTAACGAGAAAAGTTAACCCTAGCTGCGGAGATTGCGAAGGAGAAGAAGTTGGAGAGCAAAGGAGCAAGTAGCAACGGTACAAAGCCACTCTATTTGCCCCGTATTGATAAGGAAGCGGCGCTGATCCTCGCCCCGAGCGGGAAATCGCATTACCCTTCCCAAAAACCCTGAAATCGCCTTAGGGAGCATTTCAGGGTGGGCCGGCAGGTACGCATGACGTACACAATTGCTGATGGCCCAACAAAGAATTAAATCAAACAAGTGGTATGCCCCAAGATGGGCCCAAAAGCCAGAAATCCGTAATACACGGAGTAAATGGATACCACTCCAGAGACAACATCCTCTTACGGTACGCCTCATGCCAGGCCAAAAGCTGATAGTGTTCAAAGAACAAAATCAGGTGCCATAAAGATGATTGTTTAAAAGATAAATACTTGGAACATACAAGAAATCAGTCGGCCTGGTAATCCGGGACAAAGACGGCTCAAAAATTTGGCGAGTTCTTCGTGACCTCTTTGACCCAACGACAAGCACTCGGCTAAAAGCACTCGGGAAGACTCAGCAGCTGGCAGACATTCGATTATGAAGCACTCGGGGGCTACTGTGGGATATGTATGTCCCGGGGCCCACCTAGCAGTCCATCAAGGCCCAACCAGGCGAATTTGGGTCCTATTGATCAGATAAAACTGAGGGTCTCTTGGGCCGAGCAAAGCGTGAAGAACTAGGATGGGCATTAGCTAAGGAAGCCGAGTCGTATCGGGCAAGGGATGATTGTAATCCAAACCGATACGGGCTCAAGATGGAAAACCCTACTTCGTATCCGAGTAGGATTCAATATTGTAACCGCCCTACCCTTCTATATAAAGGGAGGGGACGGGGCACCTAAAACACAAGATATCTCATTAGCGAATAGCTATCCACATATAATTCCAGAGCACAGGACTAGGGTATTATCTCCACCGTGAGAGCCCGAACCTGTATACATCGGGTGTTCTTGTGCTACCATTGAGTTTGGGTCTAGCGCGTAGCCCCCTTTTCATTATTGTCGGTAACAAACGTCGACAGCACGTGAAGCAAAATGCAAGGTCAGGGGTGGGGCCAAGATGGGCTAGATGGCCTGTAGCCATTTTGGCCTGTGGGTTGAAAGCCCACAGGCTATATTTTTTTATGTTTTTTCTATTTTTAAGATTTCAAATGGCTCAAAATCATCTCTAAACTTTATTTTTAAAAAAAATCATATCAAAGGTCACAACAAAATTTATACCAATTTTATTAATTTTTTGGATAAATTTTTTCAAAAATTTTCAATTTGAATTTCAATTTAAGCGGTTTACCGTTCAGTTTTCATTCTCAAGCCGTGGTGGTACAGATGAAAACCGTGGTAAACCGGCGGTTTACGATGGTTTTGTAAACCCTGCCCCCTCCCCTCCTCTCTCTCTCCCGGTCCTAGTCTCCCAGACGGCCCCTCGATTCCTTTAGCTTTCATGGTTCGGCTTCGCCTAAGAGGCACCCAAGACCCCTCGATTCCCTAGCTAGTCACCCCCACTGCCCCGCATAGTGCGCAAACTCATCGTCGTCTTGCTTGTCCTCCTCTAGCTTCATGCGCAGCGTGGCGATTTTGGAGTCGCTGCTTGTCAACCCAGTCAGCGCCGTCATCCTCCGACCCAGACTTGGACAGTAGTGGCTTGATGTTGCTCAGCAGGTCGACGGCGGCGACGTGGCCGCTCGACAGTGCCACCACTCGCGCGTGCTCGAAGAAGAACACCTACACCACGATGTGCAGCGGGAGAAGCTCGTTCTACGCTGCGTGCGTGCACGCCTTCTCCAACAGCTTCCTAAGATTGAGCACCGGCAAGATAGCTTCCTCTTCCTCCTCCTCCTCCCGACCGGTGGTGGCGGCCCTCCTCCCCACGAACTCCCCTCCCTCCTCATGGGTAGGGTGGCTCAGCCCATAAGCAGTGGCATGCTCAAGGCGGGCCAGGCGTCTCGACCGCCCAGCGCGTGCGCAGCGTCTGAGAGGCTGCCGCACACGAGGTGGCCGTGCAAGGTGGCACGTGCGTGGTGGCTCAAGGGCCCGGCGAGGCACGCGTTTGGCCACGTGCCCTATCGCATGCTGGTGGGTCAGCATGCCGCTGTGCTACCTGAAAAACTTCACGTACTTGATTGGCAAGCCCGAGCAAACGTGTCAAGCTGGCACAGCCTAATCTCCACAGTGTCGTGCCAGGCCCTAGGCCGAGTGTGCCTCGTGTTGGCCCAAAATGGCCCGGCTCAGACGCCCACCTCTGGCAATGATGAAGCCTACCTTAGCACTGCCACGGCATAAGAAATCAAACCCGTCTCCTGTCACTTCCCTCTCAGCTATTCTATCTTGTGATTGCCCTCGCTATGAAATTGCCTCGCCCTTTGCCGATCAAAACTGTTGCCATGGCAGGAATCGTCAGCTGGCTCCTGCCTGTGCCAACCTTGACCGTCAAACGGCACCACTTCTCTATGCTATCGGCATTCACTACCCTCTCTTTCACCTCTGCCGGGATAAGCCTCAAGCTGATCAACCCTGAATTCGCTGCCACACCACGTCACACTGCGACGCTGAACAAGCCACCGTGAAGCAACGCTGCCCTTCTCTGCCAATTGCTGCCATGGCAGCTTCGCTCGCCATTTGTGCTGCCACAGCCGAGTTTCTTGGTCTCCAGTCAGCACCGCCTCTATTCATCTTGCCTCGGCAATAGCTTGTCAATAAAATCGCTAACACGGTGAACAATAGTGACACTCAAGCTCGCCACACTGTCTGAATCAAGCGCAACCCTTGCAGTGCCACTAATGCCCATCTCGTTGCCTGAAACGCGGGCATACCCTACCCTGCCATAACATGACCCCTCACCATACCTTGCTCAGCCGAGTTCCCCCAAGGCGTGCTCTATTCTGGCTAGGGTGTTGGATATAATCCTGATCAGAAGAGTTTTGTTCAGATCCTTTTCAGGTTGCAGATAAGTTTGATAGTTAAGTTAGTTGTCGGTCATAGAATAGTAATTATCTATAATAGTCCAGTTCGATTCAGATTAGTTTGAATTGCTTTGCAATTTATAATCTAACCTTATCTGTAAAAGCTATAAAAAGGTGAATATACCTAGAAAAGCTGCGCAGTTGAGGGTAGCACCAAAATCCTCTTGTTGATTGTTTTGCTCTATTTTTGCTATCCCCTGAAGTCTTGTATTCTTCATCTGCGTATTGGGAGTTTTCTTCTAAAGTTCAGAGCATTGGCAAAAGCTCTGTTGATGTTTTCTTTCCCTAAAGTCCAGAGAACTGGCAAAGTGTTATTGTCGTTGTTTTGCTGAAAGTTCAGAGAACTAGTTAAGTTCTATGGTTATTGTTTTCTTGCAGATCGGATCAGAGTAGCACAGAGGAAGGGAGTTTCAAGTTCAATACCATCACTTGGTATCAAAGCTTGGTTGGTTATTTCAATCTGCCACAAGGTTCAAGCCTATGGCTCTTTCATCACAGCAAGGTGCAAAGGAGGCCGGTGGTGTGCCAATTTCCTTCCCGATGTTGACTGCATCCACGTACAATATATGGGCGATAAAGATGGAAGCCATAATGGATGCCCAAGAAATCTAGAGGCTATAGAATCAGAGGCTGGCGTGGCCGTGGAAGAAAAAACCAACAAGAAAGCAAAAGCGCTCTTATTCCAGTGTATTCCAGAAGATCTGCTTCTACAAATCACCAAGAAGAAGACAACGAAAGAAATTTGGGAAGCTCTGAAAACAAGATTTCTTGGCGTTGATCGGGTACAAAGAGCATGGCTTCAAACTCTGAAAAATAAGTTCGAAACTCTACGGATGAAGGAACGGGATTCAGTAGATGAATTTGCTGGGAAATTGAGTAGTGTGGCGGCCAAGTATAGTAGCCTTGGCGCCTCACTTGATGATGCAGCGTTGGTGAAGAAGCTCCTAGATTCAATACCAGAGAAGTTCCTCCAATTGGTTGCATCAATTGAGCAATTTTTTGATCTGGATAGTATGCCATTTGAGGAAGCAATTGGATGTCTTAAAGCTTATGAAGAAAGAATTAGATTCGTACAACAAAGAGCGAGAGCTCGTGTGGCAGAAGGGCATTTATTGCTAACCCAGTCAGAATGGTAGCCACGTCAAAAAGGTGGAAATAGCAAGGAGTCTTTGACTAATAACAAAGGTTTTGGCAATGAACCAGATGGATAAGAGATGGGCAAGGTCGAGGAAGATGAAATGGTAGAGGGCGTGGCCGTGGAAGAGATGGCAGAGGCTGCAATGGAGGCCTGTCGATGTTTATGATTGGCAATAAAGAAGAGTGAACGGGGCAAGGCGGAAGATCTGAGCTTGATGGTAACGCAAGACACAAAGCGATTTATCTAGGTTCGGGCTCTCCGATGGAGATAATACCCTAATCCTGTGTTCGGTGTTTTTTTGGTGTATGGAAGTGTGTTCTTTCTTACAAATCTTTCTCCTCTCTCTTTCTCTCGAAGCTCCCCTCCTTTTTATATAGTAGAGGAGGGTTGCCTGTGTACAGTAGTGGAGGTTGTTGAAGCACAGCAGAGAGGGTGGTTGGGCGCAGAGGAGAGATTGTCCTGTGCATGGCCGACCACGCACAGTGGCCTGCAGGGGCAGAGCCGCCCTTTGCATGGGCGCAGGCGCTGCCCACCTAACCTGTCGACACCTTCTCCCGGTCTTTCCCTTGCTGCACACGGCTGAGGCCTTCTGGAAGGTCCCTCTTCTGCATAACCGGCCTAGCCCACCCCCTTGGAATAATCCGGACGGCCCATTAAGCAAACACTTGGGATCCGTGTATTCCACAGTAGCCCCCGAGTGCTTCGCGATCGAGTTGCCATCTCTTGGTTGCTTCTCCGCCGCCACGATGCTCACCGGATGTTTCCAAGCTCTGGCACGACTTCTTGACAGGCTCTCTCCGCCAAGTGCTATGCTGTCGGCAAGGAGGTCATGAAGAACTCAATGGCCCCGTGCTTACTTTTCCGAATGATACTCGGCCCAATTTATTGGGAAATTAGCGGTTGGCTAGTCCTGGAGTGTATCCTTGTTTGGGTTGGCCTTCAGCCGAGTGGTAACTTGGATTAATTTAGTGATGCCCATACCCGATAATATTGGTGCATAGCTTGGCCCATCATGGGGCGCACCATCATTTGGCTTCTAGCCGAGTGGTACCTGTACATGTACAACAGTCGGCTTAACATGGAGCATACCTTAGATTAGTTTAGTGATGCCCATACCCGATCATATCGGTGCACAGCTTGGCCCGTCATGGGGCGCACCATCATTTGGCTTCTAACCGAGTGGTACCTGTACATGTACAACAGTCGGCTCAACATGGAGCGTACCTTGGATTAGTTTAGTGATGCCCATACCCGATCATATCGGTGCACAGCTTGGCCCGTCATGGGGCACACCATCATTTGGCTTCCAGCTGAGTGGTACCTATACATGTACAGTAGTCGGCTCAACATGGAGCGTACCTTGGATTAGTTTAGTAATTTCCATACCCGATCATATCGGTGCATAGCTTGGCCCGTCATGGGGCGCACCATCATTTGGCTTCTAGCCGAGTGGTACCTGTACATGTACAACAGTCGGCTCAACATTGAGCGTACCTTGGATTATCCGAGTGGTACCCATGCCCGATCGTATCGGTGCATAGCTTAGCCCATCATGGGGCATACCCTCTGAATCCTTGATTTGAGTCCTTTCATAATACCTGATTCCGTCGTGTGGCAACCAGCGAGTGACCCGACATGGGGCATGTTACAGGGTACATTTCAATTTTCGGTTCGGAAGGCACCCAGGTTTCGTTCGGAACGGAAACTGGCGATTGACCCAACGTGGGGTGTACCATATCCCGAACTGATTTTTTCCCTGGCGACAGCTGTCTTCCACGGTCGTGGTGTTCAGTTGGCTAGGACAAAATGAGGCGTGTTCTTGTCAGACCTGGTAGCCACATGCGTGAGGAGGTGCGGTCCCCACTCCGAGCGGGATCCATCATCACCCTTTATAGTTCCGAGGCGCCGCGCAGGACTCGAGTCTTCCTTTGCACACCACGCCCCTGCTTCTTCGACTCTGAAAAGTTCATCGCCTTCCTCGCAAGCTTCATTGCTAGGGTTAGCCACCGCCGCATTTTTTCCCTCGCGCCGTCGACGATTCCTTCTGAGAATGTCAATTTCTTCTTCCCAAGACACCCCCGCGCTGCCTCTAACCCATGATTGGGTCCCATCAACACTGACGGAGGCGCACCTGGACGCGATGGTCACCCTTGGAGTTATGCCGCCACCGGCGTTGATCAGCACTCGTCCGACTTGGGGTGAATCTTATCCCACGCCTCGCCCGAGGAGATCGTCGTCTTCGAGTCCTTCCAGTGCGGGTTTGGGCTTTCGACCAGCGCTTTTTTCCGTGGGCTCCTTTATTTTTATGGCATCGAGTTGGTTCATTTGAATCCCAACTCAATTCTCCACATCGCCATCTTCATTTATCTTTGCGAGGCATTTCTTGGAATTCGCTCGCATTTTAATCTTTTTCGTCAACTTTTCCTCCTCAAGCGCTTCCCGACCAGGAGCGCCCCTAAGGCGGTCGGAGGCGCCAGCTTCCAGCTGAGAGATGGGATGAGGAAGCTTTATTTTGCCATCCCCTTTAGGACTTCGAACAAGGGTTGGCACCGGGAATGGTTCTATTGTCCCAATCCTGATCCTTGCCTTCCTTCCTTCTCTGGGGAGCCCCTGACAGTTTCTTCTTCTTGGACCATGAAATGGGCCAGGTCAATGATCTCCTCGCCTTGATGTGTGACCTGAAGGAGGCAGGTCTGACTGGCGTCGAGATCCTTTCCAACTTCACCATTCGCCAGGTGCAGCCCATCATGGAACGAATCTTCCTAGGGTATGAGTACAGGGAGAACGATCCGATGTGGGAGGTCTCCGAAGACATCGACCGAGACATGCTCATCATCCGGATAAGCGATCTTCTAGCTCTGGATGTCTCGATCCTTCCCCAGGGTGTTCCAAGGGCCTTCTGCCTGGTGAATTCCTCCCAAGGTGGGTACTTCAAGCTTACTGATGTTTGGTTGTTGATCACCAACCGACTGCCAACTGATTTTGTACTTGCTGTTCTTCACAGAATCGCGTTGCCTTTTCCTCGGACCCCCCTTCCTCACTCTCCTCCATGCTAGAGCACCGTGGCGAAGCGGCCCGCCGATCCCTCATCTAAGGAACCAAGTGCGAAGAGGAAAGGGCCTGCAACCAAGGGTGATGCCGAGCGGGTGCCAGCGCCGCAACGCCCCTCCGAGGGCCCAACTATCCGGAACCCCACGGGGACATATATCAAGAAGCCGGCGCCTCGATCTCCCCGGGCCTGAGTGATTCTGGACTCCTCCCCGAGAGGTTCAGCCACTCAGAAAGGCGCGGAATGAGGATAAGGAGATCCGACAGGTTAGTCCCCTATCACTCCTTGTTCTTGTTTCCTTGGCGTGCGCTTGACTTTTCCTTCGGCGATCAGGGCGTCGACAGCGGGTATCCCCCTGAAGGTCCCAACAGCTGCACCTCCGGGATATGCAGGTCAGGAGGGAATGGTCCCACCGATAGCCACTGCGCTTGGCAGAGACGGAACAACTTCATAACGGGCCGGAGCTGCCCTGCCCGCTGCTGCCGGGCCCAGTGACATAGGGGTGACTCCTCCACCCCCTGCAGGGGCGCCCGAGCCAGCCACTGAGATAGTAGCACCAGAGGCCGCCGCCAGCTCCTCCCCTTCCATGGAGGAGATTCCCCGACGACCCTCCCATCCTGCACCCAGCCCCAAGCCTCCACTCCGGATTTTATTCTGCCATGAGGATAAGTGAAAGGCTTTCGGCGAGGGGGATGAGAAGGTGAGGGAGGAGCTTTACCAAAATACCATCATAGGCGCCCAGCTGATCCGGGTAAGCCGTCTTCTTCTTCTTCTTCTATTTGTGCCGAGTGGTATGTGTTCTTCATTCTCCTGGAATCCTTCAGGAGCTGGGGGACCGCTCCGAGCAGAGGGACACCCTCCTCAAGGAAATACTTCCCAAGGTTAGGGAGCACGAGGAGTATGAGGCCGACCTAGAGCACGTCCGACGTGACAGCGAAGCTGAGCAGCAGAAGCCCCAGGCCCAAATCCAAACCTTGACGGAGGCGCTTCAGGGTGGATGTTCCTTCAATTGCTTAGTCGCCGCCTTGATTGTTATCATCTTCTGACTTCTTTCATTGCTTTAGCCGAACAGTCCACTGCTTCCAACCTTCACGGGCAGGTCCAGGCGCTGAAGGATTCTGAGTTCCAAACTCGGTGACAACGACAAACTAGCGTTGGAGCTGGAAGGTATACATATCCCAACTCGGCGCTACATCCCTCGCGTTTGTGACGCTTACAATGATAATCCGACTGGTTTACAGAGAACAGGAGAAAGTCGCAGGCGCAGTTCGATGTCCTCAATGGGGAGATCAAGACTGCTCACGAGTTTCATGACAAATACCGCGACTCCGTCAAAGAAATAACCAAGTTCCTGAGCCCTGGAGGTGCTGAGCCAAGTAGCGAGGATGAAGCCCTCTTCTGGCTATCAACGGGTCCCGAAAGGCTTAGGGCTCATATTCGGGAGACGTCGATCATGAGCGCTAGCCAAGCATTGGTCATCGTGAAGTCGCTCTATCCCGGAGTGGAGCAGGAGGCCGTCAAGGAGGGCTTTGCTTCCTTCGTCGATGATGATCAAGCTGCCGCCTTTTTGATGAAGTTAGGGATGTGGCCTCCTCCTTGGCAGAAAATCTGGACTTGGATCTTTTGTAAATATTGACCCGAATTGTAATTACTGCACTTCTTTTGATGTGATTATTGTTGATCATGAGTGGCTTCACCACGCCCGAAGGAGTTTTCTCACGCTTCGTGCGCTGTCAGCGTTTCACTTGATCTCCCGTACTAGTGCGCTTTTAATGTTGCCTTGGCGCCCGTGTGTCCTCAGAGGCGTTTAGACTTCCCATAGAGGTACGACTTGGGCCTGCCCACCTCCAGCTATATAAGGGTGTCACCGCTACCGGAGCGATCACCCGTTCTTCACATCTTCACATCTTCAAGGTCTTTAGAAGTCTTCTAATTGCGTCTTCCTCTAGCTCTATTGTTCTTGGTGGCGAAGCAGCTCCGCCCTCGCCTCCGCCTCCGGTGGAGGAGTTAAACTTCGACTTCGGGGATGATGCTCTCGTGCCGAAGGTCAACGAGGAGGAGCTCTGGGCGGATTATAATCTCGCCCTTGCTAAGTTGGCGGAGGAGAAAGCCATCGCCCACGACGCCGCAGCCGTAGAGGTCCTGCTTGAGGTCGCCTCGGCTCTCTTTGAGGTCGCTGACATCCTTGTCGAGGCCTTGGGCCGTGCTCGCCGCTCCGCGTAGGTTTGGCTGCTTTTTAAGATATGTATGTAAAAATATGTAATTGGACATAATGTTCAATATGGATCTGCGATGCTATATATATATTTTGTGGTTTCTGAATCCATTTGAATGCGCGTTATCTTTTTTGTTTGAGCGCTCTACCCGACTGACCTAGCCCCCGAGTGTCGGGAGTGATCGTGTGGCTCTTTTTCCTAGACACGCATCTGGGTAGCTAGATTTCATCGTTCAGAGTTTCGCTACTCGGAGTTAACTGCACTCGGATTTAGTCTCAACCGCTAAGAAGAAAAAAGGCAAAAAGGCAAAGAACATCTCGAAAGGATAGGTGTTTGCATTTAGACACTATCAGGTGTAGCCCCTGACTTACTGCTTAGTTGAGAATCAAGTAAGTAGCAAGTCAAGAACGACCTTAATTATAATAATACAATGAAATGCGTATTTAAGTGTAAAAGCGACGTAGCCGAGTGTTGCGCCGTCCTCGCGCTTGAGTCGGTAAGACCCCGGGCCCACCACTTCGTCGACAATGTAAGGGCCTTCCCAGCCTGGGGAGAGCTTGTGATTGCTTTTCTGATTCTTACTAAGAACCAGATCTCCTTTAAAGAAAGCTTGGCCTCGAACATTTCGATCGTGATAGCAGCGCAAACCCTGGAGGTACTTAGCCGACTGGATGGATGCAACGTCCCTGGCTTCCTCCAGCTTGTCGAGATCTTCTAGTCGGCCTTCTTCTGACTCGGCTTCCTTATAGTTCCGAATCCGTTGGGATCCGAATACCAACTCGGTAGGTAGGACCGCCTCCAAACCATGTACTAGGAAAAAAGGTAACTGCCCGATAGCCCTGCTGGGGGTAGTTCTCAGCCCCCAGAGCACCGAAGGCAATTCTTTTACCCATCTCACTACATATGGCTTGAGACGATTAAATATTCTGGCCTTTAGGCCTTGCAAAGACCATGCCATTGGTCTGCTCGACCTGCCTACATTCGGATGGTTCATGAGGCAAAGCAAATCTTGATGCTGAGCCCGTCGCACTAGTCTTGGAATTCTTTGCTTCTGAATTGGGTGCTGTTGTCGGTGATGATCCTGTTCGGTACACTGAATCTGACGATAATCTCTTAAAAAAATCTATGGCTTTGACTGCAGTGATCATGGCAACTGGCTTGGCCTCAATCCATTTGGTGAATTTGTCGATGGCGACAAAGAGGAAAGCAAATCCACCCTGGGCCTTTTTGAGGGGTCCGACTATGTCGAGCCCCTGCATCGCGAACGCCAAGTGATCGAATGGTCTACAATACCTTGCCGATATATGAATTTGCTAGGCAAAAAACTGACAGCCTTCGCACGTGCGGACAACATCTTCTGCGTCTGTTACAACAGTCGGCCAGAACAAATCTTGACGATAAGCTTTGCTCACCAGAGTGCTTGATGCTGCATGATGTCCGCAGATCGCCGAGTGAATTTCTCTGAGGAGGTTCTTCCCTTCTTGCTCTGATATGCACCGCCTGAGGGCCCCGGAGGCACTCTTTCGAAAGAACTCCTCCCCGACCACCACGTAGCTTTTGCTTCGCCGCGTGATGCACTCGGCTTGTACGCGATCCTCAGGAAGCTCGTGCCTCAACAGATAATCCAGATAGGGTTTTGTCCAGTCGGGGTTGATGACCAAGACTTCTGCCTTGGCCGACTTCTGCCCTGAGTTGCCTGACTCCCGCTGTCGGCTTGTGAAGCTCTTCCACGAAGATTCCGACTAGAACCATGGCCCGGCTGGAGCCTAGTGTGGCGAGCTCGTCTACTGCCTCATTGTCCCGGCGGAGCACATGAGTGAGCTCCAGCCTGTCGAACTTGTCCTCCAGCTTACACACCTCCTGTTAGTATGCAGCCTTGCTATCATCAACGCATGACCACTCTTTCTGCACTTGGTTAATCACCAGCTGAGAGTCTCCACGAACCGTCAATAGTCGAATACCGAGCGATATGGCGATATGGAGACCGTGTACGAATGCATCGTACTTAGCAGCGTTGTTTGATGCCGAAAAATGGAGTTGAATGACATATTTCAGCCTTTCCCCCATTGGAGAGATGAGCACCACGCCAGCCCCCGCACCACTCAGCGTGAGAGAGCTGTTGAAATACATCATCCAGTATTCAAGGTCTTCCACAGCTGCAGGATCTTGAAACTCTGTCCACTCGGCGACGAAGTCGGCGAGTGCTTGAGACTTGATGGCTGTCCAAGGCTTGAAGGAAATTTCGAAGGCCCCAAGCTCGACCGCCCATTTCGCGATTTTCCTGTTGGACTTCGACAGGAGTATATCCCTCAATCGAAAAAGATGTAACCATTTAAATTGAATGCTCTTGAAAGTAATGCTTCAGCTGAGAGGCAAGCAAGACCGCATATAGAAGCTTTACACTCTAGCGCATCAAGGCCTTGGATTCGCCTAATACTTACCGACAAAATAAAGCTGGCGCTGAATTCTCTGCAGTGTCCTCCTCCTCCCGCTCCACAACAATTATGCAATCGACTACGTGAGTCGCTGTGCTATGTAAGCGTAGGGTTCTCTCGGTCGGGCGCGACCAATATCGGAGGTGTGTTCAGGAGCACTTTCAGATCCTCGAAAGCCTGTTGAGCCTCGGGAGTCCATTGAAAGTTGTCTTGTTTCTTCAAGAGTTTGAAAAATGGCATCCCCCGAGTGCCCAAGCGAGAAATAAATCGGCTGAGTGCCACCATGCACCCCGTGAGCTTCTGGACTTCCTTTTGGCAAATTGGCGGTTTCATTTGAGAATAGCGTTGATTTTCTCGGGGTTTGCCTCAATACTGCGACGAGACGTGATAAATCCGAGCAGCTTCCCCGTGGGAGCCCCGAAAACGCACTTCTCTTGGTTGAGCTTCATCTTGAAGGCCCTTAGGCTTTCAAACGTCTCGGCCAGATCAGATGTGAGATCTTCCTTCGATCGGGTTTTAACCACAACGTCGTCTACGTATGCCTCCACGTTGCATCCGAGTTGAGTGTGAAAACACCGTTGTATAGCGCGCTGGTAGGTCGCGCCAGCGTTTTTCAACCCGAATGGCATTGTGATGTAGTAGTACGCACCGAACAGAGTGATGAATGAGGTCTTGATGCAGTCTTCTTCCTTCAGTCTGATTTGGTGGTACCCTGAGTATGCGTCTAGGAAACTCAGGAGCTCGCACCCGGCGGTCGAGTCTACCACCTGATCGATGCAGGGCAACCCAAAGGGATCCATTGGGCACGCCTTATTGAGATCAGTGTAATCGACACATATGCGCAAACTTTTATTCTTTTTGCGTACAAGGACCGGATTCGCTAACCAGTCGGGATGATACACTTCTTTTATGAAATTAGCAGCTAAAAGTTTGGTGATCTCCTCCCTGATGGCGTCGCGACGATCTTGTGCGAACCGTCGGAGTCGTTGCATGATGGGCTTTGCTTTTTCGTCAACATTGAGAGAGTGCTCGATCACCTCCCTAGGAACACCGGGCATGTTGGATGGCTTCCAAGCAAAAATATCCTGATTTGCCCGAAGGAAAGCGACGAGCGCATCTTCCTATTTGGGATCAAGCCCTGTCCCAATCAAGGCCGTTTGGGCCGAGTTGGACGGGTCAAGAATCACCTTCTTAACTCCCTCGTCAAGCTTCATACCCGAGTTGGCTTGCTTTGCGGCGGGATCGCCGCCGCCTCGCGAGGGCAGCCGCCACCAGATCTTTTTCAAAGATCGGCCGATGCCACCAAGAGCTTCGCCAGTCACGCCTTTTCCTATCACACACGAAGGACTGCTTGACGTCCCCCCGAACCGTGATGACGCTGTTTGGTCCTGGCATCTTCAGCGCCAGATACGTGTAGTGGGGGACGACCATGAACCTGGCCAATCCTGGCCTTCCCAAGATGGCATGGTTGCCGTCTCGAAATTGGCCACCTCGAAATTCAAGTACTCCGTTCGGTAGTTCTCCTTGGTTTTGAATGTCACCAGCAGTGTGATTTGCCCGAGTGGTACCGTCGAGGTCCCGGGGATTACCCCGTGGAACGGCGACGATCCACGCTTCAACTCGGAGCGAGGGATCTTCATATCATCGAAGGTTTTGGAGTAAAGGATGTTGAGCCCACTTCCTCTGTCGACCAACACCCTCTTGAGCTTGACACTACATACGATAGGGTCCAGGACCAGAGGATATCTCCCTGGGAATGGGACGCAATCGGGGTGATCCGAGTGATCAAATGTGATCGGGACCTCGGACCACCTCAGGAATTGGGGCGTCGCTGGTGTTACTGCGTTGACCTCCCGAGCGGTAAGCTTCTGCTTCCGCTTGGACTCATACGCAGTCGAGCCTCCGAATATATAATTGAGCTCGCGCTCGGTCACCTGGTAATCACCCCCGTCTTCTTTAGGTGGATCTTGCTTCTTTGCTGCCTCGCCCTTGCCTTGGTTCGCCCTATTGCTCCTCTCCCGGGCAAACCTCTTCAGGGTGTAGCAGTCCTTGGCTGCGTGCTTCCCCTGGGGGTGGAAAGGGCAAATAGCATCCATTACCTCGTCGTAGTCGTTGCTCTGCGGCACTCGGGGCCTGCTGTGCTCGGCTGCAGCGACCAGCTCTCTAGGCCCACGCTTCTTGTCCCTTTGCTTGGAGGACTCGGCGTGGTCCATTTTGTCCTTCTGCCGCGGGCGATCTTCCTGGCGCTCCGCCAGGGTGTTCGAGGCCGTGGCATAGCGATCGGCCAAGGCGAACATCTCCCTAACGGTGGTCGGCGGACTCCAGGACATCTTCTTGATCAAGTCGGGGTCGCTGATTCCCTTCTGGAAGGCAGCTATGACGACCGCTTCTGAGGCATCCCGAACGGTATTTTTCTTCTGCATGAAGCACCGAATAAATTCCCGCAGGGATTCATTCTTCTTCTGATGAAGTTGATACAGGTCCCACAAGGTCACAGGCCTCTCGTAGGTGCCTTGAAAATTTGAGATGAACTGCTCACAGAGATCACCCCAGGAATCAATAGAACCCACTGGAGTCCCGTGAGCCAAGCTTGGGCTGATGGGGCGAGCGTGACCGGCAAGTAATTTGCCATCATGCTTTGCTCGTCCCCGGCTGCCTTGACTGCGAGGGCATAAATCTGTAGCCAGGCCTCCAGATCTCTTTCTCCGTTGAACTTGACGTTGCCCCTAGGGTTGAAGCCGTCGGGCCAAACCACTCGGCGGAGTCGGAGGGTGAAGGCGTGAACCCCATCGATGGGCCCGCTGCTGTGCTATCGACGCGATCGGCGTAGGGGCGTCCCATCTCGGTGATCTCCATCGTCACTCCCGGCCCGACGACAATGATCCTTGTGGTCGGCATGGTCATCGCGTTGGCCATTGCGATCGTCCCGGCCATCATAGCTGATGTCGAAACGTTCATAGTCATCCTCACGCCGGTGCCGCTCCCCCTTTTCCCGTTTTACACCGCCTGGAGTTAAGATCCAAGCGGAGATCGCGGTTGAGGCTCCGGCGGGCGTCTTCGCCCTGGCGAAGCTCAAGCCGACTGCCTCGGGCTGACTTTAGGCAGTCCGACTGCTGCCGGTCTGGGTAGCCATGCGGGCACGAGAGTGTGCCTTCTCTGCAGGTGCTTCCTGGTTTTGCTGGACCGCTGCCGCCATCACCATGGCCTTAACTTGGGCCACGATCGAGGCAGCGGGGCCGTCAGGACCAAGGATTGGCCCTAGGGTGTCGAGTAGTGTCTTGGAGGCGACGATGTTCTGCTGCGGCGTGTGGAGGACCAGTTGGTCCCCTTTCTTCGCCTGCAGAAACTCCTCGTTGACGTTGCACCCCCGATTCTGGAGGGACCTCGCGCGCTCTTCCCGGCGCGTGATTTCGGAGACGCCCACTTCCAGCGTACTGCTCGCGCTTCTTTGGTGCAGGTATCGGTCCGATCGTCCTCGATCGCGAAGACGCCATGGAAGGCGCCTTGAGAACGGGTGGCCACAGTGCCCTTCGATCCGGACCGGAGCTCGAATGAGGGAGCAATGGGAGCTTTCCCAGGGTGGGTCGAACCCAGCCCTGAGAGGACGAGCTTACCAATACTTTCGGCGACGAAGTCCAGGCTTCCAAAGCGGAAGACCTAGCTGGGGGTGAAGGAGACGGTGATCCCGCTGGGTCCCGCCATCAAACTCGGGGAGGATGATCTTCACACTGCCCCTACCTGGCGCGCCAACTGTCGATGTTTATGATCGGCCATAAAAAAGAGTGAACGGGTCAAGGCAGAAGATCTGAGCTCGATGGTAACGCAAGACACAAAGCAATTTATCCAGGTTCGGGCTCTCCAATGGAGATAATACCCTAGTCCTGAGTTCGGTGTTTTTTGGTGTATGGAAGTGTGTTCTTTCTGACAAATCTTTCTCCTCTCTCTTTCTCTCGAAGCTCCCCTCCTCTTTATACAGCAGAGGAGGGATGCCTGTGTACAGTAGTGGAGGTTGTTGAGGCACAGCAGAGAGGGCGGTTGGGCGTAGAGGAGAGATTGTCCTGTGCATGGCCGACCACGCACAGTGGCCTGCAGGGGCAGAGCCACCCTTTGCGGGGGCGCAGGCGCTATCCACCTAACCTGTCGACACCTTCTCCCGGTCTTTCCCTTGCTGCGCACAGCTAAGGCCTTCTGGAAGGTCCCTCTTCTGCATAACCGGCAAACATCCGGACGGCCCATTAAGCAAACACCCGGGAAGAGATGGTAGAGGCTGCAATGGAGGCCGGTATGACTCGGGTGGGAACAGCAGAACTACTAGAGACAAAAGCCAAATAAAATGTTTTAACTACGACAAGTTCGGGCATTATGTGTTGGAATGTCAACTTCCCAAGCACAAAGATGAGGAAGCAAATTTGACACGGGCTCAAGAAGATGAGCCTGCCATTCTGTTGTCAGTATGCAAGCAAAGTGAGGAAAACATGATTCTACTCATTGAAGACAGAGTTGTTCCAGACAGCTTCATCAAGGATCACAAAGAAGAGAAAGGTATATGATACCTAGATATGGTGCAAGTATTCATACGACCAGGTAGCGATCATTCTTTACTGAGCTTGATGAAAGTATTGTTGGGCAAGTCCGCTTTGGAGATGGCTCAACAGTACAAATCTTGGGAAGAGGATCAACATTGTTAGAATGTAAAAATAACAAGCATCGCCTTAGTTATGAAGTGTACTACATTCCGGTCTTCAGAGCAACATATTGAGCCTTGGTCGATTCTGAAGTAGTGTTGTAAGGTGGTACTTGATGGAGTGCTATTAAACATATATGATCGTGAAGGAAGATTGCTCATGAGAGTCAAGCGACCGATAGCTGTCTATACAAAATTGTGCTAAACACATCCATGCCGTTGTCTCTCGGTGAGTATTGACAAGCCCGGCTTGGTTGTGGCATGCTAGGCTTGGTCATTTGAATTTCCGTGCCATGAAGGATATGGATGTAAAGGACTTGGTATAGGAGTGCCAAGGATTGAGCACATGACACAATTGTGTGAAGGTCAGATCCTTGCAAAACATAGCCGACAAGCATTTCCTTTTGCGAGGCATTGTATCGGGAGAAGAAGTGCTAGAGTTGGTTCATGCTTGACCTTTGTGGACCTATATCACCATCAACCACAACCCAGTAACCAAAGGCTTCTTACTCCTCATAGATGATTGCAACCACTTCAAGTGGGTGTATTTTCTTAAAACAAAAGATCAAGCTTTTGATGCATTCAAAAGTGTTGACGATCGGGATCGCCAACCGCAAGAAATGAGATGGGGGGTTAGTGTGATACGATCTTGAGTCGCGCTCGCTCAAACGGAGGAATAGTGTAGACGTGACGATGGTCGGAGCAAGACGACAACGAGCGTGAGGCCGAGATTTATACTAGTTCGAGCCCCTGTGGAGATAATAGCTCTACTCCAGTCGCCCTGCGGCAGTATTCTTAGCTATTTCTGAGTACAGGGGTGTGTTACAGCTCAAGTTCAACAATGGCTATGTCTAAGCTCGAGCTATGGTGTGTTGTGTGTTGTCTTCGTGTCCCTCGAGAGACTGCGCATCCTTGGTCTTATACCTCCTCTGCACGCAACGAATGGGAGAGATTCCCGGGAAGTGGCCTTCATGCACGTTGAGGGCTGGCAGTAACTACTCCGGACTTGATGCACGCACCTGCTACATCCCCACGACCCGCGTTTTGGCAACCGCCGGTCAAATGCGCGATCCGAAATCTAAGGGTGGACTACGGCTTCGAACGAGAGCCGACCCGAGCTCGAGGTCATGCGGGGCTGTGCTCGGGTCCAGCGCGCACTAGGTCGAGAGTCTCGGCATACGCCCAGGTCGTGGTCGAGGCCTCCCGAGCTTGGGGAGTCCGTTGACCGTGCGCTGGTCAGTCAAGGGACGCCCAGCCCTCGTCAGCTAGCCCCCGAGGCTTAAGGTCATGGCAGGAACACGGTTTGACCTTGAGCCTCTACAGTCTGGACTGATTTCTAGAACCTTCGAGCCTGAGGTCGAGGTCGGGCAGAAAACGCAACGCCAGGCCGTGATGAAACGACACCTGGCGCCTCTTGATCTCCGGAACCCCGGTACGGATGCAAACGGTTGGTGGACACCTGCTATGTCTTGAAACTGCAGCCCAGGCCTTAATTGCACCTGTCAAATCGTGGCCGGCGTGCCCTTCGAAGCGCCGTGGACTGGATTCAGCGACGGCGTAGCCTATAAACCAGAAACTGCAGCGACTGTTGAGAAAACCCCCAACCAGCGCCCTTCGCCTTCCAAGCCTCCTTGCCCAAGCAAAAACCTCCTCCCCCACCTTCGACCAAAATCGCCGCGATCGCCATGGCCAAGCTATGGAGGAGCACGTTGTTGCCAGCAAGGATGAAGGAACTCGAGACCTTGGGAATGCTTGATCCATTCACATGGCGGCTGCCGGGCAACGAGACCGAGCCACGCCCCAGGGACGAGGAGATCGTTTGCACCGAGCACTACGTCCTCTTCGGCCTACGAACCCCGAAGAGCGAGTTCCTCTCTGTGGTCCTCACCAGTTGCGAGATCGAACTCATAAACCTGGTGCCGAACTCCATTCTTACTCTCGCCATCTTCTCCCACCTATGCGAGGGGTTCCTAGGAATCCTTCCCAACCCCTCGCTCTTCTTTCGGTACTTCAGCCTCTTCCGCTCTGGGAAGGACCCCGTGGTTGGATGCCTCTATTTTCCACTGCAGACAGGGCTCAAGTGGTCCTTCCCCAAGATTGAAGCTTGGGACTCCCTCGAGCCATGGTCCGAGCGGTGGTTCTACCTGAAGAAAGGGGAACTCGGCACGCTATCATACAAGGGAAAGCCCATCGGCGGGAAGGAGACCCCAGAGGCGGACGATCCCGAGGCCAACGAAGAGGCCATTGCCGCCATACATCTCTGCTCTGAGCGCGGTCTCACTGGGTAGGCGATCGCTGTCGACTTCCTGCGGAATCGGGTGTCCCCCCTTTGAGGCGGACGCACCCGTTCTACGAGATCCAAGGGCACATCGACTCGACCCACGAGGGTATGTCCGGTATGCCTCCCTGCCGCGTGGTCTTGCTCGAGTCTGCCCCTCGATCATCTTTGAGGGTCATTCCCCTTTGCAGCGCCGAAGGAGTCTTGGGTTGCCGCTAGGATGAACGAGATGTTCGGGAAACTAGCGCACAACTACTCCATGGACGACTCCGTCGCGAAGAACGTGCTCCGTCGAAAGACCGAGGTAGGCCATCCCGACCAATGGCTCGACTTGAGCGACCCTGGGGCCCTCCTTGATCCTTTCATGCTCGCAGGATCATCAGGAGCTGTTCGATACGGCCAGGCGGATGCTCCCGCTGCCCGGGGGGCAAGAGCAAAAAAGGGAAGAAGAGGCCTTCCCCGGTTGAAGCGGACCACCAGGAGGTGAAGAAACCTCACGTCGAGTGGGGTGACCGTGCCATGGTAAGGATCCCGCTGGTCGAGCCCCCGAGCTCATGCTCGTGTGCCTTGCTAGTTGACGAGTTTTCCTCTTCGCAGCAGCAGAGCGCGGCGGCCGCCACCGGGTCCTCAAGCCCTCTCCCGGCCCCGGAGCCCCAAGCTCGGACCCCCGTCGCGGTGGGCGACGCGGAGTCGTTCTTGACCGAGACCCCAGTCGCGAGGACACGCGGTTAAGTGCCCGCTGGCTTGTGGCAACAAGACCCTCGCCGACCCTCAGCAAGGCGGAGGTTCGCGACCTAGGTAAATCCCCGGCTTCATGGACTGCACCATCCCCTCCGCATCCTTCTGGCTTAGTGTATGTTTTTGATCGCAGACTTTGAGCACCCGAGCTCGAAACTTGCCCATTTTGACGATGGCTGTTGTCCAGGGCGAGTTCGAGTCCGAGGAGGAGAATTCCTTCGAGCTAGTCCCGCGCCGCGCCTCGAGCTGGGCGCGTATCTCTTCTGGACCCCCGAGCCAGACCCTGGTTGGCGAGTTCTACCAAGGGCTCGACGACTCATCCGAGGAGAACGAGCCCGCATCCGGTGAGGACTACGACACCGGCGAGGCCCACGACGCAGCTGCCGTCATCGACCCTCCCGAGGCCACCGCGAGGGAGGACACTCAGAGCACCGTGGTTGCGCCCGAGGGGACACCCCAAGCTCTTCCGACCACGGTCGCTCCAGGCGTCGAGGCCGCGACGCCACTGGCCACGGAAGGTGACCAGGTCGCAGGAGCTCCACAGCCCTGCCCAGCTACTGCTGCGTCGGGCGCTAAGGCCGCAGCATCCCAGGCCACGGAGGTCGATAATGCCGCGGCGGATCCGGCCGCCATCCCCTTGGTGCCGGAGACGAGCGGGGCCCCGGCCGTGGAGGTCGGGACTAACACTGCTTCCACACCCTCCCCCGTCGGTGGGTTGAACCCACCAAAGGAGGCAGCGGATGACCAGGCCACCACTGGGGTGGAGAATCGGTCTCGCCTGCTTGACCAGTGTAGTCGAGGTCAGCCTCGCTCGCACGGCCGCCGCCGCGAGGAGGAAAAGATCTCCCGTGAACGCATCGACGACCGCGAAGAATTCACCCGCGCAAGCCTTGAGAACCGTCTTCGCGAGGTAAGGGCCCCTCTGCGCACCTTTCGGCATGTTACCCTGAGTATCGTGTCTCTTTTCTCATCTTGGGTCACTCTCCCTGTCGTGAAGGCGGCTGACAACATCTCCTAAGGGCTGCAAGGCCTTCGAGAGCACGCCACCGTGCTGACGGGCCTTCTGAACGTGGTTGAGGCGCGGGAGGTAGAGCGCTCCCGGCTCATCAGGACCATTGAGGTCGACCAGGAGGAGCTCGAGGGGAAGACCAAAGAGCTCGACGATCTGCGCCGGACGATGAGGGCGCAGGAGGTAGCCCACGCGGCCGAGCTCGAGCAGGCCAGGACCTCCGAGCGTGAGCACGGCTTTAAGGCCGTGGAGCAAGAGCGCGCACGGTCGGCCAAAGCGTTCGAGGCCGAGCGGGCCAAAGTCGAAGCACTGGAGAAGGCTGCTGCAGAGCGGACGTCTCCCCTGCCGAAGGCGTCCACCGAGCTCGAGGCCAAGGTCCTGGAACTCGAAGAGAAGCTTGGGCGCGCTAGCAAGGTGGTCGAGGACGAGCGGGCCAAGGTCGAGGCACTAGAGAAGGCCGCCACGGATCAGACGTCTTCCTCAGCGAAGGCGCCCCCCGAGCTCGGGGCCAAGATCTCGGAGCTCGAAGGGAGGCTTGAGCGCGCCAAAAGGGCGGCGACGAGCACCATGGCCCAACTCCAAGACGAACGGTGCCGAGCTGCGGAAGCCTCCAAGGTAGCCCTCCAGAACCAGAGCGAGCTGTCGGCCTTGAGGGCCAAAGTTGCCGAGCTCGAGTAAGAGAAGCTTTCCATGAGATGGCCGAAATTTGTGAAAACTGCTTAAAAGCAAAAATGTTCTAATAGAAACAGACGCTTTTGGGGAACAAAGAAACCTCGCCTTGATTTAAATTCATAGTCGGGATGATTGAGTTTGTACTGTTCGCTCCTAGCCGTGCGTCGTAAGTTGTATGCCAACAGGATACCCTTATCCAGCCCCCGTTGGGTCCGAGGTCGAGCAACGCCGGCCTTGGGCGCAAGATATGTACGCTAGCGAACATGACCTGTAGAATGGAGAAAAAGTCCGCAGGGGACGTACACGTGACAAAATCGAGATCGATAAAGAGATGGTTACACCCGGACTAACGTTCGAATCACAACCGCGACTGTGTGCACTGCTCCACAGTCAAAGTGGCGAGACTCTTGGTTCGGGCCCGGGCGCAGGGGAGAGCTAGATTGCGAAGAGGTCCGGCTTACGTTTAGCTCGTCCACTGGGGGTGAACGTGTAACATCCCGAAATTTGCTTTAACTGTATTTACGTTATTTCGAATTATTTAAGAATATCTGAAATTTATTTGGAATTTTTGGAATTAATAAGAATTTAAGCTTTATCGAATTAATCATATAAAATAAAGATCATGCATTTCGCGTGCGCTTAAATTTCAAATTTAGTTTAAGATAATAACGTTTGAAAAACAAGGATGTTTCTTTCAAATACCGTCAAAAACTAGATTATAAATTAAGTTTGTCGATTGTATTAAAATCCGTACAAGTGTCTAATCCACTAAAAGAATTTTTTGCAGAAAATCTGTATATCGAAAAATCACGAAACTAACTTCGTTAAGTTCCAAATATTCCCTATTATTTTAGAGGATTTTTCCAAGATTTTTAGAGCCTTTTTGCTATTTTATCTTAACCGCATCTTGCTCCAATACTATTCGAAATACGAGATTTGATCGGACGAGAACGTGCAGAAATGGAAGGAGTTTATTGTGGGCGTCATTTCCGTTTTCCATTCCCAGCCATCATGCAGCCGTTTCCTCCACCTTCTTGATTTATCACAACTTGATTTCAGCCGTATCAATTTACTAGCCATTTCCTTACTAGCGTGTCGTTTCCTTTCCACCGAGTGCATGCATGCACGTTTCACTTAACTAGCTATCTCCTTTCTACGGCCAGCATGCATGCACGTTCCAATTATTTCCAAGCCGTTTCTCCGTTTCTCCGTTTCCCCGTTTCATTTCCAGCCATTTCATTTTCCATACGAAGAATACACCTGCTCATTTTCATTCAGCTGGCCGAGTCTTGTTTCTTCCATTTCATTCGATCTCTCTTCATATCTTCTGCTGATCACTCTGTTTCTATAACGCCGGTTCAACCGACTGCCGCTGACGCCGCCGCCGGGCGATCGGACTACTCGTCGCCTCGCCAACGCCGCGCGACTCTTCGATCTCGTCTTCTCCTGCGTCGCCATGCGCCGCTTGCCGTCGTCGTCGCCTAGCCCCGACCGGTACTCTCCTTTTATTCTCTTTCAGGCACGCCTATCTCTATCAATCGGATCGCCTCGCCATGAGTAATTGCGGCGTGTATACATATACATATCTATGTGCATGCGTGAGACATGCATGGATAGATGTACTAAGATGTGTGCAAGAACTCTAGGACGTCTCGTAATGATCAGATCATGGTATATGTATGCATATACATATTAGGATGTATGCTTATTTATATATATTAGGCCGAATCAAGAGCATATATATATACACACAACGTTGTGCACCTATATATGTCTACATGTAGATATATTTGGTTTATTGGCATGTAGATATATTTTGTGGAGTCGCGCGTAGATATGTTCGGTTGATATGGATGTAAACATATACACTAGGAAGCAAGCATGTATATATCTATATCATGTTGGTACGCATGTATTCGTATATATACATGTTAAGCTGATTGCATGTATACACAGTAGCACCTGTTGGCAACACCGGCGAACTTCCTCCAGGCTCCAGCCGGAACCACTCTGCTCTCCATTTCCGAACCCAACTCACGCGAACTGGAATGATAGGAGCCGGAGCCACCTCCCAACTTGGCGCACGACTCGCACATCCGCTTGAATTGGTCGCGAGCTCATGTAGCGCATGCGATAACAAAAGAACTAACTCCCTACATCTACTGAGCACACGATTTTATTCAGTAGCGCCATCGCCGCCGCCGTCGTTGTCGTTGTCGCTGCCGTCGCTGCCGCCGCCGTAGTCGTCACGCTGTCACCATCGCCCCGTCGCCGGATGTGCGCAGCTCTCTGCCTCATTCACGTGGCCAAAACCAAAGAAATTAGAACCGTATCTCACGTAGCAAAGCTCAGCCGAAGAACAAGTGACGAATGAATAGTACCATGCAAGTGTATAACTAGTTAGATTTTTGTACGTGAATGTGTAACCAAATTGCGGATTTTGTCTTTTTCGCTACAAATTCGTTATAAGTCTAAATCACATGCAACAAATTTTGCAAATTAGTAAATATTAATACCTAGCCACAGTAATTTTTATGAAATTTTATAAATAAATTTATACTGTTAAAATATTTGCGGAAAGTCCAAATTTATGAATTTTGTAGCTCTTAAACTATACGTTCAAAAATACCGAAATAAATTTTATAAATCTTAGAAAATGCTAAACTAATTATCTGGAAGTTTTCATGAAGTTATGAATTAGTTTGATTTGTCGCATTTTTCCGAATGTTTGTTTGTACGTTGTTTTGTGTGTTTACTGGTTCTTTATCTGTTACGCGTAGACGTTGAGCTGTGTGAGAACGCGGACTTCGAGGACCAAGCTTCCGACCAAGACTCGCTGCTTTTCAAAGGCAAGTTGTGCTTGACCATGTTGCTCCTAAATTTTGAAATGTATTTTGTTTCAAACTATGCATGCGAATTCAACTAAAAATGGTTTAAATATTTTGGGTGAATAGCTAGTTAACCTAGTTGTTATTGCCACCTTGTTAATATTATTTGTATGCCATGATTCCTTTGATAACCCTAGTCTGGAATATTAGTTGGTTAATAATATTGTGCCAACACGGGAGGCTAGACCGTGAATAGTTGTTTAGCCATGCATGTGCGTGAACCATTCTATTTGGATTACAAAATCAACACTGACTAAAGAATAGTGAATGCTTTTTAATGAAATGTGGAATGATGTTGGTATTAACATTGGAATGTAGAGACCTGTGAGGTTCTACATGAAAGATGAATATGAGCATGTGTTGCACGGTTAACAACTTGGGGTGGAATTGTTTTAGACTGGGGCAAGTGGACCGAGGCTTTGTGCCAGGTGGGCCTGTGTGGCATCTGTGGGATGGGTTGAGTGTTGTGAGGGCTGTGTGCCAAACTGTGAGAAGGATGTCTTGCCTCAGTTAAGGACCTTACCTTGCAAGCCTTTGACCTGAGTCTCTCGTACAACCACATGTCTGAATGGGAAGACCTAGCTTAGTAGGATTCTGATGTCTTACCTTTGATACCTCGGGGTGGCAGTTACACGGGGGTAACTGTACGGGGGAGCGTGCCTGTGCTACGGCTTGGTACCCCTCCAACGGTGTTTGTCGGTCCTACACTTTGGCTCTATGTGAGGGAAGTGGTAGCGAAGGCAACACGGAGAGGTTCTTAGGCTAAGATAGAAGTCTCTGAAAAGCTTTGTTACGGTTAATCGCCTTTGTGGTGTGCAACTGTATCTTGTGGGTAAAGTGTACAAACCTCTGCAGAGTGTCAAAACTGTTCGAATAGCCGAGTCCACAGTAATGGACAATGCTCGGGGATTACAGTCAAGGGGTAATGTTTGAAAATAAAATGGGGAAATGACTGTGTGTCAAAGAAAGATGTTTAGGGACTGTGTGTCCAAAACAATGTGGAAAACAGATTGAGAAATATAATGATTGTATAGTTTTGATGCTTTTAATCTAAATAGTTAATAATTTAAAATGTGTTTGCAAAAGCAAAATAACTGGTAGAGCCATTCCTTTGTAACATGCCAAGCATATAGTATATAGATGTGCATTTTGTGCATAACTTGTTGAGTACGGTGTGTACTCACCCTTGCGGACAAACCTACCAGAAGAAGAGACTACGCCAGCCTACGAAGAGGAGTATGTCGAGGAGCCGGAAAACTAGGGGCAAGCCTTCGTCGGAGCAACTGTGGAGAAGATGGACATCACGATTTTTTTATATTCCGCTGCTGAACTTTTGTTATTTGATTATTGTAAGCCCTGCGTGGCATAACTATTGTAAGGATGACCATAAGGTCGTACACTCGTTTATATAAATGTTTGAAGTACTTTATTTAATATTCCGCTGTGTATGATGTGATATTATACCCTGTTGGTCTGTGTGCACTAGCGCGATCCTGGATTAGTGCAGGATACACAGAGTGTCCGGAATTGCAAATTCGGGGCACGACAGAGGTGGTATCAGAGCATACCGACTGTAGGACTTGACCCTAGTTTATACTGGTCATAGAGGATAAAACTATTTTCTAAGGAATTAAAATTTACAAGATTATAAATGACATCCTGACTTGTCCTCTCTTTCTTACTTCATACCTATGCTGTATTCCTGTACCAGTTTTGATTTCTTTCAAAAATTTAGATCTGACGAGATCTGTTTTGGCAGATGAGGAGGATCCACTCTTTCGGAGAGCGCACAGGTGGCTACGCTGCTGAGCTGTGGTACATGTTATAGCTACTGGAGGGCTTCGTGAGGCCGATCTACCGAGGTAACTCGGTGGTTCGGGCAGGGCTGGATGTCGCGTGGGACGTCAAGGTGACTGTCTACGCCCGAGACAGAGGGAGAGCCAGTCGTCTGTTTCACTTCACTGCCAGGAGGTCCACTTTTGAGGCCGGGATCCAGGAGACTGCCCGCTTGGCGATGCGCCATATCGCACGCACTTTCTCCCAGGAGCTCGTAGGCACCGTCTTCTGTCTTCATCCACGTCGTGACAACCGGTTTGACAGAGACCCGGAGGAGGAGGACGATGCTACGGTCACCCACTTGGCGAGGTACGTCATCGCCCAGGAGGAGCTCATAGACGAGACTGTCCAGGAGCTGCAGAGGGCTCATGACAAGATCACGGAGGTCAGGGCTCAGCTACGGGAGACTATGGAGGGCCTGGGCATCTACATCCGGAGGGCGCACGAGCTGGAGGAGCTGCTAGAGGGACCTGAGCCGGAGCCGGAGCTTGAGCTGCACGACCCCGACCCCGAGGAGCCTGAGTAGGAGGCGCCGATGCAGGAGGCACCAGCTCAGGAGGCACCAGTGCCGGTAGTGCCAGAGCCGCCAGCACCCGAGCAGGCACCACCAAAGCCAGCAGAGTCAGTGGGTTCCTACGTTCCACCAGCTGCGGGGCACTAGGATCAGTTTGCACCTATGCCGCCACACCCACCACAGTATCCTCCCGGAGGACCGCAGCCTGGATGGATCGACGACTAGAGAGTTTTCTTTTGTTATCGTCAGAGTCGACTCCTGCATTGAGTCACATCATTGTCGAGTCAGTTTATCGAGTCTATCCTAGTACGTTTGGTTGGTTTGAACTCTATGAGTTGTTATGTTTCTTTTATGGTGAACAATATCTATGGTTGTGCGTGTTGGTATGCGCCGCAATGCCCGTAGGCACTTGTGAGCGGCCATATCCTTATGATATTAAATAAAAATTATGTGCTTATGTTTGAGTCAAACAAATCTTCTCCCCACATAAGATTCTTGTTACTTGCCTATTCTGCTCTCTCTTTTCCCTAAATCTTTTTGTTCTTCAGATGGTGAACACCAGGAGCAACAGTGGAGTTGGAGGCAGCAACTCTCAGCAGAGGGACAACAACAATGAAGCACCAAATCCTCAAGCACCACCTGTGGACATGGGCAATCTGGGTGCATTCTTGACTTCTCAGACTCAGTTGATGCAGACAATGATGCAACAAATGCAACAACTACAGAATCAAGCTGCCGCTAATAATCTCAACAACAACCAAGCTGTGCATCATGGGCACCACTCAAGGCTGTCAGATTTCATGAGGACTAGACCCCCAACTTTCTCTGGGAATGTCAACCCCATAGAAGCTGATGATTGGCTGCGCACCATTGAGAGGAAGCTGCACATAACCCAATGTGTCGGCAACGAGAGAGTCTTATATGCTTCCCATCAGCTATAAGGGACTACTGCCGAATGGTGGGAGAATTACTGTGCTTCCCATGAGCATCCCCAGGAAATCACTTGGGATGAGTTCACAGTTGCCTTCCGTCAGTATATGTGCCGGAGGGTATGATGGAGCTCAAGAAAGAAGAGTTCCGATCCTTGAAGCAAGGGGGCCAGTCAGTGGCCGATTATTTGAACAAGTTCACACAGCTTGCTCGTTATGCACCGGAGGACATAGCCACGGACAAGGCTAGGCAGTCTAGGTTCATGAAGGGATTGAATTTCGGACTACAAGTGGGACTGATCACCCACACATTTCCGGACTTTCAAGAGCTGGTCAACAAGGCGCTCATTCTGGAAGATAAGCGCAAAGAGTTGGACGACAACCGCAAACACCGCATGGCCCAGCAGGGGAGTCGTCAAGGTCAGCAGAAGCCAAGGGTGGTACCTCAACAGTTTACTGTGTTTCACCAGGAGCAAGGCGAGAGCATCAATGCTCGCTCGGCGACTCCTTGGTCGAACCCACAAACACCTGCAAGAACCATCAGCCCAGCTGCAGGAAATCTGTCAATGGCAGGGAGACGTTGCTACAACTGCAATGAAATGGGGCATTCCGCAAATGTCTGTCCCAAGAAAGGAGGAGTCACTCCTGTTCGCTTTAATCTGGGAAATACGCCGGCAAGAACACCAGCTCAGGGTGGAAGCCGAGCACCTGTCCAAGCTGGAGCCGCACCGCAATCAGTTGTACGGGGAAGAGTCAACCATGTCACCGCGGAGGAAGTTCAGAATGCGACAGATGTAGTACTGGGTAAGTTTCTAGTTAACTCAGTACCAGCTACCATTTTGTTTGATTCTGGAGCTTCACATTCATTTGTTTCATGGGTTTTTGTTATGGAAAATGATTTGGATATGGTCAACCTTAAGAATACTCTTATAGTCCAAACCCCTGGATCAAGACTCCGAACTAAAGTAGGGTGTTCCGGGGTAAAATTATTAATAAATGGAATAGAGTTCCTAGCGAACCTGATCATATTGGAAACCCAAACCCTAGATGTTATTTTGGGAATGGATTGGTTATCCAAGCATAAGGCAGTGCTAGATTGTGGGCAGAGAATGGTTACCATTGAGAGCTCAGATGGTAGGAAGGTGGAAGTTCAAGCAACTGCTGCCCGAGATGATCAACTGATGATTAACAGTGTAAAGACTATTGATATGGAAGATGTTTCAGTAGTTAGTGAATACCCGGATGTCTTTCCCGAAGATTTGCCAGGGATGCCACCGGACAGGGATATAGAGTTCGTGATTGAGCTGGTGCCAGGAACAGCTCCGATCGCGAAGAGACCTTATAGAATGTCCACTGAAGAATTGGTGGAAATGAAGAAACAGATCGAAGAATTATTAGAGAAAGGGTTTATAAGACCGAGTTCGTCACCATGGGGAGCACCAATACTGTTTGTAAAGAAGAAAGATGGGAGTTTCAGAATGTGTATAGACTATCGAGCACTCAATGATGTGACGATAAAGAACAAGTACCCATTGCCCAGGATAGATGATCTCTTTGATCAGTTAAGAGGAGCGGGAGTCTTCTCGAAGATAGATCTTCGGTCTGGATATCACCAGCTTCAAATTCGGACTGAGGACATACCAAAGACAGCCTTCTCGTCTAGGTATGGTCATTATGAATTTACGGTCATGTCTTTTGGATTAACCAACGCCCCAGCCTATTTCATGAACATGATGAATAAAGTATTCATGGAATATTTGGATAAGTTTGTTGTCGTGTTCATCGATGACATATTAGTTTACTCCAAGTCGGAGGAAGAACATGCAGTACATTTAAGGAAGGTTTTGGAAAAATTAAGGGAAAATCAGTTATATGCCAAGTTCAGCAAATGCGACTTTTGGAAAAAGAAGGTCAAATTTTTGGGTCATGTGATGACAGCCGAAGGAGTAGCTGTCGATCCGAAGAAAGTAGAAGCAGTGTTGCATTGGGAGCAACCAAAGTCAGTTACTCAAATCAGGAGTTTTCTTGGGATGGCGGGATACTATCGCCGATTCATTGAAGGCTTTTCTTCAATTGCGAGACCTCTCATGCAATTGCTAAAGAAAGAGAAAAAGTTCTTGTGGAGACCTGAATGTGAAAAGAGTTTCCAAGAGCTGAAGAAACGTTTGACTTCGACACCTGTTTTAGTGTTGCCGAATACCAAGGATAATTTTGACATATATTGTGATGCTTCACGTCAGGGACTTGGATGTGTGCTGATGCAGAATGGCAAAGTAGTAGCTTATGCGTCAAGATAGTTAAGACCACATGAACAAAACTACCCGACTCATGACCTAGAGTTAGCAGCAGTAGTGCACGCTCTTAAAATTTAGCGTCACTATCTTATGGGAAATCGGTGTGAAATATATACAGATCATAAAAGTTTAAAGTATATATTCACCCAATCAGACCTAAATATGAGACAAAGGAGGTGGTTAGAGTTAATCAAGGATTACAATATTGGAATTCATTATCATCCAGGAAAAGCAAATGTGGTAGCTGATGCTTTGAGTCGGAAGAGTTACAGTCTGAATATGATAATAGCAGAAGAGCATATTGAGTTATGTAAAGAACTTCAGAAGCTAAGAATAGAGGTTGTACCGGAAGGGTTTCTAGCTACCTTGGAGGTTAAACCAACCCTAGAAGAACAGATCAGGGAAGGTCAAAAGGATGATGAGAAGATTAATAGGATTAAATCCAAGATGGACGAAGATCTAGCTAAGGATTTCAGAATAGATGAGCAGGGTACCTTGTGGATAAAGAACAGAATTTGCGTACCTCATAAACCTGTATTGAAGCAGTTGATTTTGGAGGAAGCGCATAATTCCAAGTATTCAATTCACCCCGGTAGTGCAAAGATGTACCAGGATTTAAAAGAAAGATTTTGGTGGCCGAACATGAAGAAGGAGGTAGCTGAGCATGTAGCGTTATGTGACGTATGTCAAAGAGTTAAAGCCATGCACTAGAGACCAGCTGGACTGCTACAACCATTAAAGGTACCAGAATGGAAATGGGAGGAGATCGGAATGGATTTCATCACCGGGTTGCCAAGGACTCAAGGTGGATATGATTCCATATGGGTCATAGTAGATCGACTAACAAAGGTCGCTCATTTTATACCCGTAAAAACAACCTATTCCGGAGATAAGTTAGCTGAATTGTACATAGCAAGAATTGTATGTTTACATGGTGTACCCAAGAAGATAGTGTCAGATCGAGGTACTCAATTTACCTCGAGATTTTGGGATAAGCTGCATACAGCAATGCGCACTCGTCTGAATTTCAGTACAGCGTACCATCCGCAAACAGATGGTCAGACTGAAAGGGTTAATCAGATACTTGAAAATATGCTAAGAGCTTGTGCGTTATCATATACCACATCGTGGGATAAATGCTTGCCGTACGCAGAATTTAGCTACAACAACAGTTACCAAGCTAGTTTGAAAATGTCGCCTTTTGAATCTTTGTATGGTCGTTCATGTCGGATGCCATTAAATTGGAATGAGACGGGTGAACGTCATGTCTTCGGACCAGATGTACTTTTAGATGCAGAGGAAAAGATTGCTCTGATTAGAGAAAGACTGAAGACTGCACAATCCAGACAAAAGAGTTACGCAGATAATCGACGCCGTGATTTGAGCTTTGAGTCAGAAGATTATGTTTATCTCAAAGTCACGCTACTCAAAGGAGTTAAAAGGTTTCACACAAAAGGGAAGCTCGCACCAAGATATGTGGGGCCATTCAAGATATTGAGCATAAAGGAGAAGTTATGATCGCCTAGAACTGCCGCAGTCTTTGAACGGGGTACACGATGTATTCCATGTGTATGAATCAAGAAATGTCTACGAGTACCGGAGGAGCAGGCGCCTATAGAAGCAATTGAATTGCAAGAGGATTTGACTTATAAGGAATATCCAATGAAGATTTTGGATACCAGGGATCGTGAGACCAGAAACAAGTCAACCCGCTTTTGCAGAGTTCAGTGGAGCAATCATTCAGAAAGCGAAGCAACTTGGGAGCGTAAGGAAGATTTGAAGAAGGAGTTTCCCAACCTCTTCTCTAACCAACCCTGAATCTCGGGGACGAGATTCTGTTAAGGGGGGAGGTTTGTAACATCCCGAAATTTCCTTTAACTGTATTTACGTAATTTCGAATTATTTAAGAATATCTGAAATTTATTTGGAATTTTTGGAATTAATAAGAATTTAAGCTTTATCGAATTAATCATATAAAATAAAGATCATACATTTCGCGTGCGCTTAAATTTCAAATTTAGTTTAAAATAATAACATTTGAAAAACAAGGATGTTTCTTTCAAATACCGTCAAAAACTAGATTATAAATTAAGTTTGTCGATTGTATTAAAATCCGTACAAGTGTCTGATCCACTAAAAGAATTTTTTGCAGAAAATCTATATATCGAAAAATTGTGAAACCAACTTCGTTAAATTCCAAATATTCCCTATTATTTTAGAGGATTTTTCCAAGATTTTTAGAGCCTTTTTGCTATTTTATCTTAACCGCATCTTGCTCCAATACTATTCGAAATATGAGATTTGATCGGACGAGAACGTGCAGAAATGGAAGGAGTTTATTGCGGGCGTCATTTCCGTTTTCCATTCCCAGCCATCATGCAGCCGTTTCCTCCACCTTCTTGATTTATCACAACTTGATTTCAGCCGTATCAATTTACTAGCCATTTCCTTACTAGCGTGTCGTTTCCTTTCCACCGAGTGCATGCATGCACGTTTCACTTAACTAGCTATTTCCTTTCTACGGCCAGCATGCATGCACGTTCCAATTATTTCCAAGCCGTTTCTCCGTTTCCCCGTTTCATTTCCAGCCGTTTCATTTTCCATACGAAGAATACACCTGCTCATTTTCATTCAGCTGGCCGAGTCTTGTTTCTTCCATTTCATTCGATCTCTCTTCATATCTTCTGCTGATCACTCCATTTCTAAAACGCCGGTTCAACCGATCGCCGCTCGACGCCTTGCGGCGATGGACTACGTGCCGCCTCTCGCTAACTTGGCGCACTCTTCGATCTCGTCTTCTCTGCGTCGCCGCGCCGCCTGCACATCGTCGCCGCCTAGCCCGACCGGTACTCTCCTTTTATTCTCTTCTGTCATCCGCTTGAATTGGTGGCGCCTTGGTGATCGCTCTTGCTAGTCTTCTCCTTCGCTTTTGGTTTCTTTGTCCATGTCCATCACATAGAATACTGTGTCACATCATTAGCGAAAGCACGAATGGTTCGTCCCTATAGGCCATTGTCATACCGTGCATTTATCGATATCCACGGTACATTAGTTTGACCCATTGCACCAAAGCAGAGGGACTTTTAATGGCCGTACTCAGCTCCTAGATCTCCTCTATGAAACCATAGTAGGTGTCCATCTTTCCATTTTGTCCAAGGCATCTATCTGGACGCCATTGTTTTGGTTGGTGCTCTTGTTATCACAGGTTGTCGTGTAAAATGTGTACCCATTTATCTCATACCCTTGAAATGATATGATTGTTGTGGGCGGTCCTCGAGCCAAGAGTTTCAATTGTTCATCGATGCATCCGCTTGCCCAACAATTGCTTTTGTAACCAAGCGCCGAAATGATCCAGCTCATGTAGGCGATAGATTACCAAGTGCAGGCGATCGTTGATGGTTCACGAATAGCAATGCGTAAAGTGAAGTGCTCTCTTTGTACTCATCCCATACCGCATCGTTCCACTATCTCTATCAATGCCGGGCCTTGGATAAGGGTCATCTCTGACCAAGGAGGAAGGTTGTAGATACATGAGTAATTCCGTACTCAACCCAAACCTTATGTTCCTTGCTCGGCAAAGTCGGGTATACATATACATATCTATGTCTTGTGCGGCGCATCATCACGGGCATGCGCTTTGTTGCGCTTCAGCAGGGAGACATGCATGGATAGATGTACTAAGATTGCGATGTGCAAGAACTCCAACCCCAAAGGCGGACAACTTGTTTGGCATCGTCTCGTTCCCCTCGGAAGTAAATGATCGAATCCTTTATCGGACAATCATGGTATATGTATGCATATACATATTAGGATGTATGTCTTTCATCGATGTATTCTCCCTCTCCATCCATATCTGGTTAGGTATATATATTTGGAACCATGTTGAATCATTGTATTCATATATATACATGTTAAGCAAATGAAAGTGAAGGTGATTTTGACCTATGCATGTATTCAATCCGAGCTAAATAATAATCCAAGCAAAATATAAACCCACACAACAAGTTTTTGCAACCTACAAAAAGAATTGGTCGATCAGTGCTGATTCAAAATTAGAACAAAATTACTTTGTTTGCAAATTCTGTTGAAATTGTAACACCTAAAAATTTCTAAATTATTATTCAATCATTTATTTTTATTTTTTTCTAAATCTCTGATGATGGAGCACCTGAAATTTGGCAACACCGGCGAACTTCCTCCGTGCTCTTGGTTGTGAGTAAAATGGCGCACCTCCCTCCTTCAAGCTCTTGGCGAACCACTCGCTCTCCATTTCAACCCAACTCACGCGAATCGAATGATAGGAGCCGAGCCACCTCCCAACTTGGCGCAACGACTCAAGACATCCGCTTGAATTGGTCGCGAGCTCATGTAGCATGTAGCGCATGCGATAACAAAAGAACTAACTCCCTACATCTACTGAGCACGATTTTTATTCAATGGCGCCATCGCCGCCGCCGTCGTTGTCGTTGTCGCTGCCGCCGCCGCCCAGTAGTCGTCATCATTACCACCGCCCGTCAGCCGGATGTGCGCAGCTCTCTGCCTCATTCACGTGCCAAAACCAAAGAAATTAGAACCGTATCTCACGTAGCAAAGCTCAGCCGAAGAACAAGTGACGAATGAATAGTACCATGCAAGTGTATAACTAGTTAGATTTTTGTACGTAAATGTGTAACCAAATTGCGGATTTTGTCTTTTTTGCTACAAATTCGTTATAAGTCTAAATCGCATGCAACAAATTTTGTAAATTATTAAATATTAATACCTAGCCACAGTAATTTTTATGAAATTTTATAAATAAATTTATACTGTTAAAATATTTGCGGAAAGTCCAAATTTATGAATTTTGTAGCTCTTAAACTATACGTTCAAAAATACCGAAATAAATTTTATAAATCTTAGAAAATGCTAATCTAATTATCTGGAAGTTTTCATGAAGTTATGAATTAGTTTGATTTGTCGCATTTTTCCGAATGTGTGTTTGTACGTTGTTTTGTGTGCTTACTGGTTCTTTATCTGTTGCGCGTAGACGTTGAGCTGTGTGAGAACGCGGACTTTGAGGACCAAGCTTCCGACCAAGACTCGCCGCTTTTCGAAGGCAAGTTGTGCTTGACCATGTTGCTCCTAAATTTTGAAATGTATTTTGTTTCAAACTATGCATGCGAATTCAACTAAAAATGGTTTAAATATTTTGGGTGAATAGCTAGTTAACCTAGATGTTATTGCCACCTTGTTAATATTATTTGTATGCCATGATTCCTTTGATAACCCTAGTCTGGAATATTAGTTGTTTAATAATATTGTGCCAACACGGGAGGCTAGACCGTGAATAGTTGTTTAGCCATGCATGTGCGTGAACCATTCTATTTGGATTACAAAATCAATACTGACTAAAGAATAGTGAATGCTTTTTAATGAAATGTGGAATGATGTTGGTATTAACATTGGAATGTAGAGACCTGTGTGGTTCTACATGAAAGATGAATATGAGCATGTGTTGCACAGTTAACAACTTGGGGTGGAATTGTTTTAGACTGGGGCAAGTGGACCGAGGCTTTGTGCCAGGTGGGCCTGTGTGGCATCTGTGGGATCGATGGGTTGAGTGTTGTGAGGGCTATGTGCCAAACTGTGAGAAGGATGTCTTGCCTTGGTCAGTTAAGGACCTTACCTTGCAAGCCTTTGACCTGAGTCTCTCGTACAACCACATGTCTGAATGGGAAGACCTAGCTTAGTAGGATTCTGATGTCTTACCTTTGATACCTCGGGGTGGCGATTACGGGGTAATCAGCTATGGGAGGGCGATGCTCGTGCTTTCTGCTTGGTACCGCCCAACGGTGTTTGTCGGTCCTACACTTTGGCTCTGTGTGAGGGAAGTGGTAGCGAAGGCAACACGGAGAGGTTCTTAGGCTAAGATAGAAGTCTCTGAAAAGCTTTATTACGGTTAATCGCCTTTGTGGTGTGCAACTGTATCTTGTGGGTAAAGTGTACAAACCTCTGCAGAGTGTCAAAACTGTTCGAATAGCCGAGTCCACGGTAATGGACAATGCTCGGGGATTACAGTCAAGGGGTAGTGTTTGAAAATAAAATGGGGAAATGAATGTGTGTCAAAGAAAGATGTTTAGGGACTGTGTGTCCAAAACAATGTGGAAAACAGATTGAGAAATATAATGATTGTATAGTTTTGATGCTTTTAATCTAAATAGCTAATAATTTAAAATGTGTTTGCAAAAGCAAAATAACTGGTAGAGCCATTCCTTTGTAACATGCCAAGCATATAGTATATAGATGTGCATTTTGTGCATAACTTGTTGAGTACGGTGTGTACTCTCCCTTGCGGACAAACCTAGTAGAAGAAGAGACTACGCTAGCCTACGAAGAGGAGTATGTCGAGGAGCCGAAAAACTAGGGGCAAGCCTTCGTCGGAGCGACTATGGAGAAGATGGACATCACGATTTTTTTATATTCCGCTGCTGAACTTTTGTTATTTGATTATTGTAAGCCCTGCGTGACATAACTATTGTAAGGATGACCATAAGGTCGTACACTCGTTTATATAAATGTTTGAAGTACTTTATTTAATATTCTGCTGTGTATGATGTGATATTATACCCTGTTGGTCTGTGTGCACTAGCGCGATCCTGGATTAGTGCAGGATACACAGAGTGTCCGGAATTGCAAATTCGGGGCACGACAGAACATCATGCTCGCGACACTTAGACCAAGAGTAAATGCGCTGCGCGCGAAGGTCGTGAAGAAAAAGGAGTCTCGGACAAAAAGGACTGTACCAACACAAGTGGTAGCAGACATAAAGGGCGAGAATAAAAGAACAGCTTTATTGAAATTTAAGGTATAGATGTTACACATAAAACTTCCGAAGCTGATTTATGTTCCACGAGCTAGAGAGCTCTCTGCCATCGAGCATCACTAGCCGGTAAGCCCCCGTGCGATCTGTTGAAACGACTCTATAGGGGCCCTCCCACCGTGGGGATAACTTGTTGGTGTTGGACGAGCCCTGAATCCGCCTCAGGGCTAGGTCCCCAACAAGGAGCTTCCTAGGTCGTACCGACCGAGACGCATGTCTGCGAAGAGCTTGCAGGTAGTGCGTTGATCGTAGCAGTGCACGGCATCTTACTTCTTCTGCGAGGGTAAGGTCGAGAGACCGCTCGTGCTCGAAGTCAACTTGGTCGACCAAGCTGACCCTGGCAGAGCCCAGCGTAACCTCGGGAGGCAGGACAGCTTCGGTACCGAACACGAGCTGGAAGGGTGTGGACCCTGTGGCTCGGCTTGTCGTGGTACGAATAGAACATAGGACGGTGGGAAGTTCGTCCACCTAGGTCTTGCCGCAGCGTTCGAGCTCATCTGCAACTCGTTTCTTGACGCATACTCGACGATTTGCGGTTTGGCGCGTTCACGCGTTGCTCTCGGGGTGAGCCACCGCGTTAAACATACTTTGATGCCGAGTTCCTCGCAAAACTCCTAGAACAAATCACTGGTAAACTGAGTACTGTTGTTAGTGATAATTTTGCATAGAACCCTATACCTGGTGACTACGAACAAGCGGAAGAAACGAACGGCCGCCCGAGCAGTTATGGTCGAGACCGGTTCAGCTTCTATCAACTTGGTGAAGGTATCAATAGCGACGAACAGGAACTTCTTTCCTCCGGTCGCCTGAGGAAAAGGGCCGAGGATGTCCAGCCCCCATGCCGAGAAGGGCCAAGCGAGCGGGATGGTCTGGAGCGCGTAGGCAGGCTGATGCGACTTCCGGGCGTGGAATTGGCATGCTCGGCAGGTGCGGACGATATCACGAGCTTCCTGAAGTGCTGTTGGCCAGTAGTACCCCATGCGGAAGGCCTTGCCGACTATCATCCTGTATGAAGAGTGTGCTCCACAGAGGCCTGTGTGAATGTCGTTCAACAGATACTTACCCTCCTCCGTAGAGATGCACCGCGTCAGGACGTCGGAAACATTCCGCCTGTAGAGCATGCCGTCCACGAGTGTGTACAAGCTCGCCCGTCGCTTGATCCTGCTCCTCTCGGTAGGGTCGGGTGGCAGGTCGCCCCTTGCAAGGAAATTGTGGATGGGCTCGGCCCAGGAGGGGATACCTTTGACCACAGTGGGCATGACCTCTTGATCGGAGATCGATGGGGCCGCTAGCGTCTCCAGGATGACGTCGGGGGGGAATATCATCGTCGGAGAAGCCGAGCTTGGAGAGGAAGTCCGCACTGGAGTTTTCCCTCCTGGGGATGTGCTCGAGCTCCAAGTTCTGGAACCACTTCTCCATCTTGCGCACCTCGGCGAGGTACTTTGCCATCGAGTCTCCCAAGCACTAGTAGTCCTTGTTGAACTGGTTGATGATGAGCTGGGAGTCGCCCTTCACGACCAGCTGGCGCACGCCTAATGCCTTGCAAGCTCGTAAGCCCGCCAGGAGGGCTTCATATTCTGCCACATTGTTGGTCGCTGGAAACCCGAAACGAACCACGCATCGAACCGTCGCCGCAGGTAAGGATAAGGATCCGGCCTGGCGCTGAAGGACCTTGAGCCGTCGAAGAACATGACCAGGCTTCTCCTCCTCGACTGAAGCTCGGGAGGCGGGCGTGACGCTCGCTTTCGACCACGAAGTCGGCGAGCACTTGCGACTTTATGGCCGTCCGAGCCACGACCTGGACGTCGAACACCGCCAGCTCCATGGCCCATTTGGCGATTCGTCCGCCACCCTCCGGGTTCCTCAGGATGTCCCCGAGTGGAAAGTTGCTCGGGACGACTACAGAGTGCGCCTGGAAATAGTGCCGGAGCTTGCGCGAAGCCATGAGGAGAGCATACAACAGCTTCTGTACCTGCGGGTAGCGCTCCTTCGGGCCGTGCAAGACCTCGCTGACGTAATAAATTGGGTGCTGCTGAGACCCCCGTTCCGCCACCAGAACAGCACTGACGGCGTGGGTGGTGGCCGCGAGGTAGAGCAGCAACCTCTCGCCGGGTTGTGGCGTTGTAAGGAGGGGTGGGGACGACAAGTATACCTTCAAGTCGTCGAAGGACCGCTGTGCCTCTGGAGTCCACTCGAAGCCCCCGTGCTTGCGCAGAGTTTGGAAGAATGGAAGCCCACGCTCACCGAGCCTCGAGATGAATCTGCTGAGATCAGCCATGCGGCCGGGGAGGCTCTGCACCTGCTTGATCGAGGTCGGGGGCGTCATCTTCTCGATCGCCTCGATCTTCTCCGGGTTTGGGCTGACCCCCGAGCCCCCAATCATGTAGCCGAGCACCTTCCCTGATGCTGCACCGAACACGCACTTCTCGGGATTGAGTTTGATCTTGTGCCTGTTCAGGTTGGCGAAGGTTTCCTCAAGGTCACGAATGTGGTCGCCCTCGGAGGGGCTCTTGACGATGATGTCGTCCACGTAGACCTCAAGGTTTCACCCGATCTGAGGCTCGAATGTCTTGGTCATTAGACGTTGTAACGTGGCCCCCGCATTGCGCAGACCAAACGACATAGTCGTATAGCAATAGGTGCCAAACGGCGTGATGAAGGATGTCTTGTTCTCGTCGTCGACCGCCAGCTTGATCTGGTGGTATCCTGAGTAAGCATCCAAGAAGCTCAGCATCTTGGCATTTGCGGTGGAGTCGACAATCTGGTCGATGCGCGGAAGTGGAAAGTTGTCCTTCGGGCAAGCCGAGTTCAACCCCGTATGGTCGACACACATTCTCCACTTTCCTCCTTTCTTCTGCACGATGACCGGGTTGGCCAGCCACTCGGAGTAGTCAATCTTACGGATGAAACCGGCCATCAAGAGCTTGTCAAGGTTCTCCTTGATGACCGCGACCTTCTCCGGGGAGAAGCGACGCAGCTTCTGGCGCACATGTCGAGAGCCGAATCTCACCTGCAACTCGTTCTCGATCACCTCCCTCGGAACACCGGGCATGTCCGCGGGTTCCCAAGCGAATATACCCTTGTTGGCACGAAGGAAGGTGACGAGCTCGAGTTCCTATTTGGAACTCAGCTCGGCCGAGATGTGGATGCACTTGGTCGAGTCGCTCTCCCCAAGCGACACGGCCTTCGTCGCCGGGCTGGATCGCCACCTTTTGGCGGGCATTCTTCGCCGTCGCCTCCGGACCGTGCTGGGGCAGCATGCCTGCAAGAGCCAAGGCCTTGGTCTCACATCCATGTGCCGCCTACAGATCACGTCGCATAGTGATGATGCCGTTGGGGCCAGGCAGCTTCATACATCGATGGCCATAATGGTTGGCCGCCATAAACTTGACCAAGGTAGGCCGCCCGAGGATGGCGTTGTACGGGAGGTCTCCCTCGACCACCTCGAAGGTGACCATCTCGGTGCGGAAGTTGTCCGAGCCGCCGAAGGTAACGGGCAAGACCACCTGCCCCAGGGGGATGGTCGAGCTCCCGGGTATGATCCCGAAGAAGGGTATGGTGATGTTCTTGACCTTCGACCGGGGAATCTGCATCTGATCAAGCGCTCCTGCCTGCAGTAAGTTAAGAGAGCTACCGCCATTGACCATGACGCGCCTGTCGTGCCCCGAATTTCCACGGATTCGGACACTCTGTGTATTCCGTACTAGTCTAAGATCACGCTAGTACACACAGGAATAACAGGTTGAAGTACCACAATCATACACAGCGGAAATAAATAATAAAGTACTTCAAGCATAATATAGTCGAGTTACATGACCTTATGGTCGCCTTACAATACTTCGCCACGCAGGGCGATAAATATTATCAGTATCAAGTTCATTCAGCGGAAGCAAATACGATAGCGGAACCACTCCTAGCCACAGACTACTGAGTGCGGCTCAACCCTTAATCCTCCTGGCCTTCGACGAACTCTTCATTCCAAGCTGGCACAGCTTCTTCTTCTTCTGAGGTTTTTGTCGATGCAAGGGTGAGTATACAACATACTCAACGAGTCATGCACAATGCAGTTCTATTACTATATGCATGGCTGATTCCAAGGAAAGGCTTAATTGGTTATTTTGCATAAAGCAGCATTTATTTTAAACAGGTAATTCTATTAGATTAAAAGCAGTAGAATCAATATTATTAATAATTAATTTCTCAATTCTTTTTCTCAAGGTTTTGGCACACATCCCTAATTTGATTCCGTTGGCACACAGCCACCCATCCCATATTTTCATTTTGAAAATCTAACCCTTATTTGTAATCACTGAACAACGTCGATCTCATGACACGGCTATTGAATAGATTCACACACACACACTGCAGAGGTGTACACTTTACCCACAGGATCTGATCGTTCACCACACAAAGCGATTGATTGCAACAAAGTCTTTTGAGTGACATTTAACCGTTGAACCCTCCGATACTTCCTTCTAACACTTCCTCACTCGAGCGAAGTTTAGGCAGGGCAAGCACTGTTGAATGGGTACCAAGTCGTAGCATAGATGCGCTTCCCTGCTAGATTGCACGGTGTGCTTTGCCACCCCGAGGTTTCAAAGGAAAGAAGTCAGAAACCTACTTAACTAGGTCCGTCCCATTCCGGACAAGTGGTTGTACACGGAACTCAGTTCAAAGGCTCGCAAGGTTAAGTCCTTAACTGTCCCGGGCAAGACATCCAATTTATACAACTCGGCACACAGCCTTATCATTCTTTCACATAGCCCATTGCCACACAGGCCCACCCAGCACGAAGCCTTCTTGCCACTTGCCCCGGTCCAAAACATTTCCACACCCCATGTTATATTTAAGCAACACATGCCATTGTTCACATCAATTCACGAATAGCACCGCACAGGTGACTATTCCAATTCCATCATATGACATTATCGTACTTTTACAAAAATGCGTTCCATAATGGTTTAGGCAATATTCATTTGCTGTTTGAAATTCATTCATCGCCTTTAAGCAGGATAAGCTACTAATCACGGTCTAGCCTCCCGTGTTGGCATCATATTAATATCCAACATATTAAACATCTTAGGGTGGACAAGGGTTTCAGGGCATATAAACATTATAATCAAGGTGGCATAAACAAGATAGGTATTTTAACTATTGTTCCCATATAAGCAACATCATTTATACTTAACATAGCATGGAATAATTGAATCAAAATATATTTTCGAAATCTAGGGGCAACATGGTCAAAGCATGACTTGCCTTCGAAGAGGAGTTGGTTCTGGTCGAGGTTCTGCGATGGGTCTTCAAATTCTCCCTCGGCGAAACCCGGCGACTCGGAGTCTACTCGGCACAAGCAATCACACAATAAATACACTATACAGACAGGAAGATAAATTCTAAAAATAAAATAAAAATCACCAATAAATAGTTTACATTTTTACAAATTTTTAGGCACTGGAATCACTCAAATCCGAGTTAAAATGCGAAAGTTATAGCATTTTCAAGTTTTGCTGAAATTCAAAAAATGAATAATCGAGTTATTCTATTTATTTTTCTACTGAAAATCCGGATTAATCCTTCTCGGCGACACGCGTCGGCACCAGAGTGAACCACGTCGCCCTCGGCCACTGACAGGTGGGCCCGGATGACGTCACGCTGACGCCAGCACGGCCGGCGGTCCACCCACTTACTTGTGGGCCCAGTGAACAGCGCCCGGCCCCACATGTCGGTGACTGACACGCGTCGAGGAATCATCCGGCCACGCATGCACGTTTTCCCGACCGTTGGATTCGGATCAGACGGCGCAAGAACTAACCGAGCGGTTCACTGTTAACGGGCCTACGTGACGTTACCTTGGGCGTCCGATGGAGATCTGACGGCTAAGGTGAGTCGCGAAGCACCGAAGAAGAGGCGGCGGCGCGGGTTACCGGACTTGGAGAAGATGACACGGGCGACGGCGTTTCCGAGCTTCTCCGGTCGGAAGAAGTAACCACACGGATGCGTCTCGGCTCGGTGAACTCGGAGGTGGTCTTGACGGCGGTGGGGAGTGGCGGACGGCGGCGGAACATGAAGAAAACCGTGGCGGGGGTGAGTAGCTACTACGGCGAGCTCCCGAGAGGGCTACGGAGGGCGAGAGCGCACGAGAGAGGTGGCAAAAGGAGCGGGATGGAGTGCTGAGTGCAACGGGCTTTATCTCCCGCTCGGACGAGCCTCGACACGCGCAAATCCTCGACAAATCCTCGCGCCAACGAGCGGCGGTGGGGTGGCGCCCGCTCCCGAGAAGCTCCGGTCACATCCAGCCATTCGATCGCGAATCAACGGCGCAGATTGATCCTCAGCTCGGCGAAACGGTACGCGATTGCAGCCGTGCGATCAAGATCGGACGGTTAGGATCGGGCGGCGATTAGGGTTTCGGCGGGGCGAGCACAGTGTTGGGCCGGTCCAACACTGTAGCTAGCGGAAATTCCGATTATGCGAATAAAAATAAAAACATAAATTCAAAGGGATTATTTAGGGCACTAAAAATACTCAAAAAATTCTAGAAAAATTCTAGAAAATATTTCAGAGCATTTTGAGCCTAAATAAAATATTAGTTTTAATTTTTGATAATTATATTTTCTGGTATTTTAATTACTCAAGGGAAAATGATATAAATAAAATCCAATTAAATCCAATAAATCCCAGAAAAATTAAATAAATTCAATTAAATGCAATTAAATGCAAATAAAGGTTGATTAATTTATAAAAATTCAAATAACTCCAGAATTTAAAATTGACCAAATTTCGGGACGTTACAAACCTACCCCCCTTATCAGAATCTCGTCCCCGAGATTCGAGGCTTAACTATAGAATAGGTTTGGAAACTCCTTTTTCAGATCTTCCTCTCGTTCCCAGGTGGCTTCACTTTCGGTGTGATTGCTCCACTGAACCCTGCAGAAACGAGTTGTCTTGCTTCTGGTTCTTCGATCTACTGTATCCAGAATTTTTATCGGTTGCTCCTTATAAGTCAAGTCTTCCTGTAGTTCGACTTCTTCTAGTGATGTTTGCTCTTCAGGCACTCGGAGACACTTCTTGAGTTGCGATACATGAAAAACATTGTGTACTCCTGCTAATGATTGTGGTAACTCCAGTTGGTAGGCGACTTCACCTTTACGGCTTATGATTTTGAACGGCCCTACATATCTTGGCGCAAGTTTACCCTTTTTGTGAAACCTCTGGACTCCCTTAAGCGGCGTAACTCTGAGATACACGTAATCTTTCGGTTCGAAACTCAAATCTCTACGACGGTTGTCGGCGTAGCTCTTCTGTCTTGACTGTGCAATCTTTAACCTTTCTCTGATCTGTGCTATTTGCTTTTTGGCTTCTTGAAGTATGTCTGGTCCGAAGACACGACGCTCACCAGTCTCATTCCAATTTAACAGCGTCCTACAAGGTCGACCATACAATGCTTCAAAAGGTGACATCTGAAGACTTGCTTGATAGCTGTTGTTGTAACTAAACTCCGCATATGGCAAACATTTATCCCAAGTCGATGTATATGCTAGCATACGTGCTCTTAACATATCATCTAATATCGATTGACTCTTCGACCGCCCATCGATCTGCGGGTGATAAGTCATCTTGAAATTCAATCGGTGCCCATTGATGTATGCAGCTTATCCCAAAATCTTGAGGTAAATTGGATACCTCATGCGATACTATCTTCCTTGGCACTCCATGCAAAGCAAACGATCCTCGCCATGTATAGCTCGGCTAACTTATCTCTGAATAGGTTGTCTTTCTGGGTATGAAATCTGCGACCTTAGTCAATCGATCCACGATGACCCATATGGAGTCATAACCTCCTTGCGTCCTTGGCAATCCGGTAATAAAATCCATTCCGATTTCTTTCCATTTCCACTCTGGTATTTTCAATGGTTGCAGCAGTCCTGCTGGTCTCTGGTGCATAGCTTTGACTCGCGACACACATCACATAGTGCTACGTGTTCAGCAACCTCTCGCTTCATATTCGGCCACCAGAATCTCTCTTTTAAATCTTGATACATTTTTGCACTTCCTGGGTGAATCGAATACTTGGAGTTATGAGCTTCCTCCAATATCATCTGTTTTAATTCCTTTTTGTTAGGTACATAAATACGCTCTTTCGTCCACAACGTACCAAGTTCGTCCAGCTTAAAGTCTTTTGCCTGTCCTTCCTCCATCTTAGCCTTGATTCGCTTGATCTTCTCATCATTCTTCTGACCTTCTCTAATCTAATCTTCCAAGATAGGCTTTACTTCTAATGCGGCTACGAATCCTTCGGGAACAACTTCCAATTTCAATTTCTGAAGATCCCTACACAATTCTCCCTGGCTTTCTTCCACCTTCAAATTTAAACCATGACTTTTCCGACTCGGGGCATCAGCCACTACATTGGCCTTACCGGGATGATAATGGATACCCATGTTGTAATCCTTGATCAGCTCTAACCATCTCCTTTGTCTCATGTTTAGATCAGATTGGGTGAAAATATATTTAAGGCTTTTATGGTCTGTATACACCTCACACCTATTACTGATAAGATAGTGACGCCATATCTTCAGTGCGTGCACTACGGCTGCTAATTCTAGATCATGCGTCGGGTAATTCCCTTCATGTGGCCTTAATTGCCTTGATGCATAGGCTACTACCTTTCCGTTTTGCATCAACACACATCCGAGTCCTTGGCGTGATGCATCGCAATAAATGTCGAAACTCTAGCGTATATCTGGTTGAACTAACACCGGTGCTGATGTCAGTCGTTTGTTTAACTCTTGAAATCTCTTCTCACAATCCGGTGTCCAAACAAACTTCTTTTCCTTCTTTACCAATTGCGTAATTGGCCTAGCAATTGTCAAAAATCCTTCTATAAATCGGCGGTAATAACCAGCCATTCCAAGAAAACTCCGAACTTGCGAAACTATCCTGGGCGACTCCCAATGTAGCACTGTCTCAACCTTGCTTGGGTCCACTGCAATTCCTTCCGCGGTCATCACATGCCCTAAGAAATCTACCTTACTCTTCCAGAAATCGCACTTATTGAATTTTGCATACAACTGTTGCTCTCTTAGCTTTTCCAACACTAATCTCAAATGTTGGGCGTGCTCTTCATCCGTCCTTGAATAAACCAAAATATCATCTATGAACACGACCACAAATTTATCCAGGTATTCCATAAATACTTTATTCATTAAATTCATAAAGTACGCTGGGGCGTTTGTCAATCCAAATGACATAACCGTGAACTCATAATGTCCATATCTTGAAGAAAATGCGGTCTTGGGTATGTCTTCTGTCTTGATTTTCAACTGGTGGTATCCTGACCTAAGGTCAATCTTGGAGAATACTCCTGCTCCTCTTAGCTGATCGAAAAGATCATCTATTCGGGGTAACGTGTATTTATTCTTTATCGTCACTTCGTTGAGTGCGCGATAGTCTATACACATCCAAAAACTCCCATCCTTTTCTTAACAAATAGAACCGGTGCTCCCCAAGGTGATGAGCTTGGTCTGATAAATCCTTTTTCCAATAACTCCTCAATTTGTTTCTTCATCACTACCAACTCTTCGGTGGACATCCGATAATGTCTCTTTGCTATCGGTGTTGTTCCAGGTACTAAGTCAATTACGAACTCTATGTCTCTGTCTGGTGGCATTCCTGGTAATTCCTCGGGAAAAACATCTAGGTACTCACTGACCACTGGTACATCTCTTATACTGACAGTCTCCAAATTGTTCACTAGCATTTGACCTCCTCGAACTGCCACTGCTTGAATCTCCACCTTTTTGCCATCGGGGCTCTCGATAGACACAACTCTTCGTCCACAGTCTAATATAGCCTTATGCTTAGTCAGCCAATCCATTCACAGGATAACATCCAGGGTTTGGGTATCTAGTACAATAAGGTTCGCTAGGAACTCTACTCCTTTTATTAGTAGCTTAACTCCAGAACATCCGACCTTAGAACGGAGTTCTGATCCAGGGGATTGAACTAGGAGTGTATTCTTTAGGTTAACCATATCCAAATCATTTGTCACGGCAAAATCTCGAGAAATGAACGAATGCGAAGCTCCTGAATCAAATAATACTATAGCTGGCACTGAGTTGACTAGGAACTTACCGAGCACGACGTCCGTGGCATTCTGGACTTCGTCTGCGGAAATATGATTGATTCTTCCTCGCGCGAATGCCGGCCGTGTAGCTCCGGCTTGAGCAGGTCCTCGGCTTCCTCCTTGGGTAGGGGTCTTAGCTGGGGTGTTCCCTAAATTGAAGCGCACTGGGGTCACTCCTCCTTTCTTGGGGCACATATTGGCGAAATGCCTAGTCTCATTGCAGTTGTAGCAGCGTCTTCCAGACATTTGCTGATTTCCTCCGTTCTGGTTAACAACCTTGACTGGGGTCTGAGGGGTTTGTCCAGCGGGTCTTGGCATTGGCGGCGGTGTCCTGACACTGTTCCCTGGCTGGAATCTGGTGAATTGCTGGGGTACCATCCTTGTTTTCTGATGACCCTGACGTCCTCCTTGCAGAGCCATGCGGCGTTTGCGATTATCGTCCAGTTCTTTGCGCTTGTCTTCCAGTATGAGCGCCTTATTTACCAGTTCTTGAAAATCCGGGAAAGTGTGGGTGATTAGTCCCACCTGTAGACCAGGGTTAAGTCCCTTCAGGAAACGGGACTGCCTTGCCTTGTCTGTCGCTACGTCTTCTAGAGCGTAGCGCGCTAACTGCGTGAACTTATTCAAATAGTCGGCCACAGATTGACCTCCCTGCTTAAGCGCTCTGAATTCCTCCTTCTTCAACTCCATGATACCCTCGGCACATGATATTGACGGAAAGCTATGGTAAATTCCTCCCAAGTAATCTCCTGCGGGTTCTCCTGCGATGCGCAGTAGTTCTCCCACCATTCAGCTGCGGTTCCTTCCAATTGATGAGAGGCATAAAGCACCCTCTCATTTCCTTCACACTGCATTATGTGCAATTTCCTTTCGATGGACATTAGCCAATCGTCTGCCTCTAATGGGCTGGCATTCCCTGAGAATGTCGGCGGACGCCTCCTCATAAACTCGGACAATCTTGAATAGGGACGTGGCCCATTGTTCACAGCCTGATTATTGGCGACTGCCTGGTGGTTGATTTGTTGTACTGTTGCCATCATAGTCTGCATTAATTGTGTCTGCGCTGCGAGAAATGCTCCTAGATTCTGCATATCCACTGGCGGTGCTGCCTGCGGTGGTGGCGTATGGTCCTGACTGCCTCCGTGGCGTGATCCACTGCCTCCTGCTCCGTTGTTGCGAGTGTTCACCATCTGCTGATTGCTTCGGTGGTTTAGAGATAAGGGGGAAAAGAATAGACAAGTATAGAAACTTATACGGGGAAACAGGTGTAACGTAAGAACCAATAATTATGCAAACATAAATAATAATAATTAGGGTGGTTTATCGCATGGTCTAGGGACTATGCAACCACAAAACAAGTCACAACATCACATCCAATTGTTCATTACAACATTGCATACTAATGTTCGGAAATAAAGATGTGACTCAAGACAACTGAGTCTCAACGCAAAAGCTGACCACTGACATTCTGACACAGCATCACTCCTCGAGCCAACCATGCTGCGGCTCGCCGATCACGTAAACCGGCGGGTGAGCTGGCATTGGGGCAAACTGGTCCCCATGCCCTCCCACAGGCGCAGCTGGGGGCACCACTGGCTGCTGGTCCTCAGGCACTGGCGCTGGCTCCTCTGGCTCCTCCTCGTCGTCATCGTCGAGCTCCATGACGGCGTCCGGCTCTCCCTGCCCGTAGAGGGCCTCCTCCAGCTCGGTGATCCTCTGGACTGCGTGCTGCCTGGTCTCTTGCAGGGCCTCCTCGGTCTCCTCCAGAACGCGGTAGACAGCCTGAAGCTCTGCAGTCGTGGCATCCATCACCTCCTCCTGTGTCGCAGCAAACCGACCCAGGTGCACGACGGCGGCGTCGTCCTCTAGCTCCAAGCGAGCTGCAGGGTCCACCGCGTCGGGCACACGGAAGGCGGTATCCCTGACTCATAGCCATGGTCCTCGCCGATCCGTCGCGGCGCAACCCGCACACTCAGTATGCTGCCTCCTAGCTAGCTTCGCTTCACTGGCCGAGGCGAAGCGACGACTAACATCTTGGCGTGCTCGAGCGCATAAGGTCAGAGTCGTCTCCCATCCGCGAGCAATCCCGTTGACTATCCAGGTGCGGGACCGGTAGAGAGGGCGATCGAAGCCTCCCAACACCTGGAGCATCCTCCACAGCTCCGCTGCGTAGCCTCCGTGACGCTCTCCAAAGGAGTGAACCATCCGCATCTGCCAAAGCAACGCGTCAGTACTAAAATTTTAAAAGAGCATAAAAGTAGTAGCAGAATACAGCAGAGATATGAAGTAAGGAATAAGGGATAAGTCAAGATTTCTTTGATTATTCTTGTCCAAATTTTATTCTTTACAAATTAATTTGGACTCCTCTAAAACGGCCAGTCTAACTAGGGTTAAGTCCTACAGTCAGTATGGCTCTGATACCATCCGTATCGTGCCCCGAATTTCCACGGATTCGGACACTCTGTGTATTCCGTACTAGTCCAGGATCACGCTATGTGGGGAACCGTCCCCGGGACTCCACTGATTCACCCGAATGCGTGGCATGTCTCAAGTGAATCAAGGGAACCTCGGGCGTCCCGTGATTATACCCGTGTTGGTCCCAGGATAGTTCGCCAACACGAGCATTCTCATCCAACAGTTGACATCACAACACATACATAATTAGCGGAAGCATAAACGTTATTACATACCAAAAGTAGGACTGCTGTCCATAACGACATATTTAAAGTTATTACATCGAGTAGCAGCGGAAAATATAAGATAAACAACAAAAGGGCCAGCATGGCATGCCCCAAACCCTCGGGCAACCAAGCTGGGGCAAAACGGCGACTAAACGTTAGCATTGTCGAAAATCGCCTTGAAAAGTCCCAGCAAAGGCTCTTCCTCACCGCAGCAAGTGGACAATCCGATTGAGTACAAAGAGTGTACTCGCACAATAATATAAGTTGTATGCTGGTTTCTAACTACATGTGGTTGCTACATCAAAGGAAGGCAAAATGGCAATTTCAGCATAAAGCAATGTTTGAAAACAATCGTAAACAAGTATAGATTGAAAGGATTTGCATTTAGTAAACATTTGTAAATTCTAATACATCATATAACATCATCATAATCACATTTATCTCATGCCTTCAAGCATTCTCCGAACCATGAGTTCCATCGCTCATGTTCTACTACACACACGAGTACTCCAATACTCATGTCTTGACTACACACACGAGTACTCCAATACTCATGTCTTTTTCCCACTCCCATCCCATTCTTACCAAGTCCTTAATACTCGCCCAGTGACTGACAATTCAAGAGATCGTCCTTAACCATGGACGCGGCTATTCGAATAGTTTAAACTCTGCAGAGGTACGACTTTACCCACACGACACGTCACACTCGTGAGCCAAGCTATTAACACATTGCCTTAGATGTGTCACGAGGTGAAACGTGACAAACCATTTTCGGTATGCATGGTAGTGTATCTAAACCATCCGGACGATCGTGACCCTTGATCCCGCGTGCCCGATTGCTCGGTGTGTGTGGATCAAGGAGTACATCCGTTGTTGGAGATCCCCAACTCAACAAAGTTCGAGGGACTCAGGGACCTTCCTTGGCGCTCCACTAAGCCCAAGGAATTCGGATGACATTCCTTGACGCTCCACTAAGCTCAAGGAATTCGAGTGCACATGGTTTACATACCTAGTCATACACAAGTACTTGGTTACGCCGGTCCCATAAACGGCGTGTGGTTCGCACGATAGTTACTCAAAAAGACGTCACCAGGATTTAATCCTTAGGGTCCTTAACCAATATCTCTACTCATTAATCAACAATTAAAATCAACATCATCATAATAATTCTCAATCGTTGCGACCAATGGACTAAGTCCATCTATCGCGGTTTCTAACGATGTTCTAAGCATGGCTAAGCAAATCGTACGAACCCATATAATAATAATAAACCAAACATCTAGGGCGACAATGGAAAATGGAAAGAACATGATAAGGGGATGGCATCACAAGGTGGTAATAGCTACGAATTTCTACCCAAACATAATTGTAATTGAAAGTAAGCATGCAATTGATAAAATACTTCCAAAACAAAAATTGCAATTAGTAGGAGCAATCATGGTCAAAGAGTAAAATAGTGCCTTGCTGCTCGTTCTTGACTTCGAAGGCGTAGTCGTACTCGGGAGTGCCTTCCGAAACGTCAACACCTAACGAGAAAATCCAAATCCATAAACACCAAATCAAGAATTCAAAGATGCACATGATTAAAAGATGTATGAAATGCTCATGATGGGTAGTACTAATGGTAATATGAAAGTACTAATTGAGTCTTGCGTCAAAAGTTTAAATCCTAAAGTTTTTATTGAATTATTTCCGGAATATCCGGACAATTTCCCCGGAGTATCCGAGTAAAATCTCCGGAGTTTCCGGATTAAATCCCCGGAGTGTCCGGGCTGACCCCCTCGGTTACAAGAATTCCGCCCGATCCGGAATATCCGGACAATTTCCCCGGACTATCCGGATTAAAACCCCGGAGTATCCGGAGTAAATATCCGGAGTGTCCGGGCTGAGCATTCTGTCCCAAAAATGGCTATTTATCTATTGTCTCCTACACCCCAAAAAGAATGTACTAGTGTTTTAAAGGGAGGGGCTAGGGCAGAATATTACCACTATGAGGTTGCTTTAGCACTTGATGGGTGTTGGTTTTTGGTGAGGGAAACGACGAAGAATGTCACAATGCCGGTCGTCTCGGTTCGTCTCCTCCAAGCCCGTGTAGACGACAATGCCCTCACTTGCTCGTGCTTGCAGTAGCTACTAGCCCTCCTCCTCAAGCTTCCGCGCGACATGCATGACCCGATTCAAGGTTTTAGGATGGATTCCATGGAAAGGCAAGAAACGAGTCACAAGAGCAGAAATTTCAGAACAAGGAGGAATGAAAAATCGATTGCCACTCACCCAAAACTTAGTGCTTCAAGAATCCATTTGGATGGATGTGAAGCTCTTGACCTTGGCTACAAGATGGTATAGCATGCACAAACCAAAACTCAAGTTTGGAGGAGATTTGTGGGGGAAGAATGGCAAGAGGTGAGGAAGAACACTCTTGCTGTTTTCTGGGTTGGGGCTGTGCAAATGAGCAGAAAAAGGAGGAGAAACCAAGGTTTAGGCCTTATATAGGCTGCCCACTCATGCCTTACATGTGGGGCTAGGTCCCACATGTCATAGGGTGGGTAAAGAGGTGGGTATGGGTGGTTTAAGTAAGAAAAGTCATGGAGAGGGTGTGCAGCCCACAAGTTCCAATGCAAGTAGGTCCCATGTGTCATAGACTAGCTAGGTGGGTGGGTAGAGGTGAGTAAAGTAAGAATTGATATGGTAGGTATGTGCAGCCTAGCCCCTCTCTCTTACAAGCATGGCCCACATGTCATTGAGTAAGGTGAAACAACATGTGTGCAGTTTGGAAAATAAGCTTCGGGATTTTATTACTCCCTCTTAATGCAAGATGAATGTCCTAACATTTGTATAATTATAATCAAATGAGGATTGGACTGACATTACGGAAGATATTAGCATGTCAAGCTTCGCTTACTAGATTAGCGAAAATCGGGTTGTTACAAGCCTCCCCCCCTTAAAAGAATCTCGTCCTCAAGATTACACCGCTTCATGGAAGAGGTAGGGGTATTCGGCTCGAAGATGATCCTCCCGTTCCCATGTGGCCTCATCAGGGGTGTGATTACTCCATTGAACCTTAACGAATTTGATAGTGTGGTTCCGGGTAACACGCTCCCTCTCGTCGAGAATACCAATGGGATGCTCCTTGTAAGATAGATCGGGTTGTAATCCGAGAGTGTCCAATTCCGTGACTTCGGTCGGGACACGGAGACATTTCTTCAGTTGAGAGACATGAAAAATATCGTGCACATCGGCTAGTGAAGAGGGAAGCTCCAATTGATACGCCACTGCTCCTCGCCTTGCTATAATCTGGAAAGGTCCGATATAACGAGGTGCTAGCTTTCCCTTCACTTGAAACCGACGAACACCCTTCATCGGTGAAACCTTGAGATAGACGTGATCACCAATTTCAAATTTGAGCTCACGGCGGCGACGATCAGCGTAGCTCTTTTGACGAGACTGCGCGGTCCGCAGCCGTTCGCGAATGAATCGAACTTGTTCTTCCGCTTCGGCGACTAGTTCGGGACCAAAGAGGGGTCTCTCTCCGGACTCAGACCAGTTGAGTGGAGTTCTGCAAGATCTTCCATAGAGTGCTTCGAATGGACTCATTTGGAGACTAGCTTGATAGCTGTTGTTGTAGGAGAACTCCGCGAAGGGTAGGCATTTCTCCCAATTCTTGCCATAAGTAAGGGCACAAGCCCTAAGCATATCCTCAAGAATTTGGTTCACCCGTTCAGCTTGTCCATCAGTTTGAGGATGATAAGCTGTGCTAAAAGAGAGTTGAGTCCCCATGGCCTTGTGGAGGCATTGCCAAAAATGCGAGGTAAACTGGGTACCTCGATCTGAGACAATCCTTTTCGGAACACCATGAAGAGATACAATTCGATGCAGATATAATTCAGCTAACTTACTCACTGTATCCGTCGTCTTGACAGGAAGGAAATGAGCAGTTTTCATTAGCCGGTCAACGATTACCCATATAGAATCAAAGCCTTTTTGCGTCTTGGGCAACCCGGTGATGAAATCCATACCAATCTCTTCCCACTTCCACATAGGAATGGGCAGTGGTTGAAGTGTGCCCGCTGCACGCAAATGGTCGGCTTTCACCGGTGACATCGTCGTGACTCGGCGACATACCGGCAATCTCGTTTCATCGGGTCCACCAAAGTTTTGGCTTCAGATCTTGGTACATTTTGTACTCCGGGATGAATGGAGAATGAGGAATTATGAGCCTCATCAAGAATCAGTGCCTTCAGTTCTTTACAATTTGGCACCACTAGCCGCTTGCCAAACCACAAGACACCCTGTGGGTCCTCGGTGAAGCATTTGGCCTTGCCTTTCTTGATGCGGGCTCGGATGAGTGCTAGGCCCTTATGCATCTTTTGAGCCTCTTTGATTTGGTCCAATAGGTTAGATTTAACTTCCATGACAGCAAGGAATCCTCCTTAACCACTTCTAGGTTGAGCTTCCAAACTCGGCAAGACATGGCATCCGATTCGGTGCTACCAAATCTGATTGCATTGAGATTTTGGCTCGAGCATCGGCAACAATGTTGGCCTTTCGGGATGATAATGTAGTCCCATATCATAATCTTTGATCAATTCAAGCCACCTTCTTTGCCTCAAGTTCAAATCTGCTTGAGTAAAGATATACTTGAGCTCTTGTGATCGGTGTAGATTTACATAGCGACACGATGAGGTAATGTCGCCAGATTTTTAGAGCATGTACCACTTGCTGCCAGCTCTAAATCATGGGTGGGATAATTCATCTCATGAGGTCTCAATTGCCTCGATGCATATGCCACAACTCGGCCTTCTTGCATAAGTACACAACCCGGCCCGAGGCGGATGCATCATAATAAATGTCGAAGCCCTTGTGAATATCCGTGAGAACTAAGACAGTAGCGATGGTTAAGCTTAACCTTTAACAATTGAAAGCTTGCCTCACACTTTGCTGACCACGAACTTATTCTCCTTCTTCAAAAGTTCGATTCAATGGTTTCAGCGATTTTGGAGAAGTTCTCCACGAATCGGCGGTAATAACCCGCGAACCCGAGAAAACTTCGAACATCCGTGATGTTCTTAGGCTGCTCCTAGTCGAGTACAGTCTGTACCTTGCCAGGGTCAACTGCAACTCCGCCTTCCGAGATCACATGGCCCAAGAAGGCAACCTCCTTTAGCCAAAATTCGCACTTGCTGAATTTTGCGTAAAAGCGATGCTCTCGTAGTTTTTCCATGATTTGCCTCAAGGTGTACTTCATGCCCTTGGACTTGGAGTAAATAAGAATATCATCGATGAAGATGACAACGAACTTGTCGAGATATTCCATGAAAACTGAATTCATAAGGTTCATGAAATAGGCCGGTGCATTAGTCAAGCCGAAAGACATGACGGTATACTCATATAAACCATAACGAGTAGAGAATGCCATTTTTGGAATGTCTTCCGATCTAATCTTGATTTGATGGTAGCCTAATCTCAAGTCAATCTTGGAGAAAACACGGGCTCCGGTCATTTGGTCGAACAAATCATCGATCCGCGGAAGTGGATACTTGTTCTTGACCGTGACCTCATTTAATGGACGGTAATCAACACACATCCGCAAGTTATCATCTTTCTTCTTCACAAATATCGCCGGGCATCCCCAAGGTGAGGAGCTCGGCCGAATGAAACCCTTCTCTTGCAGCTCCGTAAGTTGTTTCTTTAACTCGATCAACTCATTTGGAGGCATACGGTAAGGTCGTTTTGATATCGGGGCCGTTCCAGGTAGAAGCTCAATGACGAACTCAACCTCCCGGTCAGGTGGCATCCCCGGCAACTCCTCCGAAAATACATCCGGGTAATCACACACCACTGGAATGCTACTAATTCCAAAGAATGGCTCACCCTTCAAGGCGTAGAGGTGAGCATAAACTGGATTTGATGCAAACACAACTTGTTTTACGCTATGCTTAGTGAGTGAAATAGATCTGCTTGCACAATTGATGCACCCTTGGTGTTTGGATAGCCAATCCATCCCAAGAATAACTTCAATCCCTTCCGTCTTAATCATGATCAAATCAGCTAGGAATTCTACCCCACTAATTTCAATCTTTACCTCCCGGCAGACTCGATCGGTCCTTAATTCCGATCCCGGGGTTTTAATGAGAAGTGGTGGGTGCATAGGTTGTATAGAGAACTCATGATGCAAAGCAAACTTCTCTTTAATGAATGAATGAGATGCTCCGGAATCAAATAATACGGTAGTCGGGTGTGAGTTGACGGAAAGCGTACCCAACACCACTTAGGTGCATTACGAGCTTCTTGGCAATCACATGGTTGATCGACCACGGTGGAGTTGGTGCGGTTCTTGGAGGCGTTGGTCGAGGTGAAGGTGTTGCTGCCCGGTGCAATAGTGGGTCGAATCCCCAATGTTGCTTGGTTCTTTTGAGGGCATTGGCGCATAAAGTGTCCCTATTGTTTGCTTTGGAAGCAAACAAGGATTGGGCGAGCTTGAGTGTTGACTCCTTGCTGATTTCCACCTACAATTGGTGGAAGACTTGGCTGCTGTGGGCGAGCAATGAATGTTGGAGGCCTCGGCGTGTCGGAGCTTGATAGTTTGAAGCGAGGGCGCACCATGCGCGGTGGCTGCAAGTTGCCGCTTGTTGAATTTTGTGCAGCTCGCTTGCGCTTGCGCGAATCCTCCAATTTTCCCCACTTCTCTTCCACCACTATAGCCTTGTGGACCAAGTGCTGGAAATTTCGGAAGTCGTGAGCAGCGAGCTCTAGCTGCAACTCATCCGAAAGTCCCTCCATGAAGCGCTCTTGCTTGCGCTCATCGTTGGAGACCTCGTCCGGGGCATAACGAGCCAAATAGTTGAACTCGTGGAGATAATCCATGACGGTCTTGCCACCTTGCTTCAATGCAAGAAATTCACGCTTCTTTCTTGCCATAACGCCGGCGGGAACATGAGCCTCGCGGAAAGCCGCGTGAAACTCCGCCCAAGTGATGACATGATCGGCGGGCTGCATGGCGGTAAAGCTGTCCCACCATGCGCACGCCGCACCATCGAGTTGATGCGAAGCATAGAGGACCTTCTCATGGTCCGGGCATTGAGCGATGGCCAACTTGCGCTCAATAGTCCGAAGCCAATCGTCGGCCTCGAGTGGATCCGCAGCACGGGAGAATGTGGGCGGTTGCGTGCGGAGAAACTCACCAAGTCCGCTGGCGGCGTGATGTCCTGCCCTCTCAGCTCCTCGAAAAGGGGCTGGGGCATAGGCCGTGTTACGGGCGATCTGCTGCAGGATCAAAGTTTGATCTTGCCTGTTTTGCTCAATCAGAGCAAGGACTTGAGCCATGGTAGGAGGGGGTGGAAGTTCCTCCTCCACGCGAGGGTGGTGCTGATTTTGGCGATGCGAGGACTCCGGGTGATCGGAGTGACCCCCTGAGTTGGATCCTCAGTTGCTTGAGAGCCGGTGGATTGCGGCCTCGCGTCACGCTGAGATTGGGAGCAAGTGGTAACTCCCGCCATCTGTTGCCATAACCAAGTTAGCAACAAGCAGCTGAAGAGCCACAACCGCACCAAACTAGAATATTTGGACAGCAAGTCATAAAAATTTAAATTCTACATGTATGCAGCAAGAAAACATGCACCAAATCCTAAAGACTTCAAAATAAGAAGGCTCTTAAGCCACAACTTCAACCATGAAAGCAAATAACAAGGTTCCAATACATTAGCACAAGTCCGCAACCCGTAGGTCAAAAGCGATAACTAAAGGTGACAAGTCCAAAATTAAAAGCTAGCATAGGTTCATAAGGTAGCCTATTACATCAATTAAATCAGTTCAGCGAACTACTCAAATGTCTCTAAGGAACCCATGGGGAAACACATCCAAAAGATGGTATCCCGGCGATCCGGTGTCTTCAGGGTCCAAGGGGTTTGTGAGACGCTGGGGTGACCCTATATAGAACCTAGGTACCCCCGCAGATTCTCGGGCACGCCGACGCATCACACCTCCCGAGTTGATGCCATGTGTTGGACACAACGTCCTCGCCTCTATCCCCGCACATGCGAAACTGAAAAGTAGGTGGGCTGCATCATGTGGCGTCGTGGAGTTGCGCCCATACAATGCGCCCCTTGGCACTAAGTTAATCTGAACGAATTGGTGGAGATGCCCTTGTGCCTCACGGAGACGGGCACGAGTCTCCCGGCTCATGGACAAGGCAACGATTAGCCGGTCCAAGGCACGGACCAAACCCGACAACTGGCGAATTGAAGAATCTTCTCCTATCTCGGTTTCAGCGACTTTGTTGACTTCATCCGTCGATCCTCGCTGTGGGAAGTATTGATAAGGAGGCAATGTCGGCTCCACAAATCATGACGGAGATGGCACATGGCAACATATGCCACCTCTTGAATGGCCATCCCACGGACGTCCCCTACTTTGAAAGTGATAGGGAATGCTCCCGTCACCATCCTAGCGATGATGTGAGCTGTGGCGGTGTAGGTCCGCAATCCAGGTCTGAGCACGACCATAGACCGCGTGCTCGGGTGCATAGGTGAAGTTGGCCTCCAAAGCATATCCCTTAGGAGGAAGGATAACCTCCACATCCTCAGTGAGTGACCAAAACCAATGGCCCAAACTCATCTCATCATGTTGAAAGGATAAGAGGAGTTAGAAACTTGTTTGCACAATCAAATGAACATAGGGGTAAGATCTGTAACTAAGAGGGTAAGAAATAAAGGAATGCACAAGGCTATCAGTTCTGAAATTATTTGATAGCAAATTAATTTTTGACTCAAAACGCTCCCTATCTAGTCGTAGCATGGCCGTTCTAACCTACAGTCAGTATGGCTCTGATACCAAGCCTGTGGGGAACCGTCCCCGGGACTCCACTGATTCACCTGAATGCGTGGCATGTCTCAAGTGAATCAAGGGAACCTCGGGCGTCCCGTGATTATACCCGTGTTGGTCCCAGGATAGTTCGCCAACACGAGCATTCTCATCCAACAGTTGACATCACAACACATACATAATTAGCGGAAGCATAAACGTTATTACATACCAAAAGTAGGACTGCTGTCCATAACGACATATTTAAAGTTATTACATCGAGTAGCAGTGGAAAATATAAGATAAACAACAAAAGGGCCAGCATGGCATGCCCCCAAACCCTCAGGCAACCAACTGGGGCAAGAACGGCGACTAAACGTTAGCATTGTCGAAATCTGCCGGTAAAGTCCCTGAGCGGTGCCTCTTCCTCACCTGCAGCAAGTGGACAATCCGATTGAGTACAAAGAGTGTACTCACACAATAATATAAGTTGTATGCTGGTTTCTAACTACATGTGGTTGCTACATCAAAGGAAGGCAAAATGGCAATTTCAGCATAAAGCAATGTTTGAAAACAATCGTAAACAAGTATAGATTGAAAGGATTTGCATTTAGTAAACATTTGTAAATTCTAATACATCATATAACATCATCATAATCACATTTATCTCATGCCTTCAAGCATTCTCCGAACCATGAGTTCCATCACTCATGTTCTACTACACACACGAGTACTCCAATACTCATGTCTTGACTACACACACGAGTACTCCAATACTCATGTCTTTTTCCCACTCCCATCCCATTCTTACCAAGTCCTTAATACCCGCCCAGTGACTGACAATTCAAGAGATCGTCCTTAACCATGGACGCGGCTATTCGAATAGTTTAAACTCTGCAGAGGTACGACTTTACCCACACGACACGTCACACTCGTGAGCCAAGCTATTAACACATTTCCTTAGATGTGTCGGCCGAGGTGAAACGTGACAAACCATTTTCCAGTATGCATGGTAGTGTATCTAAACCATCCGGACGACTGTGACCCTTGATCCCGCGTGCCCAGTGCTCGGTGTGTGTGGATCAAGGAGTACATCCGTTGTTGGAGATCCCCAACTCAACAAAGTTTGAGGGACTCCGAGGACCTTCCTTGGCGCTCCACTAAGCCCAAGGAATTCCGGCGGACATTCCTTGACGCTCCACTAAGCTCAAGGAATTCGAGTGCACATGGTTTACATACCTAGTCATACACAAGTACTTGGTTCTGTGGGTCCCATAAGCGGCGTGTGGTTACTACGATAGTTACTCAAAAAGAGCGTCACCAGATTTAATCCTTAGGGTCCTTAACCAATATCTCTACTCATTAATCAACAATTAAAATCAACATCATCATAATAATTCTCAATCGTTGCGACCAATGGACTAAGTCCATCTATCGCGTTTCTAACGATGTTCTAAGCATGGCTAAGCAAATCGTACGAACCCATATAATAATAATAAACCAAACATCTAGGGCGACAATGGAAAATGGAAAGAACATGATAAGGGGATGGCATCACAAGGTGGTAATAGCTACGAATTTCTACCCAAACATAATTGTAATTGAAAGTAAGCATGCAATTGATAAAATACTTCCAAAACATAAATTGCAATTAGTAGGAGCAATCATGGTCAAAGAGTAAAATAGTGCCTTGCTGCTCGTTCTTGACTTCGAAGGCGTAGTCGTACTCGGGAGTGCCTTCCGAAACGTCAACACCTAACGAGAAAATCCAAATCCATAAACACCAAATCAAGAATTCAAAGATGCACATGATTAAAAGATGTATGAAATGCTCATGATGGGTAGTACTAATGGTAATATGAAAGTACTAATTGAGTCTTGCGTCAAAAGTTTAAATCCTAAAGTTTTTATTGAATTATTTTCGGAATATCCGTACAATTTCCCCGGAGTATCCGAGTAAAATCTCTGGAGTTTCCGGATTAAATCCCCGGAGTGTCCGGGCTGACCCCCTCGGTTACAAGAATTCCGCCCGGTCCGGAATATCCGGACAATTTCCCCGGACTTTCCGGATTAAAACCCCGGAGTATCCGGAGTAAATATCCGGAGTGTCCGGGCTGAGCATTCTGTCCCAAAAATGGCTATTTATCTATTGTCTCCTACACCCCAAAAAGAATGTACTAGTGTTTTAAAGGGAGGGGCTAGGGCAGAATATTACCACTATGAGGTTGCTTTAGCACTTGATGGGTGTTGGTTTTTGGTGAGGGAAACGATGAAGAATGTCACAATGCCGGTCGTCTCGGTTCGTCTCCTCCAAGCCCGTGTAGACGACAATGCCCTCACTTGCTCGTGCTTGCAGTAGCTACTAGCCCTCCTCCTCATGCTTCCGCGCGACATGCATGACCCGATTCAAGGTTTTAGGATGGATTCCATGGAAAGGCAAGAAACGAGTCACAAGAGCAGAAATTTCAGAACAAGGAGGAATGAAAAATCGATTGCCACTCACCCAAAACTTAGTACTTCAAGAATCCATTTGGATGGATGTGAAGCTCTTGACCTTGGCTACAAGATGGTATAGCATGCACAAACCAAAACTCAAGTTTGGAGGAGATTTGTGGGGGAAGAATGGCAAGAGGTGAGGAAGAACACTCTTGCTGTTTTCTGGGTTGGGGCTGTGCAAATGAGCAGAAAAAGGGAGGAGAAACCAAGGTTTAGGCCTTATATAGGCTGCCCACTCATGCCTTACATGTGGGGCTAGGTCCCACATGTCATAGGGTGGGTAAAGAGGTGGGTATGGGTGGTTTAAGTAAGAAAAGTCATGGAGAGGGTGTGCAGCCCACAAGTTCCAATGCAAGTAGGTCCCATGTGTCATAGACTAGCTAGGTGGGTGGGTAGAGGTGAGTAAAGTAAGAATTGATATGGTAGGTATGTGCAGCCTACCCCCCTCTCTCTTACAAGCATGGCCCACATGTTATTGAGTAAGGTGAAACAACATGTGTGCAGTTTGAAAAATAAGCTTCGGGATTTTATTACTCCCTCTTAATGCAAGATGAATGTCCTAACATTTGTATAATTATAATCAAATGAGGATTGGACTGACATTACGGAAGATATTAGCATGTCAAGCTTCGCTTACCAGATTAGCGAAAATCGGGCTGTTACACGCTAGTACACATAGGAATAACAGGTTGAAGTACCACAATCATACAAAGCGGAAATAAATAATAAAGTACTTCAAGCATAATATAGTCGAGTTACATGACCTTATGGACGCCTTACAATACTTCGCCACGCAGGGCGATAAATATTATCAGTATCAAGTTCATTCAGCGGAAGCAAATACGATAGCGGAACCACTCCTAGCTCTGAGACTCTTGAGTGCGGCTCAACCCTTAATCCTCCCGCCTTCGACGAACTCTTCATTCCAAGCTGGCACAGCTTCTTCTTCTTCTGAGGTTTTTGTCGATGCAAGGGTGAGTATACAACATACTCAACGAGTCATGCACAATGTAGTTCTATTACTACATGCATGGCTGATTCCAAGGAAAGGCTTAATTGGTTATTTTGCATAAAGCAGCATTTATTTTAAACAGGTAATTCTATTAGATTAAAAGCAGTAGAATCAATATTATTAATAATTAATTTCTCAATTCTTTTTCTCAAGGTTTTGGCACACAGCCCTAATTTGATTCCGTTGGCACACAGCCACCCATCCCATATTTTCATTTTGAAAATCTAACCCTTGACTGTAATCACCGAGCAATGTCCAGTACCGCGGACACGGCTATTCGAATAGATTCACACACACACACTCTGCAGAGGCTGTACACTTTACCCACAGATCTGATCGCTCACCACACAGCGATTGATTGCAACAAAGTCTTTCAGAGATCGACATTTAACCGTTGAACCCTCCGATACTTCCTTCTAACACTTCCCTCACTCGAGCGAAGTTTAGGCAGGGCAAATACTGTTGAATGGGTACCAAGCCGTAGCACAGTACGCTTCCCTATGATTGCACCGGTGTGCACCGCCACCCCGAGGTTTCAAAGGAAAGAGGTCGAAACCTACTTAACTAGGTCCGTCCCATTAGGACAAGTGGTTGTACGGAACTCAGTTCAAAGGCTCGCAAGGTTAAGTCCTTAACTGTCGGGCAAGACATCCAATTTATACAACTCGACACTGACCTTATCATTCTTTCACACTGCCCATTGCCACACAGGCCCACCCGGCACGAAGCCTTCTTGCCACTTGCCCCGGTCCAAAACATTTCCCCACCCCATGTTATATTTAAGCAACACATGCCATTGTTCACATCAATTCACGAATAGCACCGCACAGGTGACTATTCCAATTCCATCATATGCCATTATCGCACTTTTACAAAAATGCGTTCCATAATGGTTTAGGCAATATTCATTTGCTGTTTGAAATTCATTCATCGCCTTTAAGCAGGATAAGCTACTAATCACGGTCTAGCCTCCCGTGTTGGCATCATATTAATATCCAACATATTAAACATCTTAGGGTGGACAAGGGTTTCAGGGCATATAAACATTATAATCAAGGTGGCATAAACAAGATAGGTATTTTAACTATTGTTCCCATATAAGCAACATCATTTATACTTAACATAGCATGGAATAATTGAATCAAAATATATTTTCGAAATCTAGGGGCAACATGGTCAAAGCATGACTTGCCTTCGAAGAGGAGTTGGTTCTGGTCGAGGTTCTGCGATGGGTCTTCAAATTCTCCCTCGGCGAAACCCGGCGACTCGGAGTCTACTCGGCACAAGTAATCACACAATAAATACACTATACAGACAGGAAGATAAACTCTAAAAATAAAATAAAAATCACCAATAAATAGTTCACATTTTTACAAATTTTTGGGCACTGGAATCACTCAAATCCGAGTTAAAATGTGAAAGTTATAGCATTTTCAAATTTTGCTGAAATTCAAAAAATGAATAATTGAGTTATTCTATTTATTTTTCTACTGAAAATCCGGATTAATCCTTCTCGGCGACACGCGTCGGCACCAGAGCGAACCACGTCGCCCTCGGCCACTGACAGGTGGGCCCGGATGACGTCACGCTGACGCCAGCACGGCCGGCGGTCCACCCACTAACGTGTGGGCCCGATGAACTGCGCCCGGCCCCACATGTCGGTGACTGACACGCGTCGAGGAATCATCCGGCCACGCATGCACGTTTTCCCGACCGTTGGATTCGGATCAGACGGCGCAAGAACTAACCGAGCGGTTCACTGTTAACGGGCCTACGTGGCGTTACCTTGGGCGTCCGATGGAGATCTGACGACTGAGGTGAGTCGCGAAGCTCCGAAGAAGAGGCGGCGGCGTGGGTTAATCGGACTTGGAGAAGATGACACGGGCGACGGCGTTTTCGAGCTTCTCCGGTCGGAAGAAGTAACCACACGGATGCGTCTCGGCTCGGTGAACTCGGAGGTGGTCTTGACGGTGGTTGGGAGTGGCGGACGGCGGCGGAACACGAAGAAAACCGTGGCGGGGGTGAGTAGCTACTACGGCGAGCTCCCTAGGGCTACGGAGGGCGAGAGCGCACGAGAGAGGTGGCAACAGGAGCGGGATGGAGTGCTGAGTGCAACGGGCTTTATCTCCCGCTCGGACGAGCCTCGACACGCGCGCAAATCCCTGACAAATCCTCGGTGGCCAACGAGTGACGGCGGTGCACAGTGCGCTCCGTCCCGAGAAGCTCCGGTCACATCCAGCCGTTCGATCGCGAATCAACGGCGCGGATTGATCCTCATTTCTTAAACTAGTGCGAGATTGCAGCCGTGCGATCAAGATCGGACGGTTAGGATCGGGTGGCGATTAGGGTTTCGGCGGGGCGAGCACAGTGTTGGGCCGGTCCAACACTGTAGCTAGCGGAAATTCCGATTTTGCGAATAAAAATAAAGACAGAAATTCAAAGGGATTATTTAGGGCATTAAAAATACTCGAAAAATTCTAGAAAAATTCTAGAAAATATTTCAGAGCATTTTGAGCCTTAATAAAATATTAGTTTTAATTTTTGATAATTATATTTTTGGTATTTTAATTACTCAAGGAAAATGATATAAATAAAATCCAATTAAATCCAATAAATCCCAGAAAAATTAAATAAATTCAATTAAATGCAATTAAATGCAAATAAAGGTTGATTAATTTATAAAAATTCAAATAACTCTAGAATTTAAAATTGACCAAATTTAGGACGTTCTAAATACCGATCATGTATTGTTGATGGTCGGGTAACGACCAAAGCGGTCTTCGTGTCTCGGGCCATACCTTGGAGGCGTCCTCTCGAGAGAAGGTGATGGTGGCCCCACCCACTTGGTGGTCGCTCGATGGGCTTCGGTGGCGACACAGTAGATGGGTTGGCTGCCATGACCTCGCGCTGGACTAGTGGTGATGAGCCATAGAAGATGGCGTCGATCCGGCCGCCCTCTTGGAACTCCAAATCGAGGTCGCCGTGTTCGTCTTGGCGTTCACCCTGTCTGGTAGGTCGTCATCCTTCGGGAGCACAGGCATCTCACCTCGCCCATCATAGAAGGCCTCCAGCTTGTTTGGCCAAGCCCTGCAGGCCCGCAGGTCGTGGCCGGCCGCCCTATGAAACAGGCAGAACTTTGCTTCGTCATATTCCAGGCGCCCCTCGGCCCCCTGCGGCCGAGCATCGGCCCACCGGGGCCCGGGTCGTCAGCCCTCTTGCTGGGTCTGGTTCTGCGCCTGGCGAGGTCGAGGCCGACCTTGGCGAGGTTTGAAGCCCCCCCGAGCTTGATCTCGGACCTCAAGGACCTCGCGCTGGCCATCTGCCAAAACGATCACTCGCGGCAGACCTCCGCCGCCCCTGCGATCGCGCTTCCGCTTCTTGGTGGCGGCGTCGTGGTCGGCGCCCTTGGAGTTGGACAGGCCAGCCTCTGTGGGACCTAGACCAAGCTTACCTTGATCGTAGTCACGTTTCCAGCGGACTGCGTCATCCGCGTACCATTCCGCCATACGGAACATCTTGTTGACGCTGAGGCGTGAAGTGATCTCCAGGTCTTCGGTGAGGCGCCGATCGCGGACTTTGAACTTGAAGGCTTTGATGACGGCCTCGTCAGAGATGCTCGGGATCAGGTTCCTCGTGCGGATGAATCGCCGCACAAAGTCACGGAGCGGCTCGCCCTTGCCCTGGATGACGTGGTCCAGGTCTTTCTCCCTCCCCGGCCGCTCGTAACAACTCTGGAAGTTGGAGCGGTGGGTGCTCTGGATTTAGCGCCACGACCTGAAGGACCAGGCTTCTAGTTAAAGAGCCAGGTTCGCGCGGCACCGTCCAGGATGGTCGGGAGGTAATTGACCATGACAAGCTCGTCGCCCCCGGCCGCCAGGATAGCGGTCGTGTAGATAGCCAAGAATTCATCGGGGTTCTTGGTGCCGTCAAAGCGCTCGATCAGCGCGGGCTTTGTAACATCCCAAAATTTTAGCTTGTCAACTAAATAATATTATTTTATTGCTAAATATGATTTTGGTGATTTTTTCTGGATTTATTTGGATTTTCCGAGATTTATTTGATTTATTTTGAATTAAATAATATTGCTTTCTATCAAAGATTAATTATAAACATATAAATCCAAATTAAAGTTTTTGTGAAAATATTTTATTTAAGTCAAGAAAGTCTCAAAGTATTTTTGAGAATTTTCTAGGAATTTTTGGAGTATTTTTAATACTTTGAATAAATCAGAAACATTTAATCGGATTATTTAAAATAGGAAATTCGGGAAAATACTTGTGAACAGTAACAGGCTGTCGGGACCCGAATTTGCAAATCCGGACCCTCTGTGTTTCAGCACTAGTCCAGGATCACGCTAGTGCACACAGTTTCAACATCGGTACATATCACAGACATATCCAACGAAATAATAAGTACTTTAATTAAATACTCAACCTATTTGATTGACCTTATGGTCAAGTTACAAAGATCGCCTCATGAGGCTAAGACTTATTAAAATATTCAAATGCAATGAAATAAAATAAACTCGTGGCGCCAACCAATTTGCCACGAGTGCAACCGATCGGGCTCGCTCCCTAGTTTGTCGGCTCCTCGATACTCCTCCTCCCGCGAGAGTTGCTTCTTCTTCAAGCTGAAGTTGTGTTGTTGTGGGGTGAGTACTTTGAGCACTCGGCAAGTCATGCATGTAATGCAATTCTAATATTCTACATGCATGGCTTAGTACAAAGGATAGGCTATGGTTCATGAGCGATCTGACATTCAAGATAAGCAATAATAGATTGCAAAGCGATAAAAGCGATAGTAGGAATAATAGCTTTCACAAAGCGTTTCAATCGTAAATCATTTCTCCATCCTAAGTCGGGTTCATCATCTTCAACCCAAGCATTTTTCCATAAACAATTCATTTTCATAAAAATCTAACCCTTGGCCAGTAATCACCGAAGCGATGCTCAATACCGTGAGCACGGCTATTGAATAGGTTGTACACTCTGCAGAGGTTATACACTTTACCCACAAGATACATCAAATACCACCAAGGCAAATAACCGTAACGAAGCCTTTCCAAAGTTCCATCTAAACCCGATCTTGCCGCTAAGGTTTCAACCTTTGGAGGGGTGGTTACCACACCTGGGCCCCCTCTTGCGCCATGTGAGTTCTCATTCCGCTTCTCGGGCCTCACACCACCACGACAGTACCAAAGAATAGATTTCCCGGTTTACTCAGCTAAGCTCGTCCCATTCACGGAGCTTGTGGCTGTATGAGAGACTTCAGTTCAAATGCTGCAAGGTTAAGTCCTTAGTTGACCGAGGCAAGACTAACCAAGTGTGATCTCAATTATCCAAAACCAATAAAAACCAAATCGACCGCCCGATTGCCACTCTTGGCCCACGAAACAATCTTGCCATTTGCCCCAGTCTAAATCATTTTCCCACCGGTTCTTTACCATTGCACCACGTGCCATCATCAACTCAATAACACATGTCTCATTCACAAATCATGTTCCATATCTCATTAAGTCAATATTTACTTTGGTATTCCAAAATCATGATATGTCCACGTGGCGGGGCTAAGCATACTACTTGGTCTACTCAACCCATGTTGGCAAATTATTAATGTCCAACTATTAATCCACAACCTAGGGTGACAAAGGATTCATGGCCTACAATTATATCGACAAGGTGGCATCTGACAACTAGGCATTTAACTAATCCCAAAATTTATCGAGTCATTTCTATCAAATTAGCATGCAATAGTTTAAATCAAAGTAATTTTCTCTAATAGGTTCAACATGATCAAACACAACTTGCCTTCAAAAAGTACTGGTTCTGGTTCTGAGCTTGCTCTCGGTCAACACTTCTCCTCGAAACCGTCGGGCACTTCAACGTCTCACGCGTAGCGTAAATAAACAACAATAAATAAATAAAACAGAGAGCAACGCAAGCCAAAAATTCAATTAAAATTCACAAACAGAAAGATCACAATTTTACAAATTTATAGAAATTGGAATCACTCAAATCGGAGTTAAAAGCATAAAAGTTATAAGCATTTGAAGTTTGAAAATCTTGAAAATATCTTTAAATTCATAAATACCGAATTAATCAAATTATTTTTGTAAAGGAAATTTGGGTTTTCGGTCAAATGTCGGCCGTGGCGTGGTCGATTCTCGGCCGTTGATCTCATGATCGGCGGTTGAGCTTTACCCTGCGATTCACTATTCCGAGATGGCGCGCACGATCTGGATCGTCGAAGGTTGATCGGACGGCGGAAGCTTCGGCTCGGTGGCGATGGCGCGGCGGCTCTCGCCACGGAGAGCGAAGACGGCGACGTCGGCGCGGCGTTCGAGCTCCTCCCGCGAAGAAGTAATGCTCCGACGCGGCTCGATGGGATGAACTCAAGGACCAACGTCTTGGCGGAGGATGACCGCGGCGGCGGAATAGGTCGAGGATTGCGCGGATGGCGGAAACTTCGCGAGCTCGTGCGGCGAGGTGGCGGCGTCTCGGTCACAAGAAACTAGGGCAACGTGTGCGCAAGGAAAAGGAGAAAACGGCAGCGGGTCGGCTCGCCATCTGACCTCGGCGTCGAGCCCGAAGCGTAACCCTAACGGACTCGGCTGCGGCGCGGCGGCGCAATCCGATCAGGACTCGGCGGAGACGACGCGATCCTGGCCGTCCATGGCGCGATCCAACGGCTCAGAGTTCGGGAAGGCACGGATGATTGGCGGCCGCAAGATCAAAATCGGACGGCTACCGAGCGGGGCGGGTTAGGGTTCGGCGACGGCTGGCTGCGGTCCGCACAGTGTTGGGCCGGCCCAACACTGTTGCTTGGCTATTCTCCGGCTTTTCCCTTTTAATTTAATTCCCGAAAATCATTTAATCCATTTGAGGCCTTAAAAATACCAGAAAAATTATGGAAAAATTCTCATAAATATTTTAGGACATTTGTGACTTAAATAAAATATTTTCAGCAAAATTTTATTTTAACTTTTCTATTACTTAATTAATTTGTTAAATGGTTTAATTCAAATAAATCCAAATAATTCCAAATAAATCCAAATAAATTCCAGAAATTCTCAAAAATTCAAAATACCATTTAATTGCAAGGAAAGCAAAAATTGGGATGTTACAAACCTCCCCCCCTTAACAGAATCTCGACCCCGAGATTCAGGGCTGACTAAGGAATAGGTTAGGGAATTCCTTCTTCAGATCTTCTTCGCGCTCCCAGGTTGCTTCGCTCTCGGAATGGTTACTCCACTGAACTCTGCAAAAACGGGTCGATTTGTTTCTCGTTTCTCGATCCATCGTGTCCAAGATCTTCACCGGGTACTCTTTATAAGTCAAATCCTCCTGCAGCTCGACCGACTCTAACGGCATCTGCTCTTCTGGCACTCGGAGACATTTCTTTAATTGTGACACATGGAACACATCATGCACACCTGCTAGAGACTGCGGTAGCTCCAACTGATATGCTACCTCACCTCTACGACTTAGAATCTTGAATGGGCCAACATATCTTGGCGCTAACTTCCCTTTAGTGTGAAACCTCTTAACTCCTTTGAGTGGGGTAACTCTGAGATACACAAAATCTTTAGGCTCAAAGCTCAAATCCCTGCGGCGATTATCGGCATAACTCTTCTGCCTCGATTGTGCAATTTTCAATCTTTCCCTGATCATGGCTACCTGCTCTTCAGCTCCTCGAAGAATGTCCGGCCCGAACATATAACGCTCTCGGTCTCATTCCAATTCAACGGCGTTCGACAGGGTCTTCCATATAGTGCTTCAAATGGCGACATCTGCAAACTTGCCTGGTAACTATTGTTGTAGCTAAATTCGGCATATGGCAAACACTTATCCCACGAAGTTGTATAAGCCAATGCACAAGCCCTCAACATGTCCTCTAGTATCTGATTAACTCTTTCCGTTTGCCCATCTGTCTGTGGGTGATATGCAGTACTGAAGTTCAGACGGGTCCCTAGGGCCTCATGCAACTTATCCCAAAATCTTGAGGTAAACTGGGTACCTCTGTCCGATACAATCTTCTTCGGAACTCCATGTAGACATACAATTCTTGACATATACAAATCTGCTAAGCGGTCCCCTGAGTAAGTAGTTTTCACCGGTATGAAGTGGGCGACCTTTGTTAAACGGTCCACTATAACCCATATGGAGTCACACCCTGTCTGGGTTCTCGGTAAACCGGTAATGAAATCCATTCCGATTTCCTCCCATTTCCACTCAGGTATCTTCAGTGGCTGTAGCAGCCCTGCTGGCCTTTGATGCATTGCTTTGACTCTTTGGCATGTATCGCACAACGCAACATGCTCTGCAACTTCACGCTTCATGCTTGGCCACCGTAATCTTTCCTTGGTCTTGGTACATCTTAGCGCTTCCGGATGAATGGAGTACTTGGAGTCATGAGCTTCTTCCAGAATCAGCTGTTTTAGTTCCTTCTTATGCGGTACGCAAATGCGATTTTTGATCCACAATGTACCTTGCTCATCCAGCTTGAAATCCTTCGCCTTGCCTTCCTCCATTTTGGACTTAATTCTCTGAATCTTGACATCGTCTTTCTGTCCTTCCCGGATCTGATCTTCCAGGGTAGGCTTCACTTCTAAAGCGGCTATAAATCCTTTAGGCACAACTTCCAGCTTCAGCTTCTGAAATTCCTTGCATAACTCAACCTGACTTGCTTCCACCAACATGTTCACCGAATGGCTTTTTCGGCTTAAAGCATCGGCCACTACATTGGCTTTTCCAGGGTGATAATGAATCCCCAGATTATAATCCTTAATTAACTCCAACCACCTCCTCTGCCTCATGTTCAGATCCGATTGAGTAAATATATATTTAAGACTCTTATGGTCAGTGTACACCTCACATCTGTTTCCAATCAGATAGTGCCTCCATAACTTCAAAGCATGCACTACGGCTGCAAACTCCAAGTCATGTGTGGGGTAGTTCTCTTCATGCGGCGTCAACTGCCTTGATGCATACATAGCGACCTTTACATTCGCATTAACACGCATCCTAGTCCTTGGCGCGATGCATCACAGTATATATCAAAGCTCTGGCCTAAATCCGGTAGAACTAACACCGTGCCGATGTCAATCGTTTCTTCAACTCTGGAAACTCCGTTCACACTCCGGCGTCCATGTAAACTTCTTCTCCTTTTTCAACAATTGCGTAGAGGCCTGCAATCGTTGAAAATCCTTCAATAAATCGGCGGTAATAACCGCCATTCCAAGGAAACTACGGATTTGAGTCACCGTTTTGGGTGGCTCCCAATGCAACTCTTGCTTCCACCTTACTTGGGTCAAGCTGCAACTCCTTGGCGGTCACCACATGTCCAAGAAATTCTACCTTGTTCTTCCGAAATCACACTTGCTAAACTTAGCGAAAAGTTCTTTGTTCCTTAACTTCTCCGAACTAGCCTCGGATGTTCGCATGCTCTTCCGGTTCTTGGAGTAAACTAGAATGTCATCTATGAACACAACAACGAACTTATCCGGTATTCCATGAAAACCTTGTTCATCATGTTCATGAAATATGCAGGTGCATTTGTCAAACCGAAAGACATAACTGTGAACTCGTAATGTCCATATCTTGACGAAAATGCTGTCTTCGGCACATCCTCCGATCGAATCTTCAGCTGGTGATAACCTGATCGTAAGTCAATCTTGGAGAAAACTCCGGCTCCTCTCAACTGGTCAAACAGATCATCGATCCTGGGTAGCGGATACTTATTCTTTATAGTGACTTCATTCAGTGCTCGGTAATCCACACACATCCGGTAACTCCCGTCCTTCTTCTTGACAAATAGAACCGGTGCTCCCCATGGCGACGAACTTGGTCTAATAAATCCCTTATCCATTAACTCCTCTATCTGCTTCTTCATTTCCACTAGCTCATCGGTTGACATCCGATAAGGTCTCTTAGCTATCGGGGCTGTTCCCGGTACTAACTCGATTACAAACTCTATGTCCCTATCTGGTGGCATCCCAGGTAAATCCTCTGGAAATACATCCGGGTATTCTCTGACAACTGGTACATCTTCTATGCTGACGGCCTTCACACTATTGACCATCAACTGTCCATCCCGAACTGCCTGAAACTCTATTTTTCTCCCACAAGGACTCTCGACTGATATGACTCTTCGTCCACAGTCTAACACAACCTTGTGCTTAGACAACCAGTCCATTCCCAAAATAACATCTAGGGTCTGGGTATCTAACACCACTAAGTTTGCTAGGAACTCTGTTCCATCTATAAGCAACTTTACCCCGAACATCCTACATCGGTTCGGAGTTACGATCCGGGGATTGTACTAGCAATACATGCCTAAGATTCACCATTTTCAACCCATTGTTCACAGCAAAAATCCGAGATATAAGCGAATCGAAGCTCGAGAATCAAATAAAAGCTGTTGCAATCTTGAGTTGACAAGTAACTTACCCGATCTGACGTCCGATGTATTACACCTTTGCATCGGCGGTGACATGATTGACTCGCCTCTTACCACGATCGTGTGGCGGCTCCCGATGTGTAACTCCACGACTTGCTCTCGGCGGGTGCCTTCGTTGGAGTGGTTCCAAGATTGAAGCGAACCGGTGTCCTCCTCCTCCTCCTTCTTAGGGCGAGAATTGGCAAAATACTCGGCTCGTGACAGATAAAACAACGTTTAGCGCCATTCTTTGCTCCCTATGTTGCATTCCCAACTGGTGTTGGTGTCTGAACATTTTGTCCGGCAGGTCTTGGTACTGGTGGTGGCGTCGTCATCACATTCTGGCTGAAATCAAGAACGATTTGGTGCAACCCTCAAGCGCCGCGCCTCTGGCGTGCTCCTCGCTTTGTGCCATCCTGCGCTTCCGATTGTCCTCCAGCTCCTTGCGCTTGTCCTCCAATATCAGCGCCTTGTTCACTAGCTCCTGAAAATCAGGAAAAGTGTGGGTTATGAGTCCCACCTGCAGCCCTGAATTCAGTCCTTTCATGAATCGAGACTGCCTGGCCTTATCCGTTGCTACATCCTCAGGTGCGTGGCGTGCGGTGAGTGAACTTATTCAGATATTCGGACATCGATTGATTGCCTGCGCTTCGATGCCCTAAACTCCTCCTTTTCAGCTCCATTATGCCTTGGGCACATGATCTTCGCCGGAAGCGATCGTGAACTCCTCCCGGTGATGTCTGCGGGTGCTCATGAGCGTGCGATAGTTTTCCACCATTCATTGCGGTTCCTTCAAGCTGATGAGAGGCATAGAGTACCCTCTCATTTCCCTCACACTGGGTAATGTGCAACTTTCTCTCTATCGTCCTCAGCCAATCATCTGCCTCCAATGGATTGGCATTTCCAGAAAATGTAGGCGGTCGTGTCCTCATGAATTCCGACAGCCTCGAGTGTGGCCTCTGCACTGGGTTAACCTGGTTAACTTGGGCGGCGGCGGCTTGGGCAGTAACCTGCTGCATCTGCTGCATCATGGCATGCATTAACTGGGTCTGTGCAGCAATAAAAGCTCCAAGGTTCTGCATATCAACTGGCGGTGCTGGTTGAGGTCCTTGTCCTTCACCATCGTTGTTTCCAGCTGAGCGTGAACCATTCCCATTTCCTCCTTGGTTTCCTCGAGTGTTCACCATCTGCCGATTGCGCCATAGTTTAGAGACGAGAGGGAAATAAGAATAGACAAGTAATAGAGTACTTATGCGGGGACGAAGGTGTAACACAAAATCTAACTTTATTACTTTATTAATATCTGGGTATGGTTGCTCACAATGCCTAAAGGCCTTGCAACACATACCGATCACTCACAAGCATGAAAGAAGCAAACCGAGCTAACACTCAGAGTCAAGCGCCTCTAAGGGTGACTCTTATTCCAAGAGCGACTCAACGCAGGAGTCTCAACTGCTAATCCTAACGCTCACTCCTCGAGCCAACCCCCACCGGAACTTCCTGGTGGATACACCGGCGGGTGTGCTGGTGCGGGTACAAACCTATCCCAACGATCCTCAGCTAGGGGCGCCTCCTGCTCTTCTGCGTGGCCTCAACCTCCTCTGGTTCTGCTTGACCTCCACAGGCTCGGGCTTCACTTCCACTTGCTCGACTTCACTTCCATGGCTCGACTTCACTTCCACTCGCTCTCGCTCGCTCTGGCTGCGGCTCGCTGTGGCTCCTCGGGTGCAGGTCGTGTAGCTCAAAGATCGCTCGGCTCTGGTCCGTGACAGTGTTGTCTCCAGTTCCCCAATCCTCTGGATAGAGTGGGCCAAGTACTCACAAGTGCGCTGCAGATGAGCCCTAAGTGTGTGAACTCATCACGAGACCTCTGCGGCTCTGAGCTGTCTCGTCGATAACATCCTCTTGGCGATGACATATCGGCAAGGTGGGTGATCGTGGCATCCTCCTCCTCGATGGGCTCTCGGTTGTAGCGAGTGTCTCTGCGTGGGTGGTGACGTAAACTCTTGTGCCATCCAACTCCTGGGGTAGGTGCGAGCAATCGCCTCATCGCCAGACGCGATGTCTCCTGAATCCCAGCGTCAAATGACAACCTCTGGCGGTGATGCGGATCGACGACTCGCCCTCGCCCTATCCCGGCGTAAACCGTGATAGTGACATCCTGCAATATCGATCTGCCCGATCCACAGTAGTCCCCGGTAGATCGGCTGTCATATCCTCAAGCGGTGCATCATCGCCAAAGCTCATGGCGTACCCTCGATCGCGCCACCAAAAGAGTGGATCATCCTCATCGCCAAAGGACACTCACGTGAAACTCGAAATTTTAAAATAAAGCGAAGGCGTGATAAATTCAGCAAGGGGTATGAAAAGAGAGAAGGGTAAGTCGGGATTGCATTATCATCTTGGCACATTTTAGCTTTTTGAAAATAGTTTTATCCTCACTCGACCATTCTAACTAAGGGCGATCCTACGGATCGGTATGGCTCGATACCACCTCTGTCGGGACCGAATTTGCAAATCCGGACCCTCGTGTTTCAGCACTAGTCGAGGATCACGCTAGTGCACACAGTTTCAACATCGGTACATATCACGGACATATCCAGCGAAATAATAAGTACTTTAATTAAATACTCAACCTATTTGATTGACCTTATGGTCAAGTTACAAAGATCGCCTTGCAGGCTAAGACTTATTAAAATATTCAAATGCAATGAAATAAAATAAACTCGTGGCGCCAACCAATTTGCCACGAACAACCGACCGGGCTCGCTCCCTAGTTTGTCGGCTCCTCTGATACTCCTCCTCTGAGCGGAGTTGCTTCTTCTTCAAGCGAAGTTGTGTTGTTGTGGGGTGAGTACTTTGAGCACTCGGCAAGTCATGCATGTAATGCAATTCTAATATTCTACATGCATGGCTTAGTACAAAGGATAGGCTATGGTTCATGAGCGAGACAAACATTCAAGATAAGCAATAATAGATTGCAAAGCATAAAAGCAATAGTAGGAATAATAGCTTTCACAAACGTTTCAATCGTAAATCATTTCTCCATCCTAAGTCGGGTTCATCATCTTCAACCCAAGCATTTTTCCATAAACAATTCATTTTCATAAAAATCTAACCCTTGGCCAGTAATCACCGAGCGATGCTCAATACCGTGAACACGGCTATTCGAATAGGTTGTACACTCTGCAGAGGTTATACACTTTACCCACAAGATACGGTCAAATACCACCAAGGCAAATAAATGAATGAAGCCTTTCCAAAGTTCCATCTAAACCCATCTTGCCGCTAAGGTTTCAACTTTGGAGGGACTGGTTACCACACCAGGGCCCCCTCTTGCGCCATGTGAGTTCTCATTCCGCTTCTCGGGCCTCACACCACCATGACAAGTACCAAAGAATAGATTTCCCGGTTTACTCAGCTAAGCTCGTCCCATTCACGGAGCTTGTGGGTGTATGAGAGACTTCAGTTCAAATGCTCGCAAGGTTAAGTCCTTAGTTGACCGAGGCAAGACTAACCAAGTGTGATCTCAATTATCCAAAACCAATAAAAACCAAATCGACCGCCCGATTGCCACTCTTGGCCCACGAAACAATCTTGCCATTTGCCCCAGTCTAAATCATTTTCCCACCCCGGTTCTTTACCATTGCACCACGTGCCATCATCAACTCAATAACACATGTCTCATTCACAAATCATGTTCCATATCTCATTAAGTCAATATTTACTTTGGTATTCCAAAATCATGATATGTCCACGTGGCAGGGCTAAGCATACTACTTCGGTCTACTCAACCCATGTTGGCAAATTATTAATGTCCAACTATTAATCCACAACCTAGGGTGACAAAGGATTCATGGCCTACAATTATATACGACAAGGTGGCATACAGCAACTAGGCATTTAACTAATCCCAAAATTTATCCAGAGTCATTTCTATCAAATTAGCATGCAATAGTTTAAATCAAAGTAATTTTCTCTAATAGGTTCAACATGATCAAACACAACTTGCCTTCAAAAAGTACTGGTTCGGTTCTGAGCTTGCTCTGGTCAGCACTTCTCCCTCGAAACCGTCGGGCACTTCAACGTCTACGCGTAACGTAAATAAACAACAATAAATAAATAAAACAGAGAGCAACGCAAGCCAAAAATTCAATTAAAATTCACAAACAGAAAGATCACAATTTTACAAATTTATAGAAATTGGAATCACTCAAATCGGAGTTAAAAGCATAAAAGTTATAAGCATTTGAAGTTTGAAAATCTTGAAAATATCTTTAAATTCATAAATACCGAATTAATCAAATTATTTTTGTAAAGGAAATTTGGGTTTTCGGTCAAATGTCGGCCGTGACGTGGTCGATTCTCGGCCGTTGATCTCATGATCGGCGGTTGAGCTTTACTACTGCGATTCACTATTAGGAGATGGCGCGCACGATCTGGATCGTCGAAGGTTGATCGGACGGCGGTGGAAGCTTCGGCTCGGTGGCGATGGCGCGGCGGCTCGTCCGGAGAGAAGCGACGACGACGTCTTGGCACGACGTTCGAGCTCCTCCGTGCGCGAAGAAGTAATGCTCCCGACGCGGCTCGATGGGATGAACTCAAGGACCAACGTCTTGGCGGAGGATGGCCGGCGGCGGAATAGGTCGAGATTGCGCGGATGGCGGAAACCGGCGAGCTCGTGCGGCGAGGTGGCGGCGTCTCGGCCACAAGAAACTAGGGCAGCGTGTGCGCAAGGAAAAGGAGAAAAGCGGCGCGGGTCGGCTCGCCATCTGGCCTCGGCGTCGAGCTTTTCAGCGTAACCCTAACGGACTCGGGCTGCGGCGTGGCGCAATCCGATCGAGACTCGGCGGAGACGACGCGATCTGGCCGTCCATGGCGCGATCAACGGCTCGAGTTCGGGAAGGCACGGATGATTGGCGGCGCAAGATCAAAATCGGACGACTACCGGCGGGCGGGTTAGGGTTCGGCGACGGTGGCTGCGGTCCGCCTGAGTGTTGGGCCGCCCAACATGTTGCTTGGCTATTCTCGGCTTTTCCTTTTAATTTAATTCGAAAATCATTTAATCCATTTGAGGCCTTAAAAATACCAGAAAAATTATGGAAAAATTCTCATAAATATTTTAGGACATTTGTGACTTAAATAAAATATTTTCAGCAAAATTTTATTTTAACTTTTCTATTACTTAATTAATTTGTTAAATGGTTTAATTCAAATAAATCCAAATAATTCCAAATAAATCCAAATAAATTCCAGAAATTCTCAAAAATTCAAAATACCATTTAATTGCAAGGAAAGCAAAAATTGGGATGTTACACAGGCCCGGCCCAGTCACTATGCAGGCTGGTCGGAATTAAACGGGATTTTGTCGACCGTTGGATCTTGATCCAACGGCCTTCATCACACCGTGCCGAAATAAGAAACCCTAAGCCTTTCGACCGACTGATCTTGATTGAACGGCCATCGTGCGTCGTCTCCAAGCGGGACTCGGATGCCGCCGCCGTCTCCGACTCAAACTTCACCGCCGCCGTCTTTCCTTGTTTAGCGCGCCCCGCCGGGTATCAAAAGAGGTCCCGAGCCTCCTCCGAAACTCGCCTCACCTCGCCGCGTAGTTCCCCTGCCGCCTTGTCACGGAGAGCCACCGTAGAAGCCGCAGACGCTTGCCGGAGTCCGAAGAGGTTGCCGAGAGAGTTCCGCCATGTTTCCTCATCGTCGGGTACCTCTTCCACCGAGAGGATTACGGATTCGAGTTCGTCGACTTGCGCCACGTTGGAGTAGCTGCCTCTTCTTTGCCGGGAAGAACCGGAGCGCCGTCGCCAAAATCATCATCTTCAACTCCGGTGGTTGTTAGTCGCCGCACTGCCATTGCCGCTCGGAAGAAATACTGACCGACGGATCTTCATCGCACGCACAAGATTGATCCACGTCGCCGGCTGAGGTGGGTAGTTAATTCGTTGACACGTGGCGCCACGTGGGCTGCATTGCTGGCATGGCGCTGAGGTGGCGTCGCGTGGCGCTGAGTCGACCGCAGCATGTGCACACACGCTGACAACGCGGGCCCAGCTGTCAGAGACACGAACTCCACCGAGACACGTGTCAGCCAACGAAATATTTAGATTTTCTCTTACAAAAATAATTCGACAAAATCCGGGTTTATTATTTTAGGGTATTTTCAGGATTTTCAAACTTCAAAATGCGATAACTTTTGCATACGAACTCCAATTGAGGTGATTCAAATTCTTAAAATTTGTAAAATTGAGATCTTTCTAATGGTGGATTTTATTTGATTTTTTGAATTTTTTTGCTCTTTGGTTTTGGTTTTTATTTGCTTTTTTCTCTCGATTCGCGTAGACGTTGAATTGTGCGAGGCTTCGGAAGGGGATTTTGCAGCTCAAGAATTATTTTCAGACCAAGACCAGAAGCTTAACCAAGGCAAGTTGTGCTTTGATCGTGTTGCACCCATAAATTAGATTGCATGCTATTTTGGTTTACCTTATTACTTGTTATTTCATGAGTACAAATGATTTTGACCTAGATTGGGATTTAGATATTATACCCTTTTGAATTACACCCTGCCTTGTTAAATTGTAGGCCATGATCCACTTGTTACCCTAGGTTGGTTAATTATAGTTGGTTAATAGAAAATCAACATGGATGGTTAGACCGGATTGGAATGCTTAGCCATGCCACATCATCACATGCTCATGGAATATTGTTTATTAATCTTGACTAATGGAATATGGAACTATGATGATAATTTGTGGGCCATGTGTGGTCGCACAAAGAGATTGAGTTGTTGTGACAGCGAGTCACATAGCGATGTTGATTTGTGAAAAACACGTGGTGTTTGGTAATCAAGCGGGGTGGGAAAAATGATTTAGGCGGGGCAAGTGGCAAGATTGTTTACGGTGGGCCAAGAGTGGCAACTAGGCGGTCGATTTGGTTTTATTGGTTTTGGATATTTGAGATTATCTCTGGTTAGTCTTGCCTTGGTGGATTAAGAACTTAACCTTGCAAGCCTTTGACTGGGTCAATCATGCGACCACGTCGCTTATGGGCAGCTTAGTGACTAATTTGCAAATGCTTAACTTAAGTGCTATCATGGTGGTGTGAGTCCGTGTGTGGGAAACTCACATGGCGCAAGAGGGGGCCTGTTGTGGTGGTATAACCCTTGATGTTGAAACCTTAGCGTAGTATCTTGGGTTAAAAGGATGCATTGTAAAGGCTTTGTTATAATCGTTACTTTGTGTGGTGCATGGTTATATCATGTGGGTAAAGTGCATAACCTCTGCGAGTGTACAAACTATTCGGATAGCCGTGCTCACGGTATAGAGCAAAGCTCGGGAATTACAGTCAAGGGGTAGTTAATTTAAAATGCGTCCATTAATTACGCGACGAAACCCTAATCCAGGGCCCATCAGCGCGTTAAGCCCACGAGGTCCATTAATTACGGATCAATCCGAATTAATCGTCGCCCCGTTAAGTGTGTGACCAGCAGGTTCATGTACATTTGGACATAGATTCGGAAAACCTTTTTCCAATCCAATAGTAGCGGCGGTTCCTTGCGAGCATGCCAACTCCCAAGCGCATATGATCAAATCGGATAGAACCTTTTAAAAGTACTCATGTAATAATCCTTTGCCAAACTATATGAAGATCGAACTCAAGGCGAGAAGTATGTCATCCTTTGATAGTTCAATCCATCTCTCGTATCCGTGATATATTAATAAGTTGTGATTGACTTCTCAATCACGGCATGGCCATGCACTTATTTAATCATATCACACGAGTGGCCTAGACATATATCTCCGTTACCTTTGGAGTGGCAAATTCCATCTTATTGCCCACTTCCTCTCGCACATTTCATAGCAAACATGAAAGCTACCTTTATAACTATCCGGTTAGGGAATAGCGTTTGGTGGCCCCAAAGTAAACTATTACACATGTAGGGAATGTGACAATCTCAGGTCTAAGGATCATACATCCACTATGCATGAGATACTCGATGACACATAAGAATGTAACATTCTCGCGATGTCCCATTTGGTCTATCTAACCCATGTTCTTCATCATGAGCTCACATGTATTGATGATATCTCCATATCCTATGATCTATGAAACATAATCATCGATCAATACATGTCTTGATCTATTCATCGTTGTCCTATACGATGATACCCGATCGAGATACTTACGTAATTATATCAATAAGTAGAGAGTTTCATAAGCAAGTCACATACTTGCCGATCAATATAATGATATACATTCATTGGACCAATAATTATATTATTATTCATAAGCATAGTCATGTTACAATCATCTATATATCGCCTCAAGGGCATAACACCAACAATCTCCCACTTGCACTTGAGTCGATCAATTAAGCATCTAATACCAATAGACCTTGTGTGCGCCTCATGCTTAGGTCGTGGAAGAGGCTTTGTCAACGGATCAGCCACATTAGCATCCGTATGTACTTTGCATATCTTCACGTCACCTCTATTCACAATCTTGCGAATAAGGTGAAAGCGTCGGAGTATGTGTTTGGACTTCTGGTGTGATCGAGGCTCTTTTGCTTGTGCAATGGCACCACTATTATCACAATAGAGGTCCATTGGATAAGAGGCACTAGCGACCACACCAAGTTCTGAGATGAACTTCTTTATCCACACAGCTTCCTTTGCGGCCTTTGAAGCCGCAATGTACTCCGCTTCTGTTGTAGAGTCGGCCACCGTGTTTTGTTTGGAACTCTTCTAGCTTACCGCTCCTCCATTTAGTGTAAATACGAACCCGGATTGCGATCGGAAATCATCTTTGTCAGTTTGGAAGCTTGCGTCGGTGTAACCCTTTACAACCAGTTCTTCCTCACCTCCAAAAACTAGGAACATATCCTTAGTTCTTCTCAAGTACTTCAGGATCTTTTTCACGGCTGTCCAATGACCATCACCGGGATCCGCTTGGTATCTGCTCGTGACACTTAGAGCATATGAGACATCTGGGACGCGTCTGAGATCATGGCATACATAATAGACCCAATAGCGAAGCATATGGTATCTTGCTCATCTGTCTCGCTCATCGGTTGTCGAAGGACACCGATTCTTATTAGACTTATGCCATGTGACATTGGCATGAATCCTCTCTTGGATTCATGCATATTGAACCTCTTCAATACCTTGTCAATGTCGTTTCTTGGTTTAATCCAATCAACCTTTTGATCTATCCTCAGAGATCTTTATGCCCAAGATATAACATGCTTCTCCCAAGTCCTTCATTGAGAAACTCCTTTTCAATGAAGTCTTAAATCTTCAAGCATAGAAATATTATTCCGATCAATAATATGTCATCCACATATAAGATCAGAAATACAAGTGCGCTCCCATGGCCTTTTGTAAACACAAGGCTCTTCTTCATTTTTATGAAGTCAAATCCTTTGACTACTTCATCAAAACGAATGTTCCAACTCCGAGATGCTTGCTTCAACCCATAAATGGATCTTTGAAGCTTGCATACCTTATTAGCATATTTAGGATCAACAAAACCTTGAGGTTGTATCATGTATACATCCTCGGATAGATTCCCATTAAGGAAAATTGTTTTGACATCCATCGCCATATTTCATAATCGAAATATGCAGCAATAGCTAAAATGATCGAACAGACTTAAGCATGGCTACGGTGAGAAAGTTTCATCATAGTCAACTCCTTGAACTTGTTTGAAACCCTTTGCCACCAACCGTGCCTTGTATATCTGAACATTTCCATCCATGTCTATTTTCTTCTTGAAAATCCATTTGCACTCAATGGTTTTTACACCATGAGGAGGATCAACCAAGTTCCAAACTTGATTGTCATGCATGGGTGAATTTCGGATCTCATGGCTCCAAGCCATTTTTCGGAGTTTGGGTCCATCATCGCTTCTTTATAAGTCGTAGGCTCATCATTATCCAATAATAATATGTCATGTCCACATCTCATGGGTTCATGACGTGGCCTCCCCGACCTACGTGGGGCTGGTGTCTCTTCCACGGGCTGTACAACATCTTGTACATCAAGTGAAGGTTCAATGGGAGTTGAAACAATTTCTGATGGTTCTCGAATTTCTTCAAGTCGCACCTTGCTCCCACTAACTCCTTTTGAAAGGAACTCTTTCTCTAGAAAGACACCGTTTCGAGCAACAAACACTTTGTTTTCATCCCTTTTGTAAAAGTAATATCCTTTTGTTTCTTTAGGATACCCCACAAAGAAGCATTTTTCGATTTAGGTGCGAGTTTATCGATTGCAAGCGTTTTACATAAGCCTCACATCCCCATATCTTGAGAAATGATAATGAGGGCGTTTCGATCCATATCTCATATGAAGTTTTCTCACGGCTTTTGATGGAACCTGTTTAAAGTGAACGCATTGTTGTTTCTAGAGCATACCCCGGAAGGACAATGGCGGATCTGTTTGGCTTATCATTGACCGAACCATGTCTAACAAAGTTCGGTTCCGTCGTTGGAACGCCATTCCATCGAGGCGTTCTGGCGGAGTAAGTTATGAACGATTCCACATTGCTTTAGATGATCACCAAATTCTTGGCTCAAGTATTCGCCACCACGATCGATCGTAAGTGTTTTATTGATTTGCCAAGTTGATTTTGTACTTCGTTCGAAACTCTTTGAACTTTTCAAATGTTTTGATTTATGCCTCATTAAGTAGATATATCCATATCTACTAAAATCATCGGTAAAAAGTCATAAAATCTTGAAACCCACCTTTGGCACTAGAGCTCATTGGTCCACATACATCCGTATGTACTAGGGCCAACAACTCATTGCCCTTTCACCAAAACACATGAAAGGGGCTTTTGTCATCTTGCCAAGTAAACAAGACTCACATGTTTCAAATGATTCAAAATCAAATGAGGTTAGAAGTCCATCAGCATGGAGCTTCTTCATGCGCTTCTCATTTATGTGGCCTAAGCGACAATGCCATAAAAAGGTAGGATTCACATCATTGGGCCGAAGCCTTTTCACATTAATGTTGTAGACAGGTTTTTCTTCGAGTTCAAGCACGTACAACCCATCTACCATGGGGCATCGGCCATAGTACATATCATTCAAAAATATCGAACAAACAAAGTTCTTTATTCTGAAATCATAACCTTCATGTTCCAAACAAGAAGATGAAATAATGTTTCTACTCAAAGATGGAACAAAATAACAATTATTGAGTTCTAAAATTAATCCGAAGGCAAATGCAATGGGTAGGTGCCAATAGCATGACCGCAACTCTTGCTTTATTCCCCCGCGAAGATCCACTTCTCCTTTTGCCAAGTCTCTACTCTTTATCACCCTGCATCGAATTGCAAATGTGAGCAACCGATCCGGTATCATATACCCAAGAGGCAAGATTAGAAGTAGCAGATTAATTTCTACAATATGAATACTCAAGTGGAAGTCACACTTCCATTCTTCTTATCTGCCAGTGCCATTCGATTTAGTTTCCAATGTCCTAACTTCTTGCAATAGAAGCCTTGAGCATCGAGGTTTAGGGCCAATCTTAAGCTTCTCAAGCTTAGATTTGAGACTTGCGATCTCAACTTGGCCCTTGCCCTTGCCCTTTCCTTTGTTCCCAGCCTTAGCCTTCTTCTTCTTGAAGGCAGTAGTTTTCTGAACCATCATCACATGATTAGGTTTTTCTTTATGCTCTCCTCGCAGACTTGAGCATCCCATGTAGTTCGGTCGGGCTCTTCTCCATGCTATTCATATGAAAATTCATAATGAGCGGCTCAAAGCTCGAGGCAGAGATCGGAGAATCACATCCGTAGCCAAACCAAGGCTAAGGGAAAATCGAGCTTTTCAATCTCCCAATGTAACCAATCATTTTGATTACATGAGGGTGACCGGACTTCCCTCGGCCGACTTGCAAGCAAACAAAAGCTTGGAGATACCATACCTCTCGGCTCTTGCTTGGTTCCCAAACATGTCCTTTAAGCCCACAATCATATTGTAAGCATCCCGATCCTCATATTGCTTTTGAAGCTCGAGTCCATGGTGACAAGCATGAGGCAGTGACCTCTGAGAGGCATTAACATGTTTTTCATACTCGGCCTTATCATTGCGAGAAGCATTTTCTCTTTGGTTCATCGAGAATTGGACTCTCTAGAACATAGTCTTTCTTTTCATGCTTGAGAACAATTCTCGAGGTTGCGATACCAATCCACAAAATTTATCCCATTAAGTTTTCCTTTTCCAAAACCGATCTCAAAGCAAAACCGGGTCCAATGAAGGAGTAGCAGGTGCCATTGAACTACAACAAAAACATGCAAAGTTTCTAAGCACTATGTTTATGTAAATTTTCATTAAACATTTTAATAAAAGACACTCCTATCATATGCCCCCTTTATGGACACATAGTGAGTATTCAAGATCCATATTCATCAAACACTAGTGAGCTTTGGCATCACCGCTAGAGATTTAATGACATAGGTAAGCAACATCTTTACTAATTACATCTTATGTAACTCTTGTTGGTTGAGCATGAAAACAAGTAATGAATGACTCAGTCAACTCGACTCATGGCCAGTCAACTTGCCCTAGGGCTCACATGAGGAGGAGCACTTCCCGATTTGGGTGCCAATTAAGAAACCTAGCCTCATGTGTGTTTTCCTAGACACCAATTGTCTTGTATTTGTTCCTTCATTCTTGAAATCAAAACTCAACCACTTATGTCCTCAAGCCCAAAACCGTTTTGATAGCTTGATTAAATCTACCAATGTTATGCGTGATGTGTCCAACACATCCCTATCATCTATTAAGATAGTCATTGATATACTACTTTGGCAGTCATATCAATGATGATCTAAATTCTTGATAGGTGCAACAATAGGGTGGACATATTTGATTTAAAATTTATTTAACTATGGGGATGAACAATATCTACTATGAACATGGCATCACATGCAATGAGCATAAACAAAATAGCAAGGATTAACACACATCCACGAGAAAATCAAGATTAAGGCTGTGAAATAGTATGGCCTTTAGCATTAGGATCTTCATCATCATGCTTGTTGGTTCACTTGGCCATCTTGCTTGATTGTTCACCTAGCCATCATGCTTGATTGCCATCATCTTCATCATTGTATATGCAACTCCTTACAGCTTTGATAATGAAATTTACATGAAGGTTTCAAACATCACAAGTCGACACGCAGGCCGTTATACAACTTTGATAATGAAATAGCCTTATGGTGACACGGCACGCAAGCCATGTAAACGTTACATGCATCACATACACATAGGCCATACTATTTCACATATAACATCCTGCAAAAGAGTTAAATAAGGCGATTCTACGGTGTCGGGGTTCCAAGGGGCAGCGCCCCTGGCGGCGTTCCAAGGGCAATGAGAGGTGGAGGCTAGGGTTCTGGACGTGAGGCTAGGGTCCAAGGGCAATGAGAGGCTAGGGTCCAAGGGCAATGAGAGGCTAGGGTCAAGGCGCGCCCGCGGCGGTCGTGAGGTGGTCGAGGCGGCGCCCTTTGAAATTTTTGGACGCATGTCTTCTGCCAAAGGAAAACGTCCTCAAAATTTCCATGGATCAATCAAATTGACCTAATCTGATTCAATCTGATTGGCTTGGTCCCATATGGTCGCGATGCGTAGACCCTGATGGCGGTAACCCGACCGGTAAGGGTAACGTCGTACCATGAACGGACTCACCCAAATCAAGCTTGAATCGGATTGCACTTCCCTCTGATTCAATCGATTGGCTTGGTCCCATATGGTCGCGATCGTAAACCACGATGGCGGTAACCCGGCCGTAAGAACGCGTCGTACCATGAGCGGACTCACCCAAATCAAGCTTGAATCGGATTGCACTTCCCACAAACCCTAAACCGATCGATCTCATCGATAGCTGCCTCCACCAATTCATCACATGAATCGGCAGAACATGTAATAGATCTAATCTACTATCCCCACATATCACATATGTAAAATTTCTACCGCATAACCAGAAAAGCTACTCGCAAGAAAAGGGATCACAGATTGGATTACCACTAGACGCGCAGTTGCGGAATCCTTCGCGCGTTGGTGTAGTGGATCGTCCTCGCCGTGGATCGTCCTCACGCGGATCGTCCTCGCTGCGGATCATCCTCGCTGCGGATCGTCCTCGCCGTGGATCGTCCTCACGCGGATCGTCCTCACTATCGCGGATCGATCCTCACCACGCCTTGATAATAGCAGCGTCACCACGGCGATCCACACGTCCGGGATGGAACGCCGTGCGTCGCGTGCAAGCACGCGTCGCTTCGGCAAGGGCAATGAGAGGTGGAGGCTAGGGTTACGGGCGTGAGCAATAGCATGCACGCCCACCCTTCTCCTCTCCTTATATAGCCACACGGCGAAACCTAATCCGGGGCCCATCGGTAGCGTTAAGCCCACGAGGTCCATTAATTACGGATCAATCCGAATTAATGCGTCCCACCCGTTAAGTGTGTGACCCAGAGGTTCATGTACATTTGGACATAGATTGGAAAACCCTTTTTCCAATCCAATAGTAGCGGCGGTTCCTTGCAGAGCATGCCAACTCCCAAACGCATATGATCAAATCGGATAGAACCTTTTAAAAGTACTCATGTAATAATCCCTTTGCCAAACTATATGAAGATCGAACTCAAGGCAGAAGTATGTCATCCTTTGATAGTTCAATCCATCTCTCGATCCGTGATATATTAATAAGTTGTGATTGACTTCTCAATCACGGCATGGCCATGCACTTCCTTAATCATATCACACGAGTGGCCTAGACATATATCTCCGTTACCTTTGGAGTGGCAAATTCCATCTTGATCGCCCACTTCCTCTCGCACATTTCATAGCAAACATGAAAGCTACCTTTATAACTATCCGGTTAGGGAATAGCGTTTGGTGGCCCCAAAGTAAACTATTACACATGTAGGGAATGTGACAATCTCAGGTCTAAGGATCATACATCCACTATGTATGAGATATACTCGATGACACATAAGAATGTAACATTCTCGCGATGTCCCATTTGGTCTATCTAACCCATGTTCTTCATCATGAGCTCACATGTATTGATGATATCTCCATATCCTATGATCTATGAAACATAATCATCGATCAATACATGTGCTGATCTATTCATCGTTGTCCTATACGATGATACCCGATCAGAGATACTTACAGAATTATATCAATAAGTAGAGAGTTTCATAAGCAAGTCACATACTTGCTGATCAATATAATGATATACATTCATTGGACCAATAATTATATTATTATTCATAAGCATAGTCATGTTACAATCATCTATATGACTGCCTCAAGGGCATAACACCAACACTTACCTATGCTATTCCCCTCTTCCCTAACCCCCTTTGAGGTAATCAAGTGTATGGTTCAGATTAGTAATAGCAACAGAGCCAGTGGAAGTAGAAATCAACTCGGTGGAAACACTATGGATGGGTCGGTTTTTCAACCATTAATATTGATAGATAAGCAGAGTTTCAAAAAGTTTCGCCGCTAAAATTTAGTTGATGATGAAACAAATGAGAATATGACCAATCAAGCTAATGAAATGTTTCATCTTGAAAAGCCGAGATTGGCCCATTATTAAGAGGAACACTACCCCACAGTTTGTTTTAGAGCTAAAACATTGTTCTATGAAGAACTCATCAACCAAACAATTGAGAAGGTCATCGTGCATTGGTTGTAAAAAGAGAGAGAGAGCATTGAGTGCTACAACTATGCCGAAAAGGCCATTATTAGAACAAACAATTCCTATAGCCATGAGTATACCGGAAGTTACCTTAGTCCGATACATAACACAAGAATTAAGCAGCGAAATTGCGAGAGAAATGTGCAGAGAGGACCAATTAAAGAAAAGACGTCTAGGTAAAAATACTATTTCGATCATAGAATGCTAAAGAAAGAAAGTTCACCCTAGCTTATGCTATAATTGTCACAAACCTGAGCACTTTACCAATAAGTGCCCTTGAAGGAAAGCAAGCACATCAGTTTAAGTCAATCCCAGCTCCGTCCCTAACGAAGCCCTAGCGTCAATATTAAAACAAGAAAGTTAGGAGCCATGAGTTCACTTAGTAAAGTAACATAACCCTATTTGCAAATTAAAGAGATTAATTCTAGGTAAAGATTTCTTTGTCAAGAGGAATAAAGTAGAAAGGGTTGATGCATTGGTATACAGGAATATTGGAATAATGATTAGATGTGTCATCAAGAATATTCTGGTTCACCTGAAAACAATACATGTGCGAGGGTGGTCGGCTTAGTAGTACCCAACCAGAGCTTGTTAACTAGAGGATTTGCCATTGTCAGAAAGTGCTTAGTTATACCAGATTTATTCCGGGATGTTGAGAATTCAGTATTTATTCAGAAAATAGAGTCCCAAGCAAATCATATTATGTTGGATATCCAAACTTTTGAGGATTAGACCTAAGGCTATTTAGGTGAAGGGTATGTCGATTTAAAACCCTAAATATGAAAAACAAGGAGTTTTCAAGTGATGATAGTTCGTATTAGCCAGCTGATGGATAATAGTGTGGGATATGCCAGTTGGAAGATGCGCCAGCTGTCAGAAAATACGTTGATATATTTTCTAAGAATTCACCTAGTATGCCGCCATATCGAAAGATCAAAGTTCATAAGCAAATTAGTGCTTGGTTAGCATCAATAGTAAAAATGTCATGTCAAATGCCTACTAAGGAATTAATGGGAAATAGAAAGGCATATCGAAGAGTTACTAGGAAACGTCTTAAAAATATATATATATATATATAATAAAAATAAAATAAAATAAATGGAAGACCGGAAGAGTGCACGGAATCGTGCTCTAAATAAAGAAAAGATCGAAAACAAGTACCCAGTATCAGGATCGATAAAAGTGTTGAGACGATTGAGAAGAAAGTTGGAAATTTCCCTAAGATAAAACCTTGCCTCGGATATCGTCAATTAGGGAGTCATGTGAAGAATGTTTCTAGGATTGCGTTCTTACGCTATATGGACAATATAAGTTTTGGCTATATCTCCTGGATTGACTAATGTTCCGTATACTTCATGTATATGAGGAGTAAGGTGTTTATGGATTATTGGGATAAATTCATAACGACCATATAGATAACGTCCTAGCATACTCTAAGATAGAGAAAAACATGTGGAACCTAGAAATAAGTTTTGCGAGAGTAGTGGTCACACACTAAAGTTCAATAAGTGTGAATTTCTAGAAGAAAAGGTGGAACCTCGTTAGCCACACAAGGACTGCTAAAGGAGTCGATGTTGAAACAAGCAAGATGGAAGTTGTGTTACATTGGAATCAACCAAAGTTCGTTACTTAGATTGAATGTGCTAGGAAGGGCAAGATATTATCACTGGTCCGTAGGAAGGTTTTCGACAATAGCTAGACCTCTTATGCGATGGTGGAAGAGTTTTCAGAAGCTAAAGAAGCGGTTAATATCAACACCTATGTTAGTATTACTAGCTGTGCGGAATAGTTTCAACATATAAGGTGATGTTTCTAGACATGATTTGAGATATGAATCGGCATAAATGGCAAGGTTGTTGCCTATACAATGAGGCAATTGAGATAGCATGAGGAGAATTACCCTACGCATAACTTAGAGTCACTATCGTAGCACGATTTGGAAATATGGTGTCACTATCTCAACAAAATAGATGAGAATCATAAGAGTATAAATTATATATTTACTCAGTCAGACCTTAATATGGAGCAAAGAAAATGGCTGGGAATGATCAAGAATTTAGTGTCAGAATCCATAGGCATTCTAGTAAGGCCAAGGTGGTACCTAACGTTTGAATTATGAGGTAATATGTTGAAAATAAGCAGTTAACAAGATTATGTAAAAGATTTGAGAGGCTAAAATTATAGGTCATCCAATAAAATTCATAAGTTGTTTGACAATAAAACCAACAGTAGAAGATCGAATTATAAGAAGTTCGAAGGAAGAGGAAATACAAAATCAAGTCAAGGAAAGAAGAAGGCTTAGCCAAGAAGCAGGACTACGAGTGATTAGGATACCCTGAGGATTTAAGATCGAACCAGTATGCTGGATAGGAAGATCCTAAGCAGATGATACTTGAGGAAACCTAAGATTCTAAGTATTTGATCCATTCAAGAAAATGCCTGGATGTAATAAGGTCTAAGGAAAAATATTGGTAGTCTAAAATAAAGAGTGAAGTTATTGGATATGATGCCTAGGTAATATGAGTCAGAGAATATAGGCAATGTATCAAGGACCTAAAGGATCGTTGCAATCAATATAGAATTCCTGAGTGGAAATGGGAGGCAAATCATTAAATGGATCCCTAGTGAGAATTGGCCATAAAGGATATGAACTCGAGGGAATCGTTATTGATTGTTGGACCAAAGCTGATCATTTTATACCACTGAAGACTATGTATTCAAAAGGTCATTTGGCAGATCTGTATATGTCGGGGCTAAACGATTGCATAGGTGCTTAAGAAGATTGTGTAGAGGTATCAAATTTATCTCGAGGTTTTAGAACAAGTTACATAAAACGATGAGAACTCGTTGCAATTCAGCACCGCATATCATCCTTAGATGAATGATCTGGCAGAAAGGGATAATCAGACTTTAGAGGATATGTTATTTTCTATGCAATATCTTATAGCACATCTTGGGATAAAAGTTTGCCGTATACGGAGTTCAGTTATAATAATAGTTACCAGGCTAGTTTGCAAATGTCACCATATGAAGCCTTGTATGGTTGAGCCTATCGTACCCCGTTGAATTGGAATGAGACAGGAGAGCGTTCAGTGTTTGGACTTGAAATTCTTAGAGAGGCCGAGGAGCAAGTTACCATGATCAGGGAGAGATTGGAGACAAAGATACCAAGGCGGAAGAGTTATGACAACAATCGTTGTGACTTGAGTTTTTAACCTAATGATTTCGTGTATCTCAAAGTTACTCCCTTGAAAGGTGTGAAAAGGTTTAACGTTAAAGGAAAACTCGCGCCTAGGTATGTTGGACCATTTAAGATCCTGAGCCGTCGAGGAGAGGTTGCTTATCAGTTAGAGTTGCCAGAATCATTGGCCCGGTGTGCACGATGTGTTCCATGTGTCACAGCTTAAGAAGTGCCTTCGAATGCCAGTTGAGCAGACGCCGTTGGAGGCTATTGAATTGCAGGAAGATTTGACCTACAAGGAACACCCGATCAAGATTTTGGATGTAATGGAGCGTTGTCGGCGCATTTCAGCTGACAAGCCCAAATCTATAGACCGGGTTTGGTTCGGTAGGGGGGTGTCTTTGGTAGCCGGTGAACCCTAGCAGAGGGAAACCCCAGCACCTCTCCCACTAACGAATTCTAGTGTCTATCACTTAGAGGGATGCAACGATTTTACCCAGGTTCAGGCCCCCATGGAGAAGGGTAACAGCCTTACGTCCTGCCTGATCTTGGATTGAATATGGTGGGCTTGGTTACAGAGCTTGCTGATGACCAACTCTTCTGTTGAGCCTCCCTTTTCTCTATTTTTTCACTCCACCCCTCTCGTATGCTCTCAAGTGCCCTTATATGCATGGGCTTACACGAGTCAGATGGAGGAGGGATGTCATCATGCTTATCTTACATGCATTTATTACGCCTCGATGCGCTGTCCCGTTCCTTTGGCGCTAATTAATGCCAGCGCATGCCTTCGATCGGTTCTTCCGGAATGTGACCTCTCTGTGACAGGTAGGTGAGAGGCGTCAGAGGAATGGGCTTGCAGCAGAATTCCTTGGGACCGACATGCACGGTGCAAAGAGCTGTCTCCGACACAGACGGCGGCGGCGAAACTTCGGAATGAAGCCACCGCATTCCACCCTTTTGCATGGCAATATAGCAAACGAGGTGTGCTTGCCCGCATGCCACGTGGGCTGGGCGCCGGGCGAGCAGGGCGTGGCCGCCCACCTACTCGCCCGAGCACCACGTGGACCGGCACCCGGTGGACGGGGCGTGCTCGCCCATTGCCCACCAAAGCCGCCACGATCGGGCGCCGGGCGCAGCGGCGTGGCCGCCACTGCCGCTTCGAAGCGCCACGTGAACGGCACTCGGTGGGCGAGGCGTGCAATCGCTTCGCCAAAGCCGCCACGTGGATCGGGCGCTGAAGCAGCAGCGGCGTGGCCGCCACTGCCGCCCGAAGCGCCACGTGACCGGCACGGTGGGCGGGCGTGTTTCGCTTGCCGCCGCCAAAGCCGCCACGTGGATCTGGCGGGCGAAAGCGTGGCCGCCGCCACTGCCGCTTCGAAGCGCCACATGGATCGACGTCTGTAGAGACGGTGTAAACACCCACCCGCCTGCTAGACTGCCACGTGGGCCATGCATGCTTTTGTGCGGCGAAGAGGGTACCCTGGCGTATAGTACGTCGACAGTAGCCCTCGGGCCCACCCAAGAACGCAAATCAGAGCTTTTTGAGATCTTACATTAAATGCCGGTGCATTCTTGGATGGGGCCACCACTCATCAGGATGCAACCGCCTTGATTCCTGCGCTTCAATGCATCCGCCGATTTTTCTTGGGACCCGAAACGACACGATCTTACCTCTTCGTGAACCGTCAGTGCGAGTGGGAGAGTACAAATAGGTTTATCCGCACCAAACAGTTCACGCTTTTAGCACTTCTCGCGAACTTTATCTTCTCACTTTGAGCTTTTCTTGCCTTTCGCCACTTTCGCTTCCATGGCTTCTTCGGACTCGCCTTCCATTCCTGCTTCCTCAGTGGACTCCTACACGGTGGGGAGACTCCACACCGTCGTGCCGGAGGGCCCTCTCTATTTTCGGGCCGGGACCCCTACGCCACAGTGCCCCGCCGACGAGATCATCATCTTCGTGTGGGGCATAATGGCGGGCCTGGTACCGCCTTTCTCCGAGTTTTTCCTCACCGTCCTCCACTTCTACGAAATCCATCACCTTCACCTCACCCCCAACTCCATCATCTTCCTCGCCATCTTCGCACACCTCTGTGAAATGTTCATGGGGGTGATGCCAAATCTTCCACTCTTCCGCCATTTCTTCCTCTGCCGTGCCTCCTCCGACGGTGAGCTGCTGGGGAGTTGCCATTTCCGCCTCTGGGATGGAATGGCTGCTCGCTACATTCCCTTCCAGCCCAGATCAAATTGGAAGGCTTGGCGCACTGAGTGGCTGTACGTCAACGACGACAGCGGGCTCGAGGCGCTGGAAGTGCCCGCCGGACCGGCGGCGGTCCCTGAGAACTGGAACTCGCTCATCGAAGAGACAGCGGAGCTCCAGGCGATGGCGGCCCGCATCAACAACTTGCGGGACGCCGGCTTAACCGGGGCGTTGATCGTCAGGGATTTCGTATCCCGAAGATTGAGCCCCCTCCGCCACCATATGCGCCCGACGTGGCAGTATAAGGGCGACAATGACATCACCCGCACCTTCCCTGGCCGTAAGTCTTCACTGCTACTCCTTGGCTTTTTGCTTTTCATGTTTTTTTTGTGTTGCTCCCTACCAACCAGCATTCTGTATTGTTCTTTTTTTTAACCTTGACGGTAGCGGAAACTTGGATGGGCAGCGCCTCAACAGTGGCTCTCCGGGCTCATGCCGCCGATCCCTTGATCCGACTTCCCTTCATCGGCCCGCCACTCGCCGATGTGGAGCCATGGAGCTCGAGATCGTCGAGTTCTTTGCCGCCGATGGACTCCACCGGCCTTGCCGTAATGCCGCCGCGCACCCCCCTGACGATCAGGGACGCACTTCCTCCCGCCGATCGGGCCGTGGGCAAGGGCCACTCACCCCGGACACCTCAAGTCCGGGTGCGAAGAAGGTCCGACATGCGGGCGAAACCTCCGCCGCCACCAGCCTAAGGGGGCGGCGGCCTCACTGGGCGTCGCGCGCCGCCCCTAATTGCAAAGACTGATCAGACCGCGCCGCCGCTGTGGCACCAAAGATCTCCACCTCGGCGCCGCAAGACCATCGCCACCGGTGCCACGCAAAGAAGCGCCGCCCTAACGACGACGGCGCCCGCCCACACGGCGCCTATTCCGCCATCCACGGCGCCAACCGCTGCGGCGCCGGCTCTTTCTCCAATTCATCCTGTGGCGCCGATCCCATTCTCCACGGCGCCACCGCCCTCTACGATGGGGACCCCTGCCGCCATTCGACAAGGCGGGCTGGAGGTCCCCATGGCCAGCTTCAGCTTGAGGGCGACACCAAGGGCGGCCCCTCGAGATGCTTCAAGGGAGACGACGCCGCCTGCACCTGCAGGGACGGCGAAGACTCCCATTCAAGCGCCGCCAGCTGCCGCCACCGCAGGAACAGGGCAGCCGGCCCTGACACCGACGCCCCCCGCCGACTCGCCCCCCGCACCACCGCCACGCCTGCTGTGCGCCACGCTGAGCTTTTCACAGAGCTTGGCAATCTAGACAGCACACTTGGCGCGCTCCTCGCCACGGCCGCTGGGCACGGAGCCCAGACGGCGAGGCAACTGACGGGGGCCATCGACGAGCTGGCACGGGAGCAGGAGAGGTCGGACACGGCGGTGGCGCAGGAAAGGACCACCGCGATCATACAGTCGCTATGCAAAGAATGGGCGGAGAGGGCCGAGGCGCGCAGAGGGCCTCGGAGTACGAGGACGAGCGTCAAGCGCAACCTCACCACCATGCTCAAGGAGTTTTCCCGCGATCAAAGATGCTCGGAACCTTTGGCCGTGGTACTGGAGATGCCCCTCCAGGACACCGCCCTGCAGTACGCCCACGCGACCACCCAGGCCGCAGAGGCGCTCCGGGGACTGCCCGTCGCCCTAGCCGCACGCTCCACCAGGGAGGGGCAAGAGGTCGCGGCGGTGACTGCAAGCTTCGTGCTGGCATGCTGGGCTAGCCGTGACGCCTCCCTGGACCCGATGGCGGCCATAGAGACCGGCATCGTGGGGGACGCCGCCAGGCGGAGGCCCGCGTACAAGCGGCCGCCGAACACTTGGCCGGGCAATTGCACGTGCAGGAGCCGGTCATGGACGTCTCCACTCCGGTGGCGGAGGAAGAAGATGTCGGCGACATCGACGTGGGCGACGAGTGAAGGGCCAGGCCACCGCCTTATTTCTTTTGTTTTTGTTTCTTTTGCTGATCAGCCTGCTTTGCCTGTATGAACACTTTAACAAATTTCAGTCGTAACAAATGTTTTCTGGTTTTACCTTGATGCTTGCTTGATGTGATTGTTTGATATTGCATGCTGGAATCGCTAGGCGGCCAGTTTGAAACATGGCCAAAACACATGCTAGGCTCTTAAGTCCAGGGCAACATCCTAGAATTCGGTATAGGAATCTGGTTTATAACCCAAGCGTTAGGCGACCAGCCCCTCAGAGATGGGCGACGATCTGGGCCTTGGCGACCGGCCCCCAAGCGTGGGCGATCAAATTTCAAGCTGGCGACGGTCGGAGTCTTCAGCGACCAGCCCCAAGCGGCGGGCGACCCAAAGCGTTACTGGGCAACGATCGGGCACCTTGTGCAATAACAAATTCCTTCTCTCTCCGACATGAGGTAGAACCATAAGATTTTGCCCCGCGCATATATGCAGCCATCGCAAGGGCGGATGAATATCATGCAGGGTACATAAAACATAGATCCTGACAACATAAGTCTATGCATGGGATAATATTGGTTCACTTGTTTTGGCTTCCATGCCCCCGCCGCTTTTCGAAACATGGCCCAAGACAATGTGCGGTAAGGCAGCGAACTCCCAGGAAGGATAGTAGGCCTGCAGCACTTGTGGGGACGACCAGCGGTGCTTCTGAGGGCCAACCCGAGGCGTGCAGACCACATTTAAGCACTGTGCCAGATCCGCTTTCTGGTTGCTCGTCCTTACCCAGCACATATATTAGGCAAAATTACGAACCAACAAGGGACAGCCAAAACACGGGGACCAATAGCACCCATGCCGTAAACTGTCCCGTAGGACACAAAAAGAGGAGCAATGACGAAATCGAAAATCCTCAAGATAGTAACATTATTAACAACCAATGACCGCCGATTAGCTGGGGGACAAGTCCATCCCAGGGCTGATCAAAGCGAATCATCGGGTACTTACAGTTTTTAATGGATAAAACTTTCGCAATAACTCCACATTGTAGGAATTCGCCAATTCTAGGCCATCCTCAGTGGCTAACCGGACCGCCCCGGGTCGAGATACTGAGACCACCTTAAAGGGGCCCTCCCACCGGGAGCAAAGCTTATGTAACCCCGGCATGTGCACGAACCTGCGCAAGAAGACCAGGTCACCCATCGCGGTGTTCTCTCGAAACCGGGTGGTATGGTATCGCCTGAGGCTTTGCTGGTATCGGGTAGCACGAAGGGCGGCCCGATCACGAACTTCTTCCAAGAGGTTGATGTCTTCCTGTCGAACATCTTCGTGGCCTTCTTCGCTGAAAATTGAGACGCGTGGAGAGCCGAACGACAGTTCGGAGGGGAGAACAGCTTCTGCCCCATATACCAAGAAAAAAGGCGTCTCACCAAGAGTCTTACTGGGTGTGGTACGGCGACCACAAAGACTGACTAGGAGCTCTTCGGTCTAGCGCCCCGCTTCGCTATGAGTCGATCAAACATACGGTCTTGAGGCCCTTCAAAGACTAATGCATTGGCACGCTCGGCTTGACCATTGCTCTTGGGATGGGCAACCGCTAAAGCATACTTTGGTGCCCATTTCATCACGAAATTCGAAATGCCGCTACCGTAAACCGAGTCCCATTGTCGGTGATAATACGGTTGGCGACTCCAAAGGGTGAATATCCCATGCATAAATTTAATGCAATGAAGCCGTAATGGCACGTCGCTTCGCTACCTTGACCCACTTAGTGAACTTGTCGATGGCGCATTTAAAAGGTGGGTGAAGCCCCGGGCTGCGTGAACGGACTCAGATATCCGGCCCTAGACCGCGAACGGCCAAGAGAGCGGAATGGTTTGCAGAGCTTAGGCTGGTCGGTGGACTTGCCTGGTAAAGAACTGACAGGCCTCGCACGTCCTCACCAGCTCGCAAGCATCCTGGAGGGCAGTAGGCCAATAAAATCCCTGGCGAAACGCTTTGCCTACCAGCGTTCGGCCGGACATATGGCTCCCGCACACGCCTCCATGGATATCAGAGAGCAGGGCGCTCCCCTCTTCCCGAGTGATGCACTTCAGTAGAATCCCATTTTTGCTCCGGCGGTATAGGTCCCCATCCACCAGAGTATAGCACTTAGCCTTACATGCTATCTTCTCAGCTGACGCATCATCGTCGGGGATCACTTGGTCCCGCAGGAAGGCTAGGATCGGATCCATCCACTGAGCTTCCCTGCCAAGTGTGGCGAACACTCGGTGTTCGCCCGGGTACTTTGCTAGGCCAAGCATTTCCCCAGGTGCTGCCTCGGCAGTACCGCCGCCTTCCCTCCCGGACTTGGGGGCTGAGGTGAACGCGCTGCCTTCCCTCCCTGAACTAGAGGTTGTAGCAGCAGCGCCGCCTTCCCCACCTGAGCCGGAGGCCTCGACAGCCATGCTGTCATCCCCACCTGAACCGGGGGCTGCGACAACGACACCATCATTCCCATCTGGATTATGGGCTGCGATGGACGGTCGCGATAGTCTTTCTTCGAAGACTCCGACCGGAACAGAAGCCCTTGAGGACGCAAGCTGCGAGAGCCCATCCGCAAGGTGATTATCGCGTCGGGGGATATGAATATATCCCAGTCCTTCAAAACGTCACTCCATTTTCCTGACCTCGGCCAGGTACGCCGCCATAGTGGGATCAGGGCATTGAAATTCCTTCCTTGCTTGATTAATGACTAGCAGAGAATTGCCCTTGACTTGGAGATGCCGGATACCTAGTGCCGAAGCAATGCGCAACCCTGCCAGCAGACCTTCGTATTCGGCAATATTATTAGTAGCTTTGAAATCGAGAACGACAATATATTGAAGAATGTCACCAGTCGGGGAAACTAGGGCAACACCAGCCCCCGCGCCTTCCAACCTGAACGAGCCATCGAAAAATAAGGTCCATGGAGGCGATGCAGGGGTTTCTTCCGCTTCAGGAGTAGCTGGGGTCCACTCAGCAATGAACTCCGCCAACTTTTGACTCTTGATGGCGGTGCGGGGAACAAACTTAAGATTGAATTCCCCCAGTTCCACCGCCCACTTGGCAATACGACCTTCTTCTTCACGATTGAACAGGATTTCTCGCAGGGGGTAAGCTGTGACCACGGTGACTTCCCGCCCTTGGAAATAATGCCGCAGCTTCCTAGACGCCACCAGGACTGCATACAACATTTTTTGAGCTTGAGGATACCGCGTTTCTGCTTCATGCAACACCTTGCTGATATAGTAGATCAAGCCGGACACCTTCCTTTCCGCCACAAGAACAAATGACCACCTCAGAGTAGCAAAGAATATACAAAAGCGGTTCACCTCAAGCAGGAGAAACTAACACCGGAGGAGAGGTGAGATACCGCTTCAAGTCTTCAAAAGCCTTCTGTGCTTCATCAGTCCACTCAAAATGGTTAGTTTTCTTCAGTAGCTTGAATAAGGGTAGACTTCTTTCTCCCAGTCGGGCAATAAATCGCCCGAGGGAGGCCAGACGACCGGCCAAGCACTGAACTTGCTTGAGCAGTGCGGGCGGCTTCATGTGTTCAATCGCTGCTATCTTATCTGGGTTGGCTTCAATCCCCCGGTTGGACACCAGGAACCCCAACAATTTACCGGAGGGGACACCAAACACGCACTTTTCTGGATTCAGCTTCAAACAGTTCTTCCGGAGGTTGATGAAGGTTTCCTCCAAGTCTCGAATCAAGTCTTTGCCTTTTTTAACCTTCACGACCAGGTCATCAACATAAACTTAAAGATTACGTCCTATCTGGGGACGAAAAGTAATGTGCATAGCACGCTGATAAGTGGAACCAGCATTCTTTAAACCAAAGGGCATCCTAATATAACAATAGACACCCATAGGAGTTATAAAAGCAGTTTTTTCTTCATCCTTCACCGCCATGCTAATCTGATGGTACCCGGAGTACGCATCCAGAAAGCATAATAATTCACAACTTGCCGTAGAGTCAACAATAAGATCAACTCGCGGTAAGGGATAGGGATCCTTCGGGCAGGCCTTATTGAGGTCGGTGAAGTCGACGCACATTCGCCACTTCCCGTTGGATTTTTTAACGAGCACAGGATTGGAAAGCCACTCTGGGTGAGTGACCTCCCTGATGATCCCTGCGCCCAAAAGCTTCTCTACCTCCTGCCGAATGGCGTCTTGCCGCTCCGGAGCTTGTCGCCGGATCTTTTCTTCAACCGCGCGACGGGGAGCGTATAGCCGGTGCTCGATCACCTCTGGGACCCCAATATATCGGACGGTTGCCAGGCAAACACGTCAGAATTACACTGGAGGAAGGTGACGAGCGCGTCTTCCTATTTGGCGCTGAGGTTGGCGCCAATGTTGACAGTCTTCCGAGGTTCGCCCTCACTCAAGGCGACCACCTTAACCTCACTGGCAGAGCCAGGTGAGGCACAGGTCCGGGCTTGAGGGGCTCCTGCACAGGCGGCATCGGTACGCCCGGCACAGGTGGTACCGATCATATCAAGCGTGAACTTATGGCAGCGCAAAGCATCAGACTGATCCACCCGGATGGTAATGGGGCCAGCAGGTCCTGGCATCTTCACCACCATGTACACATAGTGAGTCACCGCCATGAATTTGGCCAAAGCCGGCCGGCCAAGCAAGGCATTGTAGGGGAGATCAAACTCAGTGACTTCAAAGTCCACCAGTTCAGTGCGATAATTGTCCCTTTCTCCAAAAGTGACGGGGAGACGCACCTGGCCCACAGGAATTGCACTAACCCCCGGGGCTATTCCAAAAAAAGGCAGCGTTGGATGCAGATCCTGCGGCGGGATCTGGAGAGCCAGAAATACCGAAGAGGACAGGAGGCTGAGAGAACTTCCTCCGTCCACTAGCACACAACCCAGCCGGATGTTCCGGACTGTGGGTGACACCACAATCGGGAGATGCCCCAAGCCGGTGGCACAATCAGGGTGGTCGGCCTGACTGAAAGTGATCATCTCCTCCGACCATTTCAGCATCTGACGCGACCCCGAGCCTGATCTCGTGGCGCACACTTCCCTCTTCAACCGCTTACAAGCGGCATTCGAGCGAAGAGCAGACGAACCGCCATAAATGTACGCTATGGTATGATCCGCCTGCTGGAAAGCCAGCGGGGCGGGGTCTTCATCTCGATCATCTTCGCGAGAGCGACGTTCCTCATCACGAGGGCGACGCTCCTTGATCCGCCTCTCTACCATTCGATCCATGACCTAGCAATTATCCAGGTCATGGGTGTCAGTTCGATGAATTGGGCACCAGGGCCCCCTTTCCTTCCATCCGCGGCGATCGTTTCTACGACCGCGGCGGTCATCACGTCGGTCACGGCGATCATTCCGCCGGTCGCGGCGGTTGTCATGCCGATCACGGTGGTCACGCTTTGGTGACCCAGAATCATCGCGGTCGCGCTCGGCGGCCAAGAGCCGCCTGGTCTCTCCTGCCTCACGCTTCCGCACCTTCTTGCTTGGCGGGCCGGAACCCTTCGAGGTCCCGGCTTCATCCTTACCCCGTCCACCCTGGGGACCAGGCCCTGGCCCACTCGCCTCCGCGGCCCGCGCACACTTATGTGCGAGGGAAAATAGCTCAGAGGTGGTGCCGATGATGCGGGTGGCCATCTTCTCCTTCATCTTGCGGTCGCGGACGCCTCTCCGAAAGGCGATGATGACCGATTGCTCCGAAATATGGGGAATCGTGTTGCGGCAATGGCAAAACCGACGGATAAAATCACGCAACGACTCCCCTTTTTGCTGCTCCAAAGCATGCAGATCATCCTCCACACCCGGCTGCGCAAAGGAGCCCTGGAAATTAGCGACGAAAAGGCCGCATAGCTCCTCCCACGAGTGCACCGACCCTCGCGGAAGGTTTAACAACCAAGAAAGGGCAGAGCCCGTTAAGGCCATTGGAAAATAATTGGCCATGACCTTTCCAGATCCACCGGCCGCTCGCACCACCGTTGTATATATTTGCAGGAACTCCTCAGGGTTGGTGGTGCCATCGTAACTTTCTATAGATGCCGGGCGGAACCTTTCAGGCCACTCCACACGGCGTAACCGTCGGGAGAACGCCTGATATCCAACGCCATAAACAAAGCCCGGCCGCCCACCGGGAGCTCGGCTCGGGGAGCGAGGAATGGGGCTCTCCGCTGAATCGGAGGAAGAGCCTTCATCTTCGGAGGCCACCCGCTTGCCGCGCCCCTGCTCCTGAACTGAGCGGCGTGGCAAGCGGCCGCGAAGATCACCGCTTCACCGGCGGGATTCATCAAGATGACTCCTTAGGTCCTCACGGTTCCTTTCGGCGGGACCGGGCGCGGCGCCTCGCCCCTGGTCCACTGGCAGGCGCGCCACTGTGGCGGCTAGAGCCTCATGAGCCCTTAGCCCGCGCCCTAGGTGGCGGAGTACCACTGAAGACTTGGCGCACGGGGCCCTACCGAGTTGGGCCGCACCAACAAGGCCGGCAAGATCCCGCAACCACGGAGTGGCCGGGGAGTCTCCTGCAAGTTCCACCAGAGGGTGGTCCAGGAGGAGACGTGCATCGATGCAGTCTCGGCCGGCGGGTGGCGCTTCCATGGCCAAGCCTGCGTCTCACCGATGCCCGCCGCCACCATGGAGATCGCCCGGCGCCTGGGGCGGAGTGAGACGGTATTGCGATTGATGAGACTACCGGGACACGCCCTGAATATGACCTGACCTTTCTCCTTCCTGATGCTGCGAACCCGCCATCTTCAGGTGCACGGAGCTGAACACCAAAACTCGCCGGAAATATGATCGGAGAAACCGACTACAGACCCCTACCTGGCGCGCCCCTGTCGGCGTATTTCAGCTGACAGGCCCAAATCTATAGACCGGGTTTGGTTCGATAGGGGGGTGTCTTTGGTAGCCGGCGAACCCTAGCAGAGGGAAACCCCAGCACCTCTCCCACTAACGAATTCTAATGTCTATCACTTAGAGGGATACAACGATTTTACCCAGGTTCAGGCCCCCATGGAGAAGGGTAACAGCCTTACGTCCTGCCTGATCTTGGATTGAATATGGTGGGCTTGGTTACAGAGCTTGCTGATTACCAGCTCTTCTGTTGAGCCTCCCTTTTCTCTCTTTTTTCGGTCCCCCCCTCTCGTATGCTCTCAAGTGCCCTTATATGCACGGGCTTACACGAGTCAGATGGAGGAGGGATGTCATCATGCTTATCTTACATGCATTTATTACGCCTCTATGTCTTCCCTTCCTTTGGCGCTAATTAATGCGCCAAGATGCCTTCGATCGGTTCTTAGGAATGTGACCTCTCTGTGATGTAGGTGAGAGGCATCGAGGAACGGGCTTGCGTGAGAATTCCTTGGGACCGACATGCTCGGTACATAAAGAAGCTGCTCTCCGATCGGACGGCGGGCGAAGAAACCGGGATGAAACCACCTCATTCCACCCTTTTGCATGGCAATATAGCAAGCGAGGTGTGCTTGCCCGCATGCCACGTGGCCGGGCGCCGGCGGCAGGCGTGGCGTGGCCCACCTACCGCCGAAAGCACCACGTGGACCGGCACCGGTGGACGGGCGTGTTTCGCCAATCGCCGCCAAAGCCGCCACGTGATCGGGCGCAAAGCAGCGGCGTGGCCGCCCATCTGCCGCCGAAGCGCCCGTGACCGGCACCGGTGGACGGGCGTGCTCGCCAATCGCCGCCAAAGCCGCCACGTGATCGGGCGCCGGGCGGCAGTGGCGTGGCCGCCACCGCTGTTCGAAGCGCCACGTGGACCGGCACCTGGATGGGCGGCGTGCCGCCAATCGCCGCCAGCCGCCACATGGACTAGGTGCCGGGGCGGCGGCGTGGCCGCCACTGCCGCTTCGAAGCGCCACGTGGACTGACGTCCTGTGGACGGGGTGTAAACACCCACCCGCCTGCTAGACTGCCACGTGGGCCATGCATGCTTTTGTGCGGCGAAGAGGGTACCCTGGCGTATAGTACGCCGACAAGCGTAGAACCAGAAGCAAGTCCACTCGCTTTTGCAGGGTTCAATAGAGTAATCATTCAGAAACTGAAGCAACTTGGGAGCGTGAAGATGACCTGAAGGCAGAATTCCCAAACCTATTCTCTAGTCAGCCATGAATCTCGAGGTCGAGATTCTGTTAAGGGGGGAGGTTTGTAACATCCCAAAATTTCAGCTTGTCAACTAAATAATATTATTTTATTGCTAAATATGATTTTGGTGATTTTTTCTGGATTTATTTGGATTTTTTGAGATTTATTTGATTTATTTTGAATTAAATAATATTGCTTTCTATCAAAGATTAATTATAAATATATAAATCCAAAATAAAGTTTTTGTGAAAATATTTTATTTAAGTCAAGAAAGTCTCAAAGTATTTTTGAGAAATTTCTAGGAATTTTTGGAGTATTTTAATACTTTGAATAAATCGAAACATTTAATTGGATTATTTAAAATAGGAAATTAGGAAAATACTTGTGAACGAAGAACGGTCCGCCTAGTCACTTTGTAAGCAGGCTGGTCGAATTAAACAAGATTTTGCCAACCGTTGGATCTTGATCCAACGGCCTTCATCACACCGTGCCGAAATAGGAAACCCTAAGCCTTTCGACCGACTGATCTTGATCGAACGGCCATCGTGCGTCGTCTCCAAGCGGGACTCGGATGCCGCCGCCGTCTCCGACTCAAACTTCGCCGCCGCCATCTTTCCTTGTTTAGCGCGCCCCGCCGGGTATAAAAAGAGGTCCCGAGCCCCCTCCGAAACTCGCCTCACCTCGCCGCGTAGTTCCCCTGCCGCCTTGTCGCCGGAGAGCCACCGTAGAAGCCGCAGACGCTCGTCGGAGTCCGAAGAGGTTGCCGAGAGAGTTCCACCACATTTCGTCATCGTCGAGTACCTCTTCCGCCGAGAGGATTGCGGATTCGAGTTCGTCGACTTGCGCCGCGTTGGAGTAGCTGCCTCTTCTTCGCCGGGAAGCACCGGAGCGCCGTCGCCAAGATCATCGTCTTCAACTCCGGTGGTTGTTAGTCGCCGCACTGCCATTGCCGCTCGGGAGAAATACTGACCGACGGATCTTCATCGCACGCATGAGATTGATCCACGTCGCCGGCTGAGGTGGGTAGTTAATTCGTTGACACGTGGCGCCACGTGGGTCGCATTGCTGGCATGGCGCTGAGGTGGCGTCGCGTGGCGCTGAGTCGACCGCAGCATGTGCACACACGCTAACAACGCGGGCCCAGCTGTCAGAGACACGAACTCCACCAAGACACGTGTCAGCCAATGAAAAATTTAGATTTTCTCTTACAAAAATAATTCGTCAAAATCCGGGTTTATTATTTTAGGGTATTTTTAGGATTTTCAAACTTCAAAACGCGATAACTTTTGCATACAAACTCTGATTGAGGTGATTCAAATTCCTAAAAATTTGTAAAATTGAGAACTTTCTAATGGCGGCTTTTATTTGAATTTTTGAATTTTTTTGCTCTTTGGTTTTGGTTTTTATTTGCTTTTCTCTCTCGATTCGCGTAGACGTTGAATTGTGCGAGGCTTCGGAAGGGGATTTTGCAGCTCAAGAATTATTTTCAGACCAAGACTAGGAGCTTAACCAAGACAAGTTGTGCTTTGATCGTGTTGCACCCATAAATTAGATTGCATGCTATTTTGGTTTACCTTATTACTTGTTATTTCATGAGTATAAATGATTTTGACCTAGATTGGGATTTAGATATTATACCCTTTTGAATTACACCCTGCCTTGTTAAATTGTAGGCCATGATCCACTTGTTACCCTAGGTTGGTTAATTATAGTTGGTTAATAGAAAATCAACATGGATGGTTAGACCGGATTAGAATGCTTAGCCATGCCACATCATCACATGCTCATGGAATATTATTTATTAATCTTGACTAATGGAATATGGAACTATGATGATAATTTGTGGGCCATGTGTGGTCGCACAAAGAGATTAAGTTGTTGTGACAACGGAGTCACGCAACGATGTTGATTTGTGAAGAGCACGTGGTGTTAGGTAATCAACTGGGGTGGGAAAAATGATTTAGACTGGGGCAAGTGGCAAGATTGTTTTTGGTGGGCCAAGAGTGGCAACTGGGCGGTCGTATTTGGTTTTTATTGGTTTTGGATATTTGAGATTATCTCTGGTTAGTCTTGCCTCGGTCAGTTAAGGACTTAACCTTGCAAGCCTTTGACCTGAGTCAATCATGCAGCCACATGTCTGTTATGGGGCAGCTTAGCTGACTAATTTGCAAATGTTTAACTTAAGTGCTATCATGGTGGTGTGAGTCCGGGTGTACGGGGGAAACTCACATGGCGCAAGAGGGGGGCCCTATTGTGGTGGTATAGCCCTTCAGTGTTGAAACCTTAGCGGGTAGCACTGGGTTAAGAGGATGCATTGTAAAGGCTTTGTTATAATCGTTTGCCGGTGTGGTGCATGGTTATATCGTGTGGGTAAAGTGCATAACCTCTGCAGAGTGTACAAACTATTCAGATAGTCGTGCTCACGGTATAGAGCAAAGCTCGGGAATTACAGTCAAGGGGTAGTTAATTTAAAATGAACAACTGGATGGGATGGCGGGATGCCATGTGGATAATGGAACTTAATTTAGGATGGAGAACTTGGGTTTATTTGAGAATCACTGAATCTATTTACTTGTTATTATTTGTTTTACTGTCTTTTCAATCTATGTACTGTATGTGTTCTCGTGATCTTCGCTTTCGCAAATGAACCCCTTAGCCATTCCTTTGGAATAAGCCTGCATATAGCTATGTTAGAATTGCATTTTGTGCACAACTTGTTGAGTGCGTGTTGGTGTACTCACCCTTGCTTACAAACCAACAACAGTGGAGGAGTCATCGCCTGTGCTTGAGGACGCGAGTCACTAGGCCAAGCCTTGTCAGTCGCCTGTGGTATACTGATGAGTCACTACATCTTCTACTGTTTTCCGCTGCATTCGTCTTATTTTATCTTAGTCTTGCCCGTGTGGCTGAATAATTGTAAGTGATCATAAGATCATACACTAGTTATATTGAATAAATGAAGTCGTATTATTATTATCGTTGTGTATGATGTGATGCTTACCGATGTTAAGCTGTGTGCACTAGCGATTGATCTTGGGACTAGTGTGGTAAACACAGTGGGTCCGAATTGGTGATTTGGGTCATCACAGGCTTGAACCGAGCTGGCCACCGCACGCGACGCAGGCCGTCGGAATACGCCACGCAGCCATAGGCCGGGACAGGTGCGCGCCGGGTGTGGTCATCTCCGGCAAGGTCCCCGCTGCTGCCGGATTTGGAGTCGAGGCTGCCTCGGTGGCCCGACCTTCGGTGGGAATGACCACGATGCCTGGCACGGGAGTCACCTGGTAGGTAACACAAGCGGTCCTGGACCCTTCGGCGCCTGGGCGGAACGTCTGGGGAGAGGCCCGCAGACACACTCATGGTCGACTCGAGTCTGGCGGCTTGGCCCGCCTGACCCAGCTTTGGTGCGGTGCCGCGAGACGGCTGGCCAGCGGCTGCGTCAAAGCCTCGTCCCGAGCCCGCTGCTGGTGAGAGGGCGCCTCATGCGCGGGAGGCGTCCGACGGGTGTGCGGGCGACGGCGCGACGAGTTGTCATCACTTTCCTAGGAGCAGGTCCCCGAGTGCTGACTTCGGTGCTGCGGAGGTATGACCTCGGTCGCAGCCCGATCGAGCTCTTCGGCTAGGGCTCAGCCAAAGAGCTCCGACCTCGCCCTATCGGGATAAGCCATGACCCGGGCGATAGTGCGGAGGCGCTCCCCCGAGAGAGGGAGCCTGGGCGGCCCAGAAGACGCACCGGCCTTCTCCTGGTCCTCCCGCCGGAGGGCGGTTATGGCTAGGTTGATGGCGATATGCACCATCCGGCGAGCGTCTTCAGGGGTCTGCGGATCACGGTCATCCGCATCTCCCTCCGCGCCATGATCGTCTGCCATCAAAACGTGCTGCTCGAGTGGCGGTGGCGAAGGCAAAAACAGGGACGCGGAGTCGGAGTCCGCGCCCGATTCCACGCTCGAGGAAAGTCCGCCGACGAAGTGCGCCATGCCCCTGGGATCTTGATGTCGTTCCTGCGAATGAGCGAAGCAATCGGGCCCCACGGTGGGCGCTAGCTGTCGACGATCGGGATCGCCAACCGCAAGAAATGAGATGGGGGGTTAGTGTGATACGGGACCCGAGCTGCGCTTCGCTCAAACGGAGGAATAGGGTAGACGTGACGATGGTCGGAGCAAGACGACAACGAGCGTGAGGCCGAGATTTATACTGGTTCGAACCCCTGTGGAGGTAATAGCTCTCTCGAGCCGCCTGCGGCAAGATTCTTAGCTATTTCGAGTGCGGGGTGTGTTCTGACTCAAGTTCAACAATGGCTATGTCTAAGCTCGATCTATGGCGTGTTGTGTGTTGTCTTCGTGTCCCTCGAGAGACTGCGCATCCTTGGTCTTATACCTCCTCTGCACGCAATGAATGGGAGAGATTCCCGGGAAGTGGCCTTCATGCACATTGAGGGCTTGCAGTAACTGCTCCGGACTTGATGCACGCACCTGCTTCATCCCCACGACCTGCGTTTTGGCAACCGCCGGTCAAATGCGCGATTCAAAATCCAAGGGTGGCCTACGGCTTTGAACGAGAGCCGACCCGAGCTCAAGGTCGTGCGGGGCCATGCTCGGGTCCAGCGCGCTCTAGGTCGAGCGTCTCGGCATACGCTCAGGTCGTGGTCGAGGCCTCCCGAGCTTGGGGGGTCCGTTGACCGTGCGCTGGTCAGTCAAGGGACGCCCAGCCCTCGTCAAAAAGGTTCAAAGTGCTTGTTGAAAAGGAAAGCGAACACAAATTGAGAACACTCAAAACAGATCGAGGAGGTGAGTTTATTTCTCATCAATTTGCAGATTTTTGTGCAGAAGAAGGAATTCAAAGGCATCTCACTGCACCCTACACACCATAGCAAAACGATGTAGTAGAACAGTGAAATCATTCAGTGGTAAATGTCACTAGAAGATTGCTGAAAACAATGGGAATGCCAGGGGTGATGTGGGGGCGAGGTAGTGAGGCATGCTATTTATCTTTTGAATCGTGTGTCGACTAAAGCAGTAAAAGGAGCTACTCCTTATGAAGTGTGGAAGGGTAGAAAACCCAATATGGAGCAGCTTTGGTTATTTGGGTCCATGACATTTGCTAAGGTGCCAGCAAGCCAAACTCATAAACTAGATGATTGAAGTGAACCAATGGTGCATTTGGGAATTGAAGAGGGAAGCAAAGCTTATCGGCTTCTTGATCCAGTAAGGAGAAGGATATGTGTTAGCCGTGATGTGATTTTTGACGAAAGTAAGAAATGCAATTGGGATGGGTTGTCTGGAGATAATCCTGTCTTGGCTGAATTCACTATTCAATATTTGACATTGGTCAAGAAGTAGATGCACATCTTCGCACATAAGCGCAACAAGATTTGAGCTCGAGACACTTGGTGAGGGAGATCAGTACTCAGTTGAACCTCCTTCTCAGTTGGCTTTGGGGTTGGGTGTCGGGACCCGAATATGCAAATCCGGACCCTCTGTGTATACTGCACTAGTCCAGGATCACGCTAGTGCACACAGGCTCAACATTAGTGAATATCATAATCATACACAACGTAAATAAAATAAAGACATAATATATTAAATATTGGCAGTTGTATGACCTTATGGTCAACTTACTTAGCAATGCCTCACAAGGCTGAACAACAAATTGAACTGCAGCGGAATGAAGACGTAGATAACCCCTCAGTATACCACAGGCAACTGACAAGGCTTGCACCCTAAACATTCGTCTCTTCATGGTACTCCTTCTTTAGCACTGATGATTTTTGTAAGCAAGGGTGAGTACACCAACACGTACTCAACAAGTTGTGCACAGAATGCAATTCTATCATAGCTATATGCAGGCTTATTCCAAAGGAAGGCTTATGGTTCATAAGCAATAAAGCAGCATTTGAAACACATACATTAATAGATTTAAAAAGACAGTAAAACAAATAGTAACAAGTAATAGATTCAGTGATTCTCAAGTAAACCAAGTTTTCCATCCTAAATCCAAGTTCCATTATCCACATGGCATCCCGCCATCCCATCCAATTGTTTATTTTAATTAATTACCCTTAGTTGACCAAGGCAAGACCAACCAAAAGATCATCATAAAACCAAATACGACCGCCCAATTGCCACTCTTGGCCCACCAAATGCGACCGCCCAATTGCCACTCTTGGCCCACCAAAAACCAAATCACGATCACTAATTGCCACTCTTGGCCCACAAAAACCAAATGCGAACGCCTAATTGCCACTCTTGGCCCAAAAAACCAAATGCATCGCCCAATTACAGTCTTGGCCCACCGAAACAATCTTGCCACTTGCCTCGGTTTAAATCATTTTTCCCACCCCAGTTGATTACGGACACCACGTGCTCTTCACAAATCAACATCGCTTCGCGTGACTCATTGTCACAACAACTCAATCTCTTTGTGCGACCACACATGGCCCACAAATTATTATCATAGTTCCATATTCCATTAGTCAAATTTAATAATCAACATTCCATGTACATGTGATGACGTGGCATGGCTAAGCAATTCTAATTCCGTTCTAACCATCCATGTTGATTTCATTATTAACCAACTATAATTAACCAACCTAGGGTGACAAGTGGATCATGGCATACAATTTAACAAGGTAGGGTGTAATTCAAGAGGGTATAATATCTAAATCCCAAACTAGGTCAAAATCATTTGTACTCATGAAATAACAAGTGATAAGGTAAATCAAAATAGCATGCAATCTAATTTATGGGTGCAACATGATCAAAGCACAACTTGCCTTCGTTAAGCTCCTGCTCCTAATCTGGAAATAATTCTTGAGCTGTGAAATCCCCTTCCGAAGCCTCGCACAATTCAACGTCTACGCGAATCGAGAGAGAAAAGCAAATAAAAACCAAAACCAAGAGCAAACAAATTCAAAAATTCAAATAAAAGCCACCATTAGAAAGATCTCAATTTTACAAATTTTTAGGAATTTGAATCACCTCAATCCGAGTTTGTACTTGAAAGTTATAAGGTTTTTGAAGTTTTAAAATCTGAAAATACTCTAAATTCATAAAATCTGAATTAGTGGAATTGTTTTTATTAAGGAAATCGTTTTTCGGCGCCACCGACATGCGCGCTCACGTGTCTGACCAACTCGTGACACGCATCACCACATCAACACCACGTCAGCATTTCGCCCCACGTGGCGCCACATGTCAGCATACCATCACGCCACGTCCACCGGCGGCGCACACGGCCCTAGGGTCGCCGGCGACGAGCTATCAGCACCTCCCCTAACTCACCTCGATGTCGCCGACTTGGTGACGCGGTTGGCTTCCTCTCATGGTCGCCGGAGCAGCGGCGGCGCGGCGTTCTTCTCCGGCGGCGACGGCCCCTTCGGTGATTCCCTTCTCTGGTGATGCTTCGGCGAAACGGCGACGCGCACGGGGTGCCTCGGGCTACGGTGAAGCAGATGGGCTTGGTTTCAAGGCTCGGCGGCGACCAGAAGGCGGCGAATCGTCGACGTTCCTCCTTCGGCAGCGCTTCGACAAAAACTGCAATTGCGGCGTGACGGCGGCGACTCTCGGGCTAAGGCTTAGGACCTTGGTTGCGGGGTAAAGTGCGCACCCGGTGCTCCCCTTAAATAGTGCACGGTGGCCAGATAAGGTAGGTTTTGGCGGAGAGTCCGTGGCGGCGCCGGCGAAACCTCGAGCAGAGTCCCTCTCGGATACGCCCCGAGAACGAAGACGCAGAGCCGCCCGATCAAGATCCTTCGGCCCGGATGGTCTTAGGGTTTCCTAATACGTGTGCAGTGATGATGGCCGTTGGATTTCAATCCAACGGTCGGCAATCAAACCTTTTTAAACGCGCCGGCCGCACAGTAATTTGGGCCGAGGCCCGTTACTGTTCACGGGATTTCTAGATTTTCCCATTTAAAATATTTCCAGAAATTATTTTGATTTATTTAAAGCATTAACAATACTCTAAAAATTCCCAGAAAAATCTCAAAAATACTTTGAGCTATACTGGACTTAAATAAAATATTTTCACAAAAACTTTATTTTGGATTTATATATTTATAATTAGTCTTTAACAGAAAGTAATATTATTTAATTCAAAATAGTTCCAATAAATCCCAGAAAATCCAAATAAATCCAGAAAAATCATAAAATTCATAATTAGCAATAAAATAATATTTAATAATTGAAAATACAAAAATTGGGATGTTACATTGGGAGAAGCAACAACAGCTCCAACCAAATCAACACCATTATCACTGACACCTACATTGAATTCAGTTAGTACGCCTTCTACCTCCTCCTTTGAGTCAGTTCCATTGAAGTTCAAATCGCTAGCAGAGATTTATCTAGAAATAGAAGGCATGCAATTGTTTGATACTGGAGACGTGCAGGTGCTGGAAGAGCTGAACATTGTGACAGTTAATGAGCCAGCAAGTTATTCTGAAGCAGCAAGCAACAAAGATTGGAAGAAGGCAATGTAGAATGAGTTTAACTCAATTGAAAGAAACATGACATGCACTTTAACAGGCCTTCCTAGGGGTACAAAGCCAATCAGTTTGAAATGGGTGTACAAGCTAAAAAAAACGCAACTGGAGAAATCGTAAAGCACAAGGCGAGATTGGTTGCAAAAGGATATGTGCAACAAAAGGGAATTGATTTCGAAGAAGTGTTTGCTCCGGTTGCTAGAATGAAGACCGTGAGATTATTATTAGCATTGTCAGCTCAGAAGGGTTGGCAAGTGCATCATCTCGATGTCAAATCAACTTTTCTCAATGGGGAGCTTCAAGAAAATGTATATGTATCTCAACCAAAGGGTTTTGTCATTGTCAAGAAAGAAGACAAAGTGTACAAATTGTCCAAAGCACTGTATGGGTTGTAGCAAATGCCTAAATCCTGGAACACACGCTTGGACACAACCTCGAAGAACCTCGGTTTTCTTAAATGCCCTCAAGATCAAACAGTTTACAGACGTAGCTTTGATAAAGGCTTACTCATTGTTGGAGTTTATGTTAATGATCTAATTGTGACTAGAGAAAATCAATAGGAGATTCGGTTCTTCAAGGAGCAAATGGAGAATGAATTTGAAATGAGTGACTAGGGGATGCTTTCTTACTATATGGGAATAGAAGTAAAGCAAGCAACAGAAAGGACATTCTTGAGTCAAGCTGGATATGCTAAGAAGATATTGTAGCAAGTAGGGATGTGGGAATGCAATCCATCAAAATACTCGATGGAACCAAAGTTACATCTGACCAAAGATGAAGAAGGAGCATCAGTAAATGCAACAGCTTATCGGAGTTTGATTGGATGTTTGCGATACTTGCTGCATGCCAGACAAGACCTAAGCTACTCGGTTGGGATGGTTAGCAGGTATATGGAAACACCCGAACAAAGCCACTTAAATGCAGTCAAGCAGATCCTTCAGTATGTTAAAGGAACTGTTGGCTTCGGCATTGCTTACAGGTACAATGGAGTTAGTAAGTTGATAGGCTATAGTGATAGTAATCTTGCGAGTGATCTTGATGATAGGAGAAGTACTACCAGTATGGTATTTTATTTCTTAGGAGGTGCAATCACTTGGTGCTAACAAAAATAGAAAACTATGGCATTATCTTCATGCGAGGTGGAGTTTATGGCTGCGGCATCTACTGCATCTAGGCAGTATGGTTAAGAAGTCTGGTAAGTAGTTTAACCAGTGTTGAACCAGAAAAAGTGGTGCTAAAGGTTGATAATAGATCGGCAATAGCACTTCTAAAGAATCCGGTGTTTCATGGGAGGAGTTAACATATAGGTACCAAATACCATTTCATCCGGGAATGTGTTGAAAATGGGCTGGTTTCTGTCGAATATGTGAGCATCGAGGAACAATGCGTAGATATTCTAACCAAAGCTCTTGCGAGAGTCAAGTATGCTAAGATGCGAGGTTTGTTGGGTGTCAGAAACATTGCTGAAGAAGATCAGGATTAAGGGGGAGAATGTTGGATGTAATCCTAATCAGAAGAGTTTTGTTTGGATCTATTTCAGGTTGCAGATAAGTTTGGTAGTTAAATTAGTTGTCGATCATAGAACACTGATTATCTTTAAGAGTCTAGTTCGGTTCAGATTAGATTGAATTGCTTTGCAATTTGTAATCTAACCTTATCTATAAAAGCTATAAAAAGGTGAATATACCCGAAAAGTTGCTAGATTGAGGACAAAGACCAAAATCCTCTTGTTGATTGTTTTGCTCTCTCCTGAAGTCTTGTGTTCTTCATCTGCGTATTGGGAGTTTTCTTCTGAAGTTCAGAGCATTGGTAAAAGCTCTGTTGACGTTTTGTTTCCCTGAAATCCAGAGAACCGGCAAAGTGTTATTGTTGTTGTTTTGCTAAAAGTTCAGAGAACTAGTTGAGTTATGCGGTTATTGTTTTTTTTTGCAAATCGGATCAAAGTAGTGCAGAGGAAGGGAGTTTCAAGTTCAATACCATCACAGAGCTGGACGATTGATGCTGCTGCCATCTGCGTGGCTCACTCCATAAATTGGGTCATCTGGTCGAAAGCAACTGAAAGCAAAGAAAGAAAGCGTGTTGTTCATCTGTATATTCTGATAGCAGCAGTGTATGTTTTGGATGGACAATATCTTAAAGAGAAAATGTAATACACAGACAAAAATAGAAGGCTAGCTTGGTACGATTATATGGATTTAATCCTATAATAGCAGTTCACACGCGCCGAGCATGACAGTAAATTAATATATCTGTATACAAAGTACTTATCATATGTTTTGTGTGGCAGGGGAAGAGGGTTTTTACTAACAGGAGATGACAAAATAAGCATAAGGGGTTGCTATATAATTATAGGTATTTTTTAGATAGGTATAACACCGCTGTCCATAGTTTGCGCAACAAAATACAGATGGTTGGCAGGGAAAATCACGATAACATCAAAAGCATGGGAGGTGATAGAAGGATTGGTCCCGATCTTTCGATGAAAGAGGTGGATTCGATTTGGGGGGAGGAGACGTTGGCGACCCGACTACACCGTTCCCAGACAATGCATCTTAGCAATCGTTACACCAACTCCCGAAGTGTTATTGATCTTGCTGGAAGCACGATCAACCTGACCATGAAGGTCTTTGTTCCTGCAAGCAACTGAAGAACAAGCAAGAACAAGATGAACAAATAACTGAATTTGCAATGGAATTGAATTGTTCAATCTAAAAACTAGAGAAAGGCGGGGTTCCGAAGACAGTAATTCGGGTGGTTTAGTCAACACACGCGATTACAAGAGGAAGTAGCAATGCTAACTTTCAATCTAACAAAACCCAAGTTCTAGATGAGGGTTTAGGTGGTTATTTATACTATGGGAGTAGGAGAGGGTCGGCCATAGCATAGGAGATCTAATACAACTCAAATTCAAAGCACAAAGTCTACTTTGACTAGAGTTTGACTCGGACTTAAAAAGCAACGTGTAGTTTTTGGCAATTTTCAGACGTATCCGAAGGAGTTTTGAGATGAGACCAGATCCGTTGGAAAGTAGACTCTGAGATCTTTCAAATGTACTCATGGTCCTCTAGAAACCTTCGGAATCAAAAGTTATGGCATTTTAAAGTCAGCACTGTTGGTGAGGCCGAACTAGACTCAAACTTGAACTTCTCTTTCCAATCCGACTTGAACTTATTCTTTAGCCTAATTTTGGTTCACGAGGGTCCTTATCCATGGTTCCTAAGTACAATAAAATCACCATAAGTATTAAATAGCATCCCATTCATATTATCATTAATGGGAGGCTTAGGAACGCATTCACCTGATGATTAAGCTGTCGTGCGCGAGCTCGAGTAATCGGTCCTTGTATAACAGCAGCGGGTTCAAATTGATGTGTAGATGTGGCTGTATCCATGGGAGTGATGTCCTCATCATCCTCCCCTTCTTGCATTTGAGTCGTCCTCGACTCAAACTCTTCCTCTTCTCCCAAGTATGGCTTTAAATCTACAATGTTAAATGTGGGACTAACCCGAAAATCTGCAGGCAACTCAAGCTTATATGTATTATCGTTAGTCCTCTCCAATACTTTAAAAGGACCATCAGCTCTAGGCATCAACTTAGACTTTCGTAACTCAGGAAAACGATCCTTTCTCAAGTGCAACCAAACAAGGTCACCAGGTTCAAAAATTACATGCTTCCTTCCTTTACTAGCAGCAAGCTTATATTTCTCATTCATAGACTCAATGTTTGTTTTAGTTGTCTCATGCATTTTTAACATCAGTTCAGCACGTTCTGTAGCATCAAGATTCAATTTCTCCGAATGTGGAATAGGCAACAAGTCAATGGGAGCACGAGGAACAAAACCATACACAATCTCAAAAGGGCACAACTTAGTAGTAGAATGTAGCGAACGATTATACGCAAATTCAATATGAGGCAAGCATTCTTCACACATCTTAATGTTTTGTTTCAAAATAGCCCTAAGCATGGTAGACAAAGTTCTATTGATAACTTCTGTTTGCCCATCAGTTTAGGAATGACAAGTATTAGAAAACAGCAACTTAGTCCCCAATTTAGCCCATAAAGTTCTCTAGAAGTGGCTAAGAAATTTAGAGTCACGGTCTGAAACTATTGTGTTGGGCACACCATGCAATCGAACAATCTCACGGAAAAACAAATTAGCAACATGGGAAGCATCATCACTTTTATGACAATGTATGAAGTGTGCCATTTTAGAAAATCTATCCACAACAACAAAGATGCTATCCCTCCCCTTCTTTGTTCTAGGCAATCCTAAAACAAAGTACATAGAAATATTCTCCCAAGGCACGCTAGGAACAGGATGGGGCATATACAAACCATGTGGATTAAGTCGTGACTTAGCTTTTTGACATGTCGTGCAGCGAGCGACGAAATGTTCTACGTCCCGTCTCATCTTTGGCCAAAAGAAATGGCTAGCAAGTATGTCCTCCGTCTTCTTCACACCAAAATGACCCATCAGCCCACCTCCATGCGCTTCCTGTAACAACAACAAACGAACAGAGCTAGCTGGAATGCATATGTAAGGACCCGAATTCACCAATTCGAATCCACTGTGTTTTACCGCACTAGTCCCAGGATCAACGCTAGTGCAAACAGTTTAACATTGGTAAGCATCACATCATACACAATGATAAGAATAATAAGACTTCATTTATTTAATATAACTAGTATATGATCTTATGATCACTTATAGTTATTCAGCCTCGCAGGGCAACAATAAGATGAAGTAAGACAAATGCAGCGGAAAATATAGCAAAAGACGTAGATGTCCCATCAGCACACCACACGCGACTGACAAGGATTGGCCTAGTGACTCGCGTCCACCTGAAACTCCTCCTCCAGTATCGATGATGATTCCTCCATTGTTGTTGGTTTGTTTAAGCAAGGGTGAGTACAACCACACGCACTCAACAAGTTGTGTACAGAATGCAATTCTATCATAGCTATATGCAGGCTTATTCCAAAGGAAGGCTAAGTGGTTCATTTGCAGTAACGCAGCATTTGAAAACACACATATCTCATAGATTGAAAAGACAGTAAAAACAAATAATAACAATAAGTAGATTCCATTATTCTCAATAAAACCCAAGTGTTCATCCTAAGTCAAGTTCCGTTGTCCACATGGCATCCTGCCATCCCAACCAGTTGTCCATTTTAATTAACTAACCCTTGATTGTAAATCCCGAGCATTGCTCAATACCGTGAGCACGGCTATCCGAATAGTTTGTACACTCTGCAGAGGTTATGCACTTTACCCACATGATACAACCATGCACCACACAGGCGAATGATTATAACAAAGCCTTTACAATGCATCCTCTTAACCCAGTGCTACCCGCTGAGGTTTCAACACTGAAGGGTTACACCACCACAATAGGGCCCCCCTCTTGTGCCATGTGAGTTTTCTCCGTACACCCGGACTCACACCACCAAGATAGCACTCAAGCTAAGCATTTGCAAATTAGTCAGCTAGGCTGCCCCATAACAAACATGTGGTTGCATAATTGACTCAGGTTAAAGGCTCGCAAGGTTAAGTCCTTAAGATTGATTAAAGCAAGACTTACACATACCCTCAGCTCCACTGAGCCCACCCTGGCACACTTGCCCCTTCCACTTGCTTCAATCGTAAAATGATTACCACCCGGTTGGTTACCAAGCACCACGTGCTTCTCACAAATCAACATCGTTGTGTGACCTCCCCGCCACGACAACTCAATCTCTTTGTGTGACCGCACATGACACACAAGTTTAACATCATGGTTCCATATTCCATTAGTCAACATTAATACTCAACATTTCATGTACATGTGATGACGTGTGGCATGGCTAAGCATTCTAATCCGATCTAACCATCCATGTTGATTTCATTATTAACCAACTATAGTGAACCAACCTAAGGTGACAAGTGGACTATGGCATACAAATAGCAAGGTAGGGTGTAATTCAAAGGGCACATTAACTAATCCCAAAGTTAAGTTGAAATCATTTATACACATAAAATATCATGCAATAAAGTAAATCAAAATAGCAATTTTGCAAACATGGGTGCAACATGATCAAAGCACAACTTGCCTTGCTTAAGCTCCTGGTCTTGGTCTAAAGATTGTCCTTGAGTAACAAATTCCTCTTTCGAAGCCTCGCACAATTTATGTAGCGCTTGCCCCACGCGATGAATGTGCCCAGGCTTTGTCCGAGATTATTTTTCCCCTTCTCGTCAGGGATCTCAACCTCAACTTTGCGGTATCTATCAACCACACTGTCACCTGTTACTCTGGCATATCCTTGAGGAATTGGGCGGTTATGCAACCTGCCCCTCGATGCATGGCCAAGCCACCCCTTCAGCCACCTTGATGGTAATGTTCGCTACGGGCAGGTGTAGACTACAGCGTGTCGGCTCTACGATTTTGTCCACAGGAAAACTACACGCTGAGTCCTCTTCAGGAGGATCTGTAGACGCTTGGCTGCTTTTACAAGGTCCGACGGGACTCTGGAGCTGGTGGACGACGTCATGTGACTGACGTTCGCTAGCATTTTTTGCATCTTTTCTTCAAATTCAATTTCCCTTTCATGCATCCGGTCTTCTATTTCTCGTACACGTTCATCCAATTGTTCTTGTCTGAATTTCTTTGGTTGCTTATAAATTTCGACATCCTCTGGAAACGCTGCTTTCCAGGACACCAAGCCGAACCCTTTGGTGCGACTAGGGTGCTTCTTATTACCCAAGGCGCGTGTCAGCTCGACGTTCTCCCTTCTTGGCTAGAAGGAGCCTTGAGTAGCTTGGGAGTGGGCATCTGCGATCTTCTTTGAGATTTCCTCGTCTTTCTTGCTTCTGAAGCTTAAGCTACCATCATTCGACAAAGTAGCTCCCCTCGCAAGCAACCAGTACTTTGATCTTGGAGCCTTCTCAGACGTCACAGTAATAACTCCACTACGAGTTAGCTCTTCTTCCCGTGCATCCCACTTGGGTACTTTCCTCATGGAGCCACCGGTGCCTAGCACATAGGGGTAAATGTTCTTGTCCGAATTTGCCTTGTTCTGTTGGCTGATAGCCTGGGCTTCATCAGATTTGTTATATTGCACGAATTCATCCTAAAATTGCTCTAACCTCGGGTATCTATTAAAATTCGGCATTTGATCCTTCTTGACATACTCCTTATTCAGCTTTGTCTTCCAATTCTTCCATGCAGATCCCATGACGGTTAGAGCAAGCTCCAACTGATCTTCAGGAAACTGGAACTTGGCTGTCAACTCTGTCTACAATAGTTCCTTGATGTCATCGGAAACATACGATGGGCAATCGCGCTGACGTGTCAATGATTTGTAGATGATGGGCACATTATCTCTAGTTAGGACCTTGCATGCTGTCTGATATGGCCCAATATGGCCCAAGTAATTATGCGGGTATAGCTGGTTCCCCGACTACATTAAGCTCTACGATCACCTTTCGTTCACCTGTGCGCATCATGCTGGGACCTCGCCCACGACGCTGCCTTCGTGCACCAGATGTCTGACCTTGCATTTTGACCGTTTCATTAGTCGTTTGGCCCTGTTAGAGAATTACCCCGTGTACGTGAAGAAATTCATCGGGAAGCACATCCTACTAAAGAATCCTACTAAAGAATTACCTCGTGTACATTTGTTGTCTCGGGTTGTTCCAGGTTAAGGAACCTTGTCGGGCTTTGATCCGGGCATTGCTTCACGGGCTCAGCACCATCCGGCACTTGTCCTTGGTTAGAGGCCTTGTGCAGCAAGTTTATCTGGAATTTTAAATTAACAAAGTTATTAGATGAATCTCTGCACAACTTGAATGACCATTTTATCGTGCGTTAGAGTTGCTAATATCAATGTTTTCAGTATATAAGGTGTAATCACTATTTTGTCATGCGTTAGAGTTGCTAATATTAATGTTTTGCATATGTAGAGCGTAATCGCTAGACTATACAAAGGTAGTCGTGAAACATGCATGTACGAAACGATAAATAAAGCAAGGCAGACATGAAATATAAATCATATACATCGAAGGCACCATTATACATCGAAGTCACCATTATATATCAAAGGCACCATTATACATCCATCGCACTATTAAACATACATACATACAAATTAATTACATACATATACCAGTAAACGTAAGAATACATACATACAGATGTACATACGTACATACAGTGCTAATAAAACAAAACTAAAGCTTTATGGATCTGTTTCTCCAATGCCTGCACATGTGAGAATGATCATATGAATTGCACACAACAAATCAATAACAACCTGAAAATGTTTCTACTAATTAAGGTACAACACAGTAAGAATCTCATTTTGTATTCCGAATATATAGATGTGTAAATGTGGAAGAAAGAATAGCGTGAACATTCTCTCCTTGGTATGCATATTGCATGACTCCTGCCTAGCATCATTATTTTCACGAGCTCTTTTATAGTACACTAAATTAAATATAAACTACTGATTCTTTTCGATTTAATGAATCAACTTAGCTACAATTTATTTACACTTCTTCTGATAATAAAGTAGTAGAAATACCCTAAACAAATAAACGGTTACATCTAATTTGGTGTCAGTATGTCGTAATCAATCCAGTACCTCACACCAACCTAGTTTGCAAGCAACAACCAACAAAGCATTGTCACATATATACACTTTGGCTGGCATAATAATAGGAACAAAGTAGCAATACACACACATATTGTAACATCCCAAAATTTGGGTTTTCAAAAATATTTTGTGAAGTTTAGCTCCCCAAAAATTCACGATAATTTTCTCGCTTAATTAAAGCTTAATCTGGAATTTTCTAAAGTCAAAGTAATTTAATTTGACTAATATAAACTTCAATTAAAATAAATTCAGTTTTATTTGGGTTCCTTGTGCTTCTAGGATTATTTTTGTATTTTCTTTTAGAATTGTTGGAATTTATTTGGAATTAATTTGAATTAAGCCCTTTATAGAAATTAACTAATTATTTGGAGAAGTTTATATAAAGTTTTGATGCAAATATTTTATTTGAGTTCAAAATGTCTCAAAATATTTTATAGAATTTTTATAGAATTTTTATGATATTTTTATTGCCCTAAATAATTAATTTGATTTGCTAGAATTATTTTATTGGACAAATGTTTGGAAAATCGGATTTTGCATTTGGGCTAAATCTCTCTTTTCTCTCTCTGTGTCTGCCCATCCATTGTTTCCTTCTGGACCGACGCCGCCATTGGGCTGTTCTTCAAGACCGCCCCCACGCCAGCCACCGGCCGCTTTTTTCCCCACTCAGCAGAAGCGGCCGGCCCACTATCGCTGAGAGCTTGCCACATTGCTTGGCCTCCCGCGCTGGGCCACCCGCCGCTAAGCGCCAGACGCGCCCAAGCCATGCCGGCCACCCGTTTCCATCCGTTGATCGCAGATCCGACGCCCAGAAATGCGCCACGTCGCCCGTCGGTTTTCCTATGCGCCAAGTCCGGTTTTAAGCCCGTTTCTCCTCCAAAAACAATTATTTCCTTGACCTAGCCACCACCCCTAACCCTAGTAGACCTCCCATGGCCTCTCCTACGTCCTCCCAACCTCACATGAATTTTTCCAAACCCTAAAACCACCGTCGAGAGCTCTGAAGCGCCGCCGCATATCGGCTGAACTTTGACACGCGTCCCCTATCAACTCGTCAACTCTTTTCAAGATCCGTCTTCTCCACGGCATGCTCTATTGTACCCTCTATCTTCCATCCAAATTTGGTGCAATTTCATCCACGGGATCAAAAGTTACGGCTGTCCAAAGATCAAATCTTGCCGGAGCCCGTTCTCCCTCGTTTTTGCGAGTTTGACCGTGAAATTTTTATGGTAGACTCCTCTTGATGTCCCCTACACGATTCTCACCCTAACTCATGGTTTTACCAGCAGGATTTGCACAGAAAAATCAATCTTCCCCGATCAGACTGCGTTGCGGACGGCTGAAAATTCGTCGCGCGTTCCCCGTTGATCCAGAAGGTAAAACTCAGATCCGTTCATGTCATATTGTGCCAAATGATCCCAGATAGCTCTCTGTAAAATTTGGTTAGGTTTCATGCAGTACTTTAATAGTTATGACCGTTTGATCTATTAGCTCCGAGAGCCGTTCATCGGCAGTTTGTGATCAATCCGGTGGGTCGCCGCCAAATCCGCCTATTTTGCTGAGTTCGTCTCGTCGCGTTCTACGCGATGGACATTTCCCCTTTGCTGTTGCATCCTCCGAAATTTTTTTTATTCGTTTGGCCGCCGCCTTTCGCCGTCGCCGCGCGTCGTCTTTTGCCGCCAACCATCTTGGATTGTCGAGACCATGTCACCCTGTCCGGTAGGTCCATACCCTACTGTTTTATCCATCCTTGGAGTTCATTTGATCTCCGGTTGCCGTCAAAGCCATAAACTAGTATCTACCCGTCGTCTTTCGGCCTAGTCCGTTGTACCGGTTCGCGTTTCGGTTTGCCATCCTTGGTAATCTCTAATCGCAGAGCCAACCCTACCATCCTACCCTATGCCAAGTGTATCCATCCTTGAATCGTTTCGCTCAAACCCGGACTTAACCTTTGGTCCAATTTGTCGTTGCGTCACGACATGTGTACCCGATCGCAAATCAAACATGAGCCATGTCATGACCTCGCTACCCTATCATTGTACCGAGGGTGGCCATCCTGTAATCTCAAAAGTGTTTTGTTAACGCTTCGTATTCATCGTTAATGTTCCACCGTTAACGTTCGCCGTTAACGTTCCCCCATTAACGTTCCACCGTTAACGCTTTGCTCTCATCGTATCGCTGTCATCGCATGGGTGCATGCAAGTGAAAGCCCTAACGTGATGTCCTTACCTTTTCTATCGCCTTATTGTGATCTAGCCATCACGTTGAGTTCAGCCTCGTATTCCTGTCATAACCGCCTCATCGTTGTCGAGTTCCATCCCCGATGTAAGACTAATCTCCGGATCGCACCATAGTGGATGTCGATCCCATCCGTCCTTGTCTTATCCTTGAAATCTAATCTGCCATTAACCTAGAATTCATTCGTGGTCTTGGTCGATAGACCATTAGCCATATGACATATTCTTGTGCCAGATCTAGTCTATCAGTCTATCTTCCTCTTGGTTGACTATGCCGTTCGGTCAACGAAAGTCAACCTTGAGCATCTGCTTAGTTCATGGCGAACTAACGTAACTTCGTGGACCCGGTCTATAGATCGAGAGTCCATATGACATCGGCTATCCAATCAAGATAATAACTTCGGAAGAAATATTCTTCGAGATATTATTCCTTCTTTCCCAGTTATTAATCTTTCTCTTCGGTGTATTTTCCGAAAGCCATTCTCTTTGTCTAATCATCGACCTAATCCATTGAAGTTCCTAATTTCATCTAAGCCGTTGTGCCCAATGCTATTCGTTCTTAATTTGGAGTTTACTTGATTTGCCTTTTGAGTTTTGTTGTATTTGTGTTTGTTTATCGTTAGACGCGTTGCCAGAAGTCGCTTGAAGGAGCTGAGAATCAAGCAAGCGGATATTGAAGATCGAGAATCAAGGATCGAAGATAAAGAGTAAAGAATAATAAAAATTGCAAGGGCCAGGCAAGTTGTGCTTTGACCATATTGATCCTATGTTTTAAAATTATTTCGTTTGAAATTATTGCATGCTAGTTTGAAATAAACTGATTTCAATTAATCTGGGATTAGATAATCAACCTACTTGTTATTGCCACCTTGTCTCTATTATTTGTATGCCATGAATCATTTGTCACCCTAGATTGTGGGCTAATAGTTGGACATTAATAATTTGCCAACATGGGTTAATTAGACCGTATGTAGTGTGCTTAGCCCTGCCACGTAGATTTGTCATGATTTTGGAAAATTAAAGTTAATATTGACTTAATGAGATATGGAACGTGTTTTTGAGAATGTGACATGTGTTATTGAGTTGATGATGGCACGTGGTGCATGGTAAAGGAATGGGGTGGGAAAAATGATTTAGACTGGGGCAAGTGGTAAGATTGTTTCCGGTGGGCCAAGAGTGGCAATTGGGCGGTCGCATTTGGTATTATGACGTGTTGATGTGATGAACTTTTGGTTAGTCTTGCCTCGGTCAACTAAGGACTTAACCTTGCAAGCCTTTGAACTGAGTCTTTCATACAACCACAAGTTCCGGAATGGGACGGACCTAGCTGAGTAAACTGTGAAATCTATTCTTTGGTACTGTCGTGGTGGTGTGGGGCCCAGAGGAGCGGGTGAGAACTCACATGGCGCAAGAGGGGGGCCCTGGGTGTGGTAACCAGTCCCTCTAGTGTTGAAACCTTAGCGGGCAGTACAAGGTTTAGACGGATCTTTGGAAAGGCTTTGTTATGATCGCTCATTCGCATACTCTTGTATGGCGTTTCACTACCGACGTGGTGACTTGATTATATCTTGTGGGTAAAGTGTATAACCTCTGCAGAGTGTAAAAACTATTCAATAGCCGTGCTCACGGTATTGAGCATTGCTCGGGATTACTGATCAAGGGTTAGATTTTGATAAAAATGAGGTTGGGAATGTGGATAACGTGATATGGAACTTGGTTAAGGATGAGAAATGCTTCACTTGAGAATGATTGTAAATTTATTATTGGTATTACTTGTTTTTGCTTTTTATCTATTTATTATTAATTGTGAATCTTTGCTTTATTGCAAAAGAACCATTCACCATTCCTTTGGAATAAGCCATGCATGTAGTAATAGAAGCGCATTCATGCATGACTTGTCGAGTACGGTTGTGTACTCACCCTTGCTTTAACAAAACATCACCAGCTTGAGGAGAAGTCTTTGTCTTGAAGAAGGAGAAGTTCTGCAAGAAGGCGATTATCTAGGAGTCGAACCTCGCGGATGCCCGTGGTATATTGAAGGGTTCACCGACGTTCTTCGTTCATTCTGTTTACTTATTTGGAGTTGAAGCCGTCAAGGCCTCACATGTGTAAGGTTGACCTTAAGGTCGTTCAATAGTTTATAATCTATAATTGTGTTACTTTTATTATTCCGCTGTGTATGATTGTGATATTCATCTATGTTGAGACTGTGTGCACTAGCGTGATCCTGGACTAGTGCAGAATACACAGAGGGTCCGGATTTGCACATTCGGGTCCCGACACATATGCACCAGATTCCAGCTACACAACTATCTCTATTAGGTTTTTCACCATCCATCCAAAATGACATGCTAAGCAGGTACGAATACAATCACCAAACTATGACAAGCTATACACATAAATATGTTAAAAAATTAGGGCACCCTCAATCGCATTCAATCAATACATTCAGAATCATTCTCAGAATTCTATAAAAATAATTAAACAAAAAAATAGCATGAAAATTTTACATTAATACCCTCAATATCTTAGAATCATACAGTAAAAATTTAAGAATATTTAGATGTCATTTTCTATCTCTATAAAATAAAAAACCGAAAGGTCAATAATTAGGCCATCAGATTATCAGGATTTTATAAAATCCTTTGAGTCAGATTTTAAGCTGAAAATTTTATGGTAGATCAAATAGCTCATCATTATCTGCTCCAAAAAGTTTCAAAAATATATAAATTGATTTGCATGACAAATTAAACCCGAAATAGAAAAGCTGCCAAGTCTCTTCAATCAATTAGCTAGTTCGTTTATTAATGTGAAACAAAAATATAAATTGATTGGCAATGTCCAATATTGTTTTTTCCACTATGGCAGAAAGACTGACCATGAACAACTCCAGGACTAAAACTCGACTGAACAGCATGAAAACCGAGTCCTGGACACTGCCCAAAAACAAGTGACTCTCTAACTTGTCTAGTATCACTGTGTGCCTTAGAAGCACTCAGAGTCTGGGGATGACTCTGAATACCCCTAAGAGCAGCAACACACTCACGCCTCGTGATCTTGGCGTGCCTAAAACAAAAATCTACTAGGTGACCATCCTTCTTACAGAAGGTGCATGAATACTTCGCGTTGCTAGAGGCAAAAGTGACAGGAGAAGCACTCTTCTGCTCAAAAGTCCCATGGACAACCCCAGTAGACCTAAACACAGTGGTATTCACCCTGGGAGCTACCACTATCTCTCCACTCTTGGATCCACGCACAATGGTAGGAGGATGAGTCCTAGCATGCTCCAAGTAGTCAAATCCTAGACTCTGATTAAATCTGCTAATTTTTGATTGGTCTAGAATGAGATTCAGCTTTTTCTTGCCTCCTACAAACTTCTTGAGAGTGCTCATGGATACTCACACTCCCGGAAAAGAGAGGCACAAGAAGAACAGGGGTGAGAGGAAGAAGAAACGCACCATGCTTCTCTAATCCTATGGACTTGGATTTTATCCAAGTCACCCTCAATCACAGAACAATGCAAGCAACTTTTAAGTGACTTATCTAGTAAGTCCTTATCAAGTTTAGCACACTTGTCATTTAAAGCTTCATTGTCAAGTTTTAGTTGCTTACAGCCCTCACATGAGCTGACAGGGTCCTTAGAAGTATGCATTTCAAGTTCATCATTTCTAGAAAAAAGCTTCCTAAGATGAACGCTCATGGCATGTATTTTAGTAAATAACTTAGGGCAATTTTCAAATGAAGGAGTAGCATGAACATGAAGAAAACTAGCATCTAGAGAGAAAATATCAATAGTACAAGTGCTAGCATTCTTCGACCTAAAACTTTCAAGTTCAGTTTGCACACTATCATGAAAAGTCCTTAGGTTCTCAAGCTCCACAAGCAAAGCATCACACAAAGAACAGTCATCAGTGACTCGGGAGGGAGAAGATCTAAGAGAAGCTAACTCCCGAGTCAAGGTATCTACTTCCTTCTCAAGCTCCATACACCTAGCTCTAGTTCTAGCATGAAATTTTCCTAATTTGCAAAAAGCTTCATTGAGCTGGTCATAGGAAGGTACCTCGTCCGAATCACTGTAGAGCTCGGAGTCGCTGATGTCATTGGTGTCCGCCATGAAGCACATGCTGGAGAAGTCGTCGCCGCCTTTCTTCTCTTGCGGATCATCCTCGCCTTCGTCGCTCCATGTCTCCGTGTCGGAGAGGTTGATGTTGTCGAGGGCGGCGAGGACGCGGTGGAATAGCTTCTTGTTCTTCGAGAAGTTGCGGTACTTCTTCTCGTGTGCTAGCTCACGAACTGGTGGCTTCTTGTTGCGGTTCTTGTCGATGTATTCGTTCTTGCTGGAACCGCTGGAGTCGTTCTTGCCCTTCTCCAGTTTGGGACAATTCGCTCGAATGTGGTTGGGGCCGCCACATTCGAAGCAGGTGATCCCACCACCTCTCTTCCTCTCTCTCACCCTCTTGTAGGCATGAGAAAACTTGCGAGCTAAAAGAGCATGCTCAGTTTCTGGAAACTTGTCCAGTTGGTCATCGCTTAGCTCGCAAAGTGCAGAGAGGGAAAAATCAACAGAAGAATCAAGAGAAGATCCAATGGGATCGGTGACCAAGGCCATCGACTGTGATTTCATCTTGCGAGAGACGACGTCGATCTCATGAGTCTTGAGTCGGGAATAGAGCTCGTCAAGAGTCAAGGTCGACAAGTCGGTCGTGTCCTTGATGGTGGTCACTTTCATTTCCCAAACACGAAGATCGAGTGCGGTCAAGAAGTGACAAGCATTATCCGAGTCAGAGTATGTGCAACCAACTACCCGGAGATCGCTCAAAATTTTAGTAAATCGACCGAAACACTCGTCAAGACTCTCACCGGCGTGTTGTTCAAACTTGTTGTGCTCACGCTTGTATTGATCCTGCCTCACGATCTTGATTTGGGTAGTGCCCTCATGGTATGCATCGAGGGTCACCCAAATCTCGTGAGCGGATCGCAGGTGAGAGATCCTGTCATACTCACTACGGCTGAGTCCCTGTATGAGAATGTTTCTCGCCTTAGCATTTGCCTCAACGTCAGCCATATTGCCGGCCGTGATGTTCTCATCGATAGGAACTTCATATGGGAGCTTCACCTTCTGCCATATCAAGAAGCCCTGGGCAGTGATGTATGACTCCATCTGGGACTTCCAAAAAGGAAAATCGACACCGCAAAAGATGGGAGGCTTGGTGGAATACTTGTCTGTCGTCATGGCTCTCGAGACCGGACAAGATGTATGGAAGAGCAAAACCAGCTCTGATACCAATTGAAGGATCGAGATGGCGAACAAAGGGTGGTGAATGGTCGCAAACAAATTTTCCCCCAAAATACTCCAACTAAAACCTCGACAAGATCGCTCAAAGCAAATCATGAAAAACTCGAAAAACTACACAACTATGTGTACCCCTAGCTTGCATGGATAAGTACCATAAAATATGTCGGGATTTTTGAGTCAAAATTATGGTTGTCTAGTGTCCAAAAATGAGATGGAATCAATTCAACTCTTGCTTTTGAGAGGAGATTAATTCAAATTAAAAAAGCCACTTTCAGAAAAGCAAAAGCAGAATTTCCAGAAGTTGTCCTTAATTTGAACAGGTGGTTGGTGGGTTTCTACAGGTCAAGAAATTTTGAGAAGAGTCGTGAAGAAGTCCACCAAATTTCACCTCAGAAATCCTTACAGAAAAACATGAAAAATCTAAGAACACAGTCAGTCAAGAACTTCGAGTAGAAAGTTTGGGGCTCGGTTTTCACCTCATGCCCCCAAACGGTGCAACAAGTGGACTCTAAAATTTTTCTACAGGTGGATATGGGAGTTCCGCACCATCTAGCATCATCTCCTTTCCTTGTCTTCTTGGCTTGCCCGGACTCCGTCTTCGATTATCTTCCGGCAACCTCCGATGCTCCTCGCCTAGTCCCGATCATCCTCCACCTCACCAAGACCTAGCACCGTCGCCCTGCAACTATCAAAGACAAGGAAAAAACCTTTCACATAGAAATGCCCACAAAGATATTGAATGATTATCCCAATATCATTAATCAAACATAATTGCGCTCAATGGTCCGGTGCTACTGCCCCCAGGTCGGTAACACTAGGAAAAGCAATCAACACTCAAATTGCTTCAAATTCAATTCACTTCAAATCAAACTCAATTTCAAATCAAACCAAGCTCAAAACTCATCAGTTACTCATCACACACAAGGATAGACCTCCACATGGTCTTTCAATCTCCCCTTGATGAGTATATTGACAAACACATGAAAAGGCATATGTTTTGAGTTTGAATAAGAGAAGAAGAAAGCAATTTGAATGCAAAGCCAAACTTGATCAAAGAAATAGAAATTAAGAACATGACCAAGTTGACAACTAGAAATACTTATGATGTATGAAAGATAGCAAAGATTTACAAAGATCATAAGAATTAAGATAAATCAAGGTGCAAAATGATACCTATTCTACAATTTCTCCCCCTTTTAGCAATATAGGCATCAAGATGGTATTTTCTTTCCCCCCTTTTTTTGTTGTTTTTATGCAAGTAATGCAGCCTAAGTGAGCTTTGAAGATTATCCATGTGACCAACAAGATAAGTTATGACACCAATCTAAGTTATGGCAAAAATAGACTAAGCTAAGGCATGTCCATATGCAAATAAACATTTTGCTAACAAGATTTAATTAAAACCGTGTCATTTTCAGCAAGAATGAACATAAGCAACACTTGTCATTAGTTTCAAAACTAGAAGCAAAGCCATTCAAAGGATCAAATGGAAAGCCTAGAGTTCAACCTATTCAACACTTTAGGGAATCTAGAAGTTCATACAAGGTCCTTTGAGTTTTTTTTTCATTGTATGCAAATTTTCTTTTTGAAACACATAGCGGGGTGCAAATCTTTGACATTATTTGCATTCTTTACCCACATATGTTTTTTTCTTCATTTTTAAAGCAATTGACTCAAGCCATATTCGATCATCTCAAGAGAGACTCTTAAGAGAATGATCTTGGTCATACAAAGAGAGCCGCCTTGTGAATGTGAGGTGTTGAGTCTGATGCGCACAAAAAGAGTCAATTTTGCTTCACTTTCATTTTAGCAATTTCATTGTTAAGCTAGTGAAGGACTCAAGTATGGATCAAACAAGATTCACCCAAGTTGCTATAGGGACTCTAGAGAATTCTATAATTTCACAAATCATGGCAAAAACACCTAGAGAAGAAACTTAACAAGTAAACGCAACATGTTTTATCAAGTTTTTCTTTTAAAGCTCATTTGTCAATTTTGCAAGCTTAGCAAGATAAACAAACTTGGACATATCTAAGCAAGTAATTTTCTTCATAATATATCATGGTGTATAAAATGAAACATGGATCATTTGCATAATAGACAAATGTAACATCCTGAAAATTTTAAATAGTAAAATAAAAATATAAAAATTTGGAAAATGAAATTGAATAAAATTTTCAGTTAAAATTTAGAGAATGACTTAAAATCTATCCTTCATCTCAATACCTTGAAGTTCAACCTTATTCAAAGGTTGAGCTGCAAAATAAAATTTACAAATCAATCAAAATATGAAAATGAATTTAAAATAAAATTCAATTTGAAATTTAATTTAATCCTGAATTTCCTTGAATTTTGGTTCTTAAGAAATCCATTTAATATAAATTGGAATAATGGATAAAGAGAGGAGCAAAATGAATACAATAATAAAATAAATAAAAATTTTATACAAAACTAGGAAAACCACAGTGACTTATTTATAAATTTTAAAATGTCATATCAAGCATTTATGGGAGAATTAAATGCCATTTAATGAACTTTGACTAGCAATAGTAACAATGTCAGAATTAAATAAAAATATTCTTTGATCATTTCAATTTGAAAATTTTATATTATCTTGTAGAGACATAAATGAACATACAGTAAAAATATCATAAATTAATAAATTATTTTGGAATATATAAAAATTCAAAAATAGAGAATACTAAAAAGCAGTACATGGAATGTCAGAATTTTTATAAATTATGTGAATAATATTTTTCCCCAAAATTTCTACAGTGTATAGATAACCACTCATTCATTCTACAGAAAAATTATCATAAATTATTGATGCAACGCAAAACTGATACATTGAACCTATCATAGCTCTGCTCGCTGATTTGCTTGAGGTCCCCTCGCCATTCACCGCCAAATGGGACCCAGGTCTCTTGCGACCCCACCAGTCAGCCTCTCATGCGCATCATCGTCTACCTTTAGCCGAAGAAGCCCCGAAGCAAATTCCTTCTCTCACCCCTGTGGCTCGCGTCATCTCTCTGCCATGCGCACCGTCCAGCCAACCCTAGCTCGCCACCATTCCTCCACGCGGCGGCCTCCTCCGTGTCTCCCGCAGAGCCATCATGTTTTCCCATGTGCAGCCACTGCTCATCGCCAAGTTTCATCTGGGACCGAACTCATCTGGGCGAGCCTCCATTCGAGCTGAGCTCAATCCGGCCAAGTTCGTCTAGCATCCGCAGCTATAAAGGCAGCAGATGATCACTTAAGTCGCCCTTTTCTTTCCCCTTCATTTCTTCCATCATCTCCCCTACCGAAATGCCAGAACCTCCCCTACCTTCCGCCATGGCCAAAGCTTGAAAGCTCAAAACCCAGTTACAATTCCCATGACACGATCGTCCATTTCCGAATTCCTCCGAGCTAGAGCATCACCAAGCTACAAGAATCAAAAGCCCTCAATAAAATCGGCATCTCTCCATGCGCAATCTCGCCATCACCGTAGCCTCTTCTTCCCCAAATCCGGTGCACGGCGGCAGCTCAATCCGATGTTTCTCCCTCCAAAATAACCACTAAAATGGAATCCCTAGCATTCCCTTATGCTTAAAAGGCTACCGATTCAATCCCTAGAGCCCTGGTTCTTCTTCTCCGCCAGTCCACCATTGCCGCCACCGCTGGAGCTCGGCACCAGCTCGCTCCGTCCTCTCCCCGACCGAATCGATTCCAGGACCGGAGGCACCTCGCCGAGCTCTTCCTCCCCATGTCCTCACCTTCGCCGGAGAACCACCGGAGCTCAGTCGCCGACGAGCCCTAATGGCTGCTCTGCTTCGGGTCTCTGCCGTGTGGGCCCCCCTCTGTCAGTGGCGCAAATAGAAGTCCAGTTCAATCGGTAAAAGCCATTTCCTCTGATTGAAAGCGCATTTTGATTTTTTCTCTAGAATTTCCAATCCGAATCAATTCAATCTTAAATATTTTCTGTATACTTAATCAAAATGAAATGAAACCAATTGTTAAATTCATCTAAAATCAATACCTTTTAGAATATGTAAAAATACTTTGAAAACCAGTTCTGGAAAAATATTAAAATAGAAAAGATAAGAGAAAAGGATAAAATAGACTAAACCCAAAAATTATGTGATCAAATTCAAATTATATTAAAAATAATTTTTTTGTAAACCTTACACTGCCAGCAACCCAAATATGTAAAATATCTGAAAATTCCATTTGTTGTCAATCTATTCCATTAAAGAATAGCATCAATATGATAGAAGTTTAATAATAAATAAATTGTAAGAAAGAACTTAGAAATTTTCATCAAAATACATTCCGAAGAGTGAAATGACAAGAGGACTCAGATGAGTAGAAATATTTATAACATGATGATCTGAAGTTATGTTATATACATGAGTAATATGTAATATAATAGCATATGCATATATTGGTATACACACTTACAATAATAAAGATACATGTATACATATATCCATTATTAAACACATAAAGATTTAAAGTATAAATCTTAAAGAAATATATATAAGAAGGAATTGAATAAATGAATTTTGAAATTTATAAACATATTGCTTTGAATCTGAATCCAATTAAATAACTTGATGTGTTATGATCTTTTCATTTTATAAACTATTTTTGCGTCTTGAATTCGATAAAATAAAAAGAATGATTCATATGAAGCATGAATTGTTAGATGATAATCACAAATAATAAAACAGTATGTACACCTAAACACTATTTATAATTATGTTGTTGATTCATATGCTGTTATTGAGTCTTTATTTGAATATTCCTTTGTCTTTTATTTGTTCTTATTGGATCTATTGCTTCTTGTACGGATCATCGAATAGAGTGCAACGACCCAGAATTGGTAGACGATGATACTGACCTTGATCCGGATTTCTTACCAGACGTTGATCAGCAAGGCAAGCACCTCCTTGACCATTTTGTTCCTAATATTTTAATTAATTATCTTTTCAATGCTTGCAAAACTATTATGCATGCGCGTACTTTTTGTAAAAACGCTATGTTGGGCTGATGGTAGCTAAACCCGTTATTTCTTAGAACTTTCCCCAATACAATCAATCATGTGATCCTTGTTAAACATAAGAAAAATGGGATAGACAATATAACTATCAATTGGGTATATATCGATATTAACAATGCTTAGTCATCCTTAATTAGAAACGAAGTAGATGATTAAATCAAAACTACTTCTTGGGAATTTGAAATTACTAGAATGGCATGGTGTCAACTACTGGTATTTTAATTACAAATTCCAAAATAAAACTATAATTTAGATGCGGGCGATTATTGGCAATAGCCGGATGTGCAAAGGGATTGTACGTAGTGTAGGGTGGAGTATCGCCTGTGTCAAGTTAAGGACCGAGCTATGGGTTGCTTACAAGCCAAGAATCCGTGCAACCACAAGTACTGGGATGGGGCAGTCTTAACCTATTAAGTTGCTTAAATCTGGCTTTGCACATTGGTAGGCGGGAGATAGTAGAAGCACTCTGGTTGGGTTTGCTTGTGAGGGGCTACCACACCGCAGTGTGGGTAAATGCATACCGGTATAACGGTGTACACCTTGTTATGAGAAGAAACCTTTAGACGGGGAGGTCTACTACTCTTATTTCTACTTCAACAAACGACGTAGGTCTGCCGGTTATGTTTCTTCTCCATAGCAAGGATTAACGTCACTGGGCTGGTGCAAAGTCGGGTTTAGGTAATGTAACAGTTATGTCATGACTCTCTACAGCACACCAAAGTAAGTGTGTTAATTATCGATTGCATAAAGAGTAAGTCATGTCTTGTGGGTAAAGCTGTACAACTCTGCAGAGTATGAATCTAATTAATTAGCCGCGCCTACGGTGAAAGGCACTTGGTGACGTCATCACATAGCTAGACTTTATTGTTTCAAAAAAAATTGATTTGATGGGAAATGGTTGCTTTGAAATATGTGTATGCCAGGGGATGGCATAAGAATGGATTAATTTAGTCAGGGAGACTATGTTATGATGTTGAATGTCTGTCGTGCCCCGAATTTTCACGGATTCGGACACTCTGTGTATTCCGTACTAGTCCAGGATCACGCTAGTACACACAGGATAAACAGGTTGAAGTACCACAATCATACGCAGCGGAATTAATAATAAAATACTTCAAGCATAAATAATAACGAGTTACATGACCTTATGGTCGCCTTACAATACTTCGCCACGCAGGGCGATAAATATCGTCAGTACCAAGTTCATTCAGCGGAAGCAAAATACGATAGCGGAACCACTCTTAGCCACAGGCTACTGAGTGCGGCTCAACCCCCTTAGTCCTCCTGGCCTTCGACGAATTCTTCATTCCAAGCGGGCACGGCTTCTTCTTCTTCTGAGGTTTTTGTCGGTGCAAGGGTGAGTATACAACATACTCAACAAGTCATGCGCAATGCAGATCTCTTACTACATGCAAGGCTTATTCCAAAGGAAAGGCTTAATTGGCTATTTTGCATAAAGCAGCATTTCTTTTAATAGGTAATCCTATTAGCTTGAAAGCAGTAAAATCAATATTATTAATACTTGGTTTCTCAATTCTTTTTCTCAAAGGTTTTGGCACACAGCCCTAATTGATTCTTTTGGCACACAACCACCCATTCCACATCTTTTATTTATAAAATCTAACCCTTGACTGTAATCACCGAGCAATGTCCAGTACCGCGGACACGGCTATTCAAATAGATTCACACACACACTCTGCAGAGGCTGTACACTTTACCCACAGGATACAGTCGCTCGCCACACAGGCGATTGATTGCAACAAAGTCTTTCAGAGACTAACACTTAGCCAGTGATCCTCTCCAGTATTGCCTTCCTAACACTTCCCTCACACAGAGCCAAAGCTTAGGACAGGCACATATCGTTAGATGGGTACCAAGCCGTAGAACAGGTACGCTCCCCCATACGGTTACATTTTGTGTAACTGTCACCCCGAGGTATCAAAGGAAAGATATTAGAAACCTACTGAACTAGGTCCGTCCCATTCCGGATAAGTGGTTGTACACGGAACTCAGTTCAAAGGCTCGCAAGGTTAAGTCCTTAACTGTCCCGGGCAAGACATCCAATTTATACCACTCGGCACACAGCCTTCTCAATCAATCGTACAACCCATTGCCACACAGGCCCACCTGGCACGAAGCCTTCTTGCCACTTGCCCCGGTCCAAAACATTTTCCCCACCCCATGTTATATTTAAGCAACACATGCCATTGTTCACATCAATTTGCGAATAGCACCACACAGGTTACTATTCCAATTCCATCGTATGACATCATCGCACTTTTACAAAAATGTGTTCCATAATTGGTTAGGCAATATTCATTTGCTATTTGAAATTCATTCATCGCATAAAAGCAGGATAAGCTACTACTCACGGTCTAGCCTCCCGTGTTGGCATCATATTAATATCCAACATATTAAACATCTTAGGGTGGACAAGGATTTCAGGGCATATAAACATTATATTCAAGGTGGCATAAACAAGATAGGTATTTTAACTACATTTCCCACATGAGCAATATCATTTTAATTAATATAGCATGCAATAGTTGAATCAAATTATATTCGAAAATCTAGGGGCAACATGGTCAAAGCATGACTTGCCTTCGAAGAGGAGTTGATTCTGGTCCGAGGTCTGCGATGGGTCTTGAATGCTCCTCGCTAATTCCAAGCAACTCGGAGTCTACTCGGTACAAGCAAGCACACAATAAATATGCAATACAGACAGCAAGACCATCACTAAAAATAAAATAGAAATCACCATTAAATAGTTTGCATTTTTACAAATTTTTGGGCACTGGAATCACCCAAATCCGAGTTAAAATGCAAAAGTTATAGCATTTACAAATTTGCGGAAATTCAAATAAAGAATAAACGATTTAAATGATTTATTTCTATATTGAAAATCCGGATTAAATCTCTCGGTGACACGTGTTGGCACCAGAAGCCTCCACGTCACCCTCGGCCACTGACAAGTGGGCCCGGATGATGTCATACTGACGTCAGCACAGCCGGGGTCATTGCACTGACACATGGGCCCTAGTGAACAGTACCTGGCCCACTCAGCGACCGACATGCGGCGGAAAAGCATCTGGCCACGCGACACATTTAATCCCGGCCGTTGGATTTAAATCCAACGGTCGGGTGTTACCGAGCGATGCGCTGCTATACGGCATACGTGGCGCAGCAGGAGCGGTCGGATGAGAAATCTACGGCTGCGGTTACCTGGAGAGTTTACTGCTTATCGCACATACGTGGACACACCAGAGCCGCACGATTACCAACCAATGGCTGAGATCTACCGTGCATAATCGACTTAGCTTCTACGGAGAAGACGTGGCGCAACGTCGACCATTGGATGAGAATCCGACGGCTACGCTATACCAAGCGGCCTACTATTCCTAAGCGTACGTGGCCTCATCTGAGCTGAGCATCCAAGCATCGACGGCCATTTTCAACGCAACGGCTACGGCGACGTGGACACACAGATGCGGTCGGATGAAGATCCAACGGCGCAACCATACCGAGCAGTTCACTATACATACACCGATGTGGCTCTACCCGAACCTTACGATCAAGATCTTACGGACCAGATCTAATCCTACCGCTTCGCTGTTGAATCAAACAGGCGGTCACGTGGCCTCACCTCGTGCGTCAGATGAAGATCGAGCGGTGAAGGAAACTCGGGGCAGACGGCGGTGGCGCAGCAGTTCCCGAAGGCCGGAGACGAGGAAGATGACCAGCTTGGCGGCGCTACGGGGCTTCTCCGGCGTGAAGAAGTGGACCAACAGATGCGGCGTGTCACGACGAACTCGTCGGGGTCTCAGGTGTGACGGAAAGCGACGGAGTACGGCGGGAGATGGTGAAGAACCTAGAGGGAAGAGGTGGCAACTACGGCGAGCAAGAGCGGGGTCTACAGAGGATGGCAAGGTGCGAGAGAAGTGGCAAATGGAGCGGAAGGGAGTCGCGCACGCAACGGGGTACTTCATTCGCTCAGACATGCCTCGAGGCGCACGCACAATCCCTGACAAGATCTTTGGCCCCCAACGGCGAGCGGCGGTGCGGCAGTCGCGCCCTCCCGAGAAGCTCCGGTCACATCAGCCGTTCGATCGCGATCCAACGGTGGAGATTGAAATCGGTTTTGGCGAAACGGTATTCGATCACGCCCGTCCGATCAAGATTTGACGGCGGAGGACGGGCGGGATTAGGGTTTCCCCGGGCGAGCACAGTGTTGGGCCGGCCCAACACTGTAGCTAAGCGGTAATTCCGATTTTGCGAATAAAAATAAAGACAGGAATTCAAAGTAATTGTTTAGGGCACTAAAAATACCCAAAAAATTCTAGAAAAATTCTAGAAAATATTTCAGAGCATTTTGAGCCTAAATAAAATATTAGTTTTAATTTTTGATAATTATATTTTCTGGTATTTGATTACTCAAGGGAAAATGATATAAATAAAATCCAATTAAATCCAATAAATCCCAGAAAAATTAGATAAATTCAATTAAATGAAATTAAATGCAAATAAAGGTTGGTAAATTCATAAAAATTCAAATAACTCCAAAATTTAAAATTGTCCAAAATTCGGGACGTTACAATGTCTTGTTAATATTTTTGTTATCACTGAAACTGCTCATTTACAAAGTTTCGATTTCAATCTACATATGTTATGATTTATTTGAGCAATTGCAAAATATCCGTAGAAACTTCTCCATTGTTATAACCTGCATTTTATTTATACTGCATTTGTCAAACACTACAAGTCTTGCTGAGTACACAATGTACTCAATCTTGCTATCAACATTATTTTAGGTGATGACTCCGAATTCCCAGACGATGTTTATGATGCTTCAGAATACGGGGATAATGATGATGCCTCTTTCTAAGGATTTTACCTTGTCTGTTGCCTGCGGGTTATGGGGCAAACTACAGGATAAATAATGCTTCTGCTGCTGTTATAAGTTTTGGATTGTAATATGCTTGTATAAACTTAAATTACTGCTACCATTGTAATAATATTATGTATGGATGTGATGTCAGTTTGTAAACTGTGTGTGCTAGCTACTGATCTAGGGAATAGCACTGTATACACAGGGATTCCATTGTTGATAATTTATTATAAAAAATGGGGTCGCTACAACAAAGCTCATAAAATGAAAGATCAAGTCTATATGCAATGCATGAGAAAGATTCCTAAACTCCCCCTAAACATGTGATTCAGTTTTAAGCACAAATCTGGTTTAAGTTGAGTTATTAGCAAGATTAAGCTCAAGAAAGGTCGAAAAGAACTCAATTAAAGCCAGAACACAGAACGGAGGGAAGAAGTCAAGAAACTGTGAACTGGGTGGCTATAGAGCATAGAAAAGATGGTAGAGAACACTACGGCTCAGACTTGCTCTCATCTTCCCCAATGACTAACATAGAGAAGCTGCCTCTAGATCCCAAACTAAGAAGTGCACACAGACCCTATCTACCCAGGGGGCCCAACACCTGCTAGACTTATAAGACTGTGAGGGAACTCAACCTAGAGAGAAGAGAGAACAGCTAATTAAGCATGATAGCAACCTAAAGCACAAGATGAGAGGTCCATGCAAAGCATGCCAGAAGTCTAAGTGAAGTGAACTTATAATTCTAAGAAATAAAATCCATAAGCACCCAGAGCAATACAAAAGAAAGGAAAAACTGAAATAAAATATAATACATAATATACAGATCAGCTCCCCCTCACAGAAGGCCGTAAGGGCACATGACTCCAAGCTCACTCCTCAAGGCAACAAACCTAGAGGTATCCAAAGGCTTGGTAAAGATATCGGCCAACTGGTGGTCACTCTCCACGAACTGGAGCACTATATCTCCTTTCTCCACATGGTCTCTAAGGAAGTGATATCTAACATCAATGTGTTTGGTCCGAAAATGTTGCACTGGGTTCTTTGCAATGCAGATAGCAGAAGTGTTATCACAGAAAAGTGGAACACTCTCTATCTCTAACCGAAAGTCCCGTAGGGTCGATCTCATCCAGAGCACTTGGCTACAAAGAATCGTGCAACAACATACTCGGTCTCGTGTGGATCAGGCGACTGGATCGCTTCTTAGATGACCAAGAAACAAGCGAAGTGCCAATGAATTAGGAAGTGCCAGAAGTGCTCTTCCGATCTATCCTACAGCCAGCAAAGTCAGCATCGAAAAAGGCTCTAAGGGATAGATAAGAGGAAGAAGAGTACCAGATACCATAATCAATGGTAGCTCGAAGGTACCTGAAGATGCGCTTCACCGCATGGCAATGAGAGACGCGAGGAGAAGCCTGAAAGCGAGCACACATATGTAACATCCCAATTTTTGACTTTCTAAATAATTGATATTATTTTATCGCAATTTATGATTTTTTTGGATTTTATTGGATTTTCTGAGAATTACTTGAATTAATTTGAATTTACAAATATGGCCTACTATCAAGAAATAATTATAAAAAGAAATGTTTAAAATGAATATTTTATCTGAGTCCAGACTATACTAAAAGTATTTCTGAGATTTCTCTGGAGTTTTATTGGTGACTTCGTTGCCTTAAAATCCAAATGTGTTAATTAGAAAACCGGCTGGAAATTGTTGGACAGTACCGCCGTGGCAGAGCACTGTTCCTTCACGGTCGTATACTACTAGGCCGCTAAGCCCGTGTCGGTAGAGCTTCCGAAGGCTGTGGAATCCTCATCGTTTCGGAGCCCAGGCGCATTAAGGGAGACGTCCGTGCGTAGTTGATTCAAACATGGACGTTGGCGCCGAATTCGGCTGGGACTCGGAGACCTTTCCGCCAACGCACGGGAAAAAGGATGTCTCCAGCGTTACCAAGTCAAACGGGCTGGACATTGGCGCCAAAACGATCGAAGGACCCGAAGACCAGGCGTGCGAAGGAGCAATGTCTTGGCCGATTTGAATCGCTGGTGTTGGCGTCGATTTTGGTAAGGAATCCGGAGACCTTCCATGTGGGAGAGCGACGCGTGCTCGAGTTGGACTCGCCAGCGCAACGCCGAGTTCGTCTAGGAATTAGAGTCCGGCCCGAGCGAAAAGTATAGGCGCGTTGGCTATTTAAGCAGTGCGAGGCATCGCCAAGGAACCGAGCCACCAGAAAAGAAATCGAGAGCAATCGAGCGTGTCGCGTCGTCGAGGAAAAATCGCGAAGTCGCAGCGTCGCCAGGAGATTTCCGAGCGCGCGCTGCTGAGTTGTCATCGGGGTCGTCGTCTTCGTCTCCGGTGAATTCAAGCCGCCGTCGCTTCATTGTTGATCGGGAGCTTCGTCAGCCGGCGGATCATAATCAAGTGCACGGCATTCGTCCACGTCACTGCGGAATCGGTAAGCGTCTCTGATTAAATATCAATCGTGGATTTAAGTCAGACGGTTGATATTAGGCCACGTAGTAGATTTACCCGTAACCGTTAGATTGAGTTCATCAGTCTAGATTTCGCCACGTTTTGTCCATATAAGCCGGGGTAGGAAAATTTGGATTTTCTTTATAGAAATAATTCGGAAAAATTTAGAATTTCTAATTCCAGAGTGTAGTTTATTTTCAAAACTTCTAAATGGTATAATTTTTGCATATGAACTCCGATTTGGGTGATTCGAATTCTAAAAAATTTGTAAGATTGAGATCTTTCCAATGGTGGATTTTATTTGAATTTTCAAGTTCATTTGCTATTTGGTTTTGGTTTTTATTTGCTTTCTCTCTCGATTCGCGTAGACGTTGAATTGTGCGACGCTTCGGAGGAGGAGCCACCAACTCAAGAACAGTTTCAAGACCACGACCAGGAGCTTAACCAAGGCAAGTTGTGCTTTGATCATGTTGCACCCATAAACTAGATTGCATGCTATTTTGATTTACCATATCACTTGTTATTTTATGTGTATAAATGATTTCAACATAAGTTTGGGATTAGCTATCGTACCCTTTGAATTACACCCTACCTTGCTAGTTGTATGCCATGATCACTTGTCACCCTAGGTTGGTTCACTATAGTTGGTTAATAATGAAATCAACATGGATGGTTAGATCGGATTAGAATGCTTAGCCATACCACGTCATCACATGTACATGGAATGTTGATTATTAAATTTGACTAATGGAATATGGAACAATGATGTTAACTTGTGTGTCATGTGTGGTCACACGATGAGATTGAGTTGTTGTGGCAAGGGATGTCACGCAACGATATTGAGTTGTTGATGGCACGTGGTGCTTGGTAATCAACTGGGGTGGTTATGATTTTAGATCGGAGCAAGTGGCAAGGGCAGGATGACAGGGTGGGCCCAATGGGCAGAGCGTATGCGTATGTCTTGCTTTGATCAACCCTAAGGACACCTTGCGAGCCTTTGACCTGAGTCGATCATGCAACCACATGTCTGTTATGGGGCAGCCTAGCTGACTAATTTGCAAAGTCTTAGCTTTAGTACTATCGTGGTGGCGTGAGACCCGGGTGGTGGTAACCAGTCCATGCTCGGGGTGGCTCACATGGCGCAAGAGGGGGGCCCCAGGTGTGGTAACAAGTCCCTCCAGTGTTGAAACCTCAACGGGTAGTACTGGGTTAAGATGATGCATTGTAAAGGCTTTGTCATGATTCTCTGCCAGCACACCAAAGGAAGTGTGCTAAATGGCCAGGCACAAAAAAGATTATCATGTCATGTGGGTAAAGTGCATAACCTCTGCAGAGTCTACAACCTATTCGGATAGCCGTGCTCACGGTATTGAGCAAAGCTCGGGGATTACAGTCAAGGGTTTAGACTTTTGAAAAATAAAACTTGGGAAGGATGGCAGGTTGCCATGGAAGGTTGAATCTTGACTTAGGTTGAGAAAACTTGGTTTATTTGAGAAATGCCGAATCTATGTATTACTGTTATTTGTTTTACTGTCATTTCAATCTATATACTGTACTTGTTTATAAATGCTGCTTTACTGCAAATGAACCTCTTAGCCTTCCTTCGGAATAAGCCTTGCATATAGTTATGTTAGACTTGCATTCTGTGCACAACTTGTTGAGTACGTGTTGGTGTACTCACCCTTGCCTACAAACATCATCAGTGCTGAAGAAGGAGTACCATGAAGAGACGAATGTTTAGGGTGCAAGCCTTGTTAGTTGCCTGTGGTATACTGAGGGGTTATCTACGTCTTCATTCCACTGCAGTTCAATTTGTTGTTCAGCCTTGTGAGGCATTGCTAAGTAAGTTGACTATAAGGTCATACAACTGCTAATATTTAGTATATTATGTCTTTTATCTTATTTACGTTGTGTATGATTATGATATTCACTAATGTTGAGCCTGTGTGTTTTAGCGTGATCCTGGACTAGTGCAGTATACACAGAGGGTCTAGATTTGCATATTTAGGTCCCGACAGAGGTGGTATCAGAGCCATACTGACTGTAGGCCTTGCCCCTAGATAGTTGGTTGTCCCTATAGGTCCTTCAAAATTATTTTCTAAAGTAAAAGTCCTAACCTAGAAGAATAAATGTGCTCTTGACTTATCTCATTCTTCTATTTCTGTCCTTACCGAAAATTCTTCCTTTTCCCTTGCTGAAATCTCTTCCTCTTACCTGTGCTGAATCGAGTTAAAATCTTACCTGAATATCTTAAGTAGAAAATGATATACCACACTTTTGGAGACAGCATCGAGTGCCTGCTGCTACCATAATGATCATGACGGAAGGAATCATCAAGCTCATGGAAGAGCGGATCAATGAATTGTATCTAGAGCTAGAAGACTCAGTGCTTCAAGTAGCCAGTTAAGACTCATGTGTGGGAGTCGCGTTTCCTAAGTTAGGAGTGTCGCCCATGTAGACGGTAGATTTGTGTGGGTAGGTTGAATTGGGTCTTCTTGATTGCTGGGTGTGCAGTATATGTTGCAAAGCTTTTAGGCTTATATAAGCAACCATATCAAGTTATTAATATTGATTGCCAGAGTTAATGGGCTAAACCTATCTCCCCTGTATTAGGATCTCTGCTTCTTACCTATGCTATTTTCTCTCTCACCTAACCCCTGTAAAGTAATCAAGCAGATGGTTTAGATTAGTGATAGCAATAAAGCCAGTGAAAGTGAAAATCAACCAAGTGGAAACTCTAAAGGATGGATCAGTTCTTTACCCGTCAATACCGATAGATATGCAGAATTTCAAAGAGTTTTTGGCCGCCCAAGACTCAGTTGATGCAAGCAATGACGAAACAAATGCAAAATATGACTAGGCAAGCTAAAGCGTCTCGAACTGTTATTAGTGATCCCTGTACTGACTCAAGGTAAATAGAATTCATAAGGACTCGTCCACCAACGTTTTAAGGAAATGTCTCACCTTTAGAAGCAGAGGATTGGCTCGAGACTATTGAGAGAAACGCTACCCCTGCACTTTTTTCTAAATCTAGACATTGTGCCATGAAGCGTGGTCAACCAAACAAGTTAGAGGATCGAGCGTGTATTCGCTGTGGGGAAAATTGGGCATACCTCAAATAAGCATGCGATCAATTGCTCTAGTTGCAAGGGAAATCATACAATTAGAAAAGGTCCTATGAGTAACATCACCTATCACCTTTGTGAAAGACAAGACCATTGTCCACCTCAGTGTCCCCTGGATCCAATAGTTACTGCCGTAATCTAGCATCAACAGAATCTACGAACCCTAGTTACTCGAGAATTATCAATAAGAAGGGGAAACTTTGTAGCACCGGATACGTCGCTTGGAGAGTTAAAAATGCACCCTCCCAAAACCTATCGACCTTAAACAGAAAAACAGTAAGTGGCTATCACCACAGTAGGTCCCTTGTATGGTGAAGAAGATCGTTTTACTAGGGGATGTATTGCGAATCAAAAAGTAATCAATCGCAGGAAGAGCAGCATTGAGTGCTATAACTGTCGCCGAAAAGGTCATTATGCTAATCGATGTCCACAGAGAAGACAAATATTTCCTACAGCCATGGATATACCGGAAATTACCTCAGTTTAGTATATAACACCAAGAGTGAGCGGTGAAGTTGCACGAGAAATTTGCCGAGAAAATCAATTGAAGAAAAGGCATCTATATAAAGATACTCTCCCAATCATTGAATGCTCAAGAAAGAAAGTTCACCCTAGACTCTGCTATATTTGCCACAAACCTGAGCATTTCGCCAGAAAATGCCCTCAAAGGAAAGCAGTCGCGTTGGCTCAAGTCAATTTCAACTATGTCCCTGTCAAAGCCCCAAATCAAGGAAGTCAGTAGTCGTGAGTTTACTTAGTGCAATGTCGTAGACCTACCGGTGAAAGTAGAGGGATTAGTAATATATTCAATGTAAAAGGTTCCTTGTTGGAAGAAATGAAGTAAAAAGGATTGATACATTAGAATACCGAGTGTTGGAATGAAGAAGCAATAATGGGGAAACGATGAGTTAGATGTTCTCTAAGAGTATTATTGCATATATGGTTCATCTAAATATGATACATGTGCAACGGTGGCTAGTTAGGAGTACCCAGCCTGAGTTTGTTAGATCGAGGATTTGTCATTTTCGGAAAGCGCTTAGTTATACTAGATTTATTCCAGGAAGTTGAGAATTCAGTGCTTATTAAGGGAGTAGAGTTCCAAGCAAATCCCATTGGGTTGGATATTTGGGTTATTCTTTAAATTAAGGGGATGCCCAAGCATAAGGCTATTTTTGAGAGATGTATATCAATGATAGTTTGTGTTAGCTAGCTGATGGATAATATTATGGAATTTGCCAACTAGAAGATGCACCAGTTGTTAGAGAAAACCTTGATATATTTCCTAAGAATTTGTCTAGCATGCCGTCATATCAGGAGATCAAGATCGTGAGCGAATTAGTGCCTGATACAACCCAATAGTGAAAAGACAATGTCAAATGTTTCTAATGAATTAATGGAAAATGGAAAGGCATGACGAAGAATTACTAGGAAGAGTTTTGAGGAAGCTTAGTGCGTTATTTGTGGTTAACAAAAAGGAAAATAGAAGATCGAAAAAGTGCAAAGAATCATGCTTTAAATAAAGAAAGGGTCAAAAACAAGTATCCAATATCAGGATCGACAACATGATTGGACAGTTTAGACGAGAATTGGAATTTCTTTGGGACAAAATTTTGCTTAGGCTATCATAAATTTAGGAATCAGGGAAAGGATGTTTCTAAGATTGCGCTCTCTACATAAACGATATAAGTTTTGGCTAAATCTCCTGAATTGACCGATGCCCCGCATATCTAATGAACATGATAAGTAAGATATTTATGGAGTAATTGATAAATTCATGGTTGATGACAATTTAGTATACCCTAAGACAAGAGAAGATCATGCAGAACATGTTAGATTGATTTAGAAAGATTGCAAGAGTAGTAGTCATATGCTAAAGTTCAACTAGTGTGAATTCCGGAAGCGAAATGGTCGAAATCCTTAGTCATATAAAGACTGCTAAAGGAGTTATTGTTGAACCAAGCAAGAAAAAAGTTGTGTTGCATTGGGAGCAACCAAAGTCCGTCACTCAGCGTTGAAGTTCTAGGAGCATGGAAGGGTTTCAGCAATAGCTAGATCTTTTATGTGATGGTTGATAAGAAATAGTTGCATGGACGCCAAGGTGTGAGAAGAGTTTTCGGAAGTTGAAGAAGCGGTTAACATCAATACCGGTGTTAGAATTTCCAACTATGCGGAGCAGTTTCGACATATAAGGTGTCACTTCTAGGTATGATCTGGAAGGTAAATCAACGTATAATGACAAGGGTGTTGCCATGCGATAAGGTAATTGAGACAGCATGAGGAGAATTACTCTATGCATGACTTGGAGCTAGCTATCGTAGTGCACGATTTGGAAACATTGCCTCATTATCTCATCAGAAATAGATGTAAACCTTAAGAGTTTAATTTATATATTTACCCAGTCAGACCTTAAAAGAAAAAAACATAGATATATATATATATATATATAGCTGGGAATGATCGAAGATTATAATCCAAGGAAAGGCCAATAGGAGGGTTGACGCTTGAGTTATGAGACCGCAATACGAATATGTTGTTAATTAGCAGTTAACAAGGGTTATGCAAAGAATTCAAGAAGTCGAAATCAAGGATCGTTCGATAAAGTTTCATAACTGCCTCGGAAGTAAAACCAACATTAAAAGATTAAATAACAGGAAGTTCAAAGTAAGAGAAGATACAAAATCAAGTCAAAGAAAGAAGAAGACTTAGCCAAGAAACAGAATTTTGAGTAATTAGGATATCATAAGGAGTTAAGGTCGAACCAGTGTGCCGAATAGGAAGATCTTAAGTAGACGATACTTGAGGAAGCCCATGATTCTAAGTATTCGATTCAGCCAGAAAGTGCCAAAATGCAATGAGGTCTAAAGAAAAAGTATTGGTGGTCTAAAGTGAAGAGTGAAACTATTGGATATGATACTCGATATGATGTGTGTCAGAGAATAATGGTAATGCAATAGAGATCTAAAAGTTCGTTGCACTAATTGTAGATCCCTGAGTGGAAATGGGAGGCAAATCCTTAAGAGAATCCCTAGTGTTAATAGACCATAAAGGATACGACTTCAGAGAAAGCATTATCGATTGACTGACCAAAGTTGCTCGTTTCATATCACTAAGGGCTACATATTCAAAAGATCATCTGGAAGATCTATATGTGTCAAGGATGGAGTGACCACATAGGGTGCTCAAGAAGGCTGTGTTCGATAAAGGTATCCAATTTATCTTGAGGTTTTAGAACAAGTTACATGAAGTAAAGGGGAACTTGCTTGAATTTCAGTACAGTTATCATCCGCGTACCAATAATTGAACAGAAAAAGTTAAATCAGAATCCGGAAGATATATGGAGAGCTTGTGCGTTAGCTTACGCCATGTTTTGGGATAAACACTTGTCATATGCCGAGTTCAGTTATAACCATAACTACGAGGATTAGTTGCAGATGTCATCATTTAAAGCCTTATATGGTCGTGCTTGTCGTACCCCGTTAAATTGGAATGAAACGGGGGAGCGTCCGGTATTTGGACCTGAATTGCTCAGAGAGGCTGAAGAGCAAGTTGCCATGATCAGGGAAAAACTGAAAACGGCTCAGTTAAGGCAGAAGAGTTATGCCGATAATCGTCGTCGTGAATTGAGTTTCGAGCCTAATGATTTTGTGTATCTCAAAGTCACTCCCTTGAAAGGGGTAAAAAGGTTCAATGTTAAAGGAAAACTCGCACCTAGATATGTAGGATCATTTAAGATCTTAAGCCGCAGAGGAGAGGTTGCGTATCAGTTGGAGTTGCCCCAGTCATTAGCTGGAGTTCATAAGGTGTTCCATGTGTCTCAGCTTAAGAAATGTCTCAGAGTACCAGCAGAACAAACGCCATTGGAAGCAATCGAGCTACAGGAGGATTTGACTTATAAAGAGCAGCCTATTAAGATCTTGGATACAATGGAGCGTAGGACCAAAAATAAATCCACTCGTTTTTGTAGAGTTCAATGAAGTAATCACTCGAGAATGAAGCAACCTGGGAGCACGAAGAAGACCTGAAGGCAGAATTTCCTAACCTATTCTCTAGTTAGCCCTACATCTCGGGGTCGAGATTCCATTAAGGGGGGGAGGTTTGTAACATCCCAATTTTTGACTTTCTAAATAATTGATATTATTTTATCGCAATTTATGATTTTTTTGGATTTTATTGGATTTTTTGAGAATTACTTGAATTAATTTGAATTTACAAATATGGCCTACTGTCAAGAAATAATTATAAAAAGAAATGTTTAAAATGAATATTTTATCTGAGTCCAGACTGTACTAAAAGTATTTCTGAGATTTCTCTGGAGTTTTATTGGTGACTTCGTTACCTTAAAATCCAAATGTGTTAATTAGAAAACCGGCCGAAATTGTTGGACAAGATCCGCGTGGCAGAAACAATCGTTCCTTCACGTCAGATACTACTAGGCCGCTAAGCCCATGTCGGTAGAGCTTCCGAAGGCTGTGGAATCCTCATCGTTTCGGAGCCCAGGCACGTGAAGGGAGACGTCCGTGCATAGTTGATTCAAACATGAACGTTGGCGCCGAATTCGGCTGGGACTCGGAGACCTTTCCGTCAACGCGCGGGAAAAAGGACGTCTCCAGCGTTACCAAGTCAAACGGGCTGGACATTGGTGCCAAAACGATCGAAGGACCCGGAGACCAGGCGTGCGAAGGAGCAATGTCGTGGCCGATTCGAATCGCTGGTGTTGGCGCTGATTTTGGCAAGGAATCGGGAGACCTTCCATGCGGGAGAGCGACGCGTGCTCGAGTTGGACTCGCCAGCGCAACGCCGAGTTCGTCTAGGAATTGGAGTCCGGCCCGAGCGAAAGTACGGGCGCGTTGGCTATTTAAGCAGCGCGAGGCATCGCCAAGGAACCGAGCCACTAGAAAAGAAATTGAGAGCAATCGAGCGAGTCGCGTCGTCTAGGAAAAATCGCGAAGTCGCAGCGTCGCCAGGAGATTTCCGAGCGCGCGCTGCTGAGTTGTCATCGGGGTCGTCGTCTTCGTCTCCGGTGAATTCAAGCTGCCATCGCTTCATTGTTGATCGGGAGCTTCGTCAGCCGTCGGATCGTAATCAAGTGCACGACATTCGTCCACGTCACTGCGGAATCGGTAAGCATCTCCGATTAAATATCAATCGTGGATTTAAGTCGGACGGTTGATATTAGGCCACGTAGTAGATTTACCCGTAACTGTTAGATTGAGTTCATCAGTCTAGATTTCACCACGTTTTGTCCGTACAAGCCGGGGCAGGAAAATTCGGATTTTCTTTATAGAAATAATTCGGAAAAATTTAGAATTTCTAATTCCAGAGTGTAGTTTATTTTCAAAACTTCTAAATGGTATAATTTTTGCATATGAACTCCGATTTGGGTGATTCGAATTTCAAAAAATTTGTAAGATTGAGATCTTTCCAATTGTGGATTTTATTTGAATTTTCAAGTTCATTTGCTATTTGGTTTTGGTTTTTATTTGCTTTCTCTCTCGATTCGCGTAGACGTTGAATTGTGTGACGCTTCGGAGGAGGAGCCACCAACTCAAGAACAGTTTCTAGACCACGACAAGGAGCTTAACCAAGGCAAGTTGTGCTTTGATAATGTTGCACCCATAAACTAGATTGCATGCTATTTTGATTTACCTTATCACTTGTTATTTTATGTGTATAAATGATTTCAACATAAGTTTGGGATTAGCTATCGTACCCTTTGAATTACACCCTACCTTGCTAGTTGTATGCCATGATCCACTTGTCACCCTAGGTTGGTTCACTATAGTTGGTTAATAATGAAATCAACATGGATGGTTAGATCGGATTAGAATGCTTAGCCATGCCACGTCATCACATGTACATGGAATGTTGATTATTAAATTTGACTAATGGAATATGGAACAATGATGTTAACTTGTGTGTCATGTGTGGTCACACGATGAGATTGAGTTGTTGTGGCAAGGGATGTCACGCAACGATATTGAGTTGTTGATGGCACGTGGTGCTTGGTAATCAACTGGGGTGGTTATGATTTTAGATCGGAGCAAGTGGCAAGGGCAGGATGACAGGGTGGGCCCAATGGGCAGAGGGTATGCGTATGTCTTGCTTTGATCAACCCTAAGGACACCTTGCGAGCCTTTGACCTGAGTCGATCATGCAACCACATGTCTGTTATGGGGCAGCCTAGCTGACTAATTTGCAAAGTCATAGCTTTAGTACTATTGTGGTGGCGTGAGACCCGGGTGGTGGTAACCAGTCCATGCTCGGAGTGGCTCAGATGGCGCAAGAGGGGGCCCTGGGTGTGGTAACCAGTCCCTCCAGTGTTGAAACCTCAGCGGGTAGTACTAGGTTAAGATGATGCATTGTAAAGGCTTTGTCATGATTCTCTGCCGGCACACCAAAGGAAGTGTGCTAAATGGCCAGGCACAAAAGAGATTATCATGTCATGTGGGTAAAGTGCATAACCTCTGCAGAGTGTACAACCTATTCGGATAGCCGTGCTCACGGTATTGAGCAATGCTCGGGGATTACAGTCAAGGGTTTAGACTTTTGAAAAATAAAACTTGGGAAGGATGGCAGGTTGCCATGGAAGGTTGAATCTTGACTTAGGTTGAGAAAAATTGGTTTATTTGAGAAATGCTGAATCTATCTATTACTGTTATTTGTTTTACTGTCATTTCAATCTATATATTGTACTTGTTTATAAATGCTGCTTTACTGCAAATGAACCTCTTAGCCTTCCTTCGGAATAAGCCTTGCATATAGTTATGTTAGACTTGCATTCTGTGCACAACTTGTTGAGTACGTGTTGGTGTACTCACCCTTGCCTACAAACATCATCGATCTTTGAAGAAGGAGTACCATGAAGAGACGAATGTTTAGGGTGCGAGCTTTGTCGCCAGTTCGTGGTATACCGAGGGTTATCTACGTCTTCATTCCGCTGCAGTTCAATTTGTTGTTCAGCCTTGTGAGGCATTGCTAAGTAAGTTGACCATAAGGTCATACAACTGCTAATATTTAGTATATTATGTCTTTTATCTTATTTACGTTGTGTATGATTATGATATTCACTAATGTTGAGCCTGTGTGTACTAGCGTGATCCTGGACTAGTGCAGTATACACAGAGGGTCTGGATTTGCATATTCGGGTCCCGATAACATACACACGGCAAAGTGTATGTCCGGCCGCGAGGCAGTAAGATACAAAAGGGAGCCAATCATGCTCCGGAACTCCTTTTGATCAACAGGCTCACCATCCTCATCCGGCTCGAGGACAACAGTGGTGGCCATAGGAGTCATCACAGGCTTCCCATCAGACATATCAAACCGCCTCAGGAGGTCCCAAGTGCACTTACCTTGGTGCAGGGAAGTACCCTCCCGAGTCTGCTTGATTTGGAAGCCGAGGAAGTAGCTCAACTCACCCATCATACTCATCTCAAATTATGTGCTCATCACTTCAGAAAAATGAGACACAAGAGACTGAGATGAGCCACCAAAGATAATATCATCCACATAAATCTGGACGAGAAGAAAATGAGAAACCTAGTGTCTGATGAATAGAGTTTTGTCTACTATACCCCTTTCGAAACCATGACTAGGAAGATAGGACTTAAGCCTCTCATACCAAGCACTAGGGGCCTGCTTAAGTCCGTACAAGGCTTTGGAAAGCTTATAGGCATGGTTTGGGTATTTGGGGTTCTCAAATCCTGGAGATTGCTTGACATACACCTCTTCCTCAATGAAGCCATTGAGGAATGCACTCTTCACATTCATTTGATAGAGCTTGAAGCCCTGGGATGCAAAGAATGCAAGCAGGATTCTAATTGCCTCTAGTCTAGCTACAGGGGCAAAGGTCTCCTCAAAATAAAGACCGTCAACGTGAGTGAAGCCCTGTGCAACTAGTCTAACCTTGTTGCGAATGACAACCCCATCCTCACTCTGCTTGTTTTTAAACACCCACTTGGTCCCAATGACATTACGACCAGATGGGGGTTCTATAAGCTGCCAGACTTTGTTCCTCTCAAAGTTTTTAAGTTCCTCATGCATAGCGTTAATCCATGATTCATCGAATAATGCATGAGGAACATCCTTTGGCTCAAATGAGGCAACACAGGCAGAGTGAAGGCAGAAAGAAGATAAGCCTGATTTTGAGCGTGTCACATGCTCAAACAGATCACCAATGATCTACTCAGGTGGATGAGAACGCCGAATGTGGCGAGGAGGACCAGAAGTAGAAGTTGCCTCTACCTCTTGAGCAGAAGAGGAAGGAACAGAGCCACTCGTTGAAGAAGAGATTGAAGGCAAGGGCTGGTCTCCCTGAGTTGCAGAAATGGAAACAGGAGGCACCTCAGGTGTAGAGGAAACTGGATCAGGTGGAACACCATCATCTCCATCATCCTCATCCTCTACAAAGATGGTCTCGGAGGGATAAGAAGAGCCTGAAATATCAGGTCTAGTTCCTGAGCTAGCCTCATCAAAGGTCACGTCATAGGTCTCTATGATCTTATTCGTATCACAACTCCATACCCTATAGCTACGAGAAGAAGTCGAGTAACTCAGAAAGATACCATCAGAAGAACGAGACTCAAACTTATCTAGGTTACCAGACTTTAAGATAAAACACTCGCAACCAAAAACGCGAAAATGAGAAACACTGGGCTTTCGCCCATACCTCAACTCATAAGAAGTACGAAGAAAATGTGCTCTCAAGAAAACGCGATTGGAAACATGACAAGCAGTAGCTATAGCCTCAGCTTAAAACTTCCTAGGAGTACTGTACTCATCTAGCATTGTCCTGGCCATCTCAACCAGGGTCATGTTCTTCCTTTCCACTACGCCATTTTTTGAGGGGCGTAGGGAGAAAAGAACTGATGCTCTAAACCAAACTCCACACAAAAACTCTCAAAGCAGGAATTCTTGAACTCGGTGCCATTATCACTGCGTATAGCTCGTAATGCACCTGGGAGCTTGTCGGGACCCAAATCTGCAAATCCGGACCCTTTGTGTATTCAGCACTAGTCTAGGATCAAGCTAGTGCACACAGGCTAAACAGGGTTAAAATATCACAATCATCCACAGCGGAGTAATAATAAAGTACTTCAAACATGTATATAAACGAGTTGTACGACCTTAAGGTCACCTTACAATAGTTTGCCACGTAGGGCTTACATAAATCAGGGTGCCAAGAAAATGACAGCGGAAAAATAAACTTCGTAGTGATCCATCTCTTCGCCACAGGCAACTGACAAGGCTTGCTCCCTAGTTCTCTGGTTCCTCGATAAACTCCTCTTCCCACGCAGGCGTAGTCTCTTCCTCTGGTAAATTTTTGTCCGCAAGGGTGAGTACACACCGTACTCAACAAGTCATGCACAGAATGCAGTTCTATTACTACATGCATAGCTTGTTACAAAGGAATGGCTCAATTGGTTATTTTGCATTGCATCGATATTATAATTTTCCATTTATTTAGATATAAAGCATCATAACTATAATATAATAAGTTTCTCCAATTGTTTTCCACATAATTTTGGACACACAGTCCTTAATCAAATTTCACCATTATCCCTAGCACACAGCCTTTCATCCCATTTTATTTTCAAAGATCTACCCCTTGACTGTAATCCCCGAGCTTTGTCCAATTCCGTGGACTCGGCTATTCGAATAGTTTTTACACACACACTCTGTAGAGGTTGTACACTTTACTCACAAGATGCAGTCGCTCACCACATAGGTGATTGATTGTAACAAAGTCTTTCAGAAATTAACATCTAAACCTATGAACCTCCCCAGTATGGCCTTCCTAACACTTCCCTCACACAGAGCAGAAGTTTAGAACAAGCGAATACTGTTGGATGGGTACCAAGCCGTAGCATAGGTACGCTCCCCCATACAGTTACACCCTTGTGTAACTGCCGCCCTGAGGTGTCAAAGGAAAGATATTAGAACCTTACTAAACTAGGTCTGTCCCATTCTAGACATGTGGTTGTACGAGTGGCTTAGTTCAAAGGCTTGCAAGATAAAGTCCTTAACTGTCCAGGGCAAGACTTCCTTCCAAAAGTTTGGCACACAGCCATCTCATTTTACTCAGATCATCCCATTGCCACACAGGCCCACCTGGCACGAAGCCATCTTGCCACTAGCCCCAGTCTAAATCATTTCCCACCCTAATTGTTTTACGGTGCAACACATACTAGCAAATCAACCTTATGCAGAACCACACAGGTCTCCACATTTCAACATCATTACCAACAATGTTCCACCATTTACCAAAACACATTCACTATTCCTTTAGTCAATGTTGCTTTTGTATTTTGAAAGGTTATTCACGATATAAGCAAGGCTAAGCAACTATTCACGGTCTAGCCTCCCAAGTTGGCATATTATTACATCCAACTAATATTTCAACTTAGGGCAACAAATGAATCATGGCATACAAATATTAGTGACAAGGGGGCAATAACAAATAGGTTGATTAACTAATTCACCCAATTTAATTAAATCCATTTTTTAATTAAATTAGCATGCATAGCTTGAATCAAAATACATTTTTAAAACTTAGGAGCAAAATTATCAACGCATAACTTGCCTTCAAACAGCGGCTGATCCTGATCTGGAACTTGGTCTTGTGCTGGAAATTCCACCTCGAAGTTTTCCGGCAAATCAACGACTACTAGAATAAATAAACACACAATAAATATAATTTCTTGAGAGCAAGATTAACTTTAAAAATAAAATAAAATTCATTAATAAATATTTCACATTTTTATAAATTTTTAGGAACTAGAATCACCCAAATTGGAGTTAAAATGCAAAAGTTAGAGTGATTACAAGTTTGGAAATTCAAATAAAAGAAAATCCCAAATTAATGGATTTATTTTCCTACTGGAAAATCCAGTTATTTCCTTCGGCCGACACGTGTCAACACCACAACCGACCACGTCGCCTCGGGTCTATAGACCGGGTTCATGGCACGGCTCGGGTTCACCGTGGACTCGGTCCACCGAATAGTGTCACTGACCCGTGGGCCCTTATAGTGACGTCAGGATGATGTCCGTCCTCACGGCTTCCTTACTGACATGTGGGACCCACGCATGACGTCACGGTGACGTCACCCAAACATGGTACAGCGGCGACGCCCGCTCTCTAGCCGACACTTGGCACACGGACACTGGTCCACGCAGACGCATGTTCCATCCGTTGGATTCCCATCCAACGGTCGGAACCAACACCCGGTTCAATGCCCGGTCAAACAGCGACGCTTTGAATGCCACGCCGACATGCGGCGCTATCTCAACCGCCCATTGAAAATGCGAGGGCTTGGATTTAATCCAACGGCGGGTTGAAACGGTGATGTCGTGTACAGACCCGAGCCTCGACGCGTGGGTGCATCCGGCTCGTACGAAGCCAAATCAACGGCTTCGATTGCATCTAATATCAGTAGCTTAGGGAGCTACGTGGAATGCCCCAGCGAGAGACACTTGGCTACATCTCGGTTGGTCATTCACGATCAAACGGCTACTACTAGATCAATTCGAACCACACAGCTTCAGATCCAACGGTTGAGAATCTATGTATTCTACAACAAAGCAGCACCGCTACGTGGCGTTACCTGGTTCGCGTGATGAGGATCCAACGACTGTCGGTACTGGTGAAGCTTGACGGTGGTGCGCGGCGCTCGGGTTATCGGACATGGAGAAGAAGTCGAGGCCGATGGCGTTCCCGAGTGTCTCTGGTAGAATGAAGTAGCCCAACCGATGCAACTCGTCACGAGGAACCTGGAATGGGGCTCAAGTGCGGCGGCGGGTGACGGTCGGCGATGGAAAACGGCCAAAACCAAAGCGGCACGAGAGCCAAACTCCGGTGAGCAAGAGCACAAGCTATAGAGCGCTATAGGAGAGTGTGCTACGGGTGCGGAACGGAGAGGTCTTTCTACGGGGGTATTTCACACGTACGGAGACGCTTCGATATGCGCATAAATCGGCCATCATAACCACAGCTGCCAACCACCTCGTAATGGCGATGGCGGCGCCGATTGTTCGTCTCCCGAGCCGATACGATCCGACGGGTCATGCGCACGGGCGACGCGGCTTTGATCCAGCCGACCGATCGCGATCCAATGACTCCGGGCGAGCGACGGCTAGGGTTCCGAACCCAACGGGCCGACCGACGCACACAGTGTTGGGCTCGGCCCAACACTGTTGAGTCTAAAATTTTAGATTTTTCGGATAAAACAAATCCACAAATTCAAATCATTCATTTGAGGCACTAAAAATACCATAAAAATTCTAGAAAATATTTCATGGCATTTAGAACTTAAATAAAATATTTTTATTTATTTTTGGTAATTCTTTTCTATTATTTAATTATTTAAAGAGAAGGATTAATTTAAATTAAATTCAAATAAATCCCAAAAATTCACAAAAATTCAAATAACTCCAAAAATTTAAATTGGGCCAAATTTGGGATGTTACAAACATACCCCCCTTAACAGAATCTCAACCCTGAGATTCGAAGCTAGCTAGAGAATAGGTTCGAAAATTCCTTTTTCAAATCTTCTTCGTGCTCTCAAGTAGCTTCGCTCTCCGAGTGATTGCTCCACTGAACTCTGCAAAAGCGGGTTGTCTTGTTCCTTATTTTCTGATCCATTGTGTCCAGAATCTTTACTGGGTACTCTTTGTAGGGCAAGTCCTCCTGCAGTGTAATTGCTTCCAGGGGTGTTTGCTCGTCAGGCACTCGGAGACACTTCTTAAGTTGCGATACATGAAAGACGTTGTGTACTCCTGCTAATGTCTACGGTAATTCCAGTTGATATGCGACTTCACCCCTGCGGCTTATGATCTTAAACGGTTCTACATATATTGGTGCAAGTTTCCCCTTTTTGTGAAACTTTTGGACTCTCTTAAGAGGCGTAACCCTGAGATACACAAAATCTTCAGGCTCGAAGCTTAAATCCCTGCGGCGGTTTTCTACATAGCTCTTTTGCCTTGACTGAGCGATTAGTTATATATAATGGTCCGTCCAGCAAATTTACATTACTTAGAGAAGTATTAAATTAACATACATGAAATAAAGAAACAATTTTAAGTAATTAGATTAAGCAATAGTTAATTATGAAGTGCTACCACATTTAAATTCAATTAACGTGTTAAATGCAATCACTAATTTAGTCCTCTAAATATTTAAATTCAACCTACATCATAATCTCACCAATCACTATACATATAAAAGTTGGTAATTTCAAATCTAGCCTTGAGATTAGAGTTCTAATTGTGCTCACTATGCAATCAATAATTCTCACAACCTACAACAATATAGAACGTAATATCCAACTAAATAAACTACCAATGAAATGTACATCAAGATACGAACCTTAGATCACGAGTTAGAAACGAATTCCACCAAATTTGAGAGCAAAAATTCGCCCCCTCTCTACCCCAACCGGCAGTAATATATCACTGCCACTTCTACTCTAAATCCGGCAGTAATATATCATTGGCACTTCTATCTCTAAATCCGACAGTGATTGTTTGCATGGGAAATCACGTTATCACTGTCGGTAATACTGTTGAACTGGCAGTAAAATACATCACTGCCGGTTCTATCTCTAAATCCAGCAGTGATATTGTTGCCGTTTGTGCGGGAAAATATATTGTTCTTATCACTGCCGGTTGAATTTAGAACTGACAGTGATAAGATTATCACTGCCGACTCAGACCTGCCCGGCAGTGATGAGGGTCGTGGATGAACTAGTCTCTAGTGGTGTAAATCTTAACCTATATCACCAAAGAACATGAATAATGCAATAGCGGGTTTGTCTTCTTCATCGGAGTCTGCACCAGCGGCATACGTGTTTATCTTAAATCTGTTTCACAATTAAGAGAATGCACAGGATGTTATAATCATTTTTAAACTGTAAAACATAGATATGAGTAGTGGCATGGACTGTGCGAAGCTGTAGGGATCATTACACCTCGGTTCAGCTGTCCTAACACCACACCATTCGGAAAAGTTTTTTTCCAACACGAAGAGCATGCTATATTGTAACACCCTGGCGCTAACGCACCGCGAATGCTACCGAAAACCCTGAATAATAGATGACACCTCTACGAAAAGACTGAGACTGAAGTTAAACACTAAACTCTCAAACCGGTTTAAATCTAAGTCACTGAAATTTACAAAATTTCGGCAGCATCTCCTCTAAAACTATGGACATCCACTCAGCAGACATAAGAGCAACAGCAGTTAAGATATCATTCTAGCAGGTCCTTAGTTACTCAATCACACACCCAACAGACTTTAAGAAAATCTCATCACGATGGACAATAAATTTACAATCACATTAATTACATCTAGATTTGACAAATTGGTTAGATAAATTGTTGGAGACCGCAGTCGTGCACGTGGTACTACTCCCAACCCGATGAATCAGCTGCAAGGTACCTAAAATAGGAAGCAAACAAGCGTGAGTCCAAGACTCAGCAAAGTGCAACAATAAATTAACGTAATACATTTAACTGGATTACATTTACTTTAGAATTTATTATAGCCAATACTTAAATGAAATAATCAAGTACAAGAAACAAGACTTACCTCCACCTACCATGACCAACTCAACTCAAAAGAAAAACATAAGTAAACAGTACCCATGCCTTGATAATCAGTTCTGAATGAGTACACGACTTAATCCTCAATTTGTCTCTTCCTTTCCCATAGATCAACAATTAACAATTCAATGCAGGGCAATGAACCGCTAAATAATGCAATGCAACCATTCTTTCATTCACATAAATCACAAATTAACAATTTCAAGGGCGTAATGCAATGCAAAATAATGCAACGCAATTATGCTTTCATTCACATAAATCGACAATTAACAATTTCAATGCAACGCAATGAAATGTTAAATAATGCAATGCCGATGCAAATATGCCATACAATGGAAGAATCGCATATCCATACATCACAATCAACGCATAAACATGATTCATCATTATCAATGCAATGCAAATGCAAATATGCTTGCATGTTCATATGCTCACCTCATTCACCATTCTCATGCATGTTTCACCATTCTCATGCATATGATGCATCATGCATGACTCATCTCTTTTTAGCATATACCGGTATTGCAGAGCACCACCCGTCGTCGTGCCCTCGAACCCAACCATCCGTGGAAGGGCTGCCGAACAGACTTGCCGCACGCGATGGCGGTCCTACACTTAACACCGCTCCCATCCACGCCAGTAGATGGGACTACGTGGTAGGAACTCCGAGCACACCGGATTAGTCATACATTCCGTATGACTTTCTCACCGCCCTGGCTCAATGCACTTTTCATGAATGCACATATGCAAATGCCATTCCTCACATTCATATCCATATTTTTAATACTCATATCCGCATTCTCAACATTCATATTCGTATTCTCAACTCTCAAATTCCTATTCTCAACACTCATTTTCATATTCTCGACACTCATATCTACATGGTCACAATTATCATTAATAATCCCGTTATAGTCATAATCCATTTCCATGATCACCAGAACATCCATTCTTATTAATCCAACCTCAATACTTCATTATTCACATTATTCCATCATACTAGTGATAATAGTATGACAATCAAACGATAGCTCTTCATAATCGCAAGGTATCATGACATTCAACTTCCGACACAAGTCATTTCAAGCTACGATGCACTTGCATCAAATTACTTAACCCTTTCATAAAAAAAAACAATTTCGCTACTAGACGTACTTATCAACACAAATGAAATCGTAGCGTAAGCATATACATATCCCAAGCAATCAACTACATACCGAATAAGAGATATATTGGTTACACTTGCATATAAACTCGTTTTAAATAAAACATTACCAATTAACTATTCTCATTCATCATATCGCATGCAAAATCAAACATGACAATGTTAAAGCAACACATGAATAACGATATTATTGTAAAATCTAGTGGCCACCTAAGCCACAACCGATACAATGCACTTGCCTTTACCGACGAAAGAATGGAGTGGCATGCGGTTGGGGCCACTCCCGACAGAACCTTCCCTGCAAATAAAACAATATTCATCCAACTCAAATTCATGCACACTCAGTACAAGCGACAGAAGAAAACAACTCTACATATTCACATTTACAATTGAAACCAAAATATCCCTCATAACCACTTAAATGCATGCACGACAAACCGGGGGCATCACACCACAATTTGGAAATGGGACCTGAATTTTCAATTCATGCAGTAGTATAAATCTTGCATATAAGGTATTGAGTGTTATAGAACCAGGTCAAGCCTTGGCATGCTAAACATCCATAGAATCAACACTTACTTGATCTCACAAAGAACAATGAAAGTTTGAATCAGCTTACTCATACAAAGGAGATAGCCTAATACTAATCACACAACAAGTAGTATAAACAGTAACGATTCAGTGACGCTCTGACCACCTTCTAAGTGCTCACATGAGTTTTAGGATACATACCCAATTTCCAGTATGGTATAAGTGCATATATACGAATAACTATACACCCAATGACCCAATATCAGCACTAAGCATATACACAAAGAGCTCAGCATTGAATCATGCACACTAATCATTCGGGACACATAACTCAAGCAAGCACAGATTAGGCAATTATAAATGTATATATATATATACTGCTCACTACCAGAATCTCATAGGAAGGCTCATCAACATAAGAATCTGCTGAACAACAACACTAAATGCATTAAACTTCCAAGAACACAAATACTACCATCCTCCTTCGCCTTTAATCATTCCCTAGCAAAACATGCATGTAAATTCTAGGGCCAAACTTTTCCTCTAAAAGCATGATTGTGCCGAACCCAAATTCAAGCCCTACCCATTATTTTGATGACAGTACAAGCACAATCACATTCAACAACCCTAATCCTTCTAGGCATTATCACAAACACCTCACATGCATGCCAAAATTTCCCCAAGAACAAGCTATACCTCCAATCTCACACCCATGGAGGAAGAGGAGATGGGGGCATGGCCGGTTGAAGGGGAGAGCTGAGCCACCGGAGGAAGCTGCGCCGGAGGGGAGTCACGTCGGAGAAGAGCTGGCCGGAGGCGGCGTCGGCCGAGCAGGGGCGGCGCTGGAGGGAGCCGCCAGGACACAGGTCGGGGGCAGCGCCGGCGCACAGGGCTGGAGAGGAGGCTTGCTGCCGGCCGGAGGGAGCTCGCCGGAGAGGAGGTGCCGGAGGAGCCGCCGGCCAGAAGGAGGTTCGCCGGCGCTGCTGCTGCTGCTGGAGTCGCCGGGCCAGAGAGGAGGAGGCAGGAGCAGCGCCAGGGGGAAGCTCGACCAGAGGAGGGCGCCAGGAGGATGCAGCCACGGGAGGGGGAGGCGCACGGCTTAGGGCGCAGGGCGCAAGGGCCATCGCCAAGGAGCTGAGGCGCAGGGGAAAAATCGCCAGGAGGATGACATGAGGTGGCTGGGCTTGGAAAAAAAAAGAGGATGGCTGCCACCAAAGATTTCTCAGCCACACAATAAAAGGGAGAGAGAGAGAGGGGTTTGGTGAGAGGAAAAAAATCATGGTAAACTGTTTGCAGTATTACATATATACCACAAAAGAGTAGGAAAAAAATAAGTCTATGCAAAAGGTAGTCTACTAGAGAGATGAATAAGTTTTTATTTTGTTTGCACACACTAGAGATTCTTTAGGGATGAGGTCCATGAGCTGATCGTGAACTGTGGTGCTAATTGGATCAGCATGAGTACGGCTGCTTTGCTGCCATTCAATCCGGTGTGGACGGTTTCCAATCCTATGTAACATGTCATCAGTTAGAACAAAAGGAATGTGTGTAGGTAAAATAATAAATGGTATGGTATGTGTAATGACACATTGACTATATGAAGGGTAAATGAAGAGTACATGTCGCGTAGGGCGTTAATTAATATCAGGTATTGGAATGCTAATATACCACTTGTGTGCAAAAGTGCTTCGCAATGTAAGTTGTCATACGCATGTATGAACCTAACATTGTTAGTCAGCCATGGCTCATAGTGAACCATGAATCAAATAAACCATGGACGTTTTGTTTGGGATAGATCCGATGTAGGAAGAGGACGTATGTACGTAGGCACATTCCATCGGTTATCTTAGTTGTAATTTTAACAGTTGGGCCTAACTTTGTAGTCGCATTGGTAACTGATGAAACGGCAGTCATGAGGACAGCAGCATCAAATAAAGGATGAAGATCAAAGCAAAGAAAATTAAGAGCAAGTCAATCAAACAAAGGAAAACATAAAGGAAAGACACTACAGGAATACTGAAAATTTTCGTGGACCAGAACCCACGAAAATAAGATCTGTGCCGACGAAAATAACTATTTTCGTCGGCAATAGCCTTATTTTCGTCGGGCCACGGCCGTTAGAGATAAGGAGTCGAAAGTTAGCTTAATTTTCGTCGGCTACCGACGAAAGTTAGTTATTTTCGTCGGCCAGGGACGCGCCGACGAGAGTTAGTCTTGAAAGCTGAATTTTCGCTTCAGAATAACGACGATTTAAAATAACTAACTTTCGTCGGTTTTCTTCTGCACCCACGAAAGTTAATAACGTTAACTTTCGTCGGGTTACTTTAAGCCCACGAAAGTTAATTTGGTTAATTTTCGTCGGTTTCTTGGCCCACGAAAATAATTTGGGTTAAGTTTCGTCGGTTTCTTGGCCCACGAAATAAATTTGTGTTAATTTTCGTCGGTTTGTCCTGGCCCACGAAAATTAACCTGGACCTGACAAAAAAAACAGCCCAGTAAACCTATTTTTCATACAAATTTAGACAAATATCATTCATAACATATATCATTCATTCAATTCAATCATTCATCCACATATATCACTCATTCATCCACATATCATTCAAATATCCACATACATTCATCCACATATATCATTCATCCACATATATCGCTCATTCATCCACATATCATTCAAATATCCACATACATCCATTCATTCATCCACATATATCATTCATCTCAAGATTAGTTGAGTTGTCGCATCATTCATCCACATATAATAGTTAGTTGAGTTGTCGCATCACAAGATTACAAATTATTACCAAACATCTCAAGATTGGTCATTTGAGTTGTGGCCGCTACCTGCGGAGCCAAATAGGTTTTGAACATGCTCTCCAGGTGCTACTCCAGGTGCTGCTGGCTGTGGCGGCGGAGTTTGGTAAACCTGGTGCGTATTTGTCCCCGATCCCTACGATACAGTAGACCAAATTTAGCGGAGTCTGTAAGCATCTTTACTTTAAATTTGTACAAATCAAATATTGACCTGCATTCAAATAAACTTGTCAGTTGAAGGCGAGAGGCCTGTTTCACCTACCAAGGATATGCCAGTTGTTCCACATGATCCAGAAGGCACAGATGGACAAACAAAATGTAGAAAGGGCAAAAACAGAGGCAGGCATTTTGATCGAGAAGTTCGAGCTCACATTTTACAAGTATGCATACTCTGTTGGTTGCCTCTTTGTTAAATGCATTGCTTTGTTGCATCAATTCAGTTTTGTCTAAAAATAATCATGTCTACTAAGCATATATCGTTATTTGAATAGGTGATTTGCTCTGTGTTGTGTAGAAGTGTATGGTCAGTATGCTAGATGCAATTGTTGGTATCTTAGATTAGTTTAGATTTAGGGCCTGGAACAAAGACATGGGTTACTCTATTTAGATTTTAGGCAAGACACCATCTGCTTAAGAAAAACAACTTTAGCAGTGTTTGCTTGTCGATAAGTTTGAAAATATTGCATTGAAATTATTGCAAACAAAAAGTACATATAGTTTGAAAATTTTTATTTTATTATTATTGTAACAATGTCTGCCATTCATATTTACCAATTATGCCGAAGCCTAGAATAGATGGAATATCTGCAAAATATCTTATAAGACCTATACTTTAACGTAGTATTAGGGCTATTTTTCGATGATGCCGGTGAATGTTAGCTTGTATTTCTAATCTTGTAAGCGAGAACTCTGTGATTCTGCTGCCATTGAAGAACATTTATTTTAGTGTCCGCAAATTCGATCATGGTTTTACATCGATATGTTTGTGGCATCATCATAATCGGGAGCTATCTTACTAAAGCAGAGAAGATGGCGTAAATCAAGGTCAAGCAAGAGGAAGACAAGCATGCACCAAAGCTACATTCGCTCGTAAAACAGTTAAATTTTGTTAGTGTGAATTGTTAGCCATTCCATTTTATGGTTGTGCCATACATATACATTTGTTGGACTTCGATTTTTATTCAATCTCGGTGGGATGGTATTATTCAAGTAATCACATGTTGGTAAAAATTACTTCGCTTAACAATTACATCAGAGAATCTTTGGATGCCTAGATGTAATAGATTGATACTAACTTGAACTTTCTAGCATCCTTAATGGCTTACTTTACGTAAGAACTTAGTTTGGAATATATGTTTTAACTTAGACGTGGCGTAAAAATGTTTATTAAGTAATAACCGTAAACAGATGTACCCAATTCATTATGGTTCGACTCAAATTGAACTCGAATTCCCAAAATCTGGTGAAGTGGTGACATAACCCTTCTATTATAAGTTTTAGTAAATAACGATTGTAGAAATAATGGAAAGACCAAGTTTAGCTAACTTTGAGCTGCAGGAGAAGGTGCCGGAGGATTCATCCCCATTGTGGTGGTGGTGGTGGCGGCCGCCATGGTGGAAAGACAATGGTCAGCCTCGTCACTGGAACATTGCCTGTAAATGCAATGTGTCGGTTTCATATATTGTTGCATGCTCGAATGCTAACTGTTGAGGGCTCAGGCTTACTTGAATAGCCGCCTGCTGCTGTGCTATGTACTAAGCATAGTATGCCTCCTGCGACCTTTGATGTTCATCCCGCAGCCTTAGCTCCTCACACAGCCTAGCAACCTCTACCTCCTGCTCTGAGGGGCGACGGCTACTAACCCCCGAGCTCTGCGAAGAAGACCCCCTCTGAGCTCGCACCTCCCTCGAGTCAATCACTCCGGTGAACATGGAGTACCTTCAAAATACAGGAACACAAAGGCTTTAGAACTTCAATTTATTGCTCGCATTAACAAAGTTTGAGAAACTATGACATTTTACCGTCCATGGCTCTTTCCGCCTCCGGTAGCATGCACGGCCACGCCATCAATAGGTTCCTTCCGCCAATCGTAGCCTTCACCATGACGCTCGACCATTTCTCGCCCATAGCTCTCCTGCGCAGTGTTTAACCATACAACTTAGAGCTCGAAAGTTGATGAGAACTCAATGAAAATTGTGGATAACTTACCATTCGATCTGAGGCCACCTGAGTGCACAACTGCTCGGGGTGTGATGGGTCTCGTCCCTTATTCACTAGACTCTATTACTCGGGTAGGCACAAACATCACTATAAAATTTGTCATGTCAGTAGAAAACATATGTAAATACCCATGTGTGTGTGTGTATGCGCACAAACCCATCCTCAGTGTCAAACATTTCACCTTAATCATGACTTTCCCAAACATGTTATCGATTTAATGCTAGACAAAGACTCAACCGAAAATCGGGGTATGCAGCATGTCCACTCTTTCTATATCATGAGTGTGAGACAACAAAGTGGAAACATTTTTTCAAGTACCTCGTTAGGCTTCACGGTTATTATGTGAGGAGTAAATGATGTCCCGGAAGAACCTGAAGATCAGCACACAAAAGATGGCAGTGAGCATTTTCAAAATAGACACACCATAAAAAAGATGGCAATCCAAACAACTAAACTGAAGCGCTCTTTCTATTCTCAAATGATGCACGCTTTAGCAAAGGCAGGCCGGTCAGCTCATTCGAGAGAGGCACACAACCAGAGTACTCTTTTGGTGTACACGAAAAACTCGTTCAAGGATTGCAAGTTGCTAATGCAAAAGAGCAAAGGTCTCGAAAGATCCTTCAGGGAGTGCAAGCATGGCCATGCACTGCGTAGATGCAGATAGCAGATGGACTCGAAATCTTGATGCCAAGCAAGTAGTATATGTCAAAATCTAATAAAAGTACTACTTTACCATATCTCCTTTTATTTAGGCAAATGGCTAATATTTCATTCATTTCCACAAACTTGTGCAAGCAATGCATGATTCACAGCATGTAAAAACCCCATCATGAAGAAGAAACTCTCAACAATGGGAAAACAATACCTACTCAGCAACGGACATCACATAGCCTAATATCCCCAGCTTGTACGGAAACATCCACCAATGCGGTAACAATGAACGAAATCACATACAGAATGAACAGGATATAGGGTCTCTTGAACATTCGTAAGATTCAATATGACAGTATACGATTCAATATGACAGTACACGATTCAATAGACACACCAAAAAAAAGATGGCAGTCAGTATAAGCACATTCGTTCGAAAAATCTTACGCGGTCGGCGGCGGCCCGAGCGGCGTCGGGGGCTGCCAGAGGCGGCGCAGGACGGCCGTAGGCGAAGCGGAGGCGCTGGGCGGCCGGGCGCGACGCAGAGGCGGTGGCGGCACGGTGTCGGCAGCATTCGAGCGGCGTCGGGCGGTCGAGGCGAAGTCGCAGAAGGTCGAAGCGGCGGCGGGCGGCGCGCGTGGGGGCGGGCGGCGCGGCGCGCTGGGGCGAGGGCGACGGCAAGCGGTATCGCGAGGCGGGCGGCGGGCGTGCGCTGGAGGTGGAGGCGGCGGTGGCATGGAGATAAGCGGCAGATGAAAATGCGTGGAAATGACGAGCCGAGGGGAACATAAGTCATTTAATTTTCGTGGGTTTCTCTTAACCGACGAAAATAAGTAATTTTCGTCGGCAAGAAATTAACCGACGAAAATAAGAGCCGCAACAGTAACCCTAACCTGTGTTTATTTTCGTCGGTTTTATTTAGCCGACGAAAATTACTTAATTTTCGTGGGCCGTCGAAAATAAATTAACTTTCGTCGGTTTTCTTAAAAGCCGACGAAGTTAAATTGGCTGACGAAAATGTTCACGATTCCTGTAGTGAGAGGACCTGTTCGACGAGCAATCCGACGCAAATTGGATAACCACCCTTTTTTTCCCTATTCTCAGCTGCCTAGGCAGGTTTGACCAAAGGGCAAAAATGGTTTCCTGTCATGCAGGGAAGTAGGCGAAACGAAGGAAGCAATAAATATGATTACGTACAGCATGATGGGAAGGAACAGAGAGGGCACAATCCAAAAAAAAGGAAGAAGCTAGTACAGGAAGGAAGCATATATAAAAATGGAGGACCTCGCACTGGAACGCCCAGCACGGAGCGAGGGGCGAGCTAAGCAAGGAGACGGAAACCGAAAAGCAAGAGGGAGACAACACCTATCTGCAGGCGGCAGTGAAGCAAGGAGGAGAAAAAAAAATGAAAAAGCAGGCGGAAGAGAGTACTTATCTGCAGGCGGCACCTCCGCGAGGTCCGCCCCGCCCTTTTGTGCCAAACTCCAAGAACGATGAGTTGGACATCGAAGGACAGCCAGTTGCCCACTGTGGCAGAGCTCGGCGACAACATTGCTGATGCAGACGGACATGAGAGGGAGATCGATGGCGACCACCATGACAAGCTGTATAGTTTGAACTTGATGGTAAAAAAGATAGGTAGCAGCAAGTTGAACGTACTAGCTAGTGAAACACCAACAAAATAACATCTAATCCATCAATGTCGAGGGCATCGTTGTTCATGAAAGAAAAGGTAAAAGTACATGCATGCTACTTACCAACAAAATAAGATCTAGTCCAGGTCAAGTCCACAAAAGAAATGGTACTTACGTTCTACTTACGCTATCGTACAAAAATGCAGCTGCCGGGTCAAGTCCATAAAAGGAATCCTACTAATACATGTTACTTAGCTGTGTGGAGACCTCCATCAGGGTATAGAATACCTAAGGATCGACCTCATATGTATGTAATATTAATTCTATCACTACTATAGAATTGATCTTTGATACCGGCTCATCATTGTCGGTTGGACTCGAACCGGCACTAACAATTACAACTATCCCAGTTTAACGGCTACTGTACTGCGGGGGCTCTTTAGTACTGGGTCAAGGCACCAACCAATACTGATGATGTTACATCAGTACCGGTTCATGTAATGAATCGGTACTAAAGAGCCATGGCAGGCCAGTTGGCTCAGGGTCTTATTAGTACCGGTTGGAGGCACCAACCGGTTCTGATGCTCTAACATCAGAACCGGTTGGTGCCAACATCAGAACCGGTTGGTGCCTCCAACCGGTACTAATTTCCAATTTAAACTTCTTCCTCCCTCCCAATTTGAAACCGCCATAGATAATAAAAATAGAAAATTTTAAATATTGCTAATTACCTCTCCTGCCTTCTACTTTGAAAGAATTAAAATTAAATAATATTACATTTGAAATAATTGGAACTAATATTCCATTTACAATAACTGAAAAGAATGGCCGAAACAAATTCAAAACTTCGAAGGCCGTTTTGAGGCCCCAAACGACTTTTATTTGGAATTCCGTCGCCACGCACACACTCACACAAACCATCAAGATTCGATAATTTGATTTTTGCACACTTATGAAATTCGGGTGCTACTTTTCGTTATCTTTCAAACGAGCCAAAAAACGCCCCGATCGAAGTTACGAGTCAAAAGTTATGGCCATTTTAACAAAAGTGCTCAGATTTCATATTTGTAAACTAGAATCGATGCCCAAAAGAATATAATCAGAGAGCTCATTGTGTGATGATTCCAGAAAGCACAAGAACAGTAAAATCGAAGGTACGAGTCAAAATTTATGGTGTTTTTACAAGTTTCGTTAATAGTAATAGCACATATATTGCAAGCATAATTAATAGTCAAAAGTATGGAAAATAAATTTGAAAGTTTTAAATTTTGCTAATTACCTCTTGTCGACGATCGGGATCACCGACCACAAAAGTGTATGGGGTTAATCGTGTATGCGGGATCCAGAATCGACTTCACTCACGAAGGGTTGGATTTGCTGTTATGAACGTCGGAGGAAAAAGAAAAAGAGTGAGACACCAAGAATTATACTGGTTCGAGCCCCTACGACAGGTAATAGCTCTACTCCAGTCTTGCCCAAAGGCGGAGAATTGCACTATGTTTGGGTACAAGAGGTGTTCTCTAGCTCGAGCTTCTGTAGCTTGAGTGTCTGTGTGTGTGTTCTATGTTGTGATGCTTGAGTATGCTTGCCCCGGGGGGGTTTATGCCCCTCTCAGCCGTTACTGGAAATGTCCGGGAGAGATTCCTGGGAGAGTGGCTTCGTGCGCATTGAAGGTGGGTCGTAACTGTCCCGGATTTGCCGCCCACATCTGGCTTAACTCCACTATTTAAGGGTCTTGGTAACCACCAGTTGAATGCACAACTTGAGTCCCGAGCTTGACCCCTCCGAGCGGAAGCTGATTCCTTATCCCCAGCTCGAGGTCGTAAGGGAGCCGCGCGGTTCACGTCGTGGTCGGAGGCCTCACTGCTCGAGCTCGAGCTAGGGGTTTGTTGACTTTCCGTTGACCAGGCAGGGATTTTCCAGTCCCCGATAGCTAGCCCCTGAGGCTCAAGTCATATCCAGGCATCTAGGATGACCTCAAGCCTCACGATCTGGAAAAGGGGACGGTCCTCTGATTGTGCAGAGTCGCCCAAGTTCAAGGTTGAGGTCGGGCGAAGACCAACCAAGAGGCTCAACGCAATTACACCTGGCAACCCTTGGACTACGAAGTCTTGGTACGGACACGGAAGAGCAGCAGAACTGCCCGCGATGCATCGATTCCACCACCAAATCTCTGAATGTGCCTATCGAATCATAACCGGCGCGCCTTTTGAGACATGATATCCTCCAATCGGTGATGATCAGGTCCTATAAAGCCCGAACCATCGGCTCCTTGACAAATTCCCGAACTCCCTTGAACTTCCTTCGATCTCGACTTTTCTGGCCTTCTGCCCAATTTGCCCTTTCCCCCTCGACCAAGCAACAAGTTTTCCTCATGGCCAAGTTCGGAAAGAGCTCTCTGTTGCTGTCGAGGATGAAGGAACTCGAAGGTCTGGGACTACTGGACCCGGTGACATGGTGGTTGCTGAGCGGGGAGACCGAACCGCAGCCCCGAGAATACGAACTCATCAGCATTGAGCACTACATGCTCTTCGGCTTGTGGATGCCGGAGAGCAACTTCATGGCGTCGGTCCTCGCACAATGCGAGATCGAGCTCGTCAACCTGGTGCCAAATTCCATTGTTCTTCTTTCCATTTTCTCCCATTTGTGTGAGGGGTTCCTCGGGATCCTTCCCACCCCATCTCTTTTTTTCCGTTTCTTCTCCTTGTTCCGCACCGGGAAGGACCCCGTGATTGGGTGCCTTTATTTCTGGCTACGGACGGGACTTCCTTGGGCCTTCCCTCAACTCCACGCTCGAGACTCCCTTGGTCCATGGACCGAGAGGTGGTTCTACTTGAAGAGAGGCGAAGACGGCGCGCTCGCGTATGATGGAGTGCCCATCATCGGCAAGCGCCAAACCCCCGAGGCAGATGACCTGGCGGTCGACCAGGAAGCCATTGCCACCATCCACATCTGCGCCACACGCGGCCTCACCGGACAAGCCATCGCCAATGATTTCCTGCGGAACCGGGTGTTTCCTCTGCAAAAGAGGTTGCATCTATTCTACGAGATCAAGGGTCACGACGACCTCACTCGTGAGGGCACGTCCGGTAAGTCCTCTTGAGCTGAAGTTCACTTAAGTTCAATCTTGGTGTTTTCGAATGACCTTGTTCTTCTAGTAGCACTGAAGGAGTCCTTGCTGGCAGCCAGGATGACTGAGATGTTCGGAAAAGCGGCATTTGACTACTCCACGGATGACCCCATCCCGAAGAACATGCTACGTTGAAGCGCCGAGGTAAGATGTCTTAAGTCAGGTCCCAACTCGGGAATGTTTGGAGCTCGCCTTGATCTTAAAGTGTGCTTGCAGGAAAACCAGGAACTGCTCCAGATGGCAAAGCGCATGCTACCGTTGCCCGGAGCAGGTAAAGGCAAGAAGGCAAGTAAAAGGCCACTTTCGACGCCCTGAGTGGCAAAGCCTCGAAGAAGCAACACATCGAATGGGGCGACCGCTCAGTGGTAAGCCCACCTATGGTCGAGCTTGAGTCTTTGCTTAGTAAGGGGTTGCAACAGTCTTTGATTCTTTCTTTTTTCTTACAGCAGCAGAGGGTGGCCGCCGCCACCAGGACCTCTAGCCCTCAGGCAGCTCCAAGGGCTCGATCGTAGGGCCCTAGGCCTGCTGCCATGGGGAACCTGGAGCCACTGTGTGCTCCAAGGTCCCCAGCGTGAGGCGCTCGGAGAAGGGCCGCCTCTTCACCCTCGGGACACCAAGACTCTCAGCAGCCCCTTGCAAGGTGGAGGCTCGTGACTCAGGTACCTTACTTCTCTTTTGGTCGTAGAATTCCTTTTTGCATTAACTTAGTAATCTTTCCTTATCGCAGACCTTGAATGGTCGAACTCACCCCCAACACCTCCTGACAATGGCTATCGTCCAGGGCGAATCCGAGTCCGAGGAGGAGGCCTCGTACGAGCTGGTGCACCGCCTCCCCCCAAGCCAGAATCGCGCCGCCGGAGGCCCCCACAGTTGGGTCTTGGCCGGTGAGCCCGAGCACGGGCTCGCCGATCTGGACAAAGATGCGGCCTCACCCGCCGCTGATGGAGAAGCCGAAGACACTACAGCCTCCGAAGCTGACACCTCCCCGACCAAGGCTGCAGAAGGAAGTGAAGCTCAGGACGCCTCAGCCGCCGCGGCCGAGGCCGTTCAAGCCGCCTCCGCAGTGGTAGATCCGTCCATCGAAGTCGGGACCACCCCGACCACCGAGGCCGACAATTTGTTGGCCGAGGACACCATGGAGGACCAGACTGACGACCCGGCCGGGACCACCGCCAGAGAGGAAGCGGAAGACCCCCCGACCGTGGAGGTCGAGGCCAACTTGGCCGAAGGGAGCGAGTCCGAAGGTGAATTAGGCCTTCAGGCGGACGAGGAGACCTGGGCTGAGGCCGTCACCGGCGAAGTTGGCTACACGCCGGAAGAACTCCGCCCCAGCGCCTCAACCTCGGCAGAAGGCCGTACCGTGCCCGGGACGCCAAGCGGCAGATCCACCGGACCCCACCGCACGGCTTTCGAAGACCGGCTTAGCCAGGTACGGTGTAACCTCTTCGTACTACTCTTGTCTCTCGACTTGTTTTTCTTTGATGAAACTTGATTTCCTTTGAATTTGGTAGGCCGTTAGCCTCATCACCTAGGGGCTCCAAGGTCTTCAGAGGCATTCTGACACTCTGAAGATCATATTCGACAAGGTGGAGGAACTGGAGACTTGCCTGCTCTAGCTCGAGGAGACCTTGGCGATCGAGTAGGAGGAGGCTGAGCAAAGGACAACGGCCCACGCCGCCGAGCTTGCCGCCCTCCAAGGAACACTAATGGCGCTCGAGACAACCCACGTGTCCTTGCTCAGCCAAGCCGTCAACACCGAGCGTGAGCATGCCTTCAAGGCCGTGGAGGAAGAACGCGCTCGGTCGGCCAAGGCGCTCGAGGTTGAGTGTGTGGGCTCTTCAAAAGACCTTAAAGCTGAGCGGGTGAAGGTGGAGAAGCTGCGGAAGGAGATCGCAGACCAGGTGGTCGCCTTGACGAAAGCTCCCGCCGAGCTCAAGGCAAAGGTCGCTGAGCTCGAGGAGAAGCTAGGGCGAGCAACCAAGACAGCGAAGAACGCCCTGGCCCAACTCCAAGACGAGCGAAGCCATGCCGCCAACTCCGTAGCTGAAACACTTCGTCTTCAAGGTGAACTGTTGGCTCTGAGGACAAAGGTCGCCGAGCTCGAGCAGGAGAAGCTCGCTCGCGATTTGGCTGACATGTAGCTAGGATTAGTTCTAAAGCTTTTTACCTAATACTTGGTTTCACATCTGTGCACTGCCTTGAGATAACCCCATACCGTTATGACGCCATTGGGTCCTGGAATCTTCATGCAGCGATGGCCGTAATGGTTTGCCACCATGAACTTGACTAACATCGAGCGTCCAAGGATGGCGTTGTAGGGGAGGTCTCCTTCAACCACCTCGAAGGTGATCAGTTTGGTGCGGAAGTTGTCCGAGTCACCAAAGGTGACGGGCAAGACCATTTGCCTAAGGGGGGTGGTCGAACTTCCTGGAACGATCCCGAAGAACGGAACCGCTATATTTTTGACCTTCGACTGGGGAATCTGCATCCGGTCGAGCGCGCTTGCCAAGAGTAGGTTAAGGGAACTGCCCCCGTCAATAATGACACACCCGACCATGGTATTGCTGATGGTCGGAGTCACAACCAGGGGCAGTCTTCAGGTCCTTGGACATACCTTGGGGAGCATCCTCCCACGAGAAAGTAATCGTAGCCCCAACCCACTTGCAGGGCTGGTCGTCGGGCCTCCCGGTAGTAGCTTGATAAATGGTGCACGCAGCATTCTTGATCTTGCGCCAGGACTGGTATGCTGATGAACCGCCGAATATGACATCAATCCGGCGATCACCCTGTTGGAACTCCAAGTCGAGGTCATCCTGATCTGTTCCGGCGTTGACCCTATCGGGTTGCTCTCCTTCTTTCGGGAGCATGGGCATCTCTCCATGCCCATCGTTAGACCTGGGAATTGGGCCGGGCCTTAGTGGGCCAGCACGACCTGGCATGAAAAAAATTGGGCCGAAGCACGACCCGCCACAGAAAAAAATGGGCCAGGCTGGCACGGCCCAAATGGCGTGCCGGGCTGGGCCTAAAAACCTGGCACGATGGGCCACTCAGCACGGCCCGACTGTATGGGCCGAGCTCGGGCCGGCACAGCCCGAATCACGGCCCGAATCTATAATTTGTATTTTTCAGGGTCTTCCTTTGCTCATATGAATTTATACTCTACATGAAAGTTGTAGAGAATTTCGAGACGCATCTTTTTCATGTAGACAACTTTTCCATTTGAGCAATGTATCAATTTTTTAAAAAAATATTTAGTGCGCTGTGTAGTTTCGGACCGACGCCACATCTCTCGGTAATCTGCATTTTTCAGTGTCTTCCTTTGCTCATATGAATTTATATTCTACATGAAAGTTGTCGAGAATTTTGAGACACATCTTTTTCATGTAGACAACTTTTCCATTTGAGCAACTTATGAATTTATAAAAAAATATTTAGTGCGTTGTATAGTTTCGGACCGACGCCACATCTCTCGGTAATCTGCATTTTTCAGGGTCTTCCTTTGCTCATATGAATTTATATTCTACATGAAAGTTGTCGAGAATTTTGAGACACATCTTTTTCATGTAGACAACATTTTCATTTGAACAACGTATGAATTTATAAAATAATATTTAGTGTGATGCGTTCTCTCTAGTGTCGTGTTCGGGCCGACCCGGCCCAACAGCAGCCCGGTGTGCCTTTGGGCCATGCCGGGCCTTGATTTTTGCCGTCCGTGCTGGCCCGGCCCGGCATGAAAAAATTACCGGGCCGTGCTGGCCCGTTTCACGCAGTCCCGAAGCACGACGGGCTCGGGCCGTGCCGGCCCAGCACGGCCCAAGTCCCACCTCTACCTATCGTAGAAAACGTCTAGCCTATTCAGTTAGGCCCTGCAGTTTCGCAGGTCGTGGCCTAGTGAAATAGGCAGAATTTTTCTTCATCATACCTGGGACGCCCTTCAGGATCCTAAGATTGGCCGTCGATTGGCTGGGACCCAGGCCGGTGATCCCCCTGCCGAGGTCGGCGAGACGCCTGTTGATGTTGTGGTCGGTTTCGTTGAGGTCGGGGCCCTACTTGGTCCGGTTCTCGCACCTCCATTACTTCACGATGGCCGTTTGCCGCAATGACCACCCGCGGTCGACCACTTCCATTCTTACGATCCCTCTTCCGCTTCTTGGCAGTTGGGTCCGGGTCAATGCTTTTGGCGTTAGAGAGACCAGCCTCGCTCGAGTTGATACCAAGCTTACATTGATCGTAATTGCGCTTCCAGCGAACATGACGTCCGCATCCGCATATCGTTCCACCATGCGAAACAGCTTGTTAATGCTGAGCCTCGTTATAATCTCCAAGTCCTCGGTGAGGCGCTGGTCGTGGATGCTGAACTTGAAGGCCTTGATCATGGCCTCGTCGGAGACGCTCGGGATTAAGTTCCTCGTGTGAATTGTAACATCCCAAAATTTGGATTTTCAAAAATTTATATTAAATTAGCTTTCCAAAATTTTTCTTCAATCTTATTTGATTAAAGAAGCTTATATCTCACTGAGAATTTTATTATGTCTTCCTCATAACATACTTAACTCATGGTAAAAGTATCAAAAACTAATAATTACTTTTATTGCCGTTTAAAATTCAAAAACAGATATCACTTAAATCAAATCTGCAATGTCGAATTTTTATTAAATAATGGAGTAAGGTTTTGAGCTGAAAATTTTACAGAAGCATCCTTAGCTCAAATTCATTTGAAAAACAATATTTCAGAAATAATAGACTTTATTTACTCTTAAAGAAAAATCAAAAACAGTAACAAGGATTTGAAGCAGTCAGTCTTTTAATTGCCGAATCCAACACCTTAATGAAACTCAAACAAACATCAAACAACATGCTATAGAAAATAATTTTGTAAAATATTAGAGACCAAAAGATGAATAAAAATCAATTTTGCAGAATTTTGTGACACCATTTGCTAAGCTTAAAAATTCAAAAATAGATCAAAAACCAGTCTAGTTTGATGAATTACTGTTCTTAAATGGCAATAGATAATGAGATGAAACCAAAGAAAATGGAAGTTAGAACCTTTGCACTACTTACTCAAAAAATTTCAGAATTTTTCAACCAAGTCTTCACCTCTTCCCAAGCCTGCCCAACCGACATGTCAAATCTGCTCTCATTTCGCCCACCGCCAAGCGTGAACTCGTGCTTGATGAATCCTTGGGCTAAGCCTCCGCAGGTGGTCCCATGCACGCCTGGGCCCACTGGCCAGCCCTCCTCCTTCTCTCCTTCCTTTCTCCCTCTCCACTCACCTCTCCTGCGCTATTGGCGGTAGAGGGCGGTGCCTAGTTCACCTCTCCTGCGCCATTGGCTGGTCTCGACGGTGCCCCATTTGCATCTTGTGCCCTCTGCCAAGGCCCGAGCTAACCACTCTTCAGACCGCCATAAAGCCAGCAAGCCTCGGCACTTGCAAAGAAGAACACGGAGCTCCTCCTGCTGTCCCCGGGTGCCACTCCTCACCGCTTCCTCACACCGCCATAAGGTAGAGAAGCTCTTCTCCTTGCCATTTCATTTCTTGCGCCCAGCAGTTTGCTCCCTCTCTGACTTGCTTCTCCATCCTGCATGCCAACCGAGCCAGGCTTTGTTCTACCGCAGCCCAGGTGAGCTCATCCTTCTCACTCTTGCACCAGCAGCAGCCGCCGGCCTCTCCTCTGCCGTGCATGCGATAGCAATCACGCCAACCGAGCCGAGTCTGTGCAAGCGTGAACGAAGAGACCCGGTGAGCTTGCCCAACTAGCTAACTCATTTCTTGCACAGCTGCTGCTCCATCTCTGAGTTGCTCCGTCTTGCATGCCGCCGAAGCCGACCGTGAGTCTTCCTCCCAAGCGCCGGCGAGCCAGCCATCAACCACGTCGCCGGTGAGCTCCCTCCCAGTGCATCCTGCCGTGGGTTCTCCTGTCGCCTCATCTCACTGATGACCTCGCTACCAGCTCCTAATCTTGCTCCCCTAACTTGCATGCAGCCTCCCCAGCTGAGCCACACCTCTCCTGCAGCTCATCTCCTCAAGTTTTGCCACCTTCTTCAAGCTCCAGCCGCATAGCCATTATTGGATATTTGAAGCTCTAGGGTTCGTATTGGTAAGCCTAAGTAAATAAGTATGAAACCTTGTCACAAGAACTTGCATGGCGTGGTGGTAGAACACTAGTGCATGCACTCGGCAGCTCCTTTGTTCGAATCCTCACTTCAGCACTTTATTTTTTGTATTTTTCTTATTTTTGCATTGCGCAATAAAACTGTTATAACTTTTGCTGTGAAACTTCGATTAATGCAAACTCAATTCCTAAATTTGAGTTATTTAGTAAGGATTCAGAATATGCAATAAAAAGTTATATGTTGCTTGCTGCAAAAACTTTTAATTTGAGTTTGAATGAAAGTCACATTTTAAGCGTTATGAAGCAACTATATGATCCCTTGCTCCATAAATCATGAAATAAATAAAACATGTTCCTGCAACCTCAGAGAACCCATTTCTATAAAAATATTCAGATTTAAATGTATTTTGTATCATGTATTGATTGTGCAATACCTTAATAACATGCAAGACTCAAGTGGTTAAAATATGCATCAAATGAGCTCAACAATTGATGAAACTAGTTTAGTTGCACTTCTGGGATTGCATAGGTCATAAGTATATAAAAATATTTAGATCATTCCTTAGTTTGCCCTATTTACTCATTAGCCAAACATGCAATCGGTAAAAGGAACAAATAGTCGTATCTATAGCAAACGAGCCTCAATTTCGACAAAATCAACTTCTATGACCCTAAAATGATATGTCTTAGCTTGCCATACAAAAATAACATCAGTTTGATCAACTTCGAGTTCAGCTCATATTAAGCCGAAATCACTATTCATTAAAAAACGCCTTGAACAAATGAGAAACATCGCGGAATCAACTTTAAAACACTCTTAGGGATATTCCCTAATAACCCCTGAAAAATGGTTACATTATCCCATCTGGTGCAGCCACAAACAAAGAAAGAAAACTGAACCGTAATAGCGCTAAAAGTGTGGTCGTATAAGCCTTTTAATGATCAGAGAATATCGCATATAAATATAAAATCATGAAGGAATAACTGGAAAACATTATCTCGATATATATACTACCATATTCGAAAAAAGTGTACTAATTATAACTTGCTTTGTATCTGAATCCAATCGCAAGCATATGCTTAGTTCATGGCGAATTAACGTAACCGTGGACCCGGTCTATAGATCGAGAGTCCATATGTCATCGACTATCCAATCAAGAAAATATTCTTCGAATAATATTCGTTTTTTCAGATGATTAACCTTCTCTTGATGTATTTTCAAAGCCGTTCTCTTTTGTCTAATCATCGACCTAATCCATCCGAGTTTCTAATTTCATCCAGCCGTTGTGCCCAATGCTATTCGTTCTTAATTTGGAGTTTATTTGATTCGCTTTTTGAGTTTTGTTGTATTTGGGTTTGTTTATCGTTAGACGCGTTGTTGTAAGTCACTCGAAGGAGCTGAGGATCAAGCAAGCGGAGATTGAAGATCGAGGATCAAGGATTGAAGATAAAGAGTAAAGAATAATATAAATTGCAAGGGCCAGGCAAGTCATGCTTTGATCATATTGCTCCCAGTTTTAAAAATTTATTTTGATTCAAATTATTGCATGCTAGTTCAAGATTAAGATGATTTAAATTAATTTGGGAATTAGTTATTCAACCCAATTGCTAAATATCACCTTGCCATGATTATTTGTATGCCATAATTCATTTGTCACCCTAAAATAGTTGATTATTAGTTGGTTGTTATTACTTGCCAACGTGGGTTGGTTAGACCGGGTATAATTGCTTAGCCATGCCACGCAACTTATGTCTTTTGAAAATAAAAGGATAATACTGATTAATGGACTATAAAATGTGTTTGTGAAATGGTGTGACGTGTTGCCACACGATGATGTTGATATGTGGAACCAGAGTGGTTCTACATGGATGTTAAGTTGTTGTTGGCATTGTGTTGCGTAATAATCAACTGGGGTGGTAAAATGATTTGGACTGGGGCAAGTGGCAAGAAGGCTTCGTGAAGGGGAAGCGCGAGGCTACGCTAGCCAAAAACAAAAATTTTCTACGCATTCAACCAGGATACATGCGAGTAGTGGATCATGGAGCATTACCCTTGGAGCATGTTAGCAGCGGAAGTAGAGTGGGTCAAGCCTCCCCGCGTGCTCCGAAGCACTGTACGTAGTCGAACGTACTCCCGACTGCTGGGCCGAGTGCTTGCGAGATCACCCGAGTGCTCGCCGAGTGGTCTCCGAACCGCCCGAGTGCTCGCCTGAGTCCTTGACGTCTCCTCGCCGCGGGTGCACGATGCAGCGGATGAAGATGTGCACGCGCAGGTTGGAGAGGGTGAAACCGATCGCCGATCAGCGCCGAGGATAGATGCAATGGCGCCTCTACGGTATCCACACGTCCAGGGGTGGAACGCCGTGCGCCGATGTGCTAGCACTACGCGCGCGACGGCTAGGGTTTCTGGCAGGGGTAGGGGTCGACGGCTAGGGTTTCTTGGTGGGGAGAACCCTCTCACATGCACACCCCCCACGTCCCTTTATATAGAGTGCACTAACGGGCCTTCACGAGAAGCCCATTAGGACTCACACTAATGGATCTTCTCAAGAGAAATCCATTAAGACGCCAGAGGATCCAAATCGTGTAAACCCACTAATGGATCCAATCCATCGACATGATCCAACCCGTTAAGTGTGTGACCCGTTAGGTTCATGCTAATCGGCCATGGCCCCGAAACCTCTTTTCGCACCATCGACAACAATGGTTCCTAGCAGGACATGTTGTCCCTCGAATGCACAGAGTGATCGTATCGGCTGAACCTTGATATACTCATATACCAATCCTTTTGCCACGCGATACCAGTCAAGCTCAAGGCAAGATGCGTGCCATCCTTGTGATAGCTCGACCCATTCACTCGTAAATGTAATGGATATAATTCGTGATTAACACTTTAATCACTTTGGCATGGCCATGCACTTTTCCTTATCCATCCATACCGAGGGGCCCAGAGATATCTCTCCCGTTATCAAGGAGGGGCAAATTCCATCTTGATCTCTTATATCTCACGTCATGTTTCATAGCATACCCGTAAGCTAACTTTATAACTCCCCTGGTACGGAGAAGCGTTTGATAGCCTCAAAGTATACAATTACACATGCTGAGAATCAATAAGGATCTCAGGTCAAAGGATCGTATAAGTATACCACTCGAGACTACACCCTGATGGCACTTCTAAGATAACAATCTCATCAGTGTCTCGGAGTGGGTCTATCCAACCCCATGTTCTCTAACATGTGCCCACATTATTGATTTGATATCTCCATATCTATGGTATGTGAAACATTACCATCAATCAATACATGTGTTGGTCAAATCACTATTGTCCCACATAATGATATGTAACCAGGGATCGTTTAGAATAATATCATATAACCAATGTGTTTCACAATTAAGTCATACTCAATGAACAAAGGAGTGACATTTATTCATGGAACTGATAAGTACATGAACATAGACGCATGATACAATCATCTCACATGATCGCCTCTAGGGCATATCACTAACAATCTCCCACTTGCATTAGAGTGCATCATGCAAGTATCTAATACCCATGGCTCTTGTGTGTGCCTCATGCTTAGGCTGCGGAAGAGGTTTTGTCAGCGGATCAGCGACATTCAGATCCGTGTGCACTTTGCAAATCTTCACATCTCCTCTATCGATGATCTCTGATGAGGTGATAACGCTCGAGTATGTGTTTGGATTTTTGGTGAGACCTAGGCTCCTTCGCAGTGCAATGGCACCACTATTGTCACAATAGAGGTCCATGGACAGATGCACTAGCGACAACTCCCAACTCGAAACAAATTTTACGATCCAAGCAGCTTCCTTTGCGCTTGAAGCGCAATATACTCGACCTCGATCGTGGAATCAGCCATCGTCTCTTGCTTGGAACTTTTCCAAATTTTGCCCCTCCATTGAGACAGAATACAAAACCGGATTGCGATCGAGAATCATCTTTGTCGGTTTGGAAGCTAGCGTCGATGTAACCCTTTACAACCAGCTCTTCCTCTCCTCCAAAGACCAAGAACATGTCCTCGGCCCCACGTAAGTATTTGAGGATGTTCTTCACAATGCCTTGATGACTTTCACCGGGTTTGATTGATACCTTTCGTAACACTTAGAGCATATGATACATCTGGCGTGTACATAACATGGTATACATGATGGATCCAATAAGCGGAGGCATATGGAATCACACTCATTTTCTTTTGCTCATCGGTGTCGGCATAATCGAATCTTGCTTAGATGAATACCATGCGACATTGGCAAGAAACCCTTCTTGGAATCTTGCATATTGAACCGCTTCAATATTTTATCAATGTATGTACTTTGGCTTAATCCAATTAGTCTTGTCGATCTATCTCTATAGATCTTTATGCCCAAGATGTAAGTCGCTTCTCCTAAATCCTTCATCGAGAAACATTTTCTCAAATAAGATTGAACAGCTTCAAGCATTGGAATATCGTTTCCAGTCAACAATATGTCATCTACATATAAGATTAGAAACACAAGTGCGCTCCCACTAGCCTTCTTGTAAATACAAGGTTCCTCTTCATTCTTGATGAAGCCAAACTCTTTAACTGTTTCATCAAAATGAAGATTCCAACTCCGAGATGCTTGCTTCAGTCCATAAATAGACTTCGAAGCTTGCATACCTTGCCAAAGATCGTTTGGATCGACAAAACCTTTAGGTGTGTCATGTACACATCCTCACTTAGGTTTCCATTTAGGAAAGCCGTTTTGACATCCATTTGCCACAATTCCCAATCATAGAATGCGGCAATTGCTAGCATGATCCGAATAGATTTAAGCATAGCGACGGGTGAAAAAGTTTCATCATAATCAACACCTTGAATTTTCCTGAAACCTTTAGCCACCAATCGTGCCTTATGGATGTGAACATTTCCATCCATATCAATCTTTTTCTTAAAGACCCATTTGCACTCGATAGGTTTTACCCCATCAGGCAGATCAACCAAGTTCCAAACTTGATTATCATACATGGACTTTATTTCAGATCTCATGGCTTCCAACCATTTCCCAGAGTCTGGTCCCACCATTGCTTCCTCATAGTCTTTGGGCTCATCGTTGTCCAACAACAACACGTCGAGCTGTCCCGTCGTGAGGAACATGTACCTCTCGGTGCACGGCTAGCCCTCGTGAGACTGCGTGGGGTCGGTGCCTCTACCACGGGTCTCGCAACATTTTGCATTTCCGCTCGGGGTTAGTAGGAGCTGAAACATTTTCAGATGTTTCCCGAATTTCTTCAAGTTGCACCTTGCTCCCACTAGCTCTTTTGAAAAACTCTTTTTCCAAAAAGACACCATGCCGAGCGACAAACACTTTGCCCTCTTCTCGGTTATAAAAATAATACCCTTTAGTTTCCCTAGGGTACCCCACAAAAAAGCACTTATCAGACTTGGCGTGAAGCTTATTAGACGTCATACGTTCTACATAGGCTTCACAGCCCCAAATCTTTAGAAAAGACAACGAGGGACGCTTCCCGGTCCATATCTCATATGGCGTCTTCTCTACTGATTTTGATGGAACCCTATTTAGTGTGAACGCAGCTGTTTCTAGAGCAAATCCCCAAAATGACAATGGAAGATCAGTTTGACTCATCATAGACCGAACCATGTCCAACAAAGTCCGATTCCTCCGTTCGGATACCCCATTCCATTGAGGCGTTCCAGGCGGAGTCAATTGAGGAACTATTCCACAATTCTTAAGATGATCATTAAACTCATGGCTCAAATACTCACCTCCACGATCGATCGCAGAAATTTAATTGTTTTGCCCAAATGATTTTGCACTTCATTACGAAACTCTTTGAACTTTTCAAAGATTCAGACTTATGCCTCATTAGATAGATATAGCCATACCTACTAAAGTCATCAAAAAGGTAATGAAATCTGAAATCCACCTCTCGCCCCCATCATCGGTCCACATACATCAAGATGTACTAAGGACAATAAGTCACTCGCCTCTCACTTGAACCGGTGAAAGGCATTTTAGTCATCTTGCCAAGTAAACAAGACTCAAGACGTGTCAAATGATTCAAAATCAAATGAATCAAGAAGACCATCTTTATGGAGCTTCTCCACGCTTCTTATTTATATGGCCTAAGCGACAATGCCACAGATAAGCGAATTCAAATCATTTGCTTTGAGTCTTTTCAGATTAACATTATAGACAAAATTATCTTCAAGATTTAGCACATATAGCCCATTCAATGATGGACAATGACCATAGAGCATACCATTGAAATAAATTGAACAACATTTGTTCTTTATTACAAAATCAAAACCATCTTCTTCCAAACATAAAGAAGAGATAATGTTTCGCCAAGGTGGAACATAATAACAATTATTTAATTCCAAAACTAATCACGAAGGTAACGATAAGGGATAAACGCCAACGGCCATTGCAGCAACCTTTGCGCCATTGCCGACGCGAATGTCCACCTCACCACTTGCACAACTTCTAGTCTTTCTTAGTCCTCGCAACGATTTGCAAACATGAATCATCGATCCGTATCAAATACCCATGACTCATTAGGACAAGTAGCAAGATTAATTTCTATAACATTAATACGAAGTGGAAGCTAGAGTTCCATTCTTCTTATCCTCCAAGTATTTCTTGCGGTTCCTACGCCAATGACCTTTCTTATGGCGGTAGTGACATGCATCGAAGCGAGAGGACCACTTTTGGTCTTAGGTTTAGGGTTGGGGTCGATCCACACCCTTGCCTTTTGCTCCACTTCCTTTTCTTACCACCATCCTTTTGGACCATCATCACATGATTATTGCTTTTCTTGATGCTTTCCTCTCGCTGTCTTAAGCATCCCATGCAATTCGACATGTTTTTCTCCATGCCATTCATATGAAAATTCATGATGAAAGGCTCAAGCTTCTTGTGAAGCGACTAGAGAATCACATCGGTGGCCAACTCTTGGCTTAAGGGGAGTTCAGTTTCTCCAAGTTCTCAATGTAACCAATCATCTTGATCACATGAGGACTCACCGAACTACCTTCGCTTAGCTTGCACGCAAGCGAGCTTTTGAGATCGAGTATCTCTCGGCCCTAGCTTGGTTCTCAAACATGCTACGAAGGCTGTGATCATAGCATAGGCATTCGTGTTCTCATATTGCTTTTGAAGCTCGAGTTCATTGTAGCAAGCATGAGACACCAACATCAACCTCATCGTTGACATGCTTCTCATAAGCACGTCGCTCGCAGCGAGAGCATCCTCAGCTAGTTCCTCAGGATATGGCTCTTCAATGACATATTCCTTTTCTCTTGCTTGAGAACAATTCTCAAGTTTCGTACCAATCAATAAAGTTTGTTCCAGAGAGTTTCTCTTTCTCCGAATTGATCGCAAATTAAAACCGGTGTTTTGAGTGACAAGATTAGGTGCCATCTACAATGTAAATAAATACGCAAAGTCTTAGCACAATGTTCATGTAAATCTTCTATTAAACATTTTAATAAAAGATACTCCCACTAAAGTCACTTTCCCCTGGCGACTTTCAAGAGGACAAGATCCATATTCACTAAAGTCCTAGTGAGCTTTGGCATCACCGCTAGAACCCAAAGAACATAGGTAGGCATAACATTGCCAATCACATCATATGTGATTCTTGTTTGTTGGGTGGCATCCAATGCCCTCGCTCCCAACACCCATGCCCGAAGCCCAAAACCGCTTTTGATAGCTTCGATAAGTAAACCAATACTATGCATGTGGATGTCCGACATCCACCCTATTGATCAAGGAAGTTGATGGCACCCTGCTTTGGCAGAAACTACCATTCAACGTACAAGATCTATATAGGTGCAGCTATTGGAAGGGCATGAAACTCTTATTTTTTTTTGAGGGAAAATATTCTAACATGACAATCATATCCACCAAACATGATAGAATCGCATGACAGGAATCATCACAGATAATCACATTAACTTGTGAAATAGTATGGCCCATAGCACTCCAATCTCCATTGTCGCTTCGCCCACCGAGCCATCATGCTTGAAGCCGCCTCTATTATCGAGTACTACGCTACTACGTCTAATAGCTAGTAAACAACTTACATGAGGATTTCAAGCATCACAAATCGACACGCAGGCCGTTATACAATAACATGGCAGCCCAAGCTGCAATTAACCATAGCGCGCAGGCTATGAAAATTACTTTAATGCATCACATACACACATGGGAGCCATACTATTCACATCATTCCCTGCAAAAACAAGTTAAGCGCAGAATCGTATTCTACCCTGCGATGGGAATCAAGTTTTATTTAACGGCCGCTACTGTGACTATCACGGCGGTCCCCCCAGCTGAGCCACACCTCTCCTGCAGCTCATCTCCTCAAGTTTTGCCACCTTCTTCAAGCTCCAGCCGCATAGCCATTGTTGGATATTTGAAGCTCTAGGGTTCGTATTGGTAAGCCTAAGTAAATAAGTATGAAACCTTGTCACAAGAACTTGCATGGCGTGGTGGTAGAACACTAGTGCATGCACTCGGCAGCTCCTTTGTTCGAATCCTCACTTCAGCACTTTATTTTTTTGTATTTATCTTATTTTTGCATTGCGCAATAAAACTGTTATAACTTTTGCTGTGAAACTCCGATTAATGCAAACTCAATTCCTAAATTTGAGTTATTTAGTAAGGATTCAGAATATGCAATAAAAAGTTATATGTTGCTTGCTGCAAAAACTTTTAATTTGAGTTTGAATGAAAGTCACATTTTAAGCGTTATGAAGCAACTATATGATCCCTTGCTCCATAAATCATGAAATAAATAAAACATGTTCCTGCAACCTCAGAGAACCCATTTCTATAAAAAGATTCAGATTTAAATGTATTTTGTATCATGTATTGATTGTGCAATACCTTAATAACATGCAAGACTCAAGTGGTTAAAATATGCATCAAATGAGCTCAACAATTGATGAAACCAGTTTAGTTGCACTTCTGGGATTGCATAGGTCATAAGTATACAAAAATATTTAGATCATTCCTTAGTTTGCCCTATTTACTCATTAGCCAAACATGCAATCGGTAAAAGGAACAAATAGTCGTATCTATAGCAAACGAGCCTCAATTTCAACAAAATCAACTTCTATGACCCTAAAATGATATGTCTTAGCTTGCCATACAAAAATAACATCAGTTTGATCAACTTCGAGTTCAGCTCATATTAAGCCGAAATCACTATTCATTAAAAAACGCCTTGAACAAATGAGAAACATCACGGAATCAACTTTAAAACACTCTTAGGGATATTCCCTAATAACCCCTGAAAAATGGTTACATTATCCCATCTGGTGCAGCCACAAACAAAGAAAGAAAACTGAACCGTAATAGCGCTAAAAGTGTGGTCGTATAAGCCTTTTCGGCAGTCTGTAGAATATCGCATATAAATATAAAATCATGAAGGAATAACTGGAAAACATTATCTGATATATATACTACCATATTCCGAAAAAGTGTACTAATTATAACTTGCTTTGTATCTGAATCCAATCGCAAGCATATGCTTAGTTCATGGCGAATTAACGTAACTTCGTGGACCCGGTCTATAGATCGAGAGTCCATATGTCATCGGCTATCCAATCAAGAAAATATTCTTCGGAATAATATTCGTTCTTTTTCAGATGATTAACCTTCTCTTCGGTGTATTTTCTGAAAGCCGTTCTCTTTTGTCTAATCATCGACCTAATCCATCCGAGTTTCTAATTTCATCCAGCCGTTGTGCCCAATGCTATTCGTTCTTAATTTGGAGTTTATTTGATTCGCTTTTTGAGTTTTGTTGTATTTGGGTTTGTTTATCGTTAGACGCGTTGTTGTAAGTCACTCGAAGGAGCTGAGGATCAAGCAAGCGGAGATTGAAGATCGAGGATCAAGGATTGAAGATAAAGAGTAAAGAATAATATAAATTGCAAGGGCCGTGCAAGTCATGCTTTGATCATATTGCTCCTAGCTTTTAAAAATTTATTTTGATTCAAATTATTGCATGCTAGTTCAAGATTAAGATGATTTAAATTAATTTGGGAATTAGTTATTCAACCCAATTGCTAAATATCACCTTGCCATGATTATTTGTATGCCATAATTCATTTGTCACCCTAAAATAGTTGATTATTAGTTGGTTGTTATTACTTGCCAACGTGGGTTGGTTAGACCGGGTATAATTGCTTAGCCATGCCACGCAACTTATGTCTTTTGAAAATAAAAGGATAATACTGATTAATGGACTATAAAATGTGTTTGTGAAATGGTGTGACATGTTGCCACACGATGATGTTGATATGTGGAACCAGAGTGGTTCTACATGGATGTTAAGTTGTTGTTGGCATTGTGTTGCGCAATAATCAAATGGGGTGGTAAAATGATTTGGACTGGGGCAAGTGGCAAGAAGGCTTCGTGAAGGGGAACGCGTAGGCTACGCTAGCCGAAAACAAAAATTTTCTACGCATTCAACCAGGATACATGCGAGTAGTGGATCATGGAGCATTACCCTTGGAGCACGTTAGCAGCGGAAGTAGAGTGGGTGAAGCCTCCCCGCGTGCTCCGAAGCACTGTACGTAGTCGAACGTACTCCCGACTGCTGGGCCGAGTGCTTGCGAGATCACCCGAGTGCTCGCCGAGTGGTCTCCGAACCGCCCGAGTGCTCGCCGAGTCCTTGACGTCTCCTCGCCATGGTGCACGATGCGCGGATGAAGATGTGCACGCGAGGTTGGAGAGGGTGAAACCGATCGCCGATCAGCGCCGAGGACAGATGCAACGGCGCCTTACGGTATCCACACGCCCAGTGTGGAACGCCGCGTCGGTGTGCTAGCGCACCACGTGACGGCTAGGGTTTCTAGCAGGGTAGGGTCGATGGCTAGGGTTTCGGGTGGGAGAACCTCTCACATGCACACCCCCACGCCCCTTTATATAGAGTGCACTAACGGGCCTTCTACGAGAAGCCCATTAGGACTCACACTAATGGATCTTCTACAAGAGAAATCCATTAAGACGCCAGAGGATCCAAATCGTGTAAACCCACTAATGGATCCAATCCATCGACATGATCCAACCCGCTAAGTGTGTGACCCGTTAGGTTCATACGTTAATCGGCCATGGCCCCGAAACCTCTTTTCCGCACCATCGACAACAATGGTTCCTAGCAGGACATGTTGTCCTCGAATGCACAGAGTGATCGATCGCTGAACCTTGATATACTCATATACCAATCCTTTTGCCACGCGATACCACCAAGCTCAAGGCAAGATGCGTGCCATCCTTGTGATAGCTCGACCCATTCACTCGTAAATGTAATGGATATAATTCGTGATTAACACTTTAATCACTTTGGCATGGCCATGCACTTTTCCTTATCCATCCATACCGAGGGGCCCAGAGATATCTCTCCGCTATCAAGGAGGGCAAATTCCATCTTGATCTCTTATATCTCACGTCATGTTTCATAGCATACCCGTAAGCTAACTTTATAACTCCCCTGCACGGAGAAGCGTTTGATAGCCTCAAAGTATACATTACACATGCCGAGAATCAATAAGGATCTCGGGTCAAAGGATCGTATAAGTATACCACTCGAGACTACACTCGATGGCACTTCTAAGATAACAATCTCATCGTTGTCTCGAGTGGGTCTATCCAACCCCATGTTCTCTAACATGTGCCCACATTATTGATTTGATATCTCCATATCTATGGTATGTGAAACATTACCATCAATCAATACATGTCTTTGGTCAAATCACTATTGTCCCACATAATGATATGTAACCAGGATCGTTTAGAATAATATCATATAACCAATGTGTTTCACAATTAAGTCATACTCAATGAACAAAGGAGTGACATTTATTCATGGAACCGATAAGTACATGAACATAGACGATGATACAATCATCTCACATGATCGCCTCTAGGGCATATCACTAACAATCTCCCACTTGCACTAGAGTGCATCATGCAAGTATCTAATACCCATGGCTCTTGTGTGTGCCTCATGCTTAGGTGCGGAAGAGGTTTTGTCACGGATCACGACATTCAGATCCGTGTGCACTTTGCAAATCTTCACATCTCCTCTATCGATGATCTCTCGGATGAGGTGATAACGCCGAGTATGTGTTTGGATTTTGGTGAGACCTAGGCTCCTTCGCAGTGCAATGGCACCACTATTGTCACAATAGAGGTCCATCGACAGATGCACTAGCGACAACTCCCAACTCGTAAACAAATTTTATGATCCAAAGCGGCTTCCTTTGCAGCTTCGGCTGCAATATACTCAACCTCGACCGTGGAATCACCATCGCTCTTACTTGGAACTTTTCCACTCACCGCCTCCATTGAGCAGAATACAAAACCGGATGCGATCGAGAATCATCTTTGTCGGTTTGAAGCTAGCGTCGGTGTAACCCTTTACAACCAGCTCTTCCTCTCCTCCAAAGACCAAGAACATGTCCTCGGCCCCACGTAAGTATTTGAGGATGTTCTTCACAATGCCAAAGGACTTTCACCGGGTTTGATTGATACCGCCGTAACACTTAGAGCATATGATACATCTGGCGTGTACATAACATGGTATACATGATGGATCCAATAGCGGAGGCATATGGAATCACACTCATTTTCTTTTGCTCATCAGGTGTCGAAGCACACTGAATCTTGCTTAGATGAATACCATGCGACATTGGCAAGAAACCCTTCTTGGAATCTTGCATATTGAACCGTTTTGAAAATGAAATGAGGTTGGGAATGTGGACAATGTGTTATGGAAATTGGTTAAGGATGAGAAATGCTTTACTTGAGATGATTACAAAATTTATTATGGTATTATTGTTTTACTGCTTTTCTATCTACTATGATTATTTGTGAATGCCGCTTTATTGCAAAAGAACCATTCAGCCATTCCTTTGGAATAAGCCATGCATGTAGTAATAGAAGCGCATTCTCATGCATGACTTGTTGAGTACGGTTGTGTACTCACCCTTGCTATAACAAAACATCACCAGCTTGAAGAGAAGTCTTTGTCTTCAAGAAGGAGAAGTTCTCGCAAGAAGGCGAATATCTAGGAGTTGAACCTTGTCAAATGCCCGTGGTATTTTGATGGGATTCACCGATGTTCTTCGCTCATTGCTCGCTTTTACTCGAGTTGAAGCCATCTAGGCTTCACAATTGTAAGTTGACCTTAAGGTTGTTCAACCTGTTATATTAAAGATGAATACTTTATTTATTATTCGCTGTGTATGTTTGTGATATTCATCTTTGTTAACTGTGGGCACTAGCGATCGATCACGGGACTAGTGCCGAAACACGAGGGTTTCCGGATTGTGAATTCGGGTCCCGACAGACATGGTATCAGAGCATACTGACTGTAGGTATTGACCCTAGATAGTTTGGCCGTTCTTGGCGGACCGCTCCGCCCGGGAGGGGCGGGAAGTTGCGGTCGCCACAGCGGCCTTCGTCTTGATGTGTTGCGCCCACCACGACAACTCCTTCGACCCCTAGGCGACCATCACTGGGGTGGAGTGCGACCTCGCCCAGTCGCCGGCGTGGGTGCGCGAGGCAGTGAAGCACGTAGCCGGCTGATGGAGATGGTGCCTCCACCCGCTACCGAAGCAGAGGAAGAAGTCGGGGAAGACGCCGGCGATATTGAGGTCGCTGACGATTAGCATGGGCGACTTCCTTTACCGCCTTCCTTTTTTTCTTCTTCTGTGTAAGCATGTACATAGGCTTTTCGGCCATTATGAATGAAAATACTTTGCTTTTACCTGTTGCCGGTTTTTACCTGTTGTCTTGCGTGTGCTTGCTCGTGATTGGTTTGATCCAGTGCTGGGTGTCCAGCCCCCGAGCATTTTGCACGGAACCCTTTGGGCGAAAAGGTGGATCGACATTTAGGAGTCTTTTCTGCAATCACACAGAAGCGCTCCAAATACGAGCCAAGGTTAAACCACACTTATTTGGAAATAAACAGGCACACAAAGCCTCAGTCCTGGCCATCGAGTGGACAGGAAGTGCATACTAGGTTGTCATTTTCCTATCACCATTCAAAGCTTAATCCCTTGTACTTTACCGAGACTAGACCAGGGAACTGTGAGGCTAGGGAGCAGGTCGCATAGAGGTGGTGCAAATAGTGAGAGGAACTTAGCCGCGATGCACCACTTGGCATGAACATATTGGCAAGACCTCGGCCACACGTATCTACTAGGCGCCCGTCCTGCTCAAGATCTGGTGGGAATCCACGATATTGCCAAGGACCCTTGCCATTCTTTTGGACGCACTCAGAGAATCAGGGGCTAGGGAGCAGTCGCATAGAGGCAGGCGAATGGTGAGCGGAACTCAGCCAATGGCACCACGGTGGGCGTAATATAGCCACAATAAGACTCACCACACGCATTTGCTAGGCGCTCGTCCGGGCCAGCGAGAAACTAGGGGTTTAAAGGTTGCTAAGGGGCTATCAGGTTACTAGTACTTATGACAACCAAGTATGGCACAAACCCTATAGACCTAAGCAAGTTGAATGGATCAAAATGATAATCAATCGTGACATCGAGCATGAGGGATGCCAGGGATCATCCAGGGAAGAGTGCAACAACTCTTTGGTGACCCGGCAAGGCCACAGAAGACTTACAACATGTCAGAGATCGCTCGCCGGGTTGTCATTTCCCATTGCCATCCGGGACTTATGCCCTTGCCATCTTTATGAGACCAAGCCAGAGAGCTGCGGGGCAAGAAAGCAGGTCGCTAGAGGTGGGCCAAATGGTGAGTGGAACTTGGCCGCGAAGCACCATGGTGGGCGGAGCATGGTCATGCAGTAACAGCCACACGCCCTTTCGCTAAGCGCTGCTCGGCCAGCGCAGGAGCTGGGGGTCCATGTTATGGTTAAGGAGCTGCCGGGATATAGGCATGCATGACATCCGTGTAAGGCGAGTTCAGGGGTAGAACTTTCGTAGCAGTTCTATATTCTGGGAGTTCACCAACTCCCGACTGTCTTCTGTGGCTAATCGAACCGCCCCGGGCAGTGAGATAGAGACCACCTTGAAGGGGCCTTCCCAGCGGGGAGACAGTTTGTCCCGGCTCGCCTGGGGTGGAATTCAGTGTAAGACGAGGTCACCTACCGCCAATGTTCTCTCATGAACCCGGGTGGCGTGGTAGCACCGAAAACTTTGCTGGTACGGCAAGACGAATCGCCGCCGATCTCGTATTTTCTAGGAAGTTGACGCTGCCTTGACGCCGGTCCTCCCGTCTTTGTTGAAGGCCGCCACGCGTGGCGAGCCCAAGGAGAGCTCGGAGGGCAGTACCGCTTCGGCGCCATAGACCAGGAAGAACGGGGTCTCCCTGGTCACACGGCTGGGTGTGGTTCGGAGAGATCACAACACCGTTGGAAGCTCTTCTGCCCAGCATGCTCCGCGCTTGCGGAGCCAGTCGAATGCGCTGGTCTTGAGACCCCTCAGGACCAGAGCGTTGGCGCGCTCAACTTGTCCGTTGCTTCGTGGATGGGCCACGGAGGCAAAACACACTTTGGTGCCCATCTCTTCGCAGAAGTCCAAGAACGCTTCACTGGTGAATTGGGTGCCATTGTCGGTGATGATGCTGTTGGCAACTCCAAAGCGAGTGAAGATTCCACGCATGAATCTGATAGCAGCGGAGGCCGTAATGGCGTGAACTGCTTCGGCTTCGACCCATTTGGTGAACTTATCGATGGCGATGAACAAGTGGGTGAAGCCCCCTGTGGCCCGCGGGAACGGACCCAGGATATCTAGCCCCCAGACCGCGAACGGCCATGAGAGCGGGATGGTTTGCAGTGCTTGGGCCGGAAGGTGGGTCTACTTGGCGTGGAATTGGCACGCCTCGCAACTCCTTACCAGCTCGCAAGCATCCTAGAGGGTAGTAGGCCAATAGAATCCCTAGCGGCAGGCTTTACCGACCAGTGTCCGACTGGACATACTACATGGTGTGTGTTAGAAAGTAAAGGTAATGCATCGGAGTCCTGTTGTTTACAGTCATTGCAGATCCCTGAGGGGAAGTAGGAGGCAAACCAGTAAAAGGATCCATAGCGTTGAGGATTTGCCCATAACTCAAAAAGGATATGATTTCGTATAAATCATCGTTGATTGTTTGACCAAAGTTGCTCATTTCATACCGGTGAAGACTACGTACTCAGAAGATCGTTTGGCAGAATTGTATATGTATCAAGGATTGTGTGTCACAAGATGTGTCTAAGAAGTTTGTGTCCAATAGAGGTACCCAATTTACCTCGTGATTTTCGAACAAGTTACATGAAGTGATGAGAACTCGCTTAAATTTTAATATAGTTTATCATCCACAGACAGATAGTCAAACAGAAAGGGTTAATCAGATTTTGAAGGATATAAGAGCTTGCACCTTAGCTTACGCTACATCATGGGACACGGGTTTGCCGCATGCAGAATTCAACTAAAAAAAATAGTTATTTGGCTGGTTTGCAAATGTAATCAATTGAGATTTTATATAGTCGTGCTTGGCGTACCCCATTAAATTGGAATGAAATGAGACAATATTCGGTGTTTTGGGCCTGATATCCTCAAAGAAACTAAGAGCGAGTTGCTAGGATTAGAAGGAAATTGAAAATAGCGTAGTCAAGGCAAAAGAGCACTGTTGATAATCGTTGCCACGATTTGAGCTTTGAACCAGATGATTTGGTGTATCTTGGAGTTACTCATCCTAAAGGTGTCAAAAGGTTTCACGTCAAGGGAAAACTTGCACCGAGATATGTGGGACCGTTCAAAATCTTGAGCCATCGAGGAAAGGTTGCTTATCTGTTGGAGTGGCTGCAGTCGTGGCAGGAGTGCATGATGTGTTTTATGAAAGAGATGTCTCGGAGTGCCAACGGAGCAGATGCCTTTACCAGCAAGTGAACTGCAGGAGGATCTGACCTACAAGGAGCAGCAGATCACGAGTTTGAATGTGGTGGAATGAAAAAAAACAAAAAGCAAGTCAATTCGCTTGTGCAAAGTTCAATGGAGCAATCGTTCAGAGAGTGAAGCTCCTTGAGAGCATGAAAAGGATTTAAAATCAGAATTCCCTAACTTATTCCATAGTTAGCCCTGAATCTCGGGGTTGAGATTCTGTTAAGGGGGAGGTTTGTAATATCCTAAAATTTTCTTTTATTATTTATTTATTGCTATTTGTGCATTTTGTGATTTTTATGAATTTACTGGATTTTTCTAGAATTTATTTGAACTTATTTTAAATTATGTATTTTGGCCTTTTGTGAAACTAATTAAATATAGATAAAGTTAATATAAAATTTGGTTACACATATTTTATTTGAGTCCAAAATGTTTCGAAGTATTTATGAGAATTTTCTTGTATTTTTCGGATATTTTTATTAACTAAAATAAATTAAACTATTTTTGAGAATTAATTTTAAAGGAAAAATTCAAATATCCTGTGTTGGGCCGGAGTCCAACACTATGCACGTGTGGCCCATCCTTGTGCGGCCCAATCGCTTGCACCGTTGGCCTGTTAGCCCAGAAGCTACCACGATGACCGTAGGATCTTCATCGAAGGGTCAAGATCAAGCCACGTCTCTGGCAAAGTTTCAACTATTGGATTGGAAATAGATGGATGTCATTTGAAGATGAGGTTTCCTATTAAGGCTAGCGCTATGGACAGTCGGATTTGGATCAAGTGATCAAGATCGAAGAGTACCTGTTCGGGATCGCGCTGAATCTTGGTCGTTGGAAAGTTGTGTGCGCAGTTAGGATTCGACCACCCGATGAGATCGTGGCTGTTGGGGCAAACAAGTGGACGGTGCCACTTCATCGTCTTCGTGTGACCATGTTGGACTCTGGTTCGAGTTCGTACCCATGCCACCGAGGTCTCTGTAAACGATTTGAGCAAATCTCAGATGATTGATGCTATAAAATGAGCGCATCAACATCACTAGATCACGAGCAACCAAAGCCCTAACCTCTCCTAGCAAAAGACGTCGTCGTTCCATCGCGATCGAATATTTTCCACCGATCTTCACCGTAAGGAAAAAGCACCGATTCGTCGTCATCCAAGGGAGTTCAGGCCTAGCTCAGGTTCCAATTGCTTCGCCGTGTCGAGTAGCATTCCGTGTGCAAGCTATTCTCTTCGGAACATCATCAGAGCAACACCGCCGAGAGAACCCTAGAACCACCGCTGTTTGCCTCATCACCGCTGTCGTTCTAGAGCCCCAGAGACCAAGGTATGGGTGTCATCGAGTGCACGAGGTCAAGATCTCTCTGGTGGTGCTCGTCGTTCTTACCACTAGCGACCCTAGGCCCGCGTGCTCCGCTGACTACGTGGCCTTACACCGTTGTCAACAAGTGGAGCCACGTGGATTACAACGTATGTGCCATGTCAACATCTTGGATGAGGTGTCTGCTTGGTCAGTGCTTGTGCATGAAGTCCAGTCAACCTCGTCGATCCCCCATGTAAGAGAAACCAAATCCTGTAGACCGGGTCCACCGTGAACCCGATGAGGTTCATGGACCGAGGGACACGTGTCAGTCTCGGGTTGGCCGGTTCGGTGCTGACGTCATGCTGACGCAAGAAATTGATTTTCTTTATAAAAATAATTCAGATATTATTTGATTTTCTAATTTTCAGATTTTTATGATTTTTGAATCTTCTGAGAGCTCGTTCTCCCTCATACGAACTCCGATTGAGGTGATTCAAATTTCAAAAAATTTGTAAAATTGAGATATCTTAAGTGGTTAATTTTATTGGATTTTTGGAGTTTGTTTGCTCTCTATTTTGGTATTTATTTTGCTTTCTCGTTTGATTCGCGTAAACGTTGAATTATACGACGCATCCGAGGAAGATCCATCAACTCAAGACCAAAGTCTAGAGCAAGAATTAGGGTTTTTCTAAGGTAAGTTGTGCTTTGATCATGTTGAACCCATGTTTACAAAATCGCTATATTGTTTTACCATATTGCATGCTATTTCAAATGTACAATTGTTTTCAATCTGAATTGGGACATAGCTATCATACCAAGTTGATCTATACCCTATCTTGTCATTTGTATGCCACAATCTATTTGTCACTATAGATTGGTTCACTATAGTTGTGTCGGTGTTTCGTATAACCGGCAAGTAAATTTGTAGGTGCAGGGGGGCGCGCGTTCCCTCTCCTCGAATGGTTTGGACGAAGGGAGCCCAAGATGTATACTGGTTCGGGCCGAACATCCCTACGTCTAGTTTGTGGTGGTGGTTTGTATTGCTCGGGGGACGATGATATGCTTGGGAGTACAAGCAAGGACCCAGGACAGGCCCTGAGTGCTCGTCCGAGTGATGGAACTCGGGAGTGTTTGTCTGGGACGGATGCTGAACTAGGTCGAACGGCTGTCCCCCCTCCCTAAGGTCCCTACCTCCCCTTATATAGGCGGAGAGGGCAGGTTACATGGGAATCCTTGGAGAAAAAGGTAGGGGTATGCTACGCCCGAGAGTCCCGGTCTTCGGTCCTGGCACCCGACAAGCCGCTGTCCATCCTGCGCCTAGGTTGGTAGACACAACGGACAATGCTCCATTGGAAGGCGCACACCTGCCCTCTGTCCGCCTGTCAGATGCTGACGTTGCTTACGCTGTGCTCCAATACTGCCTTGCGACGAGGCGCGTCTCCCCACTGTATGTGATGGGACGGAGAGACCGGCGCTTGACTTCGTGGCCTCTTGACCGTCTTGGGAAGGAGTCACCTGCCCCTGTGTGGCCATCATGTCCACAGGATGAGTGGCCAACTTGGGGCCGATCGATGACGTAGCGGTGGTCAGATAATCAGAGCTTGTTTGGGGATCCGACCTGAGATCGGGTCGGAGCCTGCGGGGCATCCGTCAACAGTGAGGTCCGACCCTGCGGGGGTCGTCCGGCCAGGGGTAGTGGTCGGACCGCCCCTGGTGGGCCCAAATGACGCCAGGGGTCCTTCGTGCCCCCATGGGGGCCTGGAGCCGGGCCTACAATGGATCATCTGGTGTACCTGTCAATATTTAGTGATAATCCCATCTGTGAGGGTCGGAGACTTGGGTGGTACTTCCTTCGACACTCGGCGTCGCCGCCGACCGCGCTGCCATGTTCGAATGGCTGCGGAGAGAGAAGCGATCTTGAAATGGATGTATACTTTGCTGTGGGGTACCCCTGGTATTAGTATTCGTCAAGTTGATTAATATTATAGTCAATATGGGATGGTTAGACCGTAATAGCTTTCTTAGCCATGCCACGTCATCACATGTGCTTGAATCATCGATAATTAATCCTGACTAATAGAATATGGAACAATGTTATGAACTTATGTGTCATGTGTGGTCACACGATGAGATTGAGTTGTTGTGGCGATGGATGTCATGCAACGATATTGAATTGTTGAGGCACGTGGTGCCTGGTAATCAATTGGGGTGGTTATGATTTAGATTGGGGCAAGTGGCAAGGGGCAGTATGCCAAGGTGGGCCGACAGGCAAAGGGTATGTGGAAGTCTTGCCTCGATCACCCTAAGGACTTAACTTTGCGAGCCTTTGACCTGAGTCAATCATGCAACTACATGTGTGTTGTGGGACGGACCTAGCTGAGTAATTTGCAATGTCTTAGCTTCGGTGCTACTAATGATGGTGGGGTTCACCCTTTTTAATGAACCCAGATGGCGCAAGAGGGGGCCCTGTTGTGGTAACCAGTCCCTTCAGTGTTGAAACCTTAGTGAGTAGTATTAAATTAAGACAGCATTGTAAAGGCTTTGTTATGATCTTTCTGCTGACACATCAAAGGAAGTGTGTTAATCGCGTGGCAACAAGAAATGATCATGTCGTATGGGTAAAGTGTATAACCTCTGCAGAGTGTACAATCTATTCGGATAGCCGTGCTCACGGTACTGAGCATAGCTTGGGAAATACAGTCAAGGGTTAGACTTTTGCAAACTAAAACTTGGGATGGATGGCAGGTTGCCATGGGAGGTTGAATCTTGACTTAGAACTAGAACCTTGGTTTACTTGAAAAATGTTGAATCTATCTATTACTGTTATTTGTTTTACTGTCTTTTCAATCTGTGTATTGTACTTGTTCATAAATGCTGCTTTACTGCATAATAGCAATTGTTAGCCATTTATTTGGAATAAGCCTTGTATATAGATATGTTAGAATTACATTCTGTGCACAACTTGTTGAGTACTTTATGTACTCACCCTTGGCTACAACAACATCATCAGTTGAGGAGTCTACATCCGTGTTGAAGGAGAAGAACCTTGAAGGAATGAAGGTTTAAGGTGCGAGCCTTATCAATTGCCTATGGTATATTGAGAGGTTTATCTATGTTTTCATTTCGCTGCAGTTCAATTTGTTGTTGAGCCTTACGAGGCAAAGTCACGTAAGTTGACCATAAGGTCATGCAACTAGTAATATTCAATATATGTTGTCTTTTATCTTTTTTCCGTTGTGTATGATTGTGATATTTACTGATATCGAGCCTGTGTGCACTAGTGTGATCCTGGACTAGTGCACTATACGCAGAGGGTCGGGTCCCAACATAATGTGATCAATGTTTATTTCTTAAAAAATAAAACTATAATTTTAACGCAGGCGATTACTGGCAATAGCCAAATATGCATGTGGTTTGCACATAGTGTAGGGGGAGATTATCAATCGGGTCAGATTAAAAACCGAATATAGTGTTCGTTAAACACAAGAATTAGCGTACAACCACAAGTGCTAGTATGGGATAGTTTTTAACTATTTATCTATATTAACTTTGCACATTAGAATGCTGGAGATGTACAGACATTCTAGACTAATTGCTCGAAGGGACATCTACATCGAGATGATTATGGAACAAACATTTCATATATAACGGTATACGCCATGCTATGAGGAGAAGCTAGACAATGGGTTGTGAAACCATTTTTGGTACTATATGTACAAATGTCTTCTACTGCCGTAGTATGTGTTTGTCATCACTGTTGTCGGTGTTTCGTATAACCGGCAATGAATTTGTAAGTATAGGGGGTTGCGCGCCCCTCTCCTCGAATGGTTAGACCAAAGAAGTCCCGAATTTATACTAGTTCGGGCCGAATGTCCCTACTTCCAGTTTGCGGTGGATCTCGTTGCTCAGAGTATGGGGAATTACACGCGAGGGCTAAGGACAAACCCTTAGCACTCGTCCGAACGGGGAGGCTCAGGAGCCCCGAATGATCGTCCGGATCAGGAGAGCAAGCGAGATGGGATATGAAAAAATGAGAGAGCCCGCCCCGCTACCGGGGACCCTGCCTCCCTTTATATAGTCGGAGGGGGCAGGTTACACGAAAATTTGGATGAAAGAGATAGGGGATATGCTACGCCCAGGGAGTCCGGTCTTCGGTCCTTGACGATTGACGGGTCCCTGTTCATCCATGCCGGGTTGGTAGACACAACGGACGTTGTTTCTTCGGGAAGGTGCGCACCTGCCCTCTAGTCGCCTACCAGATGCTGACGTTGCCTGTGCTGTATTACGTACGCTCCTTTGTCCCTGACGGGTTGAAGGGACGGGTGCTTGACCCAACGGCTCCTATGCTGCCTTGGGAAGAAACCACCTGTCCCAGCATGGACGTCGGGTCCATGGGTCAGGTGACCGGCTCGAAGTCGACCACCGACGTGGCAGAAGTTGTCGAGGCGAAGCTTGTTGGGGCCCTGACCAGGGACCATGGTCGAAGCCTTTGGGGTCGCCCGACCGGGGATTCGGTCGGAGTCCTTGGGGAACCTGACCTAGGCTGAGCGATCCGTTGTATCTTCTTGGGCCTAGTTGACCACGAGAAATACAACTTTGAAATAGACGTATACTTTGCTGTTGGGTATCCCCGGTATGAGTATTCGTCAACTGTGCTAGTGTAAAGTTAACATGGGTAATGTAAAGGTTTTCATCATAAACATACTGGCCACAATGCCAAAGGAGCATGAAAATAGCGGTAAAAAGAAAATGTCATGACTTATGGGAAAAGTTGTACACCTCTAAGCGTAAATTTTTTCAAAAAGTCTTTCCCGCAGTAATGGAAGTCTTGGTGCACTAACACTAGTTAGATCTTTATATTCATAAAAATCTAGTTTATATCATTTGTTGGCAGGAGATGGTTCATTATGTTGATCATATCACGAAAGTCTGTGAATTTATTTATTTATGCTTACAAAATTGTTATTTTATATACCTGTCAAATTGCTTTTACTGAAATTCCATTTTCAATCTAATATTCAATATTTATAATTCAATTTAGCTTTATGCAATATAACTGTAGAAGCCTGTCTCTTGATTCAAGCCTGCATATAATATAGGTTTTGCAAAAGTCTTGCAAGTACGTAAAGTACTCAACTTGCTATTGTTATTGTTTTCAGGTGAAGAATCAAAATATCTAGACAAAACTTATTTTGCAAAAGATTCAGGGATGTTAATGATGAGTTTTTCTAGGATTTATGCCTTATTAGTTGATTAAGGGTTGGATAGGCACAGTATAAAATTTTTGCTACTTTCCGCTGTATTTCACTCTGTTTTGTAAGACCTTATTGTATAAATTACTATTAACATATGTAATAAAAAGTATGGATGTGATACCATTAACAAGACTAGTATTGTTTGCACATAGATTCTTATTTTAGTATTTTATGCAAAAAAAAGAGTCACTATATATATATATTTATAAAACCCAATAAAATTATAATATTATGAATGTACTCTTCGAGATGAATATACACATATAATTTTCATGCATCCTATCTAAATACTTAAAAAGATATTAATAGCTAAAGTTTCAAAAATTTAACCACATATATAAAAAATATGTTTTTGTGAACTACAATAGTAGTAACCAAGTAGTACGTACCTACTCTATTCATGTATCGAGAATGGCTCATACGACACCTCCTAAACTTCGCAAGTTTCCCACCAGCAAAGTGATGCCACGTGGGTGCTGTGTGATGTGCCCTCGGCAAGTCTCGATTTTATGCTCGGCCTCTATCCCCCCCCCCCCCCGCCGCTTATCCGTGTCGCCCATGCTCAAGACTGCCGCAGCGTGTTCTGCCACGCTCGGCCACTCCCCACGTGGTGCCACTTCCTCCCTCCATGCATGTGCCAGCCCTGCAACCATCGCCCTATGTTAGAGATGGGCATTTGGGCCGGACTCTTTTGGACCAGCCCGAGGCATGATATCATGGTCTTATTCGAAGCCCGATCTGACACGAAGTGGATCGTGCTGGGCTGGCACGATACTGTAGCACAGACTGTGCTTGGCGCGAGAACCGAGCACAATAGGCGGCACGACCCCAACACGACACTGTAGAATGGGCCACACCGGGCCCAATGACCCAGGATATGAGAAAGAAGCCCAGCAAAGTCACCAACTTACAAAGCATGAGTGCCATAGACACACTCAGTAGCATGGACACCACCCCTGTCATTAACATTTTGATAGAGACAAACAAGAGAGGAGAGAGAGCCAAGAGAGATTAAGAGACGGTGCAAGAATATACCTCACCCATCTCTCTCAATCTCTCTTGCCTGTCTCGCTCACTTTTTTCTCACCCATTGCCCCCTCTTTCGCTCATATTCAGCACATCCCTCTCGCTCTATGTAACTATTTAAAAATAAATAAATTTTAGTTTTTCTTCTCATAATATTTGCGTCCACTGCCTCAACTTCATATCTCCGACTTCTTTTCTCCCATTGCAATAGTGCAAATGAGTTGAGCCTAGGCCAGCATGACACAAAGTAGGCACAAAGTATAAATAGATCATGTTTGAACTCACCGAAGACAAATCAAACCAGCACGATACGGCACAACAAACACGATAAACCGTTATCACTCAAAACAATTCAAACAGAGCTCGTACTAGACCGGCCTTGCTCAGCTCGAGACCCACCTCTACCCCCAGTGTTGTAGCGCCCGACGGCTTCCCCCACATGCCGCATGCCCCATGCGAGATCCTTCGCTTGCTTTGCTTCGTGTGTCTGCCTGGTTGGTGACCCGCAGCCTCCCTGCCTCTACACGACCTTTGTAGTAGTGATTGCTCATAATACATCTGGAATCATATTAGAGCCCCGAGGTCACTTTATACTTCTACTGATTTATTCCCCTTTGATGTTCAATTGATTGTTCTCGCTTTCCATTTACGTAACATGCACCATTTTGATCCATGAAACCAAACATTTGTTTTCTCTAATCTCATGTTGTGGATTAGCCTGGTGTCTACTGACTTTTATTGAATGTCTCAGCATGGTGGTCAAGATCCAGAGGTGACTGGACCACCAACCGAAAAGTCTATACTGTCTTGGGGTCTTAAGGTACAAATACAACCTTTTAGTAGCCTTAGCCTAGATTTTTTCTATACATCCTGCTTGGTGACCATGATCTGCAAATTTCTACAGCTTCGCATGAGACTCAATGAAACAAGATCAAAGTCATCTATTCTTCAGGTCTTCCCTTTTAATTCAGAGAAAGAGCGAGGTGGTGTTGCGGTGCATCTGGTAATTTATTTTGCAACAGTGACAACATTCCTTAATTCCTTAATTTTTTTGAGTAACTAAACTTTTGTTTGACGACTAACCTCCACATCAATGTCAGGACAAGCCCTTCAGAGTTCGTTATACCATACCATCAATATATGGAGCTTGCAAAAAAAAAGTTTTTGTATTGGAATGCAGTTCAAGATGAGTACTGAAGAGTAAGAGGTATCAATGCAGAGGTAATTGTTGTCTTGCCTTTTTTACAAATGTGTCTCTGCAGGTTACCCTCTCATGGTACTAACTGATTATTTCCAACATGCTGTAGTTCCTTGTGGATTATCCTCTCTTGATACTGAGTATTTCTAATGTACTTTGTCCATTTTTAAGCAAGCCCACACAAAGGATGCCTAGAAGGCTACAACTTCATATTACTTCCAAATCGTTAGTACTGTTCGAATCAACTTCCTCGTGGAAACATTTGCATTTTGCTTATGTATGTACCTCTTGCAAATAGGCTAGAAACAAGCTGTACCAGTCTTTCCTCTCCATGTTATGTCGTATTACACAGTAATCCAAATGCACACAAGCTGATGTCACAATTCTACGACACATGATTTATTGTGTCAATTTGTGCTTATGAGTTTATTCATCTTATACAATTAATGCCACACATATACGATTCTCATTTTTTTTATGAAGTTTGCTGAGTTGAAAAAAAAGTTTTAGGCGATACTTTCAGTGTTATGAGTTAATTCATCTTATACAACTAATGCCACACGTATGATCCTCATTTGTTTTCTAGGACTGAAGTTTGCTGAATTGAACGCAAGTTTCAGGCAATACTTTCAATGCCTACCAAGTCTGCAAGCAATGTAGCTTTCTTCGGGGAAAAGAAATGGATTGAAACTTACCTTAGACGTGAAATTCAACCGCTTACACAGGTATGATCCTACATATTAGCAACAGAACTATTCCATGGCTCAAAAGAATCATATTTGCATTTCTTGACTTATAACTGCTTCAGCAGCAGTCCAGCTTATTTAATTTTCTGTTTTTTTTGTGTTTTCTTGCCTCTGTCATCATACCAATGCATTACATATATCTATGTTAGGGCAGCAGGCAGCAGAGGCGCATGGGACAGCGTCCTGCACTGCGAGTCGCAGCGCTTACGCATCTAGTAGTACATATTGGTCACTTACTTGGTATCTTTCACAAAGTACACACAATAATGTCGCGCATAGACATCAACAACTTACAAACCTAGGTACAACAACCGATATACAGGAAACATGCATACAGTACTTCAAGTAGTACTCGGTATCCTTCACACACCACGCACAATAATGTCACGCATATACATAAACAACTTACAGCATATATAGGTACAGCAACCGATATTGCAATCGGAGGCTCGGAGCACAGTTTGCTTGATCGAGTCCACTAATTATACAGGAAACATGCATACAGTAGTGTGAGTAGTACTGCATGCGGATGATACTTATTACACTGTTGATCTTATTAATTACGACTGATGCATTAACATGCTGAACGAACATACCTATGGATTAGCAGATATAGAGATCTTTGCTAGCCGGTCGGAGTGGTTGGCACTTGAAAATGTGGTGGCACCGGTAGTAGCTGACCGGTATCAATAGCGAAGCTCCGGGAGAATCATCGAAGGCAGCGTCACGATCCTCCAAATGACTAGGGCTTTTGTTGTGCGCCTTCCTAGATCTCCTAAGCATCACAAGCTGCTCGCTACCTCTGTCATATCCGGCTGGTCATCTACATCTTCTTTGAAGCAGTCCATTGCCAAAGATGGTAATCCTTCCGTGATCAAGACATCTTCCTCTCCGGCCGCTATCTCCTTGTCGAACATTGCCCGCCCACTCTTTTCTTTCTCATAAACTTTATGAACTCAATGATGAGGCTACAGCTTCCATCGATAATGTTTATTCATGGTAATCGGGTTCTAAGAGAAGCGCTCCAAAGTCAGAGACATCGCTCTTTTGTGTTAAAAGGCCGTTTTCATGAATATTGGGTCAATGTAGCCCATGCACCCAACCACAACCTTAGTGAATTATTCGTCGCTTTAGCGGCTTCGATAACCCGAATCGGAGATTTTCGGGCACCACTTGTCATCCGTAGTATGTTGTCCGGTTTGACGTCACCATGCCGTATGGCTCGACTTCTATGCGTACGAGTGCATGTATCTGAGCCCTTCTGCAGACCCGATTGCAATGTCCAAGCACAGGTCTAACGGGAGTTCACGGTGAATTCCCTTGTTCCCATGGAGAATGTCTTGGAGGTTCCCTTCAGCAGCGAACTCGTACACCAACATCGGAACATCTACTTGGAGGCAGCAGCCAACGAGCTTGAGGATGTTCTGTTGGTTGATCTCTGGCATGTGTATTGCCATACAACCAATAACCTTCCTAATTAAACTTTCCTAATTAGAAGCTAATCCCGAAATTAGCTCATTCTGTCGACGATCGGAATCGCCAACCGCAAGGAGTGAAACGGGGGGTTAGTGAAGACTGGGACCCGAACAGAGCCTGGCTCAAGCGAAGGGAAGGAACCGAAACGCTGAAGGTCGAAGCTAGACGACAACGAGCGTGAGACCACAAAGTGAATCCTTCGGCCTCGAGGAAGCCATCGCCATGATACACATCTGCGCCGTGCGCGGCCTCACCGGGCTGGCGATCGCCAACGATTTCCTGCGGAATCGGGTGTCTCCCTTGCGGCGTAGGATGCATCCGTTCTTCAAGATCCAGGGGCGCGTCGACTCGACCCACGAGGGAACGTCCGGTAGGTCTTCTTGCCCCGGGACTTGCTCGAGCCCGCCCTTCAATCTTTACCTGATGGTCGATTCCCTTGCAGCGCCGAAGGAGTCCTGGGTCGCCGCTAGGATGAGTGAGATGTTCGGGAAGACGGCGTTCGACTATACCATCGACGACCCCGTCCCGAAGAATGTGCTCCACCGGAAGGCCGAGGTAAGCCGCCCCAACCAAACTCCCAACTCGAGCGCCCACGAAGCCTTTCCTGAACCTTGCATGCTCGCAGGACCATGAGGAGCTGCTCGAGACAGCCAGGAGGATGCTCCCACTGCCCGGCGGGGGCAAGGGCAAGAAGGGGAAGGGGAAGTCCCCTCCTGCCGGACCAAGTCGCCAAGAGGCGAAGAAACCCCACGCCGAGTGGGGTGACCGTGCCACGGTAAGGATTCCCATGGCTGAGCCCCCGAGCCCATGCCCGGGTCTTTGTTTGTTTGACGTGCTCTTACCTTTGCAGCAGTAGAGCGCGGCGGACGCCGCCAAGACCTCGAGCCCCCAGCCGGCTCGGGGCATCCAGACTCGGGCCCCCAGGACCACCGCCGCAGATGACGTGGAACCGGCGCGAGGCCCGAGGCCCCAGGCTGGCGGAGCGCGAAAGCGGAGTGCCTCCGCAGCGCCCGGGCAATAGGACCTACGACGGCCCTCGACCAGGCGGAGGCTGGTGACTCAGGTAAGCTCTTGGTCTTTCGGCTTGCTCCGCTCCTTCTGTGATTTTCCGGCTTAGTGTCTGCTCTTGGTCGCAGGCCTCGAGCGCCTGCGCTCGAAACTTGCCTATTTTGACAATGGCTATTGTCCAGGGTGAGTCCGAGTCTGAGGAGGAGACGGACTCCTACATGCTGGCCCCGCGTCGCACCTCGGGCCGGACGCACCTCCCATCCGAGCCCCCGAGCCTGGCCCCGGTCGGCGAGTTCGACCAAGGGCTCGACGACTCAGACGGGGGGAACCAGCCTACGACCAGCGAGGACTACGACACCGGCGAGACAGACGTGGCTGCCGTCGCCGATCCCCCCAAGGCCGACGCGGAGGAAGGCTCTCAGGGTGTCTTGGTCACGACCGTGGAGTCACCCCAAGTTCGCCCGACCACGGTGGCAGAGAGCGCCGAGGTCGTGGCGCCACCGGTCGCCAGAGATGGTAGTGCCAGTTGCGTCCCAGGTCTGCCCGGCCGAGGTCGTACCTGGCGCCAAGGCCATGGCTCCCCAGGCCTTGGAGGTCGACCGCGCCACGGAAGGGCACACGGTGGATCCGGCCGCCGCTCCTGCCGCGCCGGAGGCAAGTGGAGCCCCGACCTCGCGGCCGAGTCCAGCATTGCCGCCGCGCCCGCCCCCGCCGGCGAATTGAACCCACCGGGGGGGGCGGCAGAACTCCAGGTCGCCACCGGCCCGGAGATTCAAGGTCTTGGCCCAAGCGCGCCGGTGGCGACCGAGGTCGGCCACTCAGGTGCGCCAGGCGAGGAGATTTCTCGTACGCGCATCGACGACCACGAGGAGTACACCCGCGCACGCCTCGAGAACCGCCTTCGCACGGTAAGGAGCCCCCTGCGCACTTCACAGCTGGTTAGCACGAAACCCCCTTGTTTCTGTTCTTACCTTGGGCCACCCTTCCTGTCGTGAAGGCGGTCAACAACGTCTCCCAAGGGCTACTGGGCCTTCAAGAGCACACGGACGTGCTGAGGGGCCTCCTAAACTTGGTGGAGACGTGGGAAGCTGAGCGCTCCAGGCTCATCGAGACTATCGAGGTCGACCAGGCGGAGCTCGAGCTGAAGACCCAGGAGCTTGACGACCTTCGCTAGACGATGAGGGCGCAAGAGGTAGCCCACGCGGCCGAGCTCAAGCAGGCCAGGCACTCCGAGCTCGAGCATGGCTTCAAGGCCGTGAAGCAAGAGTGCTCGCGGTCGACCAAGGCGCTCGAGACTATGCACGCCAAGGTCGAGGCGTTGGAGAAGGCCGATACAGAGTAGGCGTCTTCCTCGACGAAGGCATCCCCCGAGCTCGAGGCCAAGATCTTGGACCTGGAAGAGAAGCTTGGGCGCGCCAACGAGGCGCTTCAATCCGAACGGACCAAGGTCGAGGCGCTGGAGAAAGCTGCCGCGGAGCAAGTGCCTGCCCCCACGAAGGCGTCCCCTGAGCTTGAGGCTAAAATCCTGGAGCTCGAAGAGAAGCGTGAGCGCGCCAGCAGAGCGGCGAGGAGCGCCATGGCCCAGCTTCAAGACGAACGCCGCCGAGCCGCGGACGCCTCCAAGGAAGCCCTCCAGCTGCAGAGCGAGCTTTCGACCTTGATGGCCAAGATCGCCGAGCTCGAGCAGGAGAAGCTTGACCGCGAGATGGCCGATCTGTATAGAAAAATGACTAGCATAGAACTCTAGTGGAGTAACATGTATTTAGGGAGACAACAAACTCTTTTTGCGTCAATCTGGTTAGTCGAGAATTTGTGCCGTATGTCTCTTCCGCCTTTGGTCACGCTCCTTAGGTCGTTTGCTGGCTATCTGCCCTTATCCAGCCCCCGTTGGGTCCAAGGTCGAGCAACGTCGGCCTTGGGTGCAAGACTTAGACGTGAGCAGACGACCATGACCTGTAGAGTGAAGAAAAGGTCTAGAGAGAGTAAACGGGACACAAGGTAGCAAAGTGGTCACACCCAGACTAACACTGAATCACGACCACGACCCTGCGCATGCTCAACGGTCAAAGCCGCGAGGCATGTGGTTCGAGCCCGAACACAGGGAAGAGCTAGATTGCGAAGAGATGTCGGCTTACGAGTAGCTCGACCACTGGGGGCGAACGCTAAGCTCGCGGTGCTTAGACCAAGAACGAGAGCGCTGGGCATGGAGGTCGTGCTCGAAAAAAAAGTCACGGACAATAATGGCATTGCAGTCATAAGCAGAAGAGACATAAAGGGCGAGAATGAAAGAACAGCCTTTATTGAAATGTAAGGTAAAGAGGTTTACACATAGAACTTCCGAAGCTGGTATATATTGCACAAGCTAGAGAGCTCTCTACCATCGGGCATCGCTAGCCGGTAAGCCCGTGTGATCTATTGAAACGACTCTATAGGGCCCTCCCATGAGGATAACTTGTTGGCGTTGGACGGCTACTGAATCCGCCTCGGGGCTAAGTCCCCAACAAGGAGCTCCCTAGGTCGTACCGACCGAGACGCATGTCTGCGAAGAGCTTGCAGGTAATGTGTTGATCGTAGCAGTGCACGGCACCTTACTTCTTCTACGAGGGCAAGGTTGAGAGACCGTTCGCGCTCGAAGTCGACCTGATCGACCAAGTTGACCTCGGCGGCTCAACAGAACCTCGGGAGGCAGGGCGGCCGCATCAACACGATTTGGAAGGGTGTGGACCCCGTGGCTCGGCTTATGTGGTAATGCGAATGGACCATAAGACGGTGGGAAGTTCGTCCACCCAGGTCTTGCCGTAGCGTTCGAGCTCATCTGTGACTCGTTTCTTGACGCCCTAGACGATTTGTCCGTTGGTGCGTTCCGCCGCTCCGTTGCTCTGGGGGTGAGCGACAGAAGCGAAGCACACTTTGATGCCAAGGTCCTCGCAAAATTCCTGGAACAACTCACTGGTAAACTGAGTACCATTGTCAGTGAGAATTCTGCACGGAACCCCATACCTGGTGACCACGAACAAGCGGAAAAAACGGACAGCCTCCCGAGCAGTGAAGGTCGAGACTGGCTCAGCCTCAATCCACTTGGTGAAAGTGTCAACAGCAACAAACAGGAACTTCTTACCCCCGACCGCCTGAGGGAAAGGGCCGAGGATGTCCAGCCCTCAAGTCGAGAACGGCCAGGCGAGCGGGATGGTCTGGAGTGCGTATGCGGGCTGATGCGATTTCTGGACGTGGAACTGGCATGCTCGGCAGGTACGGACGATATCGCGGGCATCCTGAAACGCCGAAGGCCAATAATACCCCATGCGGAAGGCCTTGCCGACCATCGTCCTGTAGGAAGAGTGCGCTCCACAGAGGCCTGAGTGTATGTCATTTAACATGTATTTACCTTCCTCCGTAGAGACGCACCGTGTCAGGATGCCGGAGACGTTCCGCCGGTAGAGCGCCCCACCAACGAGCATGTACAGACTTGCCCGACGCTTGATCCTGCTCCTCCCGGCAGGGTCGGGCGGTAGGTCGCCCCTTGCGAGGAAATTATAGATGGGTTCGGCCCAGGAGGGTATACGTTCCACCGCGGCGAGCAAGACCTCCTGGTCGGAGATCGAGGGAGCCGCCAGTGTCTCCAGGATGACATCGGGCGGGAGCTCATCGCCTAAGAACCGAGCTTGGAGAGGAAGTCGCGCCGAGTTATCCTTCCGGTATGTGCTCGAGCCCGTGTTTCGAACCACTTCTCCATCTTGCGCACTTCAGCCAGGTACTTTGGCATCGAGTCTCCCGAGCACTGGTACTCCTTGTTGTACTGATTGATGACGAGCTGAGAGTCGCCCTTGACGACCAAACGTTGTACGCCCAGTGCTTTGCAAGCTCGGAGGCCCGCTAGGAGAGCCTCATATTCTGCCACATTGTTGGTCGCTGGAAACCCAAAACGAACAACGTACCTCAGGTGGTCGCCGCGTGGGGTGAGAATGAGGATTCCAGCCCCCGAGCGCTGGAAGGACCTCGAGCCGTCGAAGAACATGGTCCAGGGCTTTTCCTCCTCGACCTCGGGCTCGGGCGCGGGTTGGGATGTCTGCTCGACCACGAAGTCGGCAAGCACCTGCGACTTGATGGCCGTCCGCGCTACGACCTGGACGTCGAAGGCCGCCAGCTCCATAGCCCACTTGGCAATCCATCCGCCCTCCTTTGGGTTCCGCAAGATGTCCCCGAGCAGAAAATTTCTCGGGACGACCACGGAGTGCGTCTGGAAGTAATGGCGAAGCTTGCGCGAAGCCATGAGGAGAGCGTACAGCAGTTTCTGTACCTACGGGTAGCGCTCCTTCGGGCCGTGCAAGTCTTCGCTAACATAATAGATCGGATGCTACCAGATCCTGCTCGCCACCAAGACAAAGACCGACTGGGTGGTGGCGCGAGGTAGAGCAAGAACCTCTCGTCGAGTGCGAGGGTCAGAATGGCGGGTGGGGCGGATAGGTATACCTTCAACTCATGAAAAGACCGCTGCGCCTCCGAGGTCCACTCAAAGTTCCCCTGTTTGCGCAGGACTTGAAAGAACGGGAGCCCCGCCGCCAAGCCTCGAGATGAACTCGCCGAGGGGCCATGTGGCGGTGAGGCTCTGCACCTGCTTGACCGAGGTCGGGGGCGTCATCTTCTCGATCGCCTCAATCTTTTCTGTGTTCGGGCCAACCCCAGAGCCCCCGATCATGTAGCCGAGTACCTTCCCTGACGCCGCACCGAACACGCACTTCTCGGGATTAAGCTTGATCTTGTGCCTGTTCAAGTTAGCGAATGTTTCCCCGAGGTCTCGAACATGGTCGCCCTCGGAGGGGCTCTTGACGACGATGTCATCCATGTAGACTTCAAGGTTCCGCCTGATCTGGGGGGCGAACGTCTTGGTCATCAGGCGCTAAAACGTGGCTCCGGCATTGCGTAGACCAAATGACATGGTCGTATAGCAGTAGGTGCCGAACGGCGTGATGAAGGCCATCTTGCTCTCATCGTCAGCCACTAGCTTGATCTGGTGGTACCCCGAATAGGCATCCAGGAAGCTCAGCACCTTGGCGTTCGCGGTGGAGTCGACGATCCGTCGATCTTGGGAGCGGAAGTTGTCGCCAGGCAGCCGAGTTCAACCCCGTGTGGTCCACGCACATTCTCCATTTTCCGCCTTTCTTCTGGACGATGGCCGGGTTTGCCAACCATTCGGAGTAGTCGACCTCACAAACGAAACCGGCCTTCAGGAGCTTGTCCAGGTTCTCCTTGATAATCATGACCTTTTCCAGAGAGAAGCGGCGCAGCTTCTGCCGCACGGGGCGGTTGTCCGGCCTGACCTACAGCTTATGCTCGATCACCTCCCTCGGGACGCCGACCATGTCCGCGGGCTCCCAGGCAAATATGCCCTTGTTGGCGCAGAGGAAGGTGATGAGCTCGAGTTCCTATTGGGAACTCAACTCGGCCGATACATGGACGCACCTGGCCGGGTCGTTCTCCTCCAGCGGCACGGCCTTCGTTGCCCCGCTGGGCTGGATTGCCGCCTTCCGACGGGCGCTCTTCTCCGTCGCCTCCAGGCCCCACTCGGGCAGCACGCCGGCAAGGGCTAGAGCCTTGGTCTCGCACCCGTGCGCCGCTGCAGGTCACCTCGCACGGTTATGATGCCGCTGGGACCAGGCAGCTTCATGCACCGATGGCCATAATGGTTGGCCACCATGAACTTGATCAGGGCAGGCCGCCCGAGGATGGCATTGTACGGGAGGTCCCCCTCGACCACCTCGAAGGTGATTAGCTCCGTACGGAAGTTGGTCGAGTCGCCGAAGGTGACGGGCAAGACCACCTGTCCCAGAGGGGTGGTCGAGCTTTCGGGAATGATCCCGAAGAAGGGGACAGCGACGCTCTTGATCTTCGACCGGGGAATCTGCATCCGGTCAAGCGCTCCAGCCTACAGCAGGTTAAGGGAGCTACCGCCATCGACCATGACGCGACCGACAGCGGTGTTACTGATGGTCGAGGTCACGACCAGGGCGGTTTTCAAATCTCGGGCCATACCTTGGAGTGCATCCTCCGGAGAGAAGGTGATGGTGGCCCCAGCCCATTTGCAGGGCTGCTCGATGGGCTTCCCGGTGGCGACTTGGTAGATGGTCCGCGTGGCGGCCTTGAGTTCCATCCGGGACTGGTAGGCCGACGAGCCGCCGAAGATTACGTCGATGTGGCGCTCCCCTTGCTGGAATTCCAGGTCAAGGTCGTCATGGTCCGTGCCAGCGTTCACCCTGTCCGGCTGGTCGTCCTTCGGCAACACGGGCATTTCCTCCCGACCATCATAAAAAGCCTCTAGCTTGGCTTGCCAAGCCCTGCAAGAACGCAGGTCATGGCCTGCCGCCCTGTGGAACAGGCAGAACTTTGACTCATCGTACCCCGGCACGCCTCGGCCCCCTGCGGCCGAGCTTTGGCCCGCTGGGGCCCAGGCCGTCGGCCTTCCTGCTGGGGCTGATTCTGCGCCTGACAAGGTCGAGGCCGCCCCTGGCGAGGCCGGGGCCCCTCCTGAGCCTGACCTCGGGCTTCGAGGACCTCTCGCTGACCGTCCGCCGAAACGACCTCGGGCTTCGAGGACCTCTCGAGGACCTCTCGCTGACCGTTCCTGCAGTCGCGCTTCCGCTTCATAGGAGCGGCGCCGTGGTCGGCGCCCCTGGAGCTGGATGGGCCGGCCTCCGTGGGGTTCAGACCAAGCTTACCTTGGTCATAATCCTGCTTCCAGTGGACGGCGTCGTCCGCGTCCGCATATCGCTCCGCCATACGGAAGAGCCTGTTGACGCTGAGCCGTGAAACGATCTCCAAGTCCTCGGTGAGGCGCCGATCGCGGACGCCGAACTTGAAAGCCTTTATGACGGCTTGGTCGGAGATGCTTGGGATCAAGTTCCTTGTGCGGATAAATCGCCGCACGAAGTCACGGAGCGGCTCGCTCTTGCCCTGGATGACGCGATCCAGGTCTTTCTCCCTCCCAGGCCGCTCGTAACAACTCTGAAAGTTGGAGCGGAGGGCGCTCTGGACTTGGCACCACGACCTAAAGGAACCGGGCTTTTGGTTGAAGAGCCAGGATCGCACAGCCCCGTCCAGCACGGTCGGGAGGTAATTGGCCATCACGAGTTCATCGCCTCTGGCCGCCAGGATGGCGGTCGAGTAGATGGACAAGAACTCATCTGGGTTCTTGGTCCCATCAAAGCGCTCTATCAGCGCCGGCTTGAATCAAGCCAGCCAGCGTACGCGACGGAGGTCGTCGAAATACACCGCGCAGCCGTAGGCCAGGACGGGCGCACGCCGGGAGTGGTCATTGCTGACCAGGTCCCCGCTGCTGCCGGACTCGGAGTCGAGACTCCCCTGGCGGTCCGACATGTGGTGAGAACGACTAGGGCGCCGAGCACGGGAATCACCTGGGAGGTAGCGCAGGCGATCCTGGACCCTGTGGCGCCTGGGCGGAACATCCGGGGAGGGGCCCCTCGAATCACCGCTGGCCGACACGGAGCTCGTGAAGCTTGGCTTGTACCGGACCCTGCTCGGGCTGTGTCCTGCGCGACGGCGTCGAGGCGGCGTCGAAGCCAGGTCCCGAGATTGCTGCTGGCGAGAGGGCGCCCCCTGCGCTGGCGATGCCCGACGGGTGCGCTGGTGATGGCGCGGCGAGTTGCCATCACTTCTCAGGGAGTGGGACCCCGAGTGATGGCTTTGGTGCTGCGGAGGTACGACCTCGGTCGCAGCCCGGTCGAGCTCCTCAGCTAGGGCTCGACCAAAAAGTTCCGACTTCACCCTATCGGGGTCAGCCATGACTCGGGCGATAGCGCGAAGGCGTTCTCCCGAAGGAGGAAGCCTGGGATTCCCGGACGACGTGCCGGCCTTCTCCTGGTGCTCCCGCTGGAGGGCAGTTATAGCTTGGTTGATGGCGACATGCACCATCCGGCGAGCGTCCTCAGGGGTCTGTGGATCACGACCATCCGTAGCGGCTCCAGCGCCCTGGCTGTCTGCCATCAGGATGTGCCGCTCGAGTGGCGGTGGCGAGGGCGAAAACAGGGACGCGGAGTCGGAGTCCGCGCCAGCTCCCATGCTCGTGGAACGCCCGTCGACGAAGTGCGCCATGTTCTCGAAGTCTTGAGGTTTCCCTGCGAATGAGCAAAGCCAATCGGGCCCCACGGTGGGCGCCAGCTGTCGACGATCGGAATCGCCAACCGCAAGGAGTGAAACGGGGGATTAGTGAAGACTGGGACCCGAACAGAGCCTGGCTCAAGCGAAGGGAAGGAACCGAAACGCTGAAGGTCGAAGCTAGACGACAACGAGCGTGAGGCGAGTTTTTAGACTGGTTCGAGCCCCTAAGAAGGTACTAGCTCTACTCCAGTTGCCTTGCGGCGGTGGTCTTTGTTGCTTTTGTGTACGGAAGCGTGTTACAACTCAAGCTTATCAATGGCTATGTCTAATGCTCGAGCTCTGTGTCCCCTTCAAGCTGCACGCACCTAGCATTATATCCTCCCTGCCTGCAACGGGCAGGAGATATTCCCGAATCGTGGCCTTCGTGCACGTTGGGGACTGGTCAGCAACTGCTCTGGACTTGATGCGCACGCCTGCTTCCCCCCCCCCACGATTCGGATCTTGGCAACCGTGAGTCAAATGCACGTTCGAAATCAAAGGGGGACTGCGGGCATGATCAAGAGCCGACTCGAGCTCAAGGTCGTGCGGACGTCGTGCTCGAGGGTATACGCGCTCTTGGTTGCGCGCCTTGATGCATGCCCAGGTCGTGGTCGGAGCCTCCCGAGCTTGGGAGTCGACCTTGCGCTGACCGGCCAAGGGTTGTCCCAGCCCTCGTCACATTCCTTATTTACGCGCCATGATCGGAGGCGCTTTCCAAAAACAATGGAACCTGCCCCTGAGCACCTCAGCGCCATATATACAGGAAGAGATGAACTCGTGCGTGAGGTGACGATCTCACGCACGATTCGACTCTCCCGAAAACCCTAAAACTCTACCGATCCTCACTGGTGTTAGAGGAGCATCGAAGGGTGGTTCAAGGACAGTGTAGGTGGCATCCCGAAGGCCGCCATCATCACCCGTGACATCTCTCTACGACACTGACAACCGATCTAATGGCGACATTGTCTTCACCGGGTTAGTGCTCATGTTTCTTCCGCATTATTTGTGATCATGATGTAGGCTAGATTAATGACTTAGTGCTTAGATGAAACTAACATTTGGTATTAGAGCCACCTGGCCTAATCATGTTCCAATTAGTCCAGTTTAGTCTCAATTTTATCATGATTCTTGTCGGATTGGAGTTGATTAGCTTCGGATTAGACCTTGTTTAGTCAGTTCAATGCCTAATTTGGTTCGGATTTGGTCTTGTTTTGGTCGGTTTGGATCGGTTTAGCATGTAGAAGGAGAGGATAAGAGTCAAATCCGAACCCTAGACCCTAATCCCCATTTGTTTTTCCCCAAAACCCTCAAATCACAAAACCCTAGAACTCAAATCAACAAATTAATGGCATTAAGGGGTCCGGCACTTAGCTTGTTCATTGCACGCTGGCCGGCTACTCACTCAGCGTCTTGTAGCGTCATCGCCTCGGCATCGCCGCGGCGGCTACTCACTCTGCGTCTTGTGCGTCGCCGCCTCTCGGCATCGATCCGTCGCTCGCCGGCGCTTGCTGCCGCGCCAGCTTACTTGCAGCGCCTCGGCGCCCGCTCACGCCCTCGCACAGACGCAGACGCGTCGTCACTCGCCTACATTATGCGCCGCCCAGCTCAAGAGCCTTCGCTCTCGCCGCGTCGGCCATCTTGTAGCGTGTCCGCTTCGCCTTTGCGCCCGCCATTTTTCCCCGCACAGCTCAGCTACTGTTTTGTGCGGGAATTTTTTTGGGAAGAGGACAAAGGTTAGGGTTAGGGTTTGGCAGCCTTTCGGTTTTGTTCGATCGCGATTGATCTCAGCCGTCCGTTCGGTGAGTGGCTGAGATCGCTGTGCGCCGGGTCGGATGTTTTTGCTTTTGGGCCGTGGGTTCAGCCGTGTGAGTTTTGGCCCGGATGAACTGTAGACTTAGCCTTTTAATTTATTTCTTTCGGTCTTTAATTTCCAGCAGATTAGCATTGTTAATTTGTTTAATTCCTTGGCATTAATGTTATGATTAATTTCACGATTAATTTTCTCTGCCAATTAATTCTTTCATGATGATTATTCTGGATATTATCTCTGATTAAATAGAACCAACGCGAAATTTAATTGGAGAATTAATTTTGGCTTAAAATTATGTATAACCAACGTTTTAGTAATTTTAAGCCGTTTCTTATATATTTAATGCCTATTTTGTTTCTACCCAACGGTGATGCAATTTAGGACTTAATCTTGCTATTAAATTTCATTTCGTTTTCTGCCCAACGGTGATGCGAAATGAAATCTAATGATATTTTGTCATTTATATGTATTTAATCAGACCAACGTAGGATTAATTACATATATGGCAATTATTAATGAAATTTTGTTGTTATTTTTCAGCAATTAGCAATGGTGCCTCTCATATCAATGGCATTGAACAGCTCAATGGCACTAACTTTCCCTCGTGGAAAGATAAGATCCTCATTATGCTAGGGGTCTTGGACCTTGACCTAGCAATACGAGAGGATGCTCCTATTGCACCCACCCCTAATGTTGAGAATTTTGCTAATCTCAAGAAGCAATATGATGAGAAGGCGGAGCGGTGGGAGAAGTCTAACCGCATGTCACTAATGATCATTAAGAATAGCATTACTGTCGGGATTAAGGGAGGAATCCCTGATTCCGAAAATGCTAAAAGGTACTTGGCTAATGTTGAGGATAACTTTAAGGGTACCTCCAAGACTTATGCTAGTACTCTAATCATGCGCATGCTCACCTCTCGCTATGATGGTAACAGTGGTGTGAGGGAGCATATCATGAGCATGACTGACATGGCGGCTAGATTGAAGGGAATGGACATGGCCATTTCTGATGGCTTTCTTGTGCATTTCATCATGAGCTCCTTGCCACCTGAGTATGGACCCTTCAAGATCAATTACAATACTCAGAAGGAGAAGTGGTCCATAGCTGAGCTTATAAGCCACTCTGTTGAGGAAGAAGAGAGGCAAAAGGCTAAGAGACTGAAGGAACAAGCTCATCTTGTGAGCAATGGCAAAAGGAAGAATCAGGGGGAGTTTGGTGGGTTTAAGGCAAATAAAAAGCCTTACCACCCTCCTAAAAATGATGCTAAGGGAAAATCTGTTGCTCATGGCCCTCAGGCACCTCCTGTACCACCAACTGCAGGGAACTTCCTTTGCAAATTTTGTAAGAAGCCTGGGCACGTACAAAAGGATTGTGCGGGATTCAGGCAATGGTTAGCAAAGAAGGATAATGAAATCATTTCTCACGTTGATGAGTCCTTATTTACTGAGTTTACCTCTAATACATGGTGGATTGACTCAGGTGCAATTGTGCACATTACTAATTCATTACAGGGATTGCGTTCCGTGATGACCATAAGAAGAGGGGACCGAAGTCTTAGGGTCGCTGATGGAACAGAGATTGAAGTCAAGGCAGTTGGAACCCTTCAACTTGCATTAGGAGGCGGCTTCAGTCTTTATCTTTTTGATGTTCTTTATGTTCCTAGTGTTAAGAGGAACTTAATTTCAGTCTCTGTATTGACTAAAACAGGTTATTCATATGAGTTTATGGACAACAACTGCATTATTAAGTTAAATAATGATATTATTGGTCTTGCCTTTGAGCAAGACAAACTTTATTTACTCTCTATGGATGAATCTGTGTTGAATGTGTGCACTAGTGTAAATAAGAAGACATGTGAGACGTCGTCGAAATTATGGCATTGTCGCTTAGGCCATATTTCTAGGGGGAGAATGGAACGTCTCATTAGAGAGGAGATATTCCAACCCTTAGATTTTTCAGACGCGAACCACTGTCTGGATTGTATTAAAGGTAAATTCACTAAGAAAATTAAGAAAGGAGCCACTAGGAGTACGGGTCTTTTAGAATTAATTCACACTGACATTTGTGGACCCTTCCCAGTGACATCAGTGGATGGTTATGATTCCTTTATTACATTCACTGATGATTTCTCTCGCTATGGTTATATTTTCCCCATTCGTGATCATTCTGAATCGCTAGATAAATTTAAGATCTATAAAGCTGAAGTCGAAAATCAGCATAATATTAAGATCAAAGTAGTAAGATCAGATCGTGGGGAAGAATATTATGGGAGGCATGCTCCTTATGGGCAAATTCCTGGGCCCTTTGCCAAATTCCTTCAGGAAAATGGCATAGTTGCCCAATACTCTATGCCCGGAGAACCTCAGCAGAACGGAGTGGCAAAGCGTCGCAATCGTACACTTATGGATATGGTATGGAGCATGCTTAGTCATTCGAGTCTGCCTATTAGCTTGTGGATGGAGGCACTAAAAATAGCTGCCCACATACTTAATCGGGTTCCTAGTAAGTCTGTACCTAAAACTCCTTATGAATTATGGACTGGGAGGAAACCAACAGTTAATTATTTACGTGTATGGGGCTGTCGTGCTGAAGCCAGATTATTTAATCCACAACTAAAGAAATTAGACCCTAAGACTATGAGTTGCCATTTCATTGGATATCCAGAAAGATCTAAGGGATATCAGTTTTATTGTCCAGATTGTGTCACTAAATTCGTTGAGACTAGACACGCTGTCTTCTTAGAGGACAATGAAATCAGTGGGAGCTCACAACAAAGGGAGATAGACCTTGAGGAAATTTGGGATCATGTCCCATTACCAACAATTCAAGAGTATATTTGCCCTATTCCTCATACAATGCCTCAGACTGTAGTACCTCCAACTGAAAATTCTGGAGCAACACCCATTGTTGAGGAGTTTAATGAGCAGATAATGAACCTCAACAAACTTCGTGGCATCTCATGAACAAATGGCGAAGAAGTGCCTCAACAACCTCCACAACCGCCAATGATCCCTAATGAACCTTTAAGATTATCACGGCGTGTGAGGAGGTCTGCCATACAGATTTTTATGAAGTCTTTCTTAGAGAAGACATTGGCAAGGCAGATGATCCCACTTCATTCAAAGAGGCCATAACAAGCAAATATTCATCTAAATGGATTGAGGCCATGGAATATGAACTGAAGTCTATGAGCACTAATGGTGTCTAGGATTTAGTAGAAATTCCCGATGGAGTCAAAACAAGAGGGTGTAAATGGGTCTACAAAACTAAGCATGACTCTAAAGGGAATATTGAAAGATTCAAGGCAAGGCTTGTAGCAAAGGGTTTCTTACAGAAAGAAGAAATTGATTACAATGAGACTTTTTCCCCTGTCTCTAAAAAGGATTCATTAAGAATAATTATGGCGCTCATTGCTCATTACGATTTAGAGCTTCATCAGATGGATGTTAAAACTGCATTCTTTAATGGTGACTTGCATGAACAAGTTTTCATGACACAACCCGAAGGTTTTGTCGTTGAAGGCAAGGAACATATGGGGTGCAGACTTAAGAAATCCATCTATGGACTTAAACAAGCGTCGAGACAATGGTACCTTAAATTTGATAAAATAATCAGAAATTTTGGATTTAAGGAGAATGAGGTAGATAACTGTATATATATATCAAGAGTGAGGGTGGAAAATTCAATTTCCTAGTACTCTATGTTGATGATATATTATTAGCAAGCAGCGATAAAGTTATGCTGCATGAAACTAAGGGATTTTTATCCTCTAATTTTGACATGAAGGATCTCGGTGAAGCCTACTTTGTTTTAGGCATTGAAATTCACTGAGATAGGTCTAAAGGAGTACTAGGATTATCTCAAAAGTCATACATTGACAGAGTACTTGAAAGATATAACATGAGTAAGTGCTCTGCCACGCCTGCTCCAATAGTTAAGGGCGATAAATTTGGATTATTCCAAAGCCCGAGGAATAAATTAGAATCAGATCAAATGAAGACGATTCCTTATGCTTCGGCTGTCGGAAGCTTAATGTACACTCAAGTCTGTACGCGTCCAGACTTGGCATTTGTTACCGGGATGCTTGGCAGATTTCAGTCTAACCCAGGTCTAGACCACTGGAAGGCTGTTAAAAAAGTTCTGCGTTATTTGCAGGGCACTAAGCATTACATGCTAACATATAGAAAGTCTGATAACCTTGAAGTTTTGGGTTATTCAGACGCTGATTTTGCAGTGTGTGTAGACACTAAGAAATCCACATCAGGCTACATTTTCACCCTAGCTAGAGGAGCAATTTCGTGGAAAAGCTCCAAACAATCCCTAACTGCATCGTCGACAATACAGGCAGAATTTGTAGCATGTTATGAAGCAACTGGGTAGGCCGTATGGCTTAAAACTTTATCCCGGGACTGAGAGTGGTAGACAGCATAGCAAGACCACTCACTATATACTGCGATAACAAGGCCGCAGTTTTCTATTCGAGTAACAACAAGTCGAGTGGTGCTGCCAAACATATTGACATTAAATACCACGTTGTGAAAGATAGAATCCAGGATCAAACAATTAAAATTGAGCATATCAGTACTAAATCAATGCTCAATTTTGCTTAAACAATTGCAATATCCGCTCACTAAAACAATTAAAATCAATGCTCAATTTTGCTTAAACAATTGCAATATACACAGGATCAAGCAAACTGTGCTCCGATTGCAATATCCGCTCACTAAAGGTTTACCTCCTAACTTATTTAAAGAACATACTTCCGGCATGGGATTATTGGAGGACCTTTGATAATGATCCTGGATATAGGGGCACTAAATCAATCAACACCCGTTATGACTAAGCTAGTATTCCATCGAGGTATTATGGTAGACTATAGGTAATGATGTTTCAATGGCATTTTCGTTTGCTGTTGTAAACTCGTTACTTTGGACTACTGTTTTACTAAGAGTGAATACATTATGATAGCCTTTCGATCAAGTGGGAGAATGTTGGTTGATCTCTGGCATGTGTATTGCCATACACCCAATAACCTTCCTAATTAAACATTCCTAATTAGAAGCTAATCCCGAAATTAGCTCATTCCTTAATTACGCGCCATGATCGGAGGCGCTTTCCAAAAACTATGGAACCTGCCCCCGAGCACCTCAGCGCCATATATACAGGAAGAGATGAGCTCGTGCGTGAGGTGACGATCTCACGCACGATTCGACTCTCCCGAAAACCCAAAAACTCTACCGATCCTCACTGGCGTTAGAGGAGCATCGAAGGGTGGTTCAAGGACAGTGTAGGTGGCGTCCCGAAGGCCGCTGTCATCACCCGTGACATCTCTCTACGACACTGACAACCGATCTAATGGCGACATTGTCTTCACTGGGTTAGTGCTCATGTTTCTTCCGCATTATTTGTGATCATGATGTAGGCTAGATTAATGACTTAGTGCTTAGATTAAACTAACATGTTCTTGTGGATCATTTGTGTTTGGATCTCCACTTCCTTGGTGAATTCTTCCTTGGTAGATTCGTTTACCTCGATCGAGGCCTTGACAGCCACCATGGTGTCGTCAGGAAGAGTCCCTTTGTAGACCTTACCAAAGCTTCCCTTGCCCAACAACTCTGAATTGTTCTTTGTGATTTTCTCGAGTTCCTCCTTTGTGAAAATGACAGACCTTTCACTTTTTCAAGTACCTTGCCTCCGTTCTTTACATAAAGTTGGTCCAGCCTTCTCTTTTGGAGCATTATTAGTGTTAAAAGTAGAACAACAATTAAGAAGGATACACCCAGAGTGATGCCTGCAATTAGTATTACTTCATGTAAAGAATTCGTGATTAAGAGTAGTCGTCGTTATCCTTTAATTAATTTAAGACGAACCTAGGGCAAGCTTTGCTGCAAGCATGAATTTTGGATTGCATGGGTTTTGTTTTGGATCATCGTTGCTCTGGTAGCCTGGACGGCATTTGCAGTCGTATGAACCGTCAGTGTCGTGGCATTCGCCGTGGCAAGGGAACTCCTCCCGCGAACGTGTGCACTCATCGATATCTGCATGCATCATCAATTAGTTGATCAACAAAAAAAATGCCATTCCTATATATATATACACACACACATGAAGAGTAATTAGAATTAGATAGATAATAAACAGGATGACCCAGCACCAGATGAGTTGAATTGAGCCCATGTTATGTTGGCCCATGAGTGTGGTGTTTTGGCTTGAGAATCACCAACGTATAAACCCAAGTAGCAACCATGGCTTAACTATTTAGGAATTGCTAAATAGCACTCGAGTGCTTTTTTGTTTATGAGCACTCAAATTTTTTTGTCTATTAGATATTACTTTTGTGATCCAAATTGTGCTTTCTCATTTTGACTGTCAATATCTAACTTTGTGATCCACATTTTGTTTGTTTTGTTTCTTATATTTTATTTTGTTCCTTTTTTTTACAAAGTGTCACATTATTTTTTACATAATTTAATTTGTGTAAAACTAGTATATAATTGATGTAAAAAAGGTCATCAAAATGAATAATGTTTTTATTTTACAAATTGTCACACTATTTTTACATAATTTAATTTGTGTTAAACTAGTAATTGATGTAAAAAAGCCATGTATAAAAGAGTAATGTTCCTCATCTAATACCTAAAAAATTAACTACTCCTTGATAAAATAGTACTCAAATAGGAGAATATATCAATTGGAATACTCAAAATTTGAGTCTATTTAATAAGAAAATACTCAAGTGCTCCCTAGACACAATAGTCAAAATTTGAGTGCTATTTAATAAGAAAACACTCAAGTGCTCCCTAGACACCTCCCTATTTTACATGAGTTGATTTAAAAAATGCAATTCTGTTGCTACGTGCGCACTGTCTATTCCGAGTGAAAGTGAGCCAGAGCCGGTTTGGACCCTGAGGCCAAGTACACGATTTGAAATTTCGTTTTCGGTTCATATCTTGGAGGTGGGTAAAATATTAAAATTTTGGATAAAATTCAATCAAAATTCAAAAGACAAATTTGAAATCTAGAATTTTTGAACCGAAATTTAGGCCAAAATTACCGAAATCTTGGCAAAATTCAATCGAGAGAAAAATGGTCAAAGCAATATTAAAATATTTTGAAATTTTTTTGGATGGTCCTAGCACATCATTAATGTTTTAATAAAAATTTTAGGTAATAATCAAACCTGAGGAATATTTAACAATTCTAAGAGTGTTACTGTCCTGATAAAAAGCTAACCAGTAAATTTCAACTGAATGGGAAATTGTGAAAATCATGTTAAAACATTTTTAAAAGTTTTTTGTATGGTCCTAATACATCTATAATGTTCCTCTAAAATTTTTATATTATGATAAAACTTGAGAAATGTTTAATAATTCAGACAGTGCTATTAAAGGCTAACTGACAAATTTCAACCGAATGAAAAAAAGGTCCAAACCATGTTAGAAATTTTTTTACAAATTTTGTGATGGTTTTGATGCATTTATAAAGTTCCTATAAAATTTTATATAATTATCAATCTTAAGGAATTTTCACAAATTGTGACAATGCTATTGTGCCGATGAAAGCCTTACGGTGCTACATGTATTGCTTCCATATATTTGATTGAGCAACAAAACAAGTTTAAGATTTTTGAAACTTTTATAGAAGTGTTCTGAGGAAATTCTTAACTCTTGTAAAAATTTTGGAACATGATCACACTCAAGCAAATTTATAAAATTCTCACACAATTACTGTCTCAATTATGTTCATTCAGTATTTTAATTTTTAAATATCAAAAATGAAGTTCAATTCTTTTGAAACTTTTTCTATATGTTCCTAGACTTCAAATATGCTACCATAAAGTTTTTAGAGCATGATCAAACTTATATAACTTCATAAAAATTTGACAGTGTTTCTGCTAATTATATAAAATGTCTCAGAAATTCATTTTTGAACAAATTTTTATAGAAGATGACATTCTTAAGGGTTATTGACCCAAATCCAGTCCTCAAAAGACAAAATCTAGTAAAAAAATCCTTAGATTTTGGCAAAATTGAAATTACTATAGTAATTTGATTTTTTTTTCATTTCTTATCCGACCAGAATTTTGGCCGGAATCCAAATCTTAGACAAATTTCCAAAATTTCATGAGGATTTTGAACTATGCTCTCGTAGCTACACATGTGCATGGGTCATGGGCGGAGTGTAACATCCCAATTTTTTTGGATTTTATGAGCTTACTTCACATGTTATGATTTTATGAGTTTTTTGGAATTTATTTGAGTTTTAAATAACATTTTTGAATTAAGCCTTTTGCTAATAATTTTTCAATCTATTCAAAGTTTTTATAAAATTTTGTCAAAATATTTTATTCGAGCTCTATATATCTCAAAACATTTTATTGAAATTTTCTAGATTTTTATAAATATTTTAGCTATTTAATTAGAGCTAAATGAATTTTGGAAATTATTTTTATTGGAAAAGTCTTAGGGAACCAGTTTATGTTTTAGGGTCATATGTTTGGCTTGGCCTGTTTCTTTTCTTTAGCCTGGCCCATCTCGCTGTAGCCTGGCCCCACCTATCGCATCATCGAGTTGAATTCTATCATCGCCGCAGCCAAATCCGCCATGGTCTCCGCACCCTATGTGGAAGCCAAGGTCCCTTAAAATCCCAAGGACCCACGCATGGTGTTCCCCACCTCACATAGTTCCTTTGCCCGTCTCGCCGAAGTCCTGGACATGTACCACTAGTCACCGTGATGAGCTCGCCGAAGTGCTTAGGAGCGCCACTGTCGCCATCATTGTCTTCTCCGCGCTCGATCTCTACCTAGGGTCGGTCTCTACCAGCCCCGTTATCTTCTTTGGATTTGTCACATCGTCTTCTTTCGGATCCACAAAATCCTGGTCAAGATCCGATGAGGTTTTGCTATTTTCGATGTTATCGTCTCCATCTCTAGTAACGCGCCACCATCAGTCAACCATTGAACCCTAGCCATCGGGTTCGGTGTGGCAGCCACGTTGCGTGTTCCCTTACATGCCACCACGTTAGCCCTTAGCGCAAGGCGAGCTGGTCCCACCTATTTGTGGCTTTGTGTTGTGAATCTAGTTCATCGTAGATCGAGCTAGCCTTGTGGACTTGGTTCATGGACTGAGGGCCCACATGTCAACCAAATAAAGGATTATTTTGATTTATTTTAATTTATAAAATTTGATCACTGAAGCCAGCAAGACATCATAAATTATTTTTTTAGTAGAAAAATAAATTGGGAAATTAGAATTTTCTCTTTTTCTGTATTTTGTTTATTATTAATGTTTTGAGAGCCTGTTCTTCTTCATACTAGCTTAGATTAAAGTGATTCAAATTTCTAAAAATTTGCAAATTCAAAATCTATTTAATGGTGAATTTTATTTTTTTAAGTTTATTTTCTCTCTATTTTTGTATTTATTTGGTGTTCTATCTTAATTTGTGTAGACGTTGAAGTGCCGGGAGAGTATGAGAGCAAGGAATTGATCCAAGTTTAAGGTCCAAACCAAGAGTTGGAGGATTTTCAAGGCAATTTGTGCTTTGATCATGTTGAATTCAGTTTTAGAAATGCTATATTGTTTTAATCTATTGCGTACTAATTAAGAATAAAAAGTTTTTAATTAATTTAGGATTAGTTATTCAACCCATTTGAATTATACCTACCTTGTCATTTGTATGCCATGATTATTTATCACCCTAAGATGGTTTACTACTAGTTGGTTGCTAATTGATGCCAATGTGGGTTAGTTAGAACTTAGTTAATGTGCTTAGCCATGCAACGGGTTATTGATATCATTTTGAAATTTCAAATCAATTTGATTAATGGACTATGGAATTTGTTTTTAGAAAAGGGTGTGTTATATGTTATCACACAATAATGTTGAGTTGTTGATGGTATGTGTTACACGATAATCAACTGGGGTAGTAAGTGATTTAGACTGGTTTAAGTGGTAAGAGCCTATGTGACATGGTGAGTCTGTGTGACATTTAGGAGGATGTGTGCCATTTGATATATTAGTGAATATGAGGTGGATATGAGGTGGTAACTATGAGTGATTGGAAGTATTGCCTTGGTCAATTAAGGACTCATCCTTGCAAGCCATTGAACTAGGCCAATCATGTAACCATATATCTATTATGGGCCAAACCTAACTAAGTAAGTTACCGAGTCACTACAGGAAAACGTGGTTGATTCGTCAGCCAACACTATTTTCGTCGGCCTAAGAGAAGCCGTCGAAAGTAAGTTTAAAATTCGTCGGCCAATCTAAGCCATCGAAAATAGCTGTATAATTTCGTCGGCCAAAAACAGCCGTCGAAAATATCGGTATAATTTCGTCGGCCAATATATAGCCGTCGAAAGTAATAAGTAAATTCGTCGACTAAATTAAAGACCGTCGAAATTAGTACTTAAATTCGTCGGCTTGAAAGGCCGTCGGAAATAATCGGAGACCTAAAAACCTCGTGGCCAGCCCAAAAAACCCTCGCTCGCAGCAATCTCCCGTGCACCGCCTCGCTCGCGTGCTCGCCGCCGCCTCTTCATGGTTGCCGCCCTGCGTGCCATCGTTGCCCGCCGCCGCCACCGCGAGCCACCTTGCTGCGCGTCGCCGCACGCCGCCCCCCACGCCGCACCGCCACGTCTTCTCTGTCCCGAGTGCCGTCTCCTTGTGCTGCTCAAGTGAGACTTTAGCTTTTATCTCATAGAAGATGTAGCTACCTAGAACAACTTTACAAACTGCCGTGTGATCATTTTACCATTACAAAGAAATGCACATATATATCGAGTTTGTGATCTCGCATTATGAGATTAGAAAGATAGCCAGTGTATGAGTATCATGGTTCTTCTTGAAATATAAAACCAACATCTTGTGTATCAAAATTGTATATGTAGAAGTACTATATTTACTTTTTTTATTTACTACATATGCCACATCAAATTCGTAAAGTATTATAATTTGGTATGTAATGATTCAAATCAGCCCACTAACATAATAATCAAATCCATTGTATTGCAATATCACCCTTTGTTCAATTAGCAGCTAGCTATTGCCTGTCCTCCCCCACTAATCATGTGGAGGTCTTGTAATTAAACTCTATCATGTTAATACTTATCACTTAGCAGTATGTTTGTCTGATTCACAGAAAATTTTGTGACCTCTTTTACCCTAGGAATTGAACCCTTCCAAGTATCTATAGATCTTCTACCACTTGTTATGTCAATGCTTCACAAACATTACACTTCTAGAACAGTCTTTGTTTCAAAAATTATAAGTCACCCTTCCATTTCAGTTCAATACGCACATTCTTAAGTACTTGAAAATATTACTAACTGTATTTTGGTCTTATGTGGAAACATACTTTACAGAACATAATCCCGGGTACTATATACAATTCATGCATAAAATAAGCATGGTTCTATGATTTCTTGACTCTAGATGGTTTGATGTCTTTTGGCTATTTGACACTCCAATGAGCTAACGTGCTTAAGGCTCCTAACTAGCCAGCCCCAAGTGGCTTTGCAAATAAATAAAATGTGATGTTGATAAAGATTGATTGCATCGACACAACGCATGTCAAGCGTGAGATTATCTGTATTATCTGTCACTTTCTTTTCTTGGGGCCCTTTGCAATGTAAGATAGTTGCATTGCATAGATCCATGTTATTAAAAAGCCTGCAGTTCTTAGTTGTATTTTTTAGATTTTTCTCCTAAGGTTATTTGGGTAATTTGTTACTTATATTCCACTTGTCTTTTGGTTTCCTTAGTTTATGTTTCATTTCTTATTTGGGAATGGATGTGGTATATGAAACTTTTAGGTTAAAAACGTATTTAAACTTGTTCCTTCATGAACATTTTCCCCACTTCTCACAAAATTACATAGTTGCTGAGATATTTATGTACCAAGCACAAGCAATCATTAGGCTTGGGATCCCGATGCATTACATTTCTAATTATGTCTCGCATTGCTAAAGTCATCGCTTTTATTCAACGATAACCTATCATTGCCTAGAATTCCTTATAGTATTTATGTAACCCACTTGCACCATCATCCATGTAGTGTTAGCAAGATCAAAAATGGCGCATAAACAGAAGATGGATGTACGATGGATGGAAAAATACCAGGATGCACACACGAGAGTGGATGGTGAACACACAGTGCTTTTGTGGATTTTGTTTTCTTCCTCTCCTTCCGTGGGTTGGGGAAGTGCCCCTGTCAGAGGTGTCAGAATTTTAATTGGCAGTACAAAACAGATATGGAGCTTCACCTTTGCAAATGGGGATTCATGCCAGATTATCTAACCTGGTATGAGCATGGTGAGCCACGTTCTAGGGAAACATCCAATCCGAATGAGTGTGAGCTAGCTGATGATCCTATTGATGCATTGGATGATATGATGCATGATTTTGTTCAACAGTTTGAGGATGTGCCCGAACCAGTGGTAGATAGATTCTTTAGTCTTCTGAAAGTTTCTAAAGATCCTTTGCATGAGTCCACGAGCGTGGCACAGCTTGCGACTGTGACACGATTGATGGCTATAAGGTCGAAGTACAAATTCTTGGTGGACTGTTTCAATGATCTAGTTGATTTGATATCTGACATTTTACCAAAACCTCACAAGTTGCCAAAACATTTCTATTACTCAAAGAAACTGCTAGCCGGCCTAGGGATGCCATATCAGAAGATTGATGTGTGTGTGAACAATTGTATTTTGTTCTGGAAGGAGCACGAGAAGTTTGATTGTTGTCCATGCTGCAAGAAATCTAGATATGCAGAAGTAGTCAACAAAGATGGGATTATGCAGAAAACAAGCATTCCCCTGAAGCAGCTACGATATCTGCCTCTCACAGCATGACTCCAATGGTTGTACCTCTCTAAGACGATTGCGAAGCATAGAGATGGCACAAGGAATGCATCCGTACAAATGAGGGGTACATGGGCCATCCATCTGACGGTGAGGCTTGAAAGGCACTGGATCAGTATGACCAGGATTTTGCTAGCGATCCTCGGAATGTACGTATTGGATTAGCGACCGATGGTTTCACCCCTTTCAACACAAATGCGACGACATATTCATGTTGGCCCGTTTTTGCAATTCCATACAATCTTCCACCCTCTTTGTGCATGAAAGAACAGTATGTGTTCCTGACTATTATCATACCAGGGCCTAATCATCCTGGAAAGCACTTAGACATGTTTATGCAGCCGTTGATCGATGAGCTAAAAGAACTATGGATCGGTGTTAGGACATATGACAATAGTAGAAAGGAGTATTTCAACATGCGTGTAGCATTCCTTTGGTCTATCCATGATTTTCCTGCATATGGCATGTTTCAGGATGGAGCACGCATGGTCGGTTATGTTGTCCAATATGCATGGATGACACTAATGCATTTCGCCTGAAGAACGAAGGTAAATTCTGCTTCTTCGATTGTCATCGATGCTTCACACCATCCAATCACCTATTTAGGACCCAACGAAATGCATTTCGTAAAGATACGACCATTAGTAAAGGTCAACCAAAGCGTTTGACTAGATTAGAGATTATTGCTTGGCATGATCGGTTAGAAGCCACAGAGAATGGTTACGAAGGGTTCAAAGAGGAACATAATTGGACTCACATATCTTCCATCTGGAGTCTTCCTTATGTTAAGTATCTAATCTTATGGCACAATATCGACGTGATGCATCAAGAACGGAATGTTGCTGAAAGTATCATCGGCACCGTTTTTTACTTCAAGGATAAAACAAAAGATAATATGAAAGCTCGTAGAGATATGGCTGACATATGTGATCGACCTACCCTTGAGGTTAGAACCAATCAAGCCGGACGTATGGGTAAGCCACGTGCTCCATACTGTCTAAAGCCTTAAGAAAAAAAGGAGATCCTTGCGTGGCTCAAGAATCTTAAATTTTTCGATGGTTATGCGTCAAACCTAAAGGGCGCGGTGAACATCGTAAGTGGCAAGATAAATGGTTTGAAGAGCCATGACTACCATATTATTATGGAGAGGCTACTTCTTGTAATGTTTTGTGGATATCTAAAAGAAGAAGTTTGGATAATGTTAGCAGAGCTTTCTTATTTCTACAGACAGTTGTGCGCAAAGGAAATTAAGAAAACAATAATAAGGAAACTCGGTAAAGAAATACCAGTGTTGATATGTAAGATGGAGAAATTGTTCCCACCAGGTTTTATGAACGTAATGCAACATCTGTTGGTGCATTTGCCTTATGAAGCAGAGGTTGGTGGGCCTGTGCAGTATCGATGGATGTATCCTATAGAACGGAACTTAAAAAAGATTAGAACAACTGTGGGTAACAAAGCACGAGTTGAAGGATGCATCGCGCAAGCATTTTATCTGAAATAAATATCATACTATACGAGCACATATTTCGTAGAAGAACACAACATCAATGCTCATATACCAAGATACCACACCTTTGATGATGCATGTCGGGACCCGAATATGCAAATCCAGACCCTCTGTGTATACTGCACTAGTCCAGGATCACGCTAGTGCACACAGGCTCAACATTAGTGAATATCACAATCATACACAGCGGAAATAAGATAAAAGACATTATATACTAAATATTACTAGTTGAATGACCTTGTGGTCAACTTACATAACGATACCTCACAAGGCTGAACAACCAAATTGAACTGCAGCAGAATGAAGACGTAGGTAACCCCTCAGTATACCACAAGCAACTGACAAGGCTCGCACCCTAAACATTCTTCCTTCATGGTACACCTTCTTCAGCGCTGATGATGTTGTAGGCAAGGGTGAGTACATAAAGCACTCAACAAGTTGTGCACAGAATGCAATTCTAACATAACTATATGCAAAGCTTATTCCAAAGGAATGGCTAACAATGGCTATTTTACAGTAAAGCAGCATTTGTGAACAAATACAATAAATACATTGAAAAGACAGTAAAAACAAATAACATGTTGTGCCCCGAATTTGCAAATCCGGACACCATGTGTATTATGCACTAGTACAGGCTAAACAGGGTTAAAGCATCACATCATACATAGCGGAAAAACAAATAAGTACTTCAAGCATGTATATAACAAGTTGTACGACCTTATGGTCCCTTACAATAGTTGGCCACGCAGGGCTTACAATAATCAGAGTAAACAGTAAATAACAGCGGAAAGTAAACTTCGTAGTGATCCATCCATCGCCACAGACGCCCTAATAGAGGCTTGCTTCCTAGTTATCTGGCTCTTCAACGAACTCCTCCTCATACGCTTGCGTAGTTTCCTCTTCTGGTAAATTTTGTCCGCAAGGGTGAGTACACACCGTACTCAACAAGTCATGCATAGAATGCAGTTCTAATACTACATGCATGGCTTGTTACAAAGGAATGGCTCTTCTGGTTATTTTGCCTTTGCATCAATTCTTTGAACTATTATTTACTTAGATTGAAAGCATCAAAGACATATAACCATTATATTTCTCAAGTTGTTTCCCACATTATTTTGGACACACAGTCCCTAATCAACTTTCCTTATCAGCTTTGGCACGTAGCCTTCCGCCCCATTTTATTTTCAAAACACTACCCCTTGATTGTAATTCCCGAGCATTGTCCAGTACCGTGGACTCAGCTGTTCGAACAGTTTTCAACACTCTGCAGAGGTTGTACACTTTACCCACAAGATACAGTCGCACACCACAAAGGTGATTGACCGTAACAAAGCCTTTCAGAGACTTCTATCTCCACTTGGGAACCTCTCCGGGTTGCCTTCACTATCACCTCCTTCACTCGGAGCCGAAATATAGGACCGACAAACACCGTTGGACGGGTACCAAGCCAGTAAGTGTGCATGCTCCCCATACAATTACCCGGTGTAGTAATCGCCACCGAGGTATCCAAGGTAAGACATCAGAATCCTAGTAAACTAGGTATTCCCATTCAGACATGTGGTTGTACGAGAGACTCAGGTCAAAGGCTTGCAAGGTAAGGTCCTTAACTGACCAAGGCAAGACATCCTTCTCATATTTTGGCACACAGTCCTCACATCACTCAACCCAACCCCAGTTGCCACATAGGCCCACCTAGCACAAAGCCTCGGTCCACCTGCCCCAGTCTAAATCAATTCCACCCCAAGTTATTAATGGTGTAACGCATGCCCGTAATCATCCTTCATGTAGAACCACACAGGTCTCTACATTTCAACATCATTACCAACAATATTCCACCTTTTATCGAAAAGCATTCACTATTTCATTAGTCAATATTGCTTTTGTAATCCAAACAGAATTGTTCACGTTATAAGCATAGCTAAGCAACTATTCACGGTCTAGCCTCCCGTGTTGGCACAATATTATCAACCAACTAATATTACCAAACTTAGGTTATCAAAGGAATCATGACATACGAATAATAATAACAAGGTGACAATAACAATTAGGTTGATTAGCTAATTCACCCAAAATATTTAAATCCATTTTTAGTTGAATTAGCATGCATAGTTTAAAACGAAATATATTTTCAAAATTTAGGAGCAACATGGTCAAAGCATAACTTGCCTTCAAAAAGCTGCTGGTCCTGCTCCGAAGCTAGGTCTTGTTCTGAAAATCCTCCCTCAATACTCCCCGACAGATCAACGTCTAATCAAAATCAATATATACACAATAAATATATTTTACAGAGAGCTAATTCATCTCCAAAAATTCTACAAAATTCACCAATAAATAGATCTTGATTTTACAAAATTTTAGAAATTGGAATCACTCAAATCGGAGTTAAAACGCAAAAGTTATAACCAATTGAATTTTAAAAATAAATCAAAAAGAATAAACCGAATTTCTTTATTTATTTTTATACTGAAAATTCAGAAATTATGACGTCATCATGACGTCATCATGATGTCATCATTTACTGTGAGAGGACTGACAAGTGGGTCCCACTTGATGACGTCAGCATGACACGTGGCACGATCTGGTCGCTACACGTGTCAACGAATTATCAACCGAGACTTGATCTAATCTCGTCCGTCGGATGAAAAATGAATGGCTGAGATCACTACGACGCTTCGGCTTGGTTTACTCTGAAGCCGACACGTGGCATCATCTCGGCCCTCTCGGATCACGATCGGACGGTTGAAATCCAATCGGATGACGTCATCACTCTCGTCGCACGGTGCAACTGACCTGGTCAAAGGCCAAGATTCGTGCGCTTGCCACATGTCTCAATCTGAGCCGTGCGATGAAATCAATGGCCGAGATTGCACCGACACTTCAGCTCTGTCAATCCGGAGTTGACGCGCGGCACAATATCATCCATTGGATCTAAATCGTGCGGCTAGAATCAAATCAGGCGACGTCACAACGACCGACGGTGCTGGCTCTTCGATTCCCATGTACACACGTCGACACGGGACTGGCCTGGCGCGCAGCACGATCCGAACCGTAGATTCAAAAACCGACGGCCCGGATTAAATCAAATTCCCGGGACGCGACAGGCGACGCGGCTACCCCGGCGCGCGACGCGTGGACGCATCCGCACCGCTCAACTAAGATCCGACGATCCAGATCAATTCAATCTAATGCTACTTGTGAGACCCCAGATTTACCATCTAGAATCTCCTGTGTATTTCTATACTAGTCCCAGATCAGTAGCTAGTACACACAGTGAAGCAGTGATAATCATAACCAAAATTGAACGAAGTAATAACATGAATATAAAGTACCAGCCACATGGCTATTTATTACATCTCTTAGTCACATGACCAAAGTTCAAAGCAGCGAAAATAAAACAACAAGTAATAAAACCCAATAACACCATAGGAATGAAATGGGCTACTTTTGTTAATCTATCCACAATAACCCATATTGAATCATATCCGGATTTGGTTCTATGAAGACCGGTGATAAAATCCATTCCTATTTCTTCCCATTTCCAAACAGGAACCTGCAAAGGTTGCAATAAACCGGCTGGTCTCTGGTGTTCTGCTTTTACCAGCTGACATAAATCACATCGTGCTACAAAATCAGCAACTTCTCTTTTCATATTGGACCACCAATACTTTTCCTTCAAATCCAAGTACATCATCATACTTCCAGGATGAATAGAGTAAACAGAATCATGAGCTTCTGTTAAAATCAAATCCTTGATTTCTTTATGATTAGGAATGACAATTCTTTTTCCAAACCAAATGGTTCCTTTTTCATCCTCAGAAAATTCAGAAAGTTTTCCTTCCTTGAAACCTTTCTTGATTTCTGCTATACCACTGTCATCCTTTTGAGCTTCTTTGATCTGATCTTCAAGGGTTGAATGCACTTCAACATTGAAAATACATCCTTCATTAACCAACTCCAAGTTGAGACGTTGGACTTCTTCATAGAGTGCTGGCTGACTTTCTTGAATCATAACGTTGTTGCAATAACTTTTCCTGCTCAAAGCATCCGCAACAACATTAGCTTTTCCGGGATGATAATGAATACCAATATCATAATCTTTAACTAATTCCAACCATCTTCTCTGCCTCAAATTGAGATCTGGCTGAGTGAAAATGTATTTCAAACTCTTATGATCCATATAGATCTCACATCGATTTCCAATCAAGTAGTGCCTCCAAATTTTGAGTGCGTGCACGACTGCTGCTAACTCCAAATCATGAGTTGGGTAGTTTTCTTCATGGGGTCGCAGTTGTCTTGAAGCATAAGCTATGATTTTACCTTCTTGCATCAAAACGCATCCGAGACCTTGCTTTGAGGCATCGCAGTAAACTTCAAAATCCTTATGAATATCCGGTAGTACAAGTACGGGTGCTGAAGTTAACCTCTTCTTCAACTCTTGAAAACTTTGTTCACAGGACTTAGTCCATTCAAATTTCTTCTCCTTCTTTAGTAGCTAGGTAAGAGGTCTTGCAATCTTTGAAAATCCTTCAATGAATCGCCGATAATAACCTGCTAAACCAAGGAAACTTCTAATATCCGGGACTGACTTGGGTTGCTCCCAATTAAGCACGGCCTTCACTTTAGCAGGATCAACTGCTACTCCTTCAGCCGAGATGACATGACCCAAGAAAGCAACCTCTTTTAACCAAAATTCACACTTACTGAACTTAGCATACAACTGATGCTCTCTGAGCTTTTCCAAAACTATCCTTAGATGATCCTCATGCTCTTTCTTATTCTTGAAATAAATAAGAATGTCATCAATAAAAATGACAACAAACTTATCTAAAAGCTCCATAAACACCTTATTCATCAAATTCATGAAATAGGATGGTGCATTTGTTAATCCAAAGGACATCACTGTAAACTCGTACAGTCCATATCGGGTAGTGAAAGCTATTTTCGGGATATCTTCTTTTCTGATCTTAAGCTGATGATACCCTGATCTTAAGTCAATTTTTGAGAATACCTTAGCTCCTTTTAACTGATCAAACAGATCATCGATCCTTGGCAACGGATACTTATTCTTTATTGTGACCTCATTCAAAGATCGGTAATCTATGCACATTCTCATACTACCATCCTTTTTCTTCACAAAGATTACTGGTGAACCCCAAGGTGACGAACTTGGTCTGACATATCCTTTCTCTTGCAGTTCTTCAATTTGTTTCTTCATTTCTGCTAACTCATTAGCAGGTAGCCGATAAGGTCTTTTTGAGATTGGAGCGGTTCTAGGAACAAGCTCGATGATGAACTCAATATCTCGATCTGGTGGCATACCAGGCAAATCTTCTGGGAATACATATGGGTATTCATTTACTATGGGCACATTTTCCAAAGATATACCTTTTAGTCGGTTTAGGGTACTACCCCCCTTAGAGGAAAGATTAGATAGGAACTCTACTCAAATTCCCTCAGGACTAGTAAGGGAGATAGCTCTACTAGCACAGTCTATCTGACCCTTGTACTTGGTTAACCAGTCCATTCCAAGGATTACTTCTATACCCTTAGTATCCAATAATATTAAGTTCGCTAGGAACTTTACCCCTTTTATAACTATATCCATTTTTGGGCAAATAGCAGTTGTTCTTAGTTCTTTACCAGGGGATTGAACTAGTAAAGGATTTCAAAGCTAAACTGTATCCCATCCATGCTTTCTTACCAAATACTCTGATATGAATGAATGCGTTGCACCCGAATCAAACAATACTGAGGCAGGTACCGAGTTGACAAAGAACTTACCATACACCACGTCAGGTGCGTCCTGGACCTCTTCAGCAGTGACATGGTTAACACGTCCTCTTCCGATAGTGCGAGGAGTACGCGGAGTCTGCGGCGTTCCTCTTCCTTGACTCATAAAGCTGACTTTGGGCATCCTCTTGAATCAAAGCCTTATTTACCATGTGCTGAAAGGTAGGGAAGTCATTGGAGACTAGCTGCACTTTGAGATTTGGGTCAAGACCCTCCATAAAGCGCCAGATCTTTGCCTCATCAGTGGCAACATCCTCGGTAGCATATCTGGACAGCTGGGTAAATCTATTCAGATATTCTGAAATCGAGAGATTTCCTTGCTGCAGTTTATGAAACTCTTTTCTCTTCATTTCCATAATCCCCTTGGGAATATAGGTAGCCTGAAAAGCATCAACAAATTCATCCCAAGTTATGGATTGAGCATCTGCATGGGCTACTTGGTAATTCTCCCACCAACTGGCTGCAGTGCCCTTAAGTTGATGGGAAGCAAAATGAACACTTTCTAGTTCATCACACTGAGCCAGGTAGAGCTTCTTCTCAATTTCTTTGAGCCAATCATCAGCCTCAAGAGGGTCAGCTGATCCAGCGAATGTGGGAGGTCTTGTTATCATGAACTCCCCAAACTTGGACTGCGGGGGCTGAGCTGCTGCCTGAATAGGGGCTGCTTGAGGCGGGTTCAGAGCATTCTGAGCTAGGGCTTGCAAAATCTGAAGTTGCATGGCCATCATCTGCTCTATGCTTGGTGGTTGAGCTGGCGGTGGGGGCGGCACTTGGTTCTGCTGTGCTGGAGGTGGCAGTACTTGGTTACCATCCTGAAACTGCTGCTCCACAGGAACTTCATCTTGAAGCTGCACTCTTCCACGGCCACGACCACGACCTCCTCTCCATCCTCTACCACGACCTCTGCCAGGGTTCTCCATCTGAAACCATGGACGGGGAAAGCACAAGGAAAGAGGAAAAAGCAAAGATAAGGAAATAGGGAAACTAAATAGCATCCACCAAGACAAAAGCGCAACCAACAAAAGAAAAAACCAACTAAAATCTTTATTTAAATCAAAATAGATTTACTAAGATGACTGTATCACAAATGCTTAGAAGCATGATACAATCCACCACACACAATTAATAACATTCTAGCGTAGACAAAAGAAAGGTGCTACAAACAAAAACTAAAACTAACTACTTCCTTCACACTCCTCAGGGACATGACGGAAAGAATCCACCTTACTGGGCAAACGAGGTATAGAAAGGCATCTATAAATTTTTAAATAAGACAAGGTCAGTAAACAAATTTTAAATAGGAGATGAGGTAAGGACAAGATGCTAGGACAGAAAAGATAGAAGCAGAGGAACTTAAAATTTTATAAGTATATTTTTATAAAAATATTAATCCTTAAGGCTTTGCCATTCTAACTAAGTCACGTCCTGCAATCGTCCAGGCTCTGATACCACCTCTGTGAGACCCCAGATTTACCATCCGGAATATCCTGTGTATTTCTGTACTAGTCCCAGATCAGTAGCTAGTACACACAGTGAAGCAGTGATAATCATAACCAGAATTGAACGAAGTAATAACATGAATATAAAGTACCAGCCACATGGCTATTTATTACATCTCTTAGTCACATGACCAAAGTTCAAAGCAGCGGAAATAAAACAACAAGTAATAAAACCCAATAACACCACAAAGTGATTTACTAGGAGCGCGCTTAGTTATCTGGCGACCTTCATCAAACTCCTCAGATAGAACTCATCGCCTTCAATCGCATCTTGGTAATTCTCGATGATAAAAATTTTGTGTAGCATGTGAGTACAAACGTATTCATAAGTCTGGGAACATGCAACATGTAGGGCTTTCCAAGGAAAGGCTTAATAGGGTACATTTGCATAAAGCCAAGTTTCATCAAACCATACATAATAATAATTTTCACAATGAACATTTTAATTATTTTAAGAATTGAATTATTTAATATTTTAGTGAAGGTTCTATCCACCATCACTAGTATAAAAGGCTCTATCCGCCATATTTAAAAGATTAAGGCAAACCAACTCATGACTCTATCTATCATGAACAAAACAGGTTCCATCTACCTGATTGGCTCAATCCGCCAAATAAATATCCGAGAGTTCTATCCACTCCCGAATCCCAAAACAAAACATCAGTTATTTAAAACCAAAACCAAGTCTACCAGTATGAAAGCATTCTTCGCTTTGCCCTTGACCGTAGGCATAGCTATTTGAATAGTTTTAACTCTGCAGAGGTGTACAGCTTTACCCACAAGACATGATCATCTCTTTAGTGCCACGCGATTAACACACTTCCTTTGGTGTGCCGGCAGAGAGATCATGACAAGGCCTATACAATGTATACGCCTAACCCGACTCACCCGCTGAGGTTTCACCGCTATTAGGGTTCCATCCGCCCAGTATAGAAGCCCCCTCTTGCGCCGTGTGGGAAAATACAACCTGCCTCCATCCGGCACCCACATTCCACCATCTGGTGAGTCTAAGTTAGGTTTCTACAAATTATTCAGCCAGGTCAGAGCCCATTTGACATGTGGTTGCACGATAATGCTTAGAATGGGTAGTCATAAGAGTCGGTCCTTAAATTGATTAGGGCGACTTTCACAAACCAAAATCAGTGCTCCATCCGCACCCGCCCGACAAACCATTCCGCCCCAATCTAAACCATTTTTATTTTATTTTTATTTTGCAATCACAGCAACAATCTCTTTGCTACAGTTTCAATAAAACACATTTCAACAACATTTTCAAAGCAACCCATCCATAGGTATTTTAACCAATTCCGCAACTAAGCTTGTCAAATGCACTAAACAAAATATATCACATCCTAATATGATCATGATATATCACAGCAACCTAGGGTTACAATTAAACATGGATTTCAACATCAAGGAGGTATTATCAATTCGGATTAACTACCAACCTATATTTAACATCATCTTTATATAAATAGCAATGCATGTTGTAAAACCTTTTTAAAACATTTGCAAACCATAGGATCAATGTGCGTCAAGGAGACTTGCCTTCGTCGACGAGGTGCGATGCGCTGCACTGAAGCTCTTCTCCTTCGTCGGTGACTACGGCAGCTTCATCGACTACGCGTAAAACGGTGCACGAAAAGAATAAAATAAATTAAACAGAAACTAAAAATTATAATAAAAATACTGGCAGATAGAGGATGAATTTAGATGAATTTAACAATTGGAATCACTTGATTCGGAGTTACGACGGAGGAGAAACAATTGTTTGAATTCTTAAAATCCTGAAAATTGGAAAACCGAGGAATATTCCTTTGGAATCTTTCTTTTTCCATCATTTCCTGATTTCCTTCCCTCACTTACAACCAGGCCCCACTTGACATTGTCTAAAGCCTTCTTCCCAAGTTGCCTGTATCAGAGAACAAGCCATGGGAAGGAGAGACCAAGGAAGAGAGGGAAAGGGCTCACGGGGGGAAGGGCTCACGGAGGCGTGATGGCGGCGATGGCATGGCGATGGCGGCGATGGCGGCATGGGCGCTGACGGGGGCATGGGCGCGGTAGGGCGCGAGAGGCGGCGGGCGGTGCTCGGCGGCGGCGGCGACCGCCGAGGGCGGCGTGGGTGCGGCGAGGTGCGGCGAAGGTGATGGACATGACGGCCGGTGGCACGGAAGCCGGGACAAGATGCAACGGCGACGAGCTACGACGGCGAAAAACGAGCCGGTGGCACGACGGCCAAATCCACACAAAAGCTCGAAATTTCGCGAAACGAAAGAGAGCATCGCGTAGACAATGACAGGGTGATTTTACGGCTAAAAGGAATTGCGCTAGAAGTTACCGGATTGGAAGGAATCAACGACGAACGGAGCGACGGCCGACGACGAACAAACTCAAAATCCGGGGTTAAACTACAACGAAAATCAAATCTGATTGAATGGTTGTATTTCTGGAAGCAAGGGGCACAAAGTGACGTAGTTGGTTTGTCAAGAAACTCACCGGAGCAAGAGATGGCTCACCGGTGTCTTTGGAGGACGCCGGACGTCGGTTTTCGTGAGTTTTGGAGAAGGGAATGGCACAGGAACAATGGGGCAAGGTGAGCACGGGGTAGAGGACGTTGATACGCACGTTTGAGAAGTGGAAGCTCGCCGTTTCATTGAGAAACGGCCGAGTTATGGAGGTTTTAGTGCAAAACGGTTTCCAGTCAAATAATCAAATCCTGGTGCGTTAAAAGACGAATGGTCATGAAAAATGGGTTCTCCTCGCCTTCCTCTTCGCAACGGATCCAGCCATGTATGATTTGGACATTCATGGAGAGAGATATGAAAGGTTGAAATTTGTGCAAGACATGGAGTTCAAACGTCGTGCACAGGGCTGGTTCCATAGAGAAGATGAACAGTGACAAGCCACGTGTCACTTTCTCATTGGTTGGAAGAAATGAAGAGACAAAAGCACGAGGAATAAAATAGTAAAAATGATCTAAAAATCCTGAAAAAAGTCCTAAAAATACTAGAGATTATTTGGAACCCAATAAAATTGGTTTCACTAAATTTTGATGAATTTTGGAATTTAGATTATTTCGGAACGAATAAACTGAATTTGATGAAAGACCGCGAGAGATAAAATACCAGAGAGATTCTAAAAATCTTGGAACAATTCCCAAAATCATGTTAGAATATTTGGAACCTAATGCAATAGGTTTCGAGATTTTTAGAGTATTTTGGAACTCGGCTGAAATTTCGAATAAGGACCGAAATTGGAATCTTGACTTTGCGGGCGATAAAGGATTGAACTTCAATTTTGGATGGATAAGGATGCCAGGTTAATTAGATTTCCAAAGAAAATCTAAAATTTGAATTTAATTATTTTAAATTACTTTTAGCAGAAACCCGAAATTAGGGATGTTACACTACTACAGTGAATCCAACTGTTAAGGTTATAGGTGCTACGTGGCGAAACAAGAATCATACGATTAAAATCCAACGGTTGATAATTGAAGATGAGGTTTACTGTATCATGACTACGTGGCGGAATCCAGAGCGTTGGATCTAAATCCAACGGTCACGATCGGACCTATCCTGAGCACACATGGGCAGTCCCCGGCTTTGGGCACATGGCGCTATCCTAGCCATTCATCTTTAGATCTACGGCTAAGGTTTGAAGATGGGAGTCACTGTTGCTAGGGCGACGTGGATGAATCGTGAACGTTGCTTGAAGATCGAACGACTGACAAAGCTTGGATTGGCGGTGATGTCGCGGCGACGTTGTCCGTGCCGGAGAGGAAGAAGACGACCAAGATGACGACGTTCCAGTGCTTCTCCGACGACAAGAAATGGCTCCACGGGTGCGGCTCGACGTGAGGATTACTCCGGTGGTCACAACGACGGCGGAGGATGACCGACGGCGGCGCAAACTACGGCGGAATGTCTCGGGACTTCAGCGAGCAACTACAGGCGCTACGGTGGTCCTCGGGAGGCGTGAAAGGTCTTGAAGTGTGCGGAAAAGTGTGCTTTATGCCGTGCGCCGGCTAATGAAGCGGTTGTGCTACTCGCCGGCATTGATGGCGGGCATTTTTCTTCGGTGGTAATGGCGTGACGGCGGCGCTTTCGGAAACGGCTGCGACGCTTCGTGGATGAATCTCACGCGTACACGTGGCGATGATCCGACGGCGCGGGGCGGCGAATTGACACGGACGAGACTCAGCCGTAGGATGATGATCCAATGGTGGACGATCGGCGGCTTTTAGGTTTTTCGGCCGTGCGGTGCGCACAGTAATGGGCTTGGCCCTTTACTGTTCAATGGAATTTTCAATTGATTTCCGAATAAAAATAATTCCCGAAATTAGATTAAATCATTTGAGGCTTTTAAAATATTAGAAAATTTTTGGAAAATATTTTAGAACATTTTGAACTCAAATAAAATATTTCCATTTATATTTGGTATAAACTTAATCATTATTTAATTAATTTTCAACAAGAGTTAAATTTCAAAAATTCCAATTAAATCCAAATAAATTCCAAAAATTCTCAAAAATTCAAAATAAGTTATGAAATTTAAAATAACCAAATTTTGGGATGTTACAAACCTTCCCCCCTTAACAGAATCTCAACCCCGAGATTCAGGGCTGGTTAGAGAAGAGGTTGGGAAACTCTTTCAAATCTTCCTCATGCTCCCAAGTTGCTTCGCTTTCTGAGTGGTTGCTCCACTGGACTCTGCAAAAGCGGGTTGACTTGTTCCTGGTTTCACGATCCATGGTATCCAAAATCTTCACTGGATGTTCCTTGTAAGTTAAATCCTCTTGCAGTTCAATAGCTTCGATAGGTGCTTGTTCCTCCGGTACTCGCAGACATTTCTTCAATTGCGACACATGGAATACATCATGTACCCCTGCCAAAGACTGCGGCAATTCTAGCTGGTATGCAACTTCACTATTGCGGCTCAAAATCTTGAATGGTCCCACGTATCTCAGAACAAGTTTTCCTTTAGCGTGGAATCTTTTAACTCCTTTGAGCACCGTGACTTTGAGATAAACATAACCTTCTGGCTCAAAGCTCAAATCACGGCGTCGGTTGTCGGCGTACCTCTTTTGTCTCGATTGAGCTATCTTTAGTCTTTCTCTAATCACAAAGGTAACATGTGATGTTGCTCATAGAATATTTCCCAGGAGAATGGTTTCCTTCACAACTGGAGCAATTGATCGCATGCACGTCAGCGGTATGTCCTATTCCTGCACAGTGAATGCACGCACGATCTTCTAAATTGTTTGGTTGGCAGCACTCCATAAAACAATGTCTAGATTTTGAACAAGGTGCCGGGCTAGCGTTCTTCTCTGAATTCACTGTGACCATACCATTCCTTGGTGAAGCAAAGAGATCATGGAAGGCAGCGATAAATTCATTCCAAGTGATATTCTGTGGGGCTTCATGATTAGCACAATAGGCCTTCCACCATTCAGCGGCAACTCCTCGTAACTGATATGAAGCATATAAGACCTTCTCATCACCTCTGCACTAAGCTATGAATAGCTTCCTTTCAATGGTCTTGAGCCAATCTTCTGCTTCTGAAGGTGAAACATTTCACAACGCTATGACGAGTCCCAATGAATTCTGATAACCTTGAGTCAACACAGGGATCACTGATAACAGTTCGAGACGCTTTGCTGACATCAGCTTGATTGGTCATATTCTGCATTTGCTTCATCATCGCCTGCATCAACTGAGTCTGAGCGGCCAGAAACTCTTTAAAACTCTGCATATCTATCGGTATTGACGGTTGAAAAACTGATCCATCCTTGGAGTTTCCATTGAGTTGATTTTCACTTCCACTAGCTCCATTGCTATCGCTAATCTGAACCATCTGCTTGATTACCTCAAAGGGGTTAGGAAAGAGGGAAGTAGTATAGGTAAGCAGCAAGAATCCTAACACAGGGGAAATAGGTTTAACCCAATCAACTTAGGCAACTATATTAATAACTTGGTATAGTTGCTTATATAAGCCTAAAAGCTTTGCAACACATACTGCACACCCAGCAATCAAGAAGAACCAATTCAACCTAAACACACAAAACTACCGTCTACATGGGCAGCACTCCTATCTTAGGAAACGCGACTCCCACACATGAGTCTCAACTGGCTACTTGAAGCACTGAGTCTTCTAGCTCTTGATACACTTCATTGATCCGCTCTTCCATGAGCTTGATGATTCTTTCCTTCATGATCATTATGGTAGCAGCAGGCACTCGATGCCATCTCCTAAAGTGTGGTATATCGTTTTCTACTTAGGACAACTCAGGTAAGATTTTAACTCAATTCGACAGAGGTAAGAGAAAGAAATTTCAGCAAGGGAAAAGGAAGAATTTTTGGTAAGGACGGAAATAGAAGAATGAGAGAAGTCAAGAACACATTATTCTTCTAGGTTAGGTCTTTTACTTTAGAAAATAATTTTGAAGGACCTATAGAGACGACCAACTATCTAGGGTCAAGACCTACAGTCAGTATGGCTTTGATACCACCTTTGTCGGGACCCGAATATACAAATCCGGACCCTCTGTGTATACTGCACTAGTCCAGGATCACGCTAGTGCACACAGGCTCAACATTAGTGAATATCACAATCATACACAGCGGAAATAAGATAAAAGACATTATATACTAAATATTACTAGTTGAATGACCTTCTGGTCAACTTACATAACGATGCCTCACAAGGCTGAACAACCAAATTGAACTGCAGCGGAATGAAGACGTAGGTAACCCCTCAGTATACCACAGGCAACTGACAAGGCTCGCACCCTAAACATTCATCCCTTCATGGTACACCTTCTTGAGCACTGATGATGTTGTAGGCAAGGGTGAGTATATAAAGCACTCAACAAGTTGTGCACAGAATGCAATTCTAACATAACTATATGCAAAGCTTATTTCAAAGGAATGGCTAACAATGGCTATTTTGCAGTAAAGCAGCATTTGTGAACAAATACAATAAATAGATTGAAAAGACAGTAAAAACAAATAACATTAATAGATAGATTCAGCGTTTCTCAAGTAAAACAAGTTTCCCATTCTAAGTCAAGATTCAACCTCCCATGGCAACCTGCCATCCATCCCAAGTTTTTATTTTGCAAAAGTCTAACCCCTTGATTGTAATTCCCGAGCGTTGCTCAATACCGCGAGCACGGCTATTCGAATAGATTGTACACTCTGCAGAGGTTATGCACTTTACCCACACGACATGATCATATCTTTTTGCCAAGCTATTAGCACACTTCCTTTGGTGTGCCGGCAGAGAATCATGACAAAGCCTTTACAATACTCTGTCTTAACTCGGTACCACCCGCTAAGGTTTCAACACTGAAGGGACGGTTACCACAACAGGGCCCCCCTCTTGCGCCATCTGGGTTCATAAAAAAATGAACCTCACCACTACTGGTAGTACCAAAGCTAAGACATTGCAAATTAGTCAGCTAGGCTGCCCCATAACAGACATGTGGTTGCATGATTGACTCAGGTCAAAGCCTCGCAAGGTGTCCTTAGGGTTGATCAAAGCAAGATTTGCACATACCCTCTGCCCATCGGCCCACTCAGGCCCACTTGCCCGTGCCACTTGCTTCAATCTAAGTGATTACCAACCCAGTTGATTAACAAGCACCACATGCTATCAACAATTCAATATCATTGCGTGACATCCATTGCCACAACAACTCAATCTCATCGTGTGACCATACATATGACACACAAATTCATAACATTGTTCCATATTCCATTAGTCAAGATTTATTTATCAATGATTCAAGTACATGTGATGACGTGGCATGGCTAAGCAATCTAATCCGATCTAACCATCCCATGTTGATTCTATTATTAACCAACTATAGTAAACCAATCTAGGGTGACAAGTGAATTATGGCATACAATTGACACGGTAGGGTGTAGTTCAAAGGGTATGATATCTAAATCCCAATTTAGGTTGAAATCATTTTTTACACATGAAATAATATGCAATAAAGTAAAACAAAATAGCAATTTTGCAAACGTTGGTTCAACATGATCAAAGCACAACTTGCCTTAGGAAAACCCTTATCCATGCTCTGGACCTCGGTCTTGAGTTGATGAATCTCCCCCGGATGCGTCGCACAATTTATCGTCTACGCGAAACCAATGAGAATGCCAAATAACTACTAAAATAGAGAGAAAACAAACTCCAAAAATCAAGTAAAATTCACCACTAGATAGATCTCAATTTTACCAATTTTTAAAAATTTGAATCACCTCAATCGGAGTTCGTATGAGGGAGAACGAGCTATCGGAAGATTCAAATTCCTAAAAATCAGAAAATTGGAAAAACAAATAATATCCGAATTATTTTTATAAACGAAATTCGCATTATTGCGCAGGTGTGACGTCAGCGTGACATCAGCCTTGATCTAGACTGATCGAAAAGTGACACGTGTCACTGGTCCATCGACCCGGTTCACTGCTCGGCTATGGCCCACTGTGAACCCGGTTCACACCGATCTGAGCCACCGATAACTGGCCCCGCAATACTGAAATGCGTGCACATGTGACGATGAGGCAAGCGACCACACGGCACCACATCAGCGGCCACGCTAACGCCACCTCGACGGTCTTGCTAGCGTGTCTGACACGTGGCGACGAAGCGTCAAGCCACGTCCTCCGGCGGCGCACGCGGCCCTAGTGTCACCGGCGACGAGCAAATGACACCTCCCCAGACTCACCTTGACATCGCCGATCTGATGACGCGGACGGATCTTGAGTTTGAGCACTGGTTCGGCGGTGGCGTGACCTTCTTCTCTAGCGGTGATGGCCTCCGCGGCGATCTCACCCTTCGGCTAGTACTCCAACGAAACTACGGCGACCGGATGCGCCTTGAGCGATGGTTGCGATGCTCCGGTAAGTGACCCGAAATGACCACCAACGGTGACTAATCGGTGATGCAAAGCTTGCGGGGGCGCTCGGCGTCCTTCTCGAATTCCAGGCAAACGGCGGCGACTCGAAGGGTGTCACCTTAGGGTTCAGGTCTGCGACTTCAAGGCGACCCTAGTGCTCCCCTTATATAAGGCGCGGCAGCTGGATATTCGCGTTTCGGTGAGGAGTTTGCGGCGGTTACGGTGGGAGGTTGCAGAGTCTGCTTCAGCTACGCCACGGGGACAACGATCGGATGGGAGACGCGTGGCAGATCGAGCGGCCAAGCTCCACGCACGCGCCTTTTTCTCGACGGCACACGCGGGCGGCGCTAACGGCCCGGATCTTGGCGTCCGGATGCACCACGATGCATCGCAGCCGCACGACACGATCTGACGGCCGAGGATTAAACACGGTTAGGGTTTAATACAAGCGCTTGGATCAGGATCCAATGGCTATGGTGCAAGCATCTAGAAGGCGGGCTGCTGGGCTAGTTTAAGAGAGTGGGCTGGGCCACAACGCGCCAGATTGGGCGTGCACAGTACTGAGCTCGGCCTAGTACTGTTCATTGGGTTATTTCGGGATTTTTGATTTAAAATAATTAGATAAAATAGCTTGATTTATTTGAGTAACCAAAAACACTAGGAAAAATCCAAGAAAAATCTCAAAAATACTTTGAGACATCCTGGACTCAAATAAAATATTTTTAGCAAAACTTTATTTTAAATTGATCTACATATAATTAGTTCTCGGCAAAAGGTTAATATACTTAATTTAAAATAATCCAAATAAATCTCATAAAAATCCAAATAAATCTAGTAAATTCACAAAGAGCACAAATAGCAATAAAACACTATTAACTAAATAAGAAGCCAAAATTTGGGATGTTACAAACCTCCCCCCTTAATAGAATCTCGACCCCGAGATTCTGGGCTATCTAGAGAACAGGTTCGGGAATTCTGCCTTCAGGTCCTCTTCACGCTCCCAGGTTGCTTTGCACTCTGATTGTTTGCTCCATTGAACTCTGCAAAAGCGAACGGACTTGTTTCTGGCCCTGCGCTCTATCACATCCAAAATCTTGATCGGCTGCTCTTTGTAGGTTAGGTCTTCTCGCAACTCAATTGCTTCTAACGGCGTCTGCTCTGCTGGCACTCTGAGACATTTCTTGAGCTGTGACACATGGAACACATCATGAACTCCTGCTAATGACTGTGGTAACTCCAATTGATAAGCAACCTCTCCTCGACGATTCAGGATTTTGAATGGCCCAACGAACCTAGGTACAAGCTTCCCTTTAGCATGAAATCTTTTTACACCTTTGAGGGGGAGTGACTCTGAGATACATGAAGTCATTGGGTTCGAAACTCAAATCACGACGGCGATTGTCTGCGTAGCTCTTCTGTCCTGACTACGCTGTTTTCAGCCTTTCCTTGATCATGGCAACTTACTCTTCGGCCTCCCAGAGAAACTCGGGCCCAAACACGAACACTCTTCCCGTTTCATTCAATAGGGTACAATAGGCACGACCATGTAGGGCTTCGAATGGTGACATCTGCAATCTAGCTTGGTAACTATTGTTATAACTGAACTCTGCATAACTTGTTCTAAAACCTCGAGATAAATTGGATACCTCTATCGGACATAATCTTCTTGGGCACCTCATGCAATCACTCAATCCTTGACATATACAGATCTGCCAGACGACCTTTTGAATACATAGTCTTCGGTGGAATGGAACGAGGAACTTTGGTAAGGCAATCAACGATGATTCATACGAATCACATCCTTTTCGAGTTACGGAAAATCCTCACTACTATAGATCCTTTTATTGGTTTGCCTCCTATTTACCCTCAGGGATCCGCGCGACTGTAATGAACAAACAGGTCACCAATGCATTGCTTTCATTCTCTGACCCACATCACATAGGGCATCCTATCCAATAACTTCGCTCTTCATTTTAAACCACCAATACTTTTTCTTTAGACCTCATTACATCTTGGCACCTTCTGGATGAATCGAACACTTAGAATCATAAGTTTCCTTAAGTATCATCTTCTTAGGATCTTCCTATCCAGCACACTGGTTCGACCTTAAATCCTCATGGTATCCTAATTGCTCAAACTTCTGTTTCTTGGCTAAGCCTTCTTCTTTCCTTGACTTGATTTTGTAATTCCACTCCCTTTGAACTTCCTGTGATCTGATCTTCTAATGTTGGTTTTATTTCCAAGGCAGCTATGAAACTTTATCGAACGATCTCTGATTTCGGCCTCTCAAATTCTTTGCATAACCCTTGTTGACCGCTCATTGTCAACATATTTGCACTGCGGCCTCATAACTCAAATGTCGTCAACCACATTGGCCTTACTAGAATGCCTATGGGTTCTGACACTAGAACCTTTGATCATCTCCAGACATTATCTTCGTTCTATATTAAGGTCTGACTGAGTAAATATATAACGTAGACTCTTATGATTCACATCTATTTTCGTTGAGATAGTGACATCATATTTTCAAATCGTGCACTACGATAGCTAACTCCAAGTCATGCGTAGGGTAATTCTCCTCATGCTGTCTCAATTGCCTTATCGTATAGGCAACAACCTTGCCATTTTACGCCGATTCACATCTCAGATCATGTCTAGAAGCATCACCATAATGTCGAAACTGCTCCGCAAAGCTGGTAATACTAACATATGCGTTAATGTTAACCGCTTCTTCAACTTCCGAAAACTCTTTTCACACTCTGGCGTCCATGCAACTTTTTCTCTTCAACAATCGCATAAGAGGTCTAGCTATTGTCGAAAACCCTCCTATGAACCAGCGATAATATCTTGCCATTCCCATAACTTCAAATCTAAGTAATGAACTTTGGTTGCTCCCAATGTAACACAACTTCTATCTTGCTTGATTCAACATCAACTCCTTTAGCAGTCTTTATATGACCAAGGAATTCGACCTTTTTCTTCCAGGGATCACACTTGTTGAACTTAACGTACGACTGCTGCTCTTGCAAAAGCTCCTCTCAAGGTTCTGCATGTTTTCCTCTTGTCTTAAAGTATACTAGAATGTCATCTATATGGCAATCAGAAATTTATCCAAATAATCCATGAACACCTTAGTCATCATATTCATGAAGTATGCAGGGCATTGGTCAATCCAGGAGATATAGCCAAAACTTATACTGTCCATATCGCGTAGAGAACGCAATCCTAGAAACATCCTTCACATGACTCCTCAATTGATGATAGCTGGAGCGAAGTTTTATCCTAGAAAAATTCCAACTCTTTTCAATTGTCCAAACACGTTGTCAATCCTGATATTAGATACTTGTTTCCGATCTTTTCTTCATTTAGAGCATGATTCAGTGCACTTTCTCGATCTTCCATTTTCCTTTTTGATAAACAAGAGCTCCCATGGTACGTACTAGGTCTTCTCAGAACTCTTACTACTAACTCTTCGATATGCTTTTCTATTTCCCACTAATTCCTTAGTAGACATTTGACATGGCATTTTCGCTATTGGTGCTGTACCAAGCACTAATTCGCTCATGAACTTGATTTCTCGATATGACGGCATGCCAGGAAAATTCTTGGAAAATATATCAAAGTATTCTCTGACAACTGGCGCATCTTCTAATTGGCAAATTCCACAATATTATCCATCAGCTGGATAACACGAACTATCGTCACTTGAAACCCCTTTTTCCACATTCAGGGTTTTAAATCGATATACTCTTCACCAAAATAGCCTTATGTTTGAGCATCCAACTAATTCCAGGAATAACGTCAAAGGTCTAAGTATCCAATCGCAATATGATTTGCTTGAAACTCTACTCATTCAATAAGCACTGAACTCTCAACATCCTGGTTAAATCTAGCACAACTGAGCACTTACTGACAAGGACAAATCCTCTGGCTAGCAAGCTCACACTGGGTCCCACTAAACTAGCCACCATTGCACATGTATCATTTTCAGGTGAACCATAACGCAAGAATACTCTTAGAGAAACATCTAACTCATCATTTTACATTCTTGCTTTTCATTCCAATAATCTATATTCCAATGTATCAACCATTTCTGCTTTATTTCTTTCAACAAGGAAACCTTTACATGGGATTCATCACTAATCTCCTTACTTTGCAAATTGGGTTACGACATTGCACTAAGTAAACTCATGGCTCCTGACTTCCTTAATTTAGCATTGGCGTTGGGGCTTTGACAGGGACGGAGTTGGGATTAACTTGAACCGGCGTGATCGCTTTCCTTGGAGGGCACTTATTGGCAAAATGCTTGGGCTTGTGGCAGATATGGTGGAGTTTAAGGCAAACTCTTTTCCTTGAGCATTCCTTGTTCAAGATAGTGTCTTCGCTTAGACTCCTTTTCTTCAACTGATTCTCTGGGCAAACTTCTCTTGCAACTTTACCGCCCACTCTTGGCATTATATACCGAACTGAGGTGACTTCCGGTATGTCCGCGGCTGTATAAAATATTTGCCTTCTCGGTGGACATCGGTTAGCGTAATGGCCTTTTCTGTGACAATTGTAGAACTCAATGCTGCTCTTCTTGTCATTCATTACTTCCTGATTCGCAGCACATCCCCTAGCAAAACGATCTTCTTCACCATACAAGGGACCTACTGTGGGTGATGGCCACTTACTGGTTTCCTGATGAAAGCTGATAGAATCAAGGTGTTGCGTTTTTAGCTCTTCAAACGGCATCTCCTGTGCAGTCGACATTCCACTTGTTGTTGACAATTCTCGAGTGACTATGGCCCGTAGATTCTTCCGTTGATGCTGGATCACGGCAGTAATCATCGGATCCGGGGGACACTGAGGTGGGCAATGGTCTTGTCCTTCACAAAGGTAACATGTGATGTTGCTCATAGGACATTTTCCAGGAAAATGGTTTCCTTCACAACTGGAGCAATTGATCACATGCTCGTCAACGGTATGTCCTATTTCTCCACAGTGAATGCACGCACGATCTTCTAAATTGTTTGGTTGGCAGCACTCCATAAAACAATGTCTAGATTTTGAACAAGGTGCCGGGGTAGCGTTCTTCTCTGAATTCACTGTGACCAACCATTCCTTGGTGAAGCAAACAGATCATGGAAGACAACGATAAATTCATTCCAAGTGATATTCTGGGGGGATTCATGGTTAGCACAATAGGCCTTCCACCATTCAGCGGCAACTCCTCGTAATTGATATGAAGCATATAAGACCTTTTCATCACCTCTGCACTAAGCTATGAATAGCTTCCTTTCAATGGTCTTGAGCCAATCTTCTACTTCTGAAGGTGAAACATTTCCTGAAAACGTTGGCGGACGAGTCCCTATGAATTCTGATAACCTTGAGTCAACACAGGGATCACTGATAACAGTTCGAGACGCTTTGCTGACATCAGCTTGATTGGTCATATTCTGCATTTGCTTCATCATCGCCTACATCAACTGAGTCTGAGCGGCCAGAAATTCTTTGAAACTCTGCATATCTATCGGTATTGACGGTTGAAAAACTGATCCATCCTTGGAGTTTCCATTGAGTTGATTTTCACTTCCACTAGCTCCATTGCTATCGCTAATCAGAAACATCTGCTTGATTATCTCAAAGGGGTTAGGAAAGAGGGAAGTAGCATAGGTAAGTAGCAAGAATCCTAACACAGGGGAGATAGGTTTAACCCAATCAACTTAGGCAACTATATTAATAACCTGGTATGGTTGCTTATATAAGCCTAAATGCTTTGCGACACATATTGCACACCCATCAATCAAGAAGAACCAATTCAACCTAAACACACAAAACTACCGCCTACATGGGCGTCACTCCTATCTTAGGAAACGCGACTCCCACACATGAGTCTCAACTGGCTACTTGAAGCACTGAGTGTTCTAGCTCTTGATACACTTCATTGATCCGCTCTTCCATGAGCTTGATGATTCTTTCCTTCATGATCATTATGGTAGTAGCAGGCACTCGATGCCATCTCCTAAAGTGTGGTATATCGTTTTCTACTTAGGACAACTCAGGTAAGATTTTAACTCAATTCGGGAGAGGTAAGAGAAAGAAATTTCAGCAAGGGAAAAGGAAGAATTTTTGGTAAGGACGGAAATAGAAGAATGAGAGAAGTCAAGAACACATTATTCTTCTAGGTTAGGTCTTTTACTTTAGAAAATAATTTTGAAGGACCTATAGAGACGACCAACTATCTAGGGTCAAGACCTACAGTCAGTATGGCTCTGATACCACCTTTGTCGGGACCCGAATATGCAAATCCGGACCCTCTGTGTATATTGCACTAGTCCAGGATCACGCTAGTGCACACAGGCTCAACATTAGTGAATATCACAATCATACACAGCGGAAATAAGATAAAAGACATTATATACTAAATATTACTAGTTGAATGACCTTCTGGTCAACTTACATAACGATGCCTCACAAGGCTGAACAACCAAATTGAACGGCAGCGGAATGAAGACGTAGGTAACCCCTCAGTATACCACAGGCAACTGACAAGGCTCGCACCCTAAACATTCGTCCCTTCATGGTGCACCTTCTTCAACACTGATGATGTTTTGTAGGCAAGGGTGAGTACATAAAGCACTCAACAAGTTGTGCACAGAATGCAATTCTAACATAACTATATGCAAAGCTTATTCCAAAGGAATGGCTAACAATGGCTATTTTGCAGTAAAGCAGCATTTGTGAACAAATACAATAAATAGATTGAAAAGACAGTAAAAACAAATAACAAGAATAGATAGATTCAGCGTTTCTCAAGTAAAACAAGTTTCCCATTCTAAGTCAAGATTCAACCTCCCATGGCAACCTGCCATCCATCCCAAGTTTTTATTTTGCAAAAGTCTAACCCCTTGACTGTAATTCCCGAGCATTGCTCAATAACGCGAGCACGGCTATTCGAATAGATTGTACACTCTGCAGAGGTTATGCACTTTACCCACACGACATGATCATCTCTTGTTGCCAAGCTATTAGCACACTTCCTTTGGTGTGCTGGCAGAGGATCAAGACAAAGCCTTTACAATACTCTGTCTTAACTCGGTACCACCCACTAAGGTTTCAACACTGAAGGGACGGTTACCACAACAGGGCCCCCCTCTTGCGCCATCTGGGTTCATAAAAAAATGAACCTCACCACCACTAGTAGTACCAAAGCTAAGACATTGCAAATTAGTCAGCTAGGCTGCCCCAAAACAGACATGTGGTTGCATGATTGACTCAAGTCAAAGGCTCGCAAGGTGTAGGGTTGATCAAAGCAAGACTTGCACATACCCTCTGCCCATCGGCCCACTCAGGCACACTTGCCCTTGCCACTTGCTTCAATCTAAGTGATTACCAACCCAGTTGATTACCAAGCACCACGTGTTATCAACAATTCAATATCGTTGTGTGACATCCATCGCCACAACAACTCAATCTCATCGTGTGACCACACATGACACACAAATTCATAACATTGTTCCATATTCCATTAGTCAAGATTTATTTATCAATGATTCAAGTACATGTGATGACGTGGCATGGCTAAGCAATCTAATCCGATCTAACCATCCCATGTTGATTCTATTATTAACCAACTATAGTAAACCAATCTAGGGTGACAAGTGAATTATAGCCTACAATTGACAAGGTAGGGTGTAGTTCAAAGGGTATGATATCTAAATCCCAATTTAGGTTGAAATCATTTTTACACATAAAATAATATGCAATAAAGTAAAAAAAATAGCAATTTTGCAAACATTGGTTCAACATGATCAAAGCACAATTTGCCTTAGGAAAACCCTTATCCATGCTCTGGACCTCGGTCTTGAGTTGATGAATCTCCCCCGGATGCGTCGCACAATTTATCGTCTACGCGAAACGAAAGAGAATGCCAAATAAATACCAAAATAGGGAGAAAACAAACTCCAAAAATCAAATAAAATTCACCACTAGATAGATCTAAATTTTACAAATTTTTAGAAATTGTAATCACCTCAATCAGAGTTCGTATGAGGGAGAACGAGCTATCGTAAGATTCAAATTCCTAAAAATCAGAAAATTATAAAAACAAATTGATGAGGACATCACTCCTATGCATACGCCCGAGACTCCTCCAGTTGTGATGCAAGGACCCATCACAAGAGCACGAGCACGTCAACTGAACCAACAGGTGAGCTCGTTCCTAAGTGCCCGTGCATATACTTGTGAGGATGGTATGCTACCTAATGACATTATTGATTATATTGTACTTAGGAACTTTGGAGAGGATCATGAAGGCCTTGGGAACCAGCAAGGGCCAGGAGGGAGGCAAGGAGGGCGTCCAAGTCAAGTAGGAGGCCCAATTCATCTCGGAGTCGACTACCTCGGCCACCAGGAGCAGTGTTCACTAAAATCATCACCCAGGCCACAAATAGGCTCCGATTTCGATGATCCACATACGCATTGAAAGCTAAGGAGATAACCTTTCCAATGGCGCCAGTTTCAGGTCATTTGGACTTTGGAGTCGATGGGAATTCATGATGCAAGTTGGTGGACAGAATCTGTCCCAGGGTGCTGCGCCACCAATTTGGGCTGTTGGCCCATGTATCATGTTGGAGTCCATCACGGACGCGTCTAGGGTCTCTAGGACGTCCCTTAGACCTTATATTCAGTAGCTGCCGCTAGGGTTTGACTGGGGTTTTGCTTAGATCAATTCTGTCTTTGAACAGTGTCGCCGTTCATCGGTTTGTGAGACCCCAACTCGTGAGCTTCATCCTCAATTGCAAATTCGGTTGCATCTTTCTTGTTCTTGCTTGTGTTCTCGATTCACTAGCAGGGATTAGCCTTCGTGGCGAGGTCAATCGGGTAGCGCACAGTTGATAACCAGAGGACGCGTGGTTCTGCGAGTGCAGGGGTTTTGATCGTGTCGATCAAGAAGCCGGATCGTGTGTGTTTTGCTCCGCCTAATCGACTTATTCTCTACCTGACGGAAGTTCGGCATCCCCGTTCCCATCAAGTGGTATCAGAGCAAGGTTACCGTCAGGTTTGCCTTTTCCCGTAGTTTGATTTAGTTTTGCGTTCGTCCTATAGTTCACGAAAAAGCCAAAAAAAATTGCAGTTCATAGTCTACCATACCTAGAACCACGCCTAGCCTTTGCACAATTTCGGTTTCAGAGTCCGTAGTACTGAGTTTGTGTCCAGAGTCGAGTCGTGTTGTTGGTTTAGATCGTGGTCTTAATTTAGTTGTGTTTCATCTCCGCTGCATCCCATATCTTACACCGATCCAGTCACCAATCGCTATTTGTGTCCTTGTTGGAATCGGTTTGCTTTGTGGTTTTCATTATTTTCGGAGTCCTAGTTGTATTAGGGTTTCCCCTTCATAAACCCTAATCCCCCACCTCCTGTTAGCCATACCGCCACCCCTCATCACAGAGCCTTCCACCATAGATCATCGCCTTCCATATCCACTCCATACACCCTTGAGTTCGGAGAAGTGCCGCCTAGAAAACCCTAATTTGTAGTCCTTCCGTAAAACGGCCATAACTTTCGCATACGGACTCGAAATTAGGCAATTTTTTTTTCACGGATATCTACAGAAAATTTTACATCTGATTCTACCCAAATTTGTTGGCTTTGCCAAATTTATTTTTGCAAAATTCCCTCGGGAAGATTGAGTTTCCGGCCACTGAAGTTTGAGCACGCTTTTTAGAGAACACTTCTTATTTCATATCGGTTTCATTTTACATCTGTTCAATCTGAAAATTTGTGTACTGTCTACCTTTGTGCTCCTGATCCTAGGAAAAATATCAGAAAAATAAAATAAATTTTTTTTGTGAAGGAAGCAGAGAGAAAAAAAAGAGGACAGGAGCAAAGGTAGGTTGTTTTACTGTGCCTGATAGAAGTGTTTTGCTGCTGTGCTGATATCTGTTCATATGTTCTGACGCCTTGTTGCTTGTCTCTATATATTCCTTGTTTCTGCCACAGCTAGAATAAGGCCACGTTTAGACCAGCAACTAGGGCAAGTGCTTTTGGACAGTTATTCAGCATTACTATCTGTTACTGAATTGTGTGCCACTCCATACATATAACCTTCCTACAGCTCCACATATACATCCTTCTGATCAGGACAGGTTATTGACCCTTGCAATCGCTTCATCACAACCTCACGGTGTCACGAACCAGCCACCGGTTGCACCGTCCCTCGCTGTGTTGGTAAGAACCGGGTAAGAACTTGGTAAGATTGCTTGAGAGTGTGAGATCCCACCTAGTAGTTCATAGGGCTCATAATACTTGTGTTTGTTTTTCCTTCTGTCCTTTTTCTGTGCTAACCATGGCAGGTGGCAAGAAGGGCAGGAACGAGGATGATATTACCATCGATGACTGTGTCCTTCATTAAGAGTTGTCGACCATGCTAGAGGAGATAAAAACGATGTTCAAGGAGCATGCCATGACGACGAACAAGACCCTTGAGAGCATCGATCGACGAGTTTCCACCTTGGGCGAGAGGATGGATGCCATCGAAAAACACCCTCCCGCGACCATTGATGGAGATGCATCTGTCAACAATGGTGCCAACCATGGCAACAACGACCACGATGAGGATGGTGATTTTGAGGAAGATGAAGATGAGCAGCACCGTGCCGCCAGGGAACGTGCTGCTCAACGAGATGGCCGTCTGCATGACCGTCTTCGCCGCAACCAGCATGGTATGGGAGGTAATAACCAGAACCTCAATGATGATCCTTTCGCTAAGGTAAAATTCACCATCCCTTCCTTTTCTGGAGCTTATGATGCTGATGCTTACTTAGATTGGGAGATGATGGTCGAGCAGAAATTTAACTCCCATCTAGTTCTCGAGATTCATAGAGTTAGAAAAGCCACTAGTGAATTTAAAGATTTTGCTATAATCTGGTGGAATGAACTAGTAAATGCTGCTACAACTTTGATTCTTGGCGAGATTAAAAGATGCTACGTAATAGATTTGTTCCTCCTTCCTACCAACATGATATGCGCAAGAGATTGCAACGATTAGATCAAGGTAGTATGACTATTCAGGAATATTACTAAGAGCTTCAAAAGGGTATGTTACGTTGTGGGGTAGTAGAGGAACCTGAGGATAAAATTGCTCATTTTTACGGTGGGTTGCGTCCAGAAATTCAGGATATTGTTGATTATAAAGAATATACAACTGTCAATCGCTTGTTTCAACTTGCTATGTTAGCAGAGAAGGAATTGCAGGGATGCCATTCTAAGAGCAGGAGCAACGCCGGCAACACCTTCACGCCCCGAACGACTACGGGACAAGCGAAGACAGTGCCTTCTTCCACCTTCCGACCAGCTGCACCGCCACATTCCACGAACACACGACCGGCATCGACGACACTGCCCACCCGTGCCGCGGACAGCAGCAAGTCGACCCCACCAACACTGGCCAAGAGCTCCTCCTCCGTCGCTTCCATGGGCCGTACATCAACGGGAATTCGCTACCACAAGTGCCAAGGGATTGGCCATGTCAAGAAAGAATGCCCCAGCCAGCGGGCATACATCGCCACCGACGATGGAGGTTACATCAGCGCCTCCGATGTTGAGGATGAGATCGACGACACCAGGGTGGACGACGACGAGGTTGATGATGATGCCACCTTTGGCGCCGAGGATACCGCTGCGTACAGGGCCATCATTGTCCAGCGTGTCCTTAGTGCTCAAATGGAGCAAGCCGAGCAACAGCAGCGCCACAACTTGTTCCAGATTTTCTTCGTCGTCAACAACCGACGAGCGCGCGTGATCATTGACTCCGGCAGCTACAACAATTTGGTGAGTACAGATTTGGTCAAGAAGCTTGGCTTGACCACACGCCCGCACCCACATCCATACCACATTCAGTGGCTGAATGATTCCGGCAGAGTTAAGGTAACACAAACCGTTCGGGTTCATTTTTCCATTAGTTCCTATTCTGATTTTGCTGATTGTGATGTGGTGCCGATGCAAGTTTGTTCTCTTTTATTGGGTCACCCATGGGAATATGACACTGATGCACTTCACCACGGTAGAAGTAATAAATACACTTTTATGCATAAGGGAAAGAAAAATACACTTCTACCTTTGACCCTGCTGAAATTGTTAAATCCGATAGGGAGTGGCTTGCTAATGACAAGAAAACCATTGATGAAAAATCTGAAATTCAGCATGTAGCCAACCAAATTAAATTGAGGAATCCCGTCTTGCTTGCTACAAAATCTGATCTTGCTGCAACTAGTGATGATGCTTTGTGCTATGCTTTGATATGCAAAGATACGTTGTTTTCATTGGATGATATGCCCAGTACTTTGCCTTCTGCTGTTACTAACCTTTTGCAGGAGTATGCGGATGTCTTTCCTGCCGAGATACCTCCAGGACTCCCACCCATACGAGGGATTGAGCACCAAATTAATTTGATACCTGGAGCGAGTTTGCCAAACCGAGCTGCTTATAGGACCAACCCCGAGGAGACTAAGGAGATTCAGCGCCAAGTCCAAGATCTTTTGGACCGCGGGTATGTACTTGAGAGCCTTAGTCCTTGTGTTGTCCCTGTTATTTTGGTTCCTAAGAAAGATGGCAGTTGGCGCATGTGCGTAGATTGTAGAGCCATTAACAATATCACAATAAGGTACCGTCATCCTATTCCTAGGTTAGACGACATGCTTGATGAGTTAAGTGGTTCTATAATCTTTTCTAAGGTTGACTTGCATAGTGGATACCACCAAATAAGAATGAAATTGGGAGATGAATGGAAAACAGCTTTTAAAACCAAGTTTGGATTGTATGAGTGGTTAGTCATGCCTTTTGGTTTAACTAATGCACCTAGCATTTTCATGCGGTTAATGAACGAGGTTTTACGAGCTTTCATTGGGAAATTTGTGGTGGTTTATTTTGATGATATATTGATTTACAGCAAGTCGTTACATGAACATCTTGATCATCTACGTGCTGTTTTTGATGCTTTGCGTACTGCACGATTATTTGGTAACCTCGAGAAGTGCACTTTTTGCACCGAACGAGTATCGTTTCTTGGCTATGTTGTGACTCCGCAGGGAATTGAGGTGGATGAAGCCAAGGTGCACGCGATTAAGAGTTGGTCAACGCCCATGACGATTTCACAAGTGCGGAGCTTCTATGGACTTGCCGGATTTTACCGCTGCTTTGTGAAGGATTTCAGCACCATTGCAGCCCCATTGAACGAGTTGACGAAGAAGGGAGTTGTGTTCTATTGGGGGCAAGCACAGAAGAATGCCTTCAACCTTTTGAAAGATAAGCTTACTAATGCACCTTTACTCCAACTTCCTGATTTTAATAAGACATTTGAGCTTGAATGTGATGCTAGTGGGGTTGGAATTGGTGGTGTTTTGATGCAAGACAGTAAACCTGTTGCCTACTTTAGCGAAAAATTGAGTGGTCCTGTTTTGAATTATTCCACGTATGATAAAAAATTTGTATGCTCTTGTGCGATCTTTAGAAATGTGGCAACATTATCTTTGGCCCAAAGAATTTGTTATTCATTCCGATCATGAGTCACTAAAACATATTCGCAGTCAAGTGAAACTAAATCGTAGACATGCTAAATGGGTTGAATTTATTGAATCTTTTCCTTATGTTATCAAACACAAGAAAGGGAAGGATAATGTGATTGCTGATGCCTTGTCTAGGAGATATACCATGTTGTCCCAACTTGATTATCGTATTTTTGGATTGGAATCAATTAAAGAACAATATGCTAATGATGATGATTTTAAAGATGTCTTGCTGCATTGCAAAGAGGGAAGAACATGGGACAAATATGTGATAAATGATGGATTTGTGTTTAGAGCTAACCGCCTATGCATTCCAGTTGGATCCGTTTGTTTTCTTTTGATACAGGAGGCTCATGGAGGAGGTTTGATGGGTCATTTTGGTACCAAGAAGATGGAGGTCGTGATGTCCGCTCACTTATTTTGGCTGAAGATGAGGCGAGACATTGAGAGGTTTGTATCCCGCTGCACTACATGTCAAAAGGCTAAGTCACGAGTGAATCCACATGGTTTATATATGCCTCTTCCTGTTCCTAGCACTCCATGGGAGAATATATCTATGGACTTTGTTTTAGGACTGCCTAGGACCAAGAGGGGGAGGAATAGTATTTTTGTGGTGGTTGATAGATTTTCTAAGATGGCTCACTTTATTCCTTGTCATAAGAGCGACGATGCTGTTAATATTGCTAACCTTTTCTTTCAAGAAATCGTTCACTTGCATGGTATGCCTTCTACTATTGTTTCAGATCGTGATGCCAAGTTTTTGAGCCACTATTGGAGAACTCTATGGAATAAATTGGGGACCAAGCTGCTGTTTTCAACAACATGTCATCCCCAAACCGACGGTCAAACCGAGGTAGCAAATCGTACATTATCTACTATGTTAAGGGCTGGTTTGAAGAAGAATTTGAAGATGTGGGAAGAAAGTTTGCCGCATGTTGAGTTCGCTTATAATAGGGCGGTATACTCCACCACCAAGGTAAATCCTTTTCAGGTAGTCTATGGCTTCAATCCCCGTGCTCTTATCGATCTATTACCTTTACCTACTAGTGAACGAGTTAATCATGATGCTAAGGAACGTGCTGAATTTATTTTGAAATTGCATGAAAAGACTAAAGAAAATATTGAAATGATGAACGAAAGGTATAGGACTGCGGGAAGTGAAGGTAGAAAGGAAGTAACACTTGAACCGGGTGATTTAGTATGGTTACACTTGCGAAAGGATCGTTTTCCAGAATTGAGAAAGTCTAAATTAAGGCCTAGAGCTGATGGTCCTTTCAAGATACTTGAGAAAATAAATGATAATGCATATAAACTTGAGTTGCCGCCCGAATTTGGGGTTAGTCCCACATTTAACATTGCAGATTTGAAACCGTTCATGGGAGAAGATGAGCTTGAGTCGAGGACGACTCCACTTCAAGAGGGGGAGGATGATGAGGACATCACTCCTATGCATATGCCCGAGACTACTCCAGTTGTGATGCAAGGACCCATCACAAGAGCACGAGCACGCCAACTGAACCAATAGGTGAGCTCGTTCCTAAGTGCCCGTGCATATACTTGTGAGGATGGTATGCTACCTAATGACATTATTGATTATATTGTACTTAGGAACTTTGGAGAGGATCATGAAGGCCTCGGGAACCAGCAAGGGCCAGGAGGGAGGCAAGGAGGGCGTCCAAGTCAAGTAGGAGGCCCAATTCATCTCGGAGTCGACTACCTCGGCCACCAGGAGCAGTGTTCACTAAAATCATCGCCAAGGCCACAAATGGGCTCTGATTTCGTTGATCCACATATGCCTTGAAAGCTAAGGAGATAACTTTTCAATGGCACTAGTTTTAGGTCATTTGGACTTCGGAGTTGATAGGAATTCACGTTGCAAGTTGGCGGACAGAATCTGTCCCAGGGTGCTGCGCCACCAATTTGGGCCATTGGCCCATGTATCATGTTGGAGTCCATCACGGACGCGTCTAGGGTCTCTAGGACGTCCCTTAGACCTTATATTCAGTAGCCGCTGCTAGGGTTTGACTGGGGTTTTGCTTAGATCAGTTCTGTCTTTGAACAGTGTCGTCGTTCATCGGTTTGTGAGACCCCAACTCGTGAGCTTCATCCTCAATTGCAAATTCAGTTGCATCTTTCTTGTTCTTGCTTGTGCTCTCGATTCACTGGTAGGGATTAGCCTTCGTGGCGAGGTCAACCGGGCAACGCACGGTTGATAACCAGAGGACACGTGGTGCTGCGATTGCAGGGGTTTTGATCGTGCCGATCAAGAAGCCGGATCGTGTGTGTTTCGCTCTGCCTAATCGACTTATCCTCCACCTGACGGAAGTTCGGCATCCCCGTTCCCATCAAGTGGTATCAGAGCAAGGTTACCGTCAGGTTCGCCTTTTCCCGTAGTTTGATTTAGTTTTGCGTTCGTCCTATAGTCCACGAAAAAGCCAAAAAAAATTGCAGTTCATAGTCTACCATACCTAGAACCACGCCTAGCCTTTGCACAATTTCGGTTTCAGAGTCCGTAGTACTGAGTTTGTGTCCAGAGTCGAGTCGTGTTACTGGTTTAGATCGTGGTCTTAATTTAGTTGTGTTTCATCTCCGCTGCATCCCATATTCTACACCGATCCAGTCACCAATCGCTATTTGTGTCCTTGTTGGAATCGGTTTGCTTTGTGGTTTTCATTATTTTCAGAGTCCTAGTTGTATTAGGGTTTCCCCGTCATAAACCCTAATCCCCCACCTCCTGTTAGCCATACCGCCACCCCTCATCACAGAGCCGTCCACCATAGATCATCGTCTTCCATATCCACTCCATACACCTTTGAGTTCGGAGAAGTGACGCCTAGAAAACCCTAATTCGGAGTCCTTCCGTAAAACGGCCATAACTTTCGCATACGGACTCGAAATTAGGCAAAAAAAAATTTCACGGATATCTACAAAAAATTTTACATCCGATTCTCACCAACATCCGATTCTAGTGGAAGTTAATCATACATCACGTCTTACTGGTTTCAATCCATTTGTACTCGCTCACCAAGTTGAACAAGTGTACTATATATCCTACCCTTGTCCCTTAGCAATCATAAAGCCATGGTGGGTTGTTCAGAAGGTAAATCCTCTTGGCTGGTTGCCTACCCCTGGAGATGATGGGCATGATGAAAGTGAGGTTGTGAACACCTTCGAAGAACCATATCAAGAAGGTGGTTTACCAGCCTCGTTTCGAGTAGATGAAGGGCTGGCACTTGACCAACTAGCAGGCGACACTACATATGTCACTATTGATGAGGTTCAGAAAACGAAACGACCTCGTTGTGTAACCAAAGTCTCACGAAAAGTGGTTAACACAAGGCGTTGTGGTGGTTTACAAAATGTTACAGATGATGATCATGAGCTTTATGATTTTTAAGAAGTAAAAAACCAAGCATTGCATTTTCCATTCTGATGTTGTTCAATTGTTTTGATCATACTCAGTAACTTGTAATTATTTTTTTAACAGGATGAAGTCATTTGCACATGCTTTTAGAGGAAAGAAGAAGGATGGCTCTTCATCTTCGAAGAGTCAAGGAAGTAAGAATGATGGCTCTTCATAAATCATCGGTTGGTGGTGTCTTGAGGAGGTGCATCTTCGAAGAGTCATTTGCACATGCTTCAACAAAGCCGATGAAGTGCATTTCAGAGGTGTCTTGAGGAGGCTCAGCAGACGGTTCCTTCACCAGAGGAGACTCAACAGGAGGTACTTCCTGCTCTGTGTCGCCAGCAGGAGACAATCTTGATGTGGATGGGGAGGGATGGTCTTGAATCGGATGACGATGGTGTTGATCTGTGTTTAGGTAATTGTAAAAATTTTCATAAGTTTTGTGCAAACATTGATGCTGAATTTTTTTCACCATTTCAGGTTCAGATCTTCCAACTTAATCACCCCAGATTACAAACCCGGTGGCACGGAGCAGATTAGGCCACATGGTGGTTGGTAAGTATGAGAATGAGACAATCTATTGAACCAATGTATGGATGGATGGAGATATGCTTAAACTGTCTTGTCTTTGTGTGTGAATGGAGATATGTGTGTATGGATGGATATATCTTTATTTCTCTTATCTATATATGTGTGTGGATGTAGAGACTTTATAGGGGACATGCTGCCAAAATTTCCAAGTTTCTATAGTGTTACTAATATTTTTCATATTTTTACTTCACAGGCAATGGGATGACATTTCTTGGGGGGTAGAACCATTTGAGGCCAGTGAATGCCACCTTGGGAACACTCTGTCGGCATCACTATCTTGGAATGGTTATTGTAGACGGAGTTTCTACGGCGACGAGTTGGGCACACTACAAGATGGCGATAGATGTTCAAACTGGAGCTGTTGATGTTAGGATTTGGAATGACTTCTGGGTAATACTTTGGAATTTTTAGTTTTTATATACCCATATTTTTTGTTTTAATTTGTCTAACAGGTGTTGATATTCCTAATTAGGAGAGGTATCATTTACCTGAGGGTGAGGAGGAGGCGTTGGCAACCAAGTCTCGATATGTCTTTGAGAAGGCCACGACAAAGGTCGTAAAAGACATGATGTCAATGCACGATCCAAGCGATGTGCTTGTACTACAAAAAGATCAAAAAGAGGACATGACCAAGAAGTTGGGTGCTTCAGAGATCTACCTTCGTGCCGATGAGTACCTCCAGGTGGACCTGCCTTGGGTAAGGAAGTGTATGGATGCTTGGCAAGCACTTTGTGTCTTCTGGGCTTCACTAGCCTTTGTGGACAAGTCGAGGAGGAAGAGGGGAAACCGTCGGGCGGGAGCGAGGGTCACTCAGCGATATGGCGCTGATGGACATATTCGTCTAGTGCGGCGGATGGTATGGTTGATATCTTTATTTCAGTTATTTATATGCTTGTCAAATATATTGTGCTTGTTAACATAGATGAACATCGAATCGCAGGAGACTACAAGTGGGGTAGCCGCAAGCTACATTAAGACTTATGTTCGGGGCCCACTACGGAGCTGATCCTACACATCCTGAGCAGCTTTGTAGCGATGTGGCGACACAAAACCTAGTTAGTAATTATGTGTGAACTTGCAACAAGTCCGATTAGTGCCTAACACAAAAATCCTGTAATGACAGGCTAGATATGGGGAAATAATGGTCAAATGTCATGGGGAAGAATATAACTGGAGGAAAGAACAAGTTGACCTTACAGCTTTGTACTCATCTGGGGGTGGAAAGAAACATGGCAGATTTGCTATGCTGAATGGGGTAATTGATTCAAGTGATGCACTGAGTGAGGCCAGGTTATCTCAGTCATCTTAGAGCTGTTCGCGTACCTCTCGTGAGGCTAGGCTGGAGGTGGAGTTGAGGGTGCAGCGAGAAGCGATGAGACGAGCAGAAATCGAGCGAGTGGAGGCGATGAGAAGATCACAGGAAGAGTGGGCAAGGCAACAACAAGAATATATGATTAATTGGTAGATACAACAACAACAACATCTGCAAGTAAGTTAATTAGAACTAGTTATGAATTGATGAATTGCCTACATTTTCATCTTTCATTCATGCAAACGTCAATTTAATTGATGATATGAAGATTTACTTTATTTCTTCTTGTAATTTGATCTTCAGGAAATTCTATCTTCTCATTTGGGGACAATAATTAATTTTCCAGCATTTCAGCCTCCTCCCGCCTCCTCCTTTTTTCGTACCGCTATCCCCACATATGGCTAATTTTCCTAATCACAAATTCCATTTAACAAAATGTACATATATTGCGAATCACTTAATAATTTTCTTTAACATATAGGGTTCGATAACACCTCCAACGGCGGGATCTGGTGCAAATCCTAGATGTGGAACTGGCAATGCTTCTGGTACACCATCTGTTGGGTAGTACATACACTCAGGAGGTGACGACGGCAGCGGAAACAATGATACTCCAGGAAGTTGAATTCTTTTTCTTCCATGTGACCTTTTATGTATGAATGTCGACTTGGTTGAGTATGGAACCATTAGCTTGTTGATGACACGTATGTGTATGAACATGTGTTGATGGTGGATGTTTGAGTGAACCACTTGTTAATAATTTGTATGGACCGGTAATTGTGATACTATGTGCATGCGTCATTTATTTTGATTGTGTTGATAGTGAAATGGGTAAGATATGGATATTTTGTGATATGATTGATGATCGTTACGCTTTGCATGTGATGACATCATTGCTGAAAATATAGATGAATTTTCTGTTATTTTCTAGGATTTTTTTGTGAATTTTCTAGGATTTTATATGTTTTTTTCATTTTTTTAAATTAAAATATTATTTTTGTCAGCTAGGCCGACTGTCGACGTTTGTTACCAACAATAATGAAAAGGGGGCTACGCGCTGGATCCAAACACGATGGTAGCACAGGGACACCGGAAGTATACAGGTTCGTGCTCTCACGATGGAGATAATACCCTAGTCCTGTGCTCTGGAATTATATGTGGCTAGCTATTGCTAATGAGATTGCTTGCTTAGGGTGCCCCGTCCCCTCCCTTTATATAGTCAGAGAAGGGCGGTTACAATATGGAAGCCCACTCGGATACGAGGTGGGGGATTCTATCCCGAACCTGTATTGGTTTGGATTACAATTATCCCTTGCCCAATACGACTCGGTTTCCTTTACTAGGGTCTATCCTGATTCTTCGCGCTTCGCTTGGCCCAAGCAACCCACAGCCTCAGCCAGTCGGCCTGACCCAATTTCACCTGGCTGGGCCTTATAGGTCTGCCTGGTGGGCCCCGGGTATATATATATCCCACAGTAGCCCCCGAGTGCTTCATGATCGAGTGCCTTCCTGCAATCAAGTCTCCCCGAGTACCTTTTAGCCGAGTGCTTTTTAGCCGAGTGCTTTGATGCTTGGCAAGGAGGTCACGAAGAACTCATTAAATTCTTTCCGGGTGCTTATTCCGAGCTGTCTATGTCCTAGATTACCAGCCCGACTGGCTCTTTTGTGCCTTATAGGCATTCATCTTCAATGTCATCTTTATGGTACCTGACTTCGTTCTCTGAATATTGTCAGCTTTTGACCTAGCATGAGGCATACCATAAGAGGATGTTATTTCTTGAGTGGTACCTGTTATCTCGTGTGTCACGAGCTTCTGGCTTTCGGCCCATCTTGGGGCGTACCACTTCTCAATTTGATTCTTTGGGCCATCGGCGATTATGTACGTCGTGCGCACCTGCCGGCCCACCCTAAAGTGCTCCCTAGGGCGGCTTCAGGGCCTAGGAAGGGTGATGCAATTTCCCGCTCAAGGCGAGAATCGGTGCCGCTTCCCTAACCATACGAAGCAAATAGAGTGGCTTTGCACTGTTTTTACTTGCCCCTTCGTTCTTCAATCCTCTTTTCCCTCGCAACCTCCGCCGCTAGGGTTAACTTTTCTCGTTACCCTAATCTCACGCGATCGCGAGGTTTCTTCGTTCAAGAATGTCGCCTCCTTCTCCTGCAACCGCTCCCCCGTCCGCCTCGACCAAAGATTGGACCACTTCGGTGACGACGGAGGGGCGGCTGGAGGATTTAGTAGGCATTGGTGTTTTCCTTGTTGGTGATGCTCATTGCTCGCGCCCTGCACAGTGAATTCTGCCCTACCCCTCGTGCTGAAGAGGTGGTTGTCTTCGAATCCTTTTTTATGCGCGGGCTAGGTCTTCCGGCATCCCATTTTCTTTGTGGCATTCTCGAGTTCTATGGAATCGAGTTAACTCATCTTAACCCTAACTCCATTCTTCAAATTGCTGCCTTTCTTAACCTCTGCGAAGCCTACCTTGGCATTCGCCCCCACTTCAACCTTTTTCGCCACCTTTTCCTCAAGCCTTTCCCCAGCAAGAATTCCCCCAAAGTGGTTGGCGGCGCCGGGTTTCAGCTGAGGGATGGCATGAAAAAATCCTATCTTATCATTCCTTTCAGAACCTCAAATAAGGGCTGGCACCAGGAGTGGTTTTATTGCGCCAATCCTGACCCCCCATTGCCCACTTTCACTGGAACACCGCCGAAGCCTTCACCCGACTGGTCATCGCTTCCCAAAGACGACGGAGTGGACCAAGTGGCTGACCTCATGAAGCTGATTGCCGAATTGAAGGAGAGTGGTCTCACCGGCATGGCTGTCATTGCCAATTTCTGCATCCGCCGAATTCAACCCCTCAAGGATCGGGTTCACCCTGGGTATGAATATGAAGGCCCCAATGATCCGACACGGGAGGTTCCTGAGGAAATTACCTCGGCGGCATTCTTTGGTCGAGCCACCGACTTCTTTGCTCCCAATGAGAGGATCTCCGTTCCTCGTAGCCCAAAGCCTTTTACGAAGCTCAATCCGGCACCTCCGGTAAGGGATCTCCATGATCTTCCCATGCTGAATCTTCTGATTTTTGCCAGAACCTTGATCCGAATATGCGTTCTCCTTTTACATTCCTGCAGGAACGAGAATCCTTCTTTTGTGATGCACCGCTTCCCGAATTCCCCATACACAAAGGTAACAAATGAAACTTCCTTGCCCGTACTTCTTCTGCGGCCCCGGCTGCGAAACGGAGCAGAACGAAGGACCCCGGCGATGATCCTGTCGGCAAGGGGAAAAACCTGCTGTTCCCAAGGCTAAGAGGAAGCAGCCGGCGAGAAATGTACGTTCGACTGGTGGCCCAAAGATTCGGGGCACTACAGTTGTGCAGCCTCCTCCCCCGACTTCTTCCTCTTCAAGCCAGTCCTCAGAATATGAAGTATTTGGGCCCCCGGCCCATCCTGCTTTTGAGAGTATGCCTTCGCTTGTTCATCCGACTGGAGCTTCTGCTGATAGCCCTTCCGCTCGGAGGGGTCTAAAGTGCAAAATAACAAGGTCTAACAGGTTAGACTTTCCTTGCCATCCCTTCCTTGTTCCACTGGACCGAGTTCTGATCGCTTCTTCTTGCAGGGACCCTGTCGATGAGGCCCTTCATGAACTGCCGCTTCGGGAGTCTCCGGTGGTTGCTCATGAGGGTGATTCTAGCACTGTGGAGGCCGAAATCTTGGCTGAGACTGCCTCCGCTGCTCCTGATATCGCCACGGAACCAGTCGGGGCGACTCTTCCTGCAGTCCCTGAAGCTCTAAGCAGTGAAGCCAACTCAGAGCCGACTGGTTCCCAGCCACCTTTTCTTCTTGGACCTGCTGTCGCTGTGTTGCTGGCTAATGCCACTGTCCCTCTTTCGATGCTAGAAGATCCTCCAATCCCTGCTAGTCCATCGCCACCGCCTGTGGAAATCCCCCCGCCTCCTCGTCCCAAATCTCCAATACAAGCCATGTTTGTGGACGATGATGGTGACGTGGTTATCCTGGACGGCGGGGACGAGGACAAGGATTGGGAGACGTTCTCCGAAGCTGCCTCCACCTGTTACCGCCTTGGCCATGTGAGTTGTTCGTGCTGCTCTTCCCTTTAAGGAGTCTTCTTCTTTGCCTATCTTCGGAGCTTTATTGCTTCTTCATTATCTTCAGCGTCTGTCGTCCTTTGCCAAGGACTGAAATTTTCTTCTTCGCAAACTTTTCCCAAGGATGAAGATGAGGAAGGATTATGCTGCTGAGGTCGAGCAGCTCCGTAACGAACTGGAGGAAGCACTCACTCGTGCCCGCGTGGAGAATCGAGAGGAATTGGAAGGGCTTCGAAGTCGTATCCAAACTCTTGAAGCTGAGAAATTGCATCTGATCAATTCCTTTGATGGTATTTTTCTTATCCGAGTGCCCTGAGTCTTGACTCTATTCTTCGCCCTCTGATGCCTCGTTCATCGTCTTTCTAGACTTCTGAGAGAGGCTCGAGTCCTCTCTTTCCCAAAATGAAAAGCTGAAGAAGGCCGAAGAAGATGCCAAAGAAGAGGTTGCCAGGCTAACAAGAGAACTGGAAGGTGCGTTCTCAGTTTTGTCTTCTGCCTTTGCCGTTCTTGTTTTGTCAATTTCAAACTTATCCGACTGGTATTTCGCAGTACATCGGGCCAACTCGCAGGCTCAGTTTCGGGTACTCAATGAAAAGATCCAATGTGCCGAAGCGCGGATCGATCGCCTTCAAGTGAGTGCAGAGAAGATGCTGCGGGTCTTGACTCCTGATGAAGCCGGCACCAGCAGTGTCCTTCATGACGCCAGTATCACAATTCAAAGGCTAGAGGATGCCCCTAAGAAGATGACCGCGTTCTTGGAGGACATTGCAATCACAAGCGCCAGCCAGGCGCTGGCGATTACCAAGTCCTTGTATCTGCGGGTGGAGCTCAAAGATGTCCAAGAGGGGTTTGCCCGCAATGTGGATGACAATCAGGCGCTTGCCTTTATGGACAAGGCTAAGGATACTGCTGCTGTCTTAGTTAAGAACTTGGACTTGGGTCCTGCGTGATTCTTCTGTTTGTACTGTACTTGTCTTGTGTTTTCATGTTCCTCTGTTTAAGTATTTCCCTTTTGGCCTGATTTTGCCTTGTGAGGTATCCAATTTCTGTTTTGATGCGCTTGCTGGGCTTGGGCCCGTTGAGTCTCTTGGGCCGCCTTGAAGTCTTCGTTCATTATGGCGTTTGACTCCCCTCGAGACATACGTGACGCTGGGTCTAGTACGCTCAGAAGGTGAATCGTTTCGCGCCTAGATGACAGGCGTCGCTTGGAGCGAAGGCGAGTCTCTCACCCGGGACAGACGCGGCCTTGTATAAAAGCAAGCTTAGCCTCGGTTTTTGCATTTTGCAGCGCACTACCGTCTTCCTTCGGTTTGTTCTTCCTCTCTCTTCAGAGGTTTCTTTGAAACGCTCGTCCGCTCGTCTTCCTTCTTCTTTGATTTCTTTGTTTTTGATGCTTATAAAATGGCGGCTAACGGTTGATCGCTCGTCTTTTTTGAAGGCCACCTTCTTCTTCTTCTTCATGGACTCTTCTTCTTCTTCTGAGGATCTCTCCCCCTTGCCTCTCTCTCCTGTAACATCCCAAAATTTGGGTTTCCAAAAATTTATATTTAAATTAGCTTTCCAAAAATTTAAAAACAATCTTATTTGATTAAAGAAGCTTAATTTAGAAATTTCTAAATCCAAAACAATTTAATGTGCCTTTTGTGTGCATCAAGTAATTTAAAATTTAGTTTTACAGTGTTCTTTGTATCTCAGGGAATTTTTCAAATTTGATATTTTCTAAAAATTAATTAAAATTATTAAATTAAACATTTGGATGTTAATTGGCTTTTTATTTGGAATTTTAATTCGAATTATTAATTGTTAAGGCAATTCTATATCCAAATTCCATTTCAAAACATTTCCAAAAGTTTCATCAATTAAAAATATAATTAGGAGACAAAATAAAAGATTTGGTTTTGCTAAAACTATCTTATTTAATATAAATAAACTTAAGGAATTTATACGAAATTTCTAACAATTTTCAAATTATATATTTTCTAAAGCATTTCGAAAGCTTTAACAACATAAAAATATATGTTGATATAAAAGTAAAATATTTGGTGGTACCAAAATATTTTAGTTGATCTCAAAATATCCTAATTAAACTCTCTGAATTTTCTTAGAATTTTTGGGGTTGTTTTAGTATTTTCTAAATTAAAAAGATATTAAAAACACTATTAAAGTATTTACTGTACACGAATAAAATTATTATTTTATGTAATAATATTTTATTTGTGTTACCAAGGCTGTGAGTGACGTTCCAGATTTTTCCTGGATTTTTGAACCGTCGTTTGCTATTTATTTTGATTTTATTGGTTAATTCGGATTAAATAAACAGTAACGCTACAGTAATTCCGGCAGTTTCCAGTCAGTTTCCAGTCATAACTCCGGCGAGCGTTTCCTGACGATCCGCTGGTCCGATCTCCCTATAAATTGAACCCCAGATTGTTACGTGCGTTCTCTTTACAACTCAATTGGAATTTTCCCCATCGGAGTTCTGGATCTTCCTGCGTGAGCCGTTCTTTTCAACTCCGGCGAAAATTTCGGTGAGCTCTCCTGGTCACTCCCGAATATATTTGGATCTGAAATTTTTACCAGAGCTTCCTCTTATTGTCCTCTACCTCCAGTAAAATCAGATTTTGCAAAAACCTACTGGAGCACCTTCGGCCACCGATTTCTTTCCCAACTCCGGCGAGCTTTTCCCGTTGATCCACTGCTTATTTGTAGCTGAAAATTGAACCCTAGACGTCTCTCCTCATTCCCCACATCATATTCAAAGATCAGCATCAGAACCAGAACGGATCTCCCTCGGTAAGCCTTCTTCCCCAACTCCGGTGAGAACTTCGGCGAGCTCTACCGGATGCTCCCGAACTCCGTTCATCCTCAAATTTCTTGTGGAGCACCCACATGATGGTTGCAACACCTCTGTGAAACAGTTTTTGAAGATTCCAAACAGAACACCGCCGGCGCACCGAGCCGTCCGCGCCGTCCCCAACGTCGGCCTGTTTTGGCGTCGCGTTCCTGGTCGGCTCGTCATGACTTTTGGTGATCCGTCTGCGTCACATCGTGCCTCAAGGTACCCTCTATCGTCCATCCAAATTTGGTGCAATTTCATTCACTGGATCAAAAGTTATGGCCGCCCAAAGATCAAATCTTGCCAGAGCCTGTTCTCCCTCGTTTTTGCGAGTTTGGCCGTGAAATTTTTATGGTAGACTCCTCTTGATGTCCCCTAGATGGTGCTCACCCTAACCCACGGTTTTGACCTCGTGATTTTGTGCAGAAAATTCTTTTCTCCGATCAGACTGCGTTGCAGACAGCAGAAAACTTCGTCGCGCGTTCCCCGTTGATCCAGAAGGTAAAACTCAGATCCGTTCGCGTCATATTGTGCCAAATATTCCCAGATAATTCTCTGTAAGATTTGGTTAGGTTTCGTGCAGTACTTTAATAGTTATGGTAGTTTGATCTATTAGCTCCGGGAGCCGTTCATTGGCAGTTTGTGATTAATCCGGTGCATCGCCGCCAAATCCGCCTATACCGTTGAGTTCGTATTGCCGCGTTCTACGCCGTGCTCACCTTACCTTTACTATTCCACTGTCCGAAAATTTTAATATTCATTTCGCCGTCGGTTTAAATGCGCCGCCGTGCATCGCCTTTTGTCGCTAAACATCCTAGTTCACTTTGGCCGAGTCCTCCCGTCCAGTGGGTCGTTACCCTACTGTTTTGGCCATCCTTTGAGTTCATTTGGTCTCCATTTGCCGTCAAAGCCTTAATCTAAAACCTACCCGTCATCGTTAACGTTCCATCGTTAACGTTCCATCGTTAACGTTTCGCCGTTAACGTTCCATCGTTAACGTTCCGTCGTTGATGTCCCGCCGTTAACGATTTGCTCTCATTGTATCGCTGTCATCACATGGGTGCATACAAGTGCTCCTAATGTGATGTCTTTACCTTATCGCCTTATTGTGATCTAGCCCATCTCGTTGAGTTCAGCCTCGTATTCCTGTCATCACCGCCTCGTCGTCGTCGAGTCCCGTCTCCGATGTAAGCCTAACCTCCGGATCGAACCATGGTGGATATCGATTCCATCCATCCTTGTCTTATCCCTGAAAATCTAATCTGCCATTAACCCAGAATTCATTCGTGGACTTGGTCGCTAGACCATTGGCCATATGTCATATCCTTGTACCCATATCTAATCTATCAGTCCATCTGTCCTTTGTTTGACTGTGTATCCACTTAGTCAACAAGAGTCAACCTCGAGCATTAGCTTAGTTTATCATGAACTAACATATTTTTATGGACCGGTCTATGGATCGAGAGCCATATGTCATTGTCTATCTAATCAAGATACTTGACTTCAAAGGAAATATTCTTTGGAATATTATTCCTTCTTTCTCGATTATTAATCTTTCTCTTCGGTGTATTTTCCGAAAGCCGTTCTCTTTTGTCTAATCACCGACCTAATCCATTCAAGTTCCTAATTTCATCTAAGCCGTTGTGCCCAATGCTATTCGTTCTTAATTTGGAGTTTACTTGATTTGCTTTTTGAGTTTTGTTGTATCTGTGCTTGTTTGTCGTTAGACGTGTTGCCGGAAGTCGCTCGAAGGAGCTGAGGATCAAGCAAGCGGAGATTGAAGATCGAGGATCAACGATCAAAGATAAAGAGTAAAGAATAATAAAAATTGCAAGGGCCAGGCAAGTTGTGCTTTGATCATATTGCTCCCAGTTTTACAAATTTACTTTGATTCAAATTATTGCATGCTAGTTTGAAATAAACTGATTTCAATTAATCTGGGATTAGATAATCAACCTACTTGTTATTGCCACCTTGTCTCTATTATTTGTATGCCATGATTCATTTGTCACCCTAGATTGTGGATTAATAGTTGGACATTAATAATTTGCCAACATGGGTTAATTAGGCCGTATGTAGTGTGCTTAGCCCGCCTTACGTAGATTGGTCATGATTTTGGAATATTAAAGTTAATGTTGACTTAATGAGATATGGAATGTGTTTTTGAGAATGTGACATGTGTTATTGAGTTGATGATGGCACGTGGTGCATGGTAAAGGACTGGGTGGGAAAGTGATTTAGACTGAGGCAAGTGGCAAGATTGTTTCTGGTGGGCCAAGAGTGGCAATTGGGCGATCGCATTTGGTTTAAGATTGTTTCTGGTGGGCCAAGAGTGGCAATTGGGCGGTCGCATTTGGTTTGGTGGGCCAAGAGTGGCAATTGGGCGGTCGCATTTGGTTTTATGACATGTTGATGTGATGAACTTTTGGTTAGTCTTGCCTCGGTCAACTAAGGACTTAACCTTGCGAGCCTTTGACTGAGTCATTCATACAACCACAAGTTAGGAATGGGACGGACCTAGCTGAGTAAATTGTGAAATCTATTCTTGATCTTTGTCGTGGTGGAGTGAGTCGATGTGCGGGTAGTAAAACTCACAGCGCAAGAGGGGGGCCTGGATGTGGTAACCAGTCCACGGTGTTGAAACCTTAGCGAGCGTCTTGGGTTTAGACGGATCTTTGGAAAGGCTTTGTTATGATCGCTCATTCGCATACTATTGTATGGCGATTCACGGCTGACGTGGTGAGTTGATTATATCTTGTGGGTAAAGTGTATAACCTCTGCAGAGTGTAAAAACTATTCGAATAGCCGTGTCCACGGTATTGGACATTGCTCGGGGATTACAGTCAAGGGTTAGATTTTGATAAAAATGAGGTTGGGAATGTGGACAATGTGATATGGAAATTGGTTAAGGATGAGAAATGTTTTACTTGAGAATGATTACGAAATTTATTATGGGTATTATTTGTTTCTTGCTTTTCTATCTATTATGATTATTTGTGAATCTTTGCTTTATTGCAAAAGAACCATTGACCAATCCTTTGGAATAAGCCATGCATATAGTAATAGAAGCGCATTACATGCATGACTTGTTGAGTACGGTTGTGTACTCACCCTTGCTTTAACAAAACATCACCAGTTGAGGAGAAGTCTCGTCTTGAAGAAGGAGGATTCTGCAAGAAGGCGAATATCTAGGAGTTGAACCTTGTCAAATGCCGTGGTATTTTGATGGGATTCACCGGCGTTCTTCGTTCATTAGCATTCGTTTTACTCGAGTTGAAGCCATCTAGGCTTCATAGTTGTAAGTTGACTTTAAAGTTGTTCAACATGTAATATTAAAAGATGAATACTTTATTTATTAATCCGTTGTGTATGATTATGATATTCATCTTTGTTAGCGTGGGCACTAGCTCACGATCACAGGACTAGTCTTTGAAAACACGAAGGGTTTCGGATTGCATTGGTCCCGACATCTCCTGAGTCCCCGGGTCCACCGGTTGCGCCGTGGATCGCGGACCTGATCTTCCACTTCGAGGATGACGCCCCTGCGGAGCCGGAGGACGACTATGCCGAGCTCCGGGCTGATTTCGATCTTGCCATGGCAGAGGCGGCGGAACAGCAGGCCGTCACCCGGGACACCGCTGCCGTCGACGCCCTAATCGGGGTCGTCCCCAAGCTTGTTGAAGCCAGGGACGCCCTCATCGAAGCCGTTGGACGCGCGCGCCGGGCGTAGAAGGGTTCCTTTTTTTGTTTCCTGTTTCTCCTTTGTTCAAGAACTCGCGGTAGTACTTTTGATGTATATACTCCTAGCGGATATGAACAATGCTTGGTCCTTTTGTAAGACTACCTTAATTTGTAGCCTGCCCTTTTCTTTTTTCCTTATTTAGATCTTTTTTCGACTTTTCCGAGTGGTTTTTATCCTTTCTTATGTTTAAGCACCTGTCCAATTAGTGTAGCCCCCGAGCATCGCGAGTTGGCGCATGGCCTTTTCCCTCAAGCGTGCTTTTAGGCGACTAGACTTTTTCGTCCAGAGTTTCATAATCGAAGGCCTAGAGCACTCGGATTTAGTCGCGATCGTAGAGGCAAAAAAGGTAGGAACTGTTTTGCATGCGGGGTTGCACATGTGCAACACCATTAGGTGTAGCCCCCATCTTACTGCTTAATTGAGAAACAATTGAGTAGCAAGTCAATTGAATAAAGTTCTGATATATGATATCCCTTGGAGCAGAAAACCTTCCCAGCAGAGTTGTGCATGCGCAACACTATTAGGTGTAGCCCCCGACTTACTGCTTAATTGAGAAACAATTGAGTAGCAAGTCAATGACAATAGAAATTCTGATATATGACATCTCTTGGAATAAATGACCTTCACGTTAGAGTTGTGCATGCGCAACACTATTAGGTGTAGCCCCCGACTTACTGCTTAATTGGGAAACAATTGAGTAGCAAGTCAAGAGAAAAACAAAATTTGACATTGATAAATTGCTTTAAGAATAAAAACGACGCAGCTGCTCCATGTTCCATGAGTTGCTGATGATGGCACCGTCTTCTCGTTTAAGCCTGTAGGCCCGGACGCGTCACTTCATCAACGATGTAGGGGCCCTCCCAACTCGGAGATAACTTGTGCTCATGCTTTTGGCTCTTTATTAGAACCAAATCGCCTTTGGAGAATGCTCGGTTTCGGACGTTTCGGTCATGATACCTGCGCAGGGCTTGGAGGTATCTGGCCGACTGGACCGCAGTGATTTCTCTTGCTTCTTCCACTTGGTCGATGTCTTCCATTCTGCTTTCTTCTGATTCGGCCTCCTTGAAGTTCGAACGAGGGGACGAAGGTCAACTTCGATAAGGCGGGACCGCTTCGAACCGTAGACCCGAAAAAGGGGGGCTTTCGATAGCCTCTGGGGTAGTTCTCAGCCCCTAGAGTACCGATGGCAATTCCTTTACCCATCGAGTGGCGTACGGTTTAAGACGGTCGAAGATTCATGCCTTTAAGCCTTGCAGCACCATGCCGTTTGCCCTTTCCACCTGACCATTGCTCTTTGGATGAGCCACGGAGGTGAAGCAAATTTTGATGCCGAGCTTATCGCACTAGTCTTGGAATTCTTCTCCTCGGAATTGGGTCCCGTTGTCCGTGATGATCCTGTTTGGGACGCCGAATCTCACCACAATTTCTTGAAAAAATTCCTTGGCTTTGGCCGCCGTGATTGTAGCTACTGGCTTTGCTTCTATCCACTTGGTGAATTTATCCACAGCGACAAAGAGATGAGTGAAACCGCCTTGAGCTTTCTTCAACGGGCCAACCATGTCAAGCCCCCAGACTGCAAAAGGCCAGGTGATCGGAATTGTTTGCAGCTTCTGAGCAGGTACATGTATCTGACGAGCAAAAAACTGGCACCCTTCGCAGGATCGGACAATGTCCTCTGCATCAGTTACGGCAGTCGGCCAGAAAAAGCCTTGCCGGTATGCTTTGCCCACTAGTGTGCTTGGCGCCGCGTGATGCCCGCAAATTCCCGAGTGGATTTCCCTGAGTAGGTTCTTTCCTTCTTCCTCTGATATGCAGGGCCTCAAGACTCCGGAGGCACTTTTTCGAAACAGTTCTTCTCCAACCACCACGTAGCTCTTGCTACGCCGCGAGATGCGCTCTGCTTCCGCTCGGTCTTCTGGGAGCTCGTCTTTTAATAAGTAATTGAGAAAAGGAGCCGTCCAATCTGCGTCGATGACCAAGACCTCTTCTTCACTGGGTGTTTCTTCCGGTTTGATTTGTTCCTGCTTTTGGCTTATCGAAGGCCTATGGATTTCTTCAACAAAAACCCCGGCTGGTACCACGGCCCGAGTGGAACCCAGCCTTGCCAATTCATCTGCTTCTTCATTGTCACGGCGGAGTACATGAATAAGCTCCAACCCGTCGAACTTGTCTTCAAGTTTCCGTACCTCTTGGTAGTATGCAGCCATGACGTCTTCCACGCACGACCAATCTTTTTGGACTTGATTGATTACCAACATGGAGTCGCCTCGAATCGTTAGCCGCCGGATACCCAGAGAGATGGCAATACGAAGTCCGTGGATGAGTGCTTCGTACTCGGCAGCGTTGTTTGATGCTGGGAAGTGGATCTGCAGGACGTATTTTAGGCGCTCACCTGTTGGAGAGATGAGGACCACACCGGCTCCTGCGCCACTGAGCATGAGAGATCCATCAAAGTACATTGTCCAATATTCCAGTTCTTCAATATTCGTCGGAGTTTGCAGCTCTATCCACTCGGCGGTGAAGTCGGCGAGTACTTGGGACTTTATTGCCGTCCGTGGCCTGAAAGAGACTTCGAAGGCCCCAAGCTCGACTGCCCATTTTGCGATCCTCCCGGTGGCCTCCCGGTTGTGGAGTATGTCCCCAAGCAAAAAGGTGGTGATTACCGAAATTGGATGCTCTTGGAAATAGTGCTTGAGCTTGTGAGAGGCGAGCAATACGGCATATAATAGTTTTTGCACTTGCGGATAGCGTACCTTTGATTCTCCTAGTACCTCGCTGACGAAGTAGACAGGTCTCTGTATTTTCTGGAGGTGCCCTTCTTCCTTCCGCTCTACCACAATTGCTGCGCTGACTACATGAGTTGTTGCGGCGATGTAGAGCAAAAGGGGTTCTTCGGGCATTGGAGGAACCAGTACAGGTGGAGATGACAAGAATGTCTTTAATTCTTCAAAAGCCTACTGTGCCTCAGTGGTCCATTGAAAGTTACCCTGCTTCTTCAGAAGTTTGAAAAAAGGCATTCCTCAAGACCCCAGCCGAGAGATGAATCTGCCGAGTGCTACCATGCATCCGGTGAGCTTCTGGACGTCCTTCTGACTGGCTGGGGGCTTCATTTTCAGAATGGTATTGATCTTTTCTGGGTTTGCCTCAATGCCCCGCTGCGAAACGATGAATCCGAGTAATTTCCTAGATGGGACTCCAAAGACGCATTTTTCCGGGTTGAGCTTCATCTTGTAAGTCCTTAGGCTTTCAAAGGTTTCGGCTAAGTCAGATATGAGATCTTCCTTTGCCCGAGACTTGACAACCACGTCATCAACATATGCTTCCACATTGCGCCCGATCTGGGAGTGAAAGCACCGCTGTATTGCGTGTTGATAAGTTGCGCCAGCGTTCTTCAAACCAAACGGCATTGTGACGTAGCAGAATGCACCGAACGGAGTGATGAACGACATCTTAATGAAGTCCTTTTCTTTTAGCCTGATCTGGTGGTATCCTGAATAAGCATCCAGAAAACTAAGGAGTTTGCAGCCCGCCGTTGAATCTACCACTTGGTCAATACGAGGCAACCCGAAAGGATCTTTCGAGCAAGCCTTGTTGAGATCGGTATAATCAACGCACATGTGCCAGCCTTTATTCTTTTTGTGAACAAGCACTGGGTTCGCCAGCCAGTCAGGATGGTACACTTCTTTTATAAAACCCGCTGCTAATAGCTTCGTGATTTCTTCCTTGATGGCTTCTCTCTTGTCTTGAGCGAATCTTCGGAGGCGTTGCTTGATGGGTTTGGCCTTCTCATCAACGTTCAAGGAGTGCTCGATCACCTCCCTGGGTACACCGGGCATGTCGGATGGTTTCCACGCGAAGATGTCCCGGTTGGCCCGAAGAAAGGTGACGAGCGCGTCTTCCTATTTGGGGGTGAGGCCTGTCCCGATCAGAGCTGTCTGGGCGGAACTGGACGGGTCGAGGATTACCTTCTTGGTCCCCTCATCAGGCTTCAAGCTTATCTTGGCCTGCTTCTTGGTCGGCACCTCTCCTTCGTCTTCTTGACGTGCGGCCACTTGCCAGATCTTCTCTCTGTCGTCTGCTACCTCTTGAGCTTCGGCCATCTCGCAACTTTCTCTATCGCAGACGAACGATTGCTTGACATCGCCACGTATGGAGATGACGCCCTTCGGGCCTGGCATCTTCAGGACTAGATACGGGTAATGCGGTATGGCCATGAATCTGGCCAAGCCCGGACTTCCCAAGATGGCGTGATACGCCGTCTGGAAGTCGGCTACCTCAAAATTAAGATACTCTGTCTGAAAATTCTCCTTGGTTCCAAAGCGTGAGGCAAGGTGATTTGGTAGAGTGGAGCGGAGAAGTCGAGGATTACCCGCTTGACTCGGGCGAGAATCCTCATTTAAATCGAAAGTCTTGGAGAAGAGTACATTAAGTCCACTCCCTCCGTCGACCAGCACCTTCTTGAGCTTGACGTTGCGAACCACCGGGTCCAATACCAGCAGAAATCTTCCGGGGTACGGGATGTGATCCGGGTGATCCGAGCGGCTAAAGGAGATGGGGACCTCGGACCATTTGAGGTACTGAGGAGCTGTTGGCATAACGGCGTTGACGTCCCTTTCTGTGAGTTTCTGCTTTCGCTTCGACTCGTAAGCCATCGAGCCCCCATAGATGTAGTTGAGTTCTCGCTCCATCTTTTGATATTCTCCTTCATCGTCTTCGGGGGATCTTGCTTCTTCTTATCTTCTTCTTTTGCCTCGCCTCTGGCTGGTCGCTTTCGAGACTCTTTGGCAAACCTTCTAAGAGTGAAACAATCTTTCGCAGCATGTTTACCTTTTGGATGAAAAGGACAGATGGCCTCCATCACCGCGTCGTAGTCGTCGGTGCGTGGCGCGCGCTGCCAACCTTGCTCGGCCGCCGCCACTATCTCTTCAGGTTTCCGCTTCCTGTCGCGTTGTCTTGATGACTCGGCATAATCCTTCTTGTCCTTCTATCGCGGACGGTCATCTTGTCTTTTGGCCAAGGCGTCTGAGGCCGTTGCATAACGATCCGCTAGCTCGAACATTTCTTTTACGGTGGACGGCGGTTTTCGGGACATCTTCTTGATTAGGTCGGGGTCATTGACGCCCTTCTGGAACGCTGCGATGACCGCCGCCTCCGAGATATCCCTGATCGTGTTCTTCTTCTGCATGAAACGCCGGATGAACTCCCGGAGCGTCTCATTCTTTTTCTGGCGAAGCTGGTACAGATCCCATTGCGTTCCAGGTCGCTCGTAAGTGCCCTAGAAATTGGTGATGAAATGCTCACAGAGTTCCTCCCAGGAATCTTTGGAGTTCGCTGGGAGTCCCGTGAGCCATGCTTGAGCCGAAGAGGTGAGCATAACCGGGAGGTAATTAGCCATCACATTATGATTCCCCCCGGCAGCCATGATCGCAAGGGAGTAAACTTGGAGCCAAGCTTCTGGATCTCTTTCTCCGTCAAACTTGGTGATGCTCTTTGGATTGAACCCTTCGGGCCAAACCACTCGGCGAAGGCGAGGGGTGAAAGCCCGGATGCCCTCTATAGGGCCATTGCCCCGTCTTTGCAGAGAACGCCGGGGAGGCAATCTAGCTCGGCGGCCTTCACTTTCCCCTCTACTGTTATAGGGGAGGTTTCGTCGGTCTTCCCGGTCGTCGTGGCCAATGCCAAAACGTTCATGGTCATCTCTGCGCCTGCGGCGCTCTTCATCTTCACGGTCACACCGCTTGGCGTTCAAATCCGCACGAAGGTCGGTGATCTTTGTCGAAGCGTCCTCTCTCGTCGAAGCTCCGCTTATAACGGCCAAGCCGTATTCTTGCTTCGGCTGTGAGATGACGAGGCGAAGTCTGAGGTGGCTCCTTTTCCTTAGCTCTTCTGGTGTTCTTTGGATGGCCGCCGCCTTCCTGCTTTGAACATGGGCTATGATCGGAGCGGCTAGGCTATCCGGGCCGAGCAATGGGCCCAAGGTGTCAAGAAGTGTCTTGGAGGCGATGATGTTCTGCTGAGGAGTATGGAAAACCGATTGGTTCCCCATCTTTGTTTGCAAGATTTCTTCATTCACATTGCGGCCTCTGTTCTGGAGGAGCCTCGCGCGGTGATGATTCTCCTCTGTTGCATTTGCCGCGTCCTTCTGTTGCAGAGGGTCTGTTGGCGGTTCTTCGATCACAAAAACGCCGCGAAAGCCTTGGAAATTCTCTTCCTCATCCTCTGAATCAAAGGTGCAAGGAGATGGAAAGTACTGATCTCTGAATCCGAGTGGTTTTCTTGCATGTTCGACCACTCGGGGTTCGTCCCTAGCTAGTCCCAACTGAAGACGAGGATCAGGCCTTTGGCTTACCGTCCAGGGACAGATGGCCATACCTGCTTCCGATCCGAGTGGTTGGCTAGCTAAGGGAACCTCAGAATCGGTTCCAGATTGGATTTGATCCGAATCCGAAAAGGAAAGATGACCAAAGTCGTCGGCGATGAAATCCAAGCTTCCGAAGCAAAATACCTTGGCGTGAAGGTAGTCAGGTTTCTGAAGGTCGCCATCGAGCTTGCTGCGATCGATCCTAGCGTAGCCCCTACCTGGCGCGCCAACTGTCGATGTTTGTTACCGACAATAATGAAAAGGGGGCTACGCGCTGGATCCAAACACGATGGTAGCACAGGGACACCGGAAGTATACAGGTTCGGGCTCTCACGATGGAGATAATACCCTAGTCCTGTGCTCTGGAATTATATGTGGCTAGCTATTGCTAATGAGATTGCTTGCTTAGGGTGCCCCGTCCCTTCCCTTTATATAGTCAGAGAAGGGCGGTTACAATATGGAAGCCCACTCGGATCTGGTGGGGATTCTATCCGAACTGTATTGGTTTGGATTACAATTATCCCTTGCCCAATCTGACTCGGTTTCCTTTACTAGGGTCTATCTCGATTCTTGGCAAGGCCGCTTGGCCCAAGCAACCTGACCTCGGCCGGTCGGCTGACCCAATTTCACTGGTGGGCCTTATAGGTCTGCTGGTGGGCCAGTATATATCCCACAAGAGTAGCCCAGAGTGCTTCATGATCAGTGCCTTCTGCAATCATGTCTCCCAGTACCTTTTAGCGAGTGCTTTTTAGCGAGTGCTTTGATGTAACCAAGGAGGTCACGAAGAACTCGTTAAATTCTTTCCGGGTGCTTATTCCGAGCTGTCTGTGTCCTAGATTACCAGGCCGACTGGCTCTTTTGTGCCTTATAGGCATTCATCTTCAATGTCATCTTTATGGTACCTGACTTCGTTCTCTGAACATTGTCAGCTTTTGACCTAGCATGAGTCATACCATAAGAGGATGTTATTTCTTGAGTGGTACCCGTTATCTCGTGTGTCACGAGCTTCTAGCTTTCGGCCCATCTTGGGGCGTACCACTTCTCAATTTGATTCTTTGGGCCATCGGCGATTATATGCGTCGTCTTTCTGAAGCCCTACTGAAGTGCTCCTAAGGCGGCCGGGGCCTAGGAAAAGTGATCGATTTCCGCTCAAGGCGAGAATCGACGCCGCTTCCCTAACAATACGAAGCAAATAGAGTGGCTTTGCACTGTTTTTACTTGCCCCTTCGTTCTTCAATCCTCTTTTCCCTCGCAACCTCCGCCGCTAGGGTTAACTTTTCTCGTTACCCTAATCTCACGCGATCGCGAGGTTTCTTCGTTCAAGAATGTCGCCTCCTTCTCCCGCAACCGCTCCCCCGTCCGCCTCGATCAAAGATTGGACCACTTCGGTGATGACGGAGGGGCGGCTGGAGGATTTAGTAGGCATTGGTGTTTTTTCGCCGCTGGTGATGCTCGCTGCTCGCCCCACCGCAGGTGAATTCTGCCCTACCCCTCGTGCTGAAGAGGTGGTTGTCTTCGATTCCTTTTTTATGTGCGGGCTAGGTCTTCCGGCATCCCCTTTTCTTCGTGGCATTCTCGAGTTCTATGGAATCGAGTTAAATCATCTTAACCCTAACTCCATTCTTCAAATTGCTGCCTTTGTTAACCTCTGCGAAGCCTACCTTGGCATTCGCCCCCACTTCAACCTTTTTCGCCACCTTTTCCTCCTCAAGCCTTTCCCCAGCAAGAATTCCCCCAAAGTGGTTGGCGGCGCCGGGTTTCAGTTGAGGGATGGCATGAAAAAATCCTATCTTATCATTCCTTTTAGAACCTCAAATAAAAGTGGCACGGGAGTGGTTTATTGCGCCAATCGACCCCCATTGCCCACTTTCCTTTGGAACACTGCCAAGCCTTCACCCGTGGTCATCGCTTCCCAAAGGCACGGAGTGGACCAAGTGGTGACCTCATGAAGCTGATTGCCGAATTGAAGGAGAGTGGTCTCACCGGCATGGCTGTCATTGCCAATTTCTGCATCCGCCGAATTCAACCCCTCAAGGATCGGGTTCACCCTGGGTGTGAATATGAAGGCCCCAATGATCCGACACGGGAGGTTCCTGAGGAAATTACCTCGGTGGCATTCTTTGGTCGAGCCACCGACTTCTTTGCTCCCAATGAGAGGATCTCCGTTCCTCATGACCCAAAGCCTTTCTGGCTCAATCCGGCACCTCCGGTAAGGGATCTCCATGATCTTCCCATGCTGAATCTTTTGATTTTTGCCAGAACCTTGATCCGAATATGCGTTCTCCTTTTACATTACTGCAGGAACGAGAAGCCTTCTTTTCCGATGCACCGCTTCCCGAATTCCCCATACACAAAGGTGACAAACGAGCGAGGGGCGAGTTCAAGGTGAACCCTCGGTGGGTCTCTAGTTGGGTTGGCGGACGACCCAATCGCCTTAGCTTGTGTCCGAGACCATACTTCAAATTCTCCTTGAGCCCCCAAAAAGCGGCGACCAATTTGCACCCGGTTATGAGCGGCCGAGGGTCCGTCTGGGATTGAGTAAAAAAGGTTTTATGGGTGCGCCCCAGTAGTCGGACACCGACATAGGGATCGTCGCTCGGAGATCGCTTGATCTCGAGGCCCACTCGGATAACTCGTTTGTAGCTACACGAGCCGCGTGTTCGGCGGCGATGTGGCAAACGCGTCTGCTCACCCCTCCGGGTCCCACACTGCGGGCCAGGCGTACGTGGGGCCGGCGGCGGCCTCTCCTCCATGATTGCCTCGCGAGGAGGACTCGGGATGGATGCCCTTCGCCTAGCTACGGCGTTAAACCGGCCGAGCTAACTCGTCTAGCTCTGACGAAAAACTAGCCTCACTAACTTTCGTCTAGCTCTGACGTAAAACTAGCCTTACTAACTCGTCCGACTCTGACGTAAAAAAGCATCCGGAACCGAACCTCTCGCGAAGGCATCTGGACCTCCCTGCCGACCACGGCGGCGTCCGGCTATGGCGTAAAACGAGCATCCAGGAACCAGAACCTCTCGCGAAGGCATCTGGACCTCCCTGCCGACCACGGCCGCGTCCAGCTATCACATAAAACGAGCATCCGGGAACCAGAACCTCTCGCGAAGGCATCTGGACCTCCCTGCCGACCACGGTCGTGTCCAGCTATGACGTAAAATGAGCACCCGGGAACCAGAACCTCTCGCGAAGGCATCTGGACCTCCCTGTCGATCACGGCCGCGTCCAGCTACGATGTAAAACGAGCATTCCAGGAACTAGAACCTCTCGCGAAGGCATCTGGACCTCCCTGCCGACCACGGCCGCGTCCAGCTATGACGTAAAACGAGCATTCAAAAAATCAGAACCCTGCGCGAGGCGTTCAAACATCCACACCGACCAGCATAGCGTCAAACCATAGCCCTCCGACCAAGTCGGTCGGACTCATCTTACCCGGGTAAATCCCCGACCAGCTCTCCGACATGCTCGGCGGCTACACCCGGTCGGAACGGCCGACCAAGTTGGTCGAACCCCGCCTCCCAAGGCAGCATTCCAATCCACTCGGAGGCTCATGGTCGATCAAGTACGCACACTTTGCTCAGTCGGATTCTTTGCCGACCGATATGAACCCCGACCGGCTCTCCAGGAGCAGCTCGAGAGCTACCGACTTTAGGCTTCGCTTCGCGCACCAGTTAAAACCGCCAAACCAAGTTGGTCGGGCCGGCCAGCGAGTAGCCACCCCAAGAAGACCCGTTGCCGTTATCTTGGCGCCCACTGTTGAAGACCATGCGGTCAGCGAAGGGTCCCTCGAGAACGCTGCGTTTGGGGCGGCAGAGACTCTTGGCGAATACTCATACGGCGTACCCACAACAAAGTATACATCTATTTCAAGATCGTATCTCTCTCGGTCATCCGGGTTGGCTTGGGACCGGCGGCGATAGGGAGGCGAAGAGGAACCGCCGAGGTCCTCGTTCCCGAGATGGGATTATCGCGAATATTGGATGTGATACCAAGCGGGCCATCTTTGGGCGTGTGTCGATCGAAGGCCTCCTCGGGTCATAAAGGATCCCGACCTCGGTTACTCGACCAAACCTCGGGTCAGGCGCCCCCGCCGGCCCCAACCAAGACCCAGATCCGATGCATCTATAGGCTCCTACTCGGCCGGACCCGAGGCGCCCTGCAGTCTCGATCAGGACCGGCGCCATGAGCTCGACTGGGCCTTGACAGGGCCCCAACAAGTTCTGGCCCACGATCTCGCCACATCAGCGGTCTACACGAGTTGGTCACCGTCTCACGGACATAGCGGCCATGTTGGGCGGGTGGCTCCTTCCCAAAGCGACGGAGGGTGGCCTCGGCTAAACACCCATCCCCTCAAGCCGTCAACATCTGACAGACGCACAGAGGGCAGGTGCGCACCTTCCCAACGAAGCACCGTCCGTTGTGTCTACCAACCCAGCATGGGATAAGCAGGAAACTGTCAGTCATCAAGACCGAAGGCTAGGACACCCGGGCGTAGCATACCACTACCTCTTTTTTCAAATTCCCGTGTAACTGCCCCTCTTGCCTATATAAAGGAGGCGGGGCCCTCGAGAAGACACGCCACACATGTGCGCACATCGCTCACTCGCATCCCACTTAGCACGATTGAGCCCTCGAGACCGGCTCGACATCCGGCCTAGACAAGTCCTCCCGGCCTCCTCCTTTCGGACGAGTGCTAAGGGCACATCCTTAGCCTCGCTTGTAACCTCTGCTAATCTTACGCACCTAGGGCAATACAAACCATCGCCACGAACTGGAAGTAGGGACATTCCACCGAACCGGTATACATCAAGTGACTTCTTTAGTCTAACCATTCGAGGAGAGGGACGCGTGACCCCTAAACTTACAAATTTACTTGCGGTTATCTGAAACACAGACAAATGCCTTAGAGGATAACCAAAGCTGTGTGTGGTTAAGGGGAGGTGTGTTGCCATAGCCATGCTGACTGTCTAATGATAAATCCCTTATATTCTTAGAAAGGGCGAGGAAGGAATAGCGAGTTTAAGCTTTTTGGGAGGGTCTATGTTTGCATAGATTTTCCGAAAGGCATTTTTATGATCTTCTTAGCCACAAATCAATGTGTATGTGACATTGCATGGTAGTACAAGGTTGATCATATCTTGTGAGTAAAGTATATAACCTCATAAAGTGTCAAACCTATTCAAATATTTGTGTCCTTTGTATCCTCGGTACATAGGATAATGCTCAGAATTTCGATCAAGGTTTAGACTTTATGAATAAAACTTGAGAAGGAGGCTGTGTGCAAATGGAAATAATGAAATTGGGTTAGGGCTCTGTCTTTGGTTTACTTGGAGAAGCTGCTTGTGAAATTTACTATTATTTTTATTTATTGTACTATCATTTCAATATATTTATAGTATTCATTTGTAAATGCTACTTTATTGCAAAATAGCCATGTTAGCTAGTCATTTGGAATAATCCTTGCATGTAGTTATAATAGACTTCCATTCTATGCACAATTTGTTGAGTGCTTTATGAACTCACCCTTGCTACAACAATATCATCGGTTGAAGAGGAGTCCACAGGCTATGGTGGAGGATTACCAAGAGGAGGCAAATTTTCTAGGACACGAATCTTGTCGGGTTGTATCGGCAAATTGTTGGGTTTTCTATGAACTTTCTATTTCGCTTTTGTTTTATTACTTTTTAGTCTAAGCGCTCTATGGCATATTTATGTAAGTTGACAATGAGGTCAACCAATTGCCTTTTATTTAATTAATATTCTTTATTACGATTTTGTTGTGTATATGTTGACGAGGATGGGCAACCCTTGGCGGTCAACATGATCCTTGAGCTCCCGAGCTCGAGGACCCGACCACGACTCGAGCATATGTCGGAGGCGCGACCTAGAGCGCGTATGCCCTCAAGCATGGCATCCGTTACGACCTTGAGCTCGGGTCGGCTCTCGTTAGTCTTAGTAGTCCCCTTGGGTTCGAGCGTCGCGTTTGACCAGCGGTTACCAAGATGCGGATCGTGGGGGTGAAGCGGTAGCGTAGCATGTTGAGCGATTCTTGACCAGTCCTCAACATGCATGAAGGCCACCACCGAGAATATCTCCCGTCAGATTCTGGCGGGGAAGATATAAAGGCTAAGGGCAGCGACACGGGAGATCATCACTACAAGGAGCGAGGGAAAAATTAAGTGGGCCAAAACCCGCAATTTAAATAAAACCCACAATTTAGGTTAAATTGTGGGCAAACCGTCAATTTAGTTCACGAATTTAACTCGACGAATTTAATCAATTAAATTCGTGTGTACCCACGAATTTAATTTAAATTAAGTGGAGTTCTTGGAAAAACCCACGAAGTTAACTATTAAATTTGTGGGCTAGTAAAAACCCACGAATTTGTTTAAATTCGTGGGCCAACAAAAACCCATGAATTTATTTAAACCCACGAATTTATTTAAATTCGTGGGCCAACAAAAACCCACGAATTTATTTAAATTAGGTGGGCCAATCAAAACCCCAATTTATTTAACCGTGGGTCGAAAAACTCCAATTTATTTAAATTAGGTAGGTCAAATAAAACTCCACAATTTATGTAAATTTGTGGGCCAATAAAACCCACAATTTAGCTGTTAAATTAGGTGGGTATTCTCAGGCCCGCAATTTAACAGACATTTGTACAAAAAAAATATTGTCGGGGCTAGGCAACCCTTAGTTGGTCGACCAGCGGTCAAGCAAGCCCCAGCTCGGAAGGCCTCGATCAAAGACACGGATCATTTCGGCGCCACTCGACCAAGAGTGCATCGGTCTAAACTTCGAGTCGCTCGACCTAAGTGCGGTAACTCGAGCTCGGGGTCCCGTGACCTAGGGCTCGGTCGACACAAGGTCGATGCGTTCCCTTGGATCCCGACACGTCATCGCTCGGCGATTCTGAAGCGTGGGATCATAGAATAGTCTTGGCGCGCGGCGGGATCGGAGCAGTTACCACAGGCTATCAATGCGCATGAAGGCCATGATCCGAGATTTACTCCCGCACGTTGCAAGAAGAATGTGTATAAAATGGGAGCTTTGTAAACACTTAGGGACACAGAACAACCCAGCGCACACACACCCTAACTCAAGTCTGGACTTAGCGTCGTCAGGCTTGAACTGTAATCCTCTCTTGTACTCACAAATAGCAGGAATCACCACCGCAAGGTGACTGGAGTAGAGCTATTACCCTCAACAGGGGCTCAAACCAGTATAATCCTTGGTCTCGTCCGTTGTCTCCTAGCTCCGACCATAGACCTCTTCGACCTCATTCCTCTGTTCGAGCAAAGCGCAATTGCGGTCCCATTTCTCACCGACCCCTACCTCATTTTCTGCGGTTGGCGATCCCGATCGTCGACAGCTGGCACCCACCGTGGGGCCCGATTGCCTTGTTCATTCGCAGGAAAAACTCCAAGGTCTTAGGAGCATGGCGTTCTCCATCGCGGATACTCTTCAAGCCTTGAGATCGGGCGTGGAGTCGGCTTCGCGTCCTGTTTTCACCTTCCCGCCACCGTGCGGCAAAGACGTCTTCATAGCGGGCGCTTACGTGAGGAGCGGCAGCGAAGGTCGTGACCCACAAACCCCGAGGATGCTCGTCGGATGGTCCACGTCGCGATCAATTAGGCCATCACCGCGCTCCGTGAGGAGGACGAGAGAGCTCCCTCCCTCGAGGGGCGCCTTCTCGCCGGATCATGGCTGATCCCGATAAGGAAAAATCGAACTCTTTGGCGGGCTTTGGCGAAGAACTTCGATCGTCTTTACTCGAGGTTATTCCTCCGCGGACAAAGTCACCGCTCAGGACCCCTTCCACGAAGCGGCGACAACTCGTCACGTCATCGCCGGCGCAGCCGTCGGCTGTCGCCGAGGCATGAAGCGCCTTCATCTCGGCAACACTCTCGGGGGGAGACACCGACGCCACCATATCGCCGTCCTGCGGCCACTAACGGCGAGGTTGGGCCTTGAGTGAGCCACGCGAGCTCCACGCCAATCGACAAGCGGTCGCGGGGACCTTCCCCCGACATTCCGCCCAGGCGTCGTCGCGCACAGGACCGCCTGCAGTACCTCCCAGGCGACTCCCGTGCTCGGCACCATGACCAATCTCGCCGAAGGTCGGGTCGTCAAGAAAGCCCGAGCTTCGGAGTAAATGCAGCGATGGGGACCTCATTGGCCACGATCGCTCGGCGTGCACTGTCGACCCTACGGTTGTGTGGCGTACTCAAGCGACCTTCGTCGCGTCTTGTTGCGCCTTTCGGTTCAAGCCGCCTTGATCGAAACGCCGGCGGGACCAGAATCTGGCGAGTTCTGTCCATCTACTCGACCGCCATTTTGGCGGCCGGAGGTGATGAGCTGGTCATGGCCAACTATCTCCCCACCGTTACGGGCGGTATTTGCCCGAACCTGGCTCTTCAACCAGAAGCCCGGTTCCTTCAGGTCGTGGCGCCAAATCGAGCGCCCTCGCTCCAACTTCGAGTTATTCTGGCGGCGAGGAGAGAAAGACACGGATCGCGTCATCGAGGGCAAGCGAAGCCTCTTCGTGATTTCGTGCGGCATTTTATCGCCACGAGGAACCAATTCGAGCATCTCGATGAAGCGATCATCAAGGCCTTCAAGTTCGGCGTCTTGTGACCGGCGCTACCAAGACCTCGAGATCACGACAATGCTCGGCGTCAACAAAGCTGTTCCGCATGGCGGAAGCAGTGCTGTGAGCGCGACGGCGCCGTCCATTGAAGCGCGATTATGACCAAGGTAAGCTTAGTGCGAACCACTCGAGGTGGCCCATCAATTCCAAAGGGCGCCACCAAGGCGCCCGCGCCAAGAAGCGAAGCGTGACCGCAGGACGGCGGTGGTCTGCATCATGGTCATCGTCTCGAGGGACGGCAGCGTGAGGTCCTCGAGGTCGAGTCGGACTCGGGGCGGGACCCGACCTCGTCAAGGTCGGCCTCGATCTCGTCGGTATGAGGCCAACCCGAAAAAGAAGGCCGTGATGCGGACCTCGGAGGACCGATGCTCGGCGCGAGGGGAAAGGCGGCTGAGTGCGACGAGGCGAATTGCTGTTCCGCAGGCGTGCGGCCATGACTGCGGTCTGCGGGGCTTGGCAGGAAAGCTTGAAGCCTTCTCGGACGGGCGTGGTGAGATGCCCGTGCTCCGAAGGATGACGACCAGCCGAAAGGGTGAATGCGGGTCGAACACGGTGACCTCGACACGAATTCCAACAGCGGCCGGATTGACATCATTTTCGGCGGCTCGGCGACCTACCAGTCCAGGCGCGAGATCAAGGCTGCAGCCCGGACCATCTATCGGTTGTGGCAGGGAAGCCCATCGAGCAGCAGTGCAAGTGGGCCGGGGCCACCATCACCTTCTCTCCGGAGGATGCCCTACAAGGTATGGCCCGAGACTTAAAGACCGCCTTGGTCGTGACCCCGACCATTAGCAACATAGTGGTCGGGCGTGTCATGGTCGACGGAGGCAGCTCTCTTAATTTATTGCAGGCAGAAGCACTTGACCGGATGCAGATTCCCCGGTCAAAGATCAAAAGCATCGCCATTCCTTCTTCGAATCGTTCACAGGGAGCTCGACTACTCCCTTGGGGCGGTGGTCTTGCCGTCACCTTCGGTGGCTCGGACAACTTCCGACCGATTTGGTCACCTTTGAGGTGGTTGAGGCGACCTCCGTAACGCTATTCTCGGAAGACCTGCCCTCATCAAGTTTATGGCGGCCAATCATTACGATCACCGGTGCATGAAGCTCCCAGGCCCCAACGGAATCATTACCGTATGCGGCGACCTGCAGGCGGCACATGGCTGCGAGACCAAGGCCTGGCGCGCGCCGATGCCTTTGCCGAGGTCGAGTCTGCGACGGAGAAGAGCGCCCGGCAGAGGGCGGCGATCCGGCCAGCCGGGCAACAAAAGCCGTCTTGCCGCTCGAGGAAGGCGACACGACCGGGTGTGTCCCGTCTCGGCGAGTGAGTCCCAAATAGGAACTTCGAGCTCGTCACCTTCCTTCACGCCAACAAAGGTATATTAAGCAGGAACTGCGCAGATATGCTGGCGTTAGAGGTGATCGAGCATGAGTTGCGGTCGAACCGATTCTAGACACATGCGCCCGAAGCTGCGTCGCTTCTCCCGGAGAAGGTCGCGGTCATCAGAAAACCTTGATAAACTCACGAAGGCGGCTTCATCGGCGAGATCGACTACTCCGGTGGTCGTAATCGGTCATCGTGCAGAAGAAGGGTGGCAAGTGGAGAATGTGCGTCGATCATACGGGGTTGAACTCGGCCTGCCCGAAGGACAACTTCCCCCTTCCGCGCATCGACGGATCGTCGACTCCATAAGCGCCAAGATGCTAAGCTTCTTGGATGCTTACTCGGGCTACCACCGGATCAAGTGGCGGTCGACGGCGAGAGCAAGAGGCGCCTTCATCACCCGTTCGGCACTTATTGTTACCACGACCATGTCATTTAGTACTGCGCAATGCGGGGCAACATTCCAGCGTCGATGACGGGACCTTCAAGCGCAGATTAGGCGAAACCTCGAGGTTTCGTGGATGACATCATCGTCAAAAGCCCCTCCGGGAGCGACCACGTTCGTGACCTTGAAGAAACATTTGCAAACTGAGCAGTACCAAATTAAGCTCAACCCGAGAAGTGTGTGTTGGTGGCGGCATCGGGGAAGGTCCTTGGCTACATGATCGGGGCTCGGGGTTGGTCGAACCGGAGAAGATCGAGGCCATCGAAAGATGGAGCCCCGACCTCGATCAAGCAAGTCTGAGCCTCACCGGTCGTATGGCGCGCTCGGCAGATTTATTTGAGGCTCGTGACGAGGCCTCCCATTCTTTAAGACCTGCGCAAGCACGGGGCTTTGAATGGACTCGAAGCTCAGCGGTCTTTTGGCGAGTGAAGGTATATCTGTCATCCCCACCCCTCCTTACAACTCCATGACTGGCGAGAGGTTCTTTGCTCTACCTTGCAGCCACCGCCTAAGGCGTGAGTCTTGTCACTTGTTGTTCTTTGAGCAGGGGGCGGCGAACATCCGATTTACTATGTCACGAGGTCTTACACGGTCCAAAGGGCGTTACCCTAAGTCTGGCTAACATGCGCTCTTCTCATGGCCTCGCAAGCTTCGACACTACTTCGAGCGCATTCCGTGGCCGTCCCAAGCAACTTTCGCTCGGTGACATCTGCGGAATCCGTATAGCGGGCGGATAGCCAAATGGGCCATGGAGTGGCGGCGTTTAACATCGTGTCGTGGCTTAACGGCTATCAAGTCATAAGTGCTCGCTGATTTCGTGGTCGAGCAGAGCGTCATGACCCATACGAACTCGAGGCGAGGAAGAGAAGCCCTGGATCATGTTCTTCGATGGCTCGAGGTCTTTCAAACGCTCGGGGGCTGGGATACTTATCCTTACCCCGCGCGGCGACCAGTTGAGGTATGTGGTTCGTTTTGGGTTTCCTGCGACCAATAACGTGGCAGAATATGAAGCTCTCTTGGCGGGCTTACGAGCCTGCAAGTCCTTGGGCGTGCGACGGTTGGTCGTGAAGGGAGACTCCCAGCTCGTCATCAACCAGTACAACAAGGACTATCAATGCTCGGGGGATGCGATGGCAAAGTATCTCGCCGAGGTCCGCAAGATGGAGAAATGGTTCCAGAACTTGGAGCTCAGGCATGTCCCTAGGAGGGACAACTCCAGCGCCGACTTTCTCTCCAAGCTCGGCTCTTCCGACGAGGAGGTACCCCGAGGTCATCCGAGACGCCGGCGGCTCCGTCTATCTCCGATCAGGAGGTCGTGCTTCTTTGTGGTGGAAGGTATTCCGCATTGAGCCCATACGGCTTCTGACGCGAGGCGACTGCCGCTGACCCCGCTAATGAAGCGAGGATTAAGCATCGAGCAAGCTTGTACAAGCTCGTGGATGGCAAACTCTACAGACGGAATGTCTCGGCATCGACACGATGCATCTCCACGGAGGAGGTAAGTACCTACTCAATGACATCCACTCGGGTCTCGTGGGGCGACTCTTTGTGCTGAGCGATGGTCGGCAAGGCCTTCCGTATGGGGTATTCTTGGCCGAAGCGGCATTACAGGATGCTCGGGATATTGTCCAACTCGCCGAGCATGTCGGTTTCACCAGAAAACGCACCCCGGCCTCGCCCTTGGACCATCCCTCTTGCTGGCCTTTCTCGACACAGAAATTTGGATATCCTCGGCCCCTTTCCCGAACAACCGGGGAAAAATTCTGCTCGTGGTATCGGCGCCTTCACCAAGTGGATTGAGGTCAACGGTCTCGACCATCCTTTGCTTTCGATTTGCCGTTCGCTTTACGCTTGTCCGTGGTCACCAGGTATGGGGTCCCATGCAGAATTATCACTGACAATGGTACACAGTTTACCAGTGAATTATTCCAGGAATTTTGCGAAGCCATGGGCACAAAAGTGTGCTTCGCTTCGGTGGCTCATCCTTAGAGTAACGGAGCGGCAGAAGCGCCAACCGAGATCAGTCGTCGAGGCGTCAAAAGGCGAAGTCGCAGATGAGCTCAACCGCTCTGGCAAGACACAGGTGGGCGAACTTCCCACCGTCTTATGGTCTATTCGTACCCGATCGGTCGAGCAACAGGTCCACGCCCTTTCGGCTCGTGTTGATCTTGGCAAATCCGCCTCCGGAGGTAATGCTTATTGGCCAGGCTCACTTGGTCGACAGTCGGCAAGTGTCGACTTGAGCAAGCGGTCTCTTGACCTTGCCCTCGCGGAAGAAGTAAGATGCCGTGCTTCGCTCACGATCAGCGCAGACACCGCAAGCTCTTCGCAGACATGCGTCTCGGTCGAGACGACCTAGGAAGCTCCTTGTTGGGGACTTAGCCCTGAGACGGATTCAGGTATCGTCCAACACCAACAAGTTATCCCCGCGGTGGGAGGGCCCCTATAGAGTCGTTTCAACAGATCGCACGGGGGCTTACCGGCTAGCGATGCTCGATGGTAGAGAGCTCTCTAGCTCGTGGAACATAGATCAACTTCGTAAGTTTTATGTGTAATCTCTATACCTTTAAAACTTCAATAAAAGGATATTCTCCGATTTCTACAGTTCATGTCTTTTCCCTTTATTATGAGCATCTCTGTAATTCTTCCTCGAGCACGACCTTCGCATCCGCCCCTTGGTCTGAGTATCGCGAGCTTCAAGTTCACCCCTCAGTGGTCGAGCTCAACGTAAGGCGAAACTCTTCGCAATCGGCTCACCCCTGTGTCCGGATTTGAACTACAAGCCTCACAGCTCTGGCTATTGAGTGCGCCTATGGTCGTGGTCGTAGAATTTGTGACTTGTTCACTGAGTTCGCTTGTTTTCGTTTCTTTTCGCGAGCACTCTATCTCGATTCTGCAGGTCATGGTCATTTGCTCGAACTTGTGTCCAAGGTCGGCGTTGCTCGACCTTGGACCCAACGGGGGCTGGGCCAGGGTGTAATATATACAAATGACCTACGGATCTCGATCGCGAACAAGAAAGGCACACTTCAGAAAGGTAACCCAAACCTATTAATAACATCAAAAGTTTTTACAGATTAAAATTTGTTCAAGCTCACAGATCCTCCATCTCGCGCAAGTTTTTCTGCTTTCGAGTTCGGCGACCACAGCTTGTAGCGTCGAGACTTCGGTTTGGTGCGGGAGGGCCTCCTTGGTCGCGTCCGCGGCCGGGCGGCGCTTCGTCGTTGAGTTGGGCTAGGCGGTTCGCCGCCTGGCTGGCACGCTTAAGCTTCTCCTCGGCCCGCGACTTTGGCTTCTAGCTCGAGCGCCTTGGTGAAGATGATAGCTCGGCAACGGCCTTCTCTAGCTCAACGATCTTGGCACGTTCGTCGGCAAGTGCCTTGGCCGTGGTGGTGGCCTGCTCCTTGGCGGCTGCCTCGAGCGCCTCGACCTTGGCACGCTCGTCGGCAAGTGCCTTGGCCGTGGTGGCAGCCTGCTCCTTGGCAGCCTCCTCGAGAACCGCGACCTTGGCGCGCTTCGTCGATGGCGCTTTGGGCTGCGGCGGCTTGTTCCTCAGAAGCCTTCTCGAGGGCCTCGACCTTGGCGCGGAGGGTCTCGAGCGCCGAATCTGAGGAAGTTCGCTCCGCGGCGGCCTTCTCTAGCAACTCGACCTTGGCGCGCTCCGCATCGAGAGCCGCGAGCGCTTTGGTCGCTCGAGCGCGCTCGTGCTCCTGCGCCTTGAACCCATGCTCGCGCTCGGAAGTCCTGGTCCTCTCGAGCTCGGCGGCATGGGATAGCTCCAGCGCCACCATCGTGCGACGCAGATCGTTGAGCTCCCGGTTGGTCCGCTCGAGTTCCTGTGTGTCGACCTCGATGGTCGCGCAGAGCCTGGAGCGCTCGGTTTCCCTCTCTTCCACGGCGTTCAAGATCTGGCGGAGCACGTTGGCGTGCTCATTGAGACCTTGAAGCCCCCGGGTTACGCTGCCAATTGCCTTGAAAGCAAGAAAAGCGATCTGGTAAGAAGTCGTCGAGAATGCACAACTTAACATATTTCAGGACTTATAAGGGAAGCTCTTACCTCACGAAGTCGGCTGTCGACGCGCGTCTGGAGAACTCCTCGTTCAGCTCGTCAAGACGAGCTATGTTGATCTCAAAACCTTCGCCCAGGTCCCCGTGACCTGGGCCTTCTTCAATCACCGCCGGCACATTTTGTCCGGGGCTTGCGGACGACGTGCCGGCGGCGGCTCGGGATCTTCCCTCACCGGCTGCCGGGTCGGACCCTCCGGCCATTGGTACGGCAGCAGCAGCTTTGGTCCCGACCTCCGTAGTCGAGGTTCCGGCCAGCTCGGTGGCGGGAGTTGCCGCAGCAGCGGCATCCAACTCAACCCCTGGGGGTGGAACATTGTGTTCCCCGGGGGCTGGAAGTTCGCCAGCCGGGTCATCGAGGTGCCTCTCGTTGTCATGGTCTCTCCGTGGCTTGGGGAACCACGATCCTGCCATCAGGCACGGTTTTGGTCGGCGGGACCTCGGGGACTTCGGTGACACGGCCTCCAACGATCGGCGGCGTCGCGTCTTGCGGGGCCCGAGCACCCATGTCTCCCTCGATCTCAGGGGGATCGACGTCCGCAAGGACACCCGTCTCGCCGGTGTTGTAATCCTCGCTGATCACAGGTTGGGGGTCCACCTCGTCCGGGCTGTCAAGGCCTTGATCGGACTCCCAGACACAGGCCCGGCCAAGCTGCCGGCAAGGGTGCGCCTTTGGTCTGGCGTGCCAGGCCAACATGTATGCGTCTGCCTCCTCTTCGGACTCGGACTCGCCCTGAACAACAAGCATTGTCAGAGTGGGAAAGCTCGGGTCTCGAGCGCTCGAGGTCTGCAATCAAGGATAGACACTAAGACAGAAAAAACACAAGGGGGTGGAGCAGGCTACGAGGCCAGGGTCTTACCTGGGTCGGTGGCCTCTGTCTCGTTGATGGCCGGCGAAGGTCCTGCTACCCCGAGCTCGGGGGGGCACTCCGCTTTCTTCCTCTGGTCTGGGGAGGCGGAGCTTGCGGTGAACCCGCACCGCCTGCTATGGCCATGTCGGAAGACCGACCTTGGTCACCCTGGGTGGTCGGGGGGCTCGGCGGTCTGGCAGCGGCCGCTGCGCTTTGCTGCTGCTAAGAAAAGAAACTTTGTCAGGCCCTGAGAGGCCAAGGGCACGAGTTCGGAAACTTGGCCATGATCATTTTTACCATGGCGCGGTCGCCCCATTCGATGTGGGGCTTCTTCATCTCCCGGCGGTCCGCTCCGGTTGGGGGAGTCTTCTTCCCTTCTTGCCCTTGCTTTAAATCGGGCAAAGGAAGCGATCTCAGTTGTCTCCCACAACTCTTGATGATCCTACAAGCAAGCATGGGTCAGGCAAAGACATACAGATGCTCGGATAAGGCTGAAGGTCGGGGAAGGCTTACCTCAGGCTTTCGTCGCAAGACATTCCTCGGGACTGGGTCGTCAAGAGTATACTCATGGGCCAGTTTCCCGAACATCTCCAAAGATCCGGCGCGACCTCAGACTCCTTGGTATTTGCACGAGCAAGAGCCATCAGAGGAGGAAGAAGTGCGAACTCGAGCAAAGACATTGGGGTCAAGACCTTACCAGATGAGCTCTCGCGGGTCGAATCATTGCGTCCCTTGATCTGGGAGAACGGGTGTAACCTCCTCCGCAGGGGAGACACCGGTCCGCAAAAGTCATTCGCGATTACTGTCCGGTGAGGCAGGCGTAGGGCGCAGATGTGGATGGCGGCAATTGCCTGCGTCGACGCCGAGGTCCTCGGTCTCCGGGTCTCCTTCTTCTCTGATGTGGCGGCTCCCTCAGATCGCAGCCTCCCGTTCTCCCCCTTCTTGAGGTAGAACCAGCGCTCTGACCATGGACCGAGAGAATCCCGGCCAGGGATCTTGGGCAAGGCCCACTTGAGCCCGGACCACTGCCGAAAGTAGAGGCATCCGACCACGGGGTCCTTCCCGGAGCGGAAGAGGGAGAAGTAGCAGAAGAAGAGCGAGGGGGTGGGAAGAATCCCCAGGAACCCCTCACATAGATGTGAGAAAATGGCTAGGGTGAGGACGGAATTGGGTACCAGGTTGATCAATTCGATCTGGCAGCTGTCGAGGACATCGGCCAGGAATTCGCTCTCCGGGGTCCGCAGCCCGAAGAGGGAGTGATGCTCGGTGCAGACGATCTCGTCGTCCCGAGGGTGAGGTTCGGTCTCGCCGCTGGGCAGCCGCCAGGTCACCTAAACCAATAGCCCCAGGGACTCGAGCTCCTTCATCCTCACGACCGATAAGGTGCTTTTCCCCAGCTTGGCCATGACGAAGCAAAGTGTGAAGATTGAAAGGCGGTCTGCTCGGGCAAGAAGGCTTGGGAGGAGGGCGCAGAGATTTTCAAGCAAATGTTCAAAATCTCGGGGTCTTCTACAGCGCTCCTGGGATATAACCTCCTACGGCGCCTCAAAAGGCGCGCCTGGCGTGATTAGACAGGCGCATTTAAGGCCTGGGCGGCGGACTCGAAGCGCTGCAGGTGTCTGCCGGCTGTTGGCATCCGTACCGCTTCGGAGAGATCAAAGGTTGCCAGATGTCTTGCCTGGGGTTTCACTTTGTGATCTCCGCTCGACTTCGAACAAAGTTTCAAGACCTTGCAAGGGTTGCTGCCAGCGACCTGTTGGGTGAGGCTCGAGGCCGTCTTTGGTGCTACTTTTACGACCTTGAGCCTCGGGGGCTAGCTGTCGGGGGCTAGGCAACCCTTAGCCGGTCAGCCAACGGTCAACCGGCCCCCCAGCTCGGAAGGCCTCGATCAAAGACCTGGATCAGCTCGACGCCACTCGACCAAGAGTGCATCGGTCTAAACTCGAGGCCGCTCGACCTAGGGTGCGGTAACTCCAAGCTCGGGGTCCCCGTGACCTAGGGCTCGGGTCGACCCAAGGTCGATAACGTTCCCTTGGATCCCGGGCACGTCGTCGCTCGGCGGTTACGGAAACGTGGGATCATAGAATAGTGCGGGCGCGCGCGACGGGATCGGAACGGTTACCACCGGCTATCAATGCGCATGAAGGCCACGATCCGAGATTTACTCCCGCACGTTGCAAGAAGAATGTGTATAAAACGGGAGCTTTGTAAACACTTAGGGACACAGAACAACCCAGCGCACACACACCCTAACTCAAGTCTGGACTTAGCATCGTCAGGCTTGAACTGTAATCCTCTCTTGTACTCACAAATAGCAGGAATCACCACCGCAAGGTGACTAGAGTAGAGCTATTACCCTCAACAGGGGCTCGAACCAGTATAATCCTTGGTCTCGTCCGTTGTCTCCTAGCTCCGACCATAGACCTCTTCGACCTCATTCCTCTGTTTGAGCAAAGCGCAATTGCGGTCCCATTTCTCACCGACCCCTACCTCATTTTCTGCGGTTGGCGATCCCGATCGTCGACAAATATATATCGACAGATAAAATATATGGCCTAAAAATGAATAACCCATGTATTCTTTGAATCAAACTTTTTAGTTTAAGTACTCTACATAAGAAAATAGGGCACAATTATCAATAAAACTAGTTGATTCCACCATCCGAATATTAGTTTGGGCAGATTTTGGATATTTATGTCTCACCATAAACAAACACAATAATAAAAAGTCGACATAAGTAATTGCTTTGTTCGAAATTGACTCATTTTGATCTAATATCATCATTTGTAAGGTTTAGAAGCAATTTCACAATCGAGCTAACGAGCCAAGCCAAGTCGATCCCGAGCGTGATTTGAGTTCCATTCGAAATCGACTCATTTCAATTATAAACAAATTAATGTGTGTAATAGAAATCAATTTTGAACCGAGCCCATGATCCCATTAATTTCCGTTGTAACATAATTTAAAAAATGTTATAGTTAATATTATGAAAATATTTTTATGGTCAATCCAAATATTCATAAAGACAGTTGATGGTCAAAGCTAAAATAGTTTTTTTAAGGGAAAAGGCTAACTACAGTCTATTGATCATTTCACAAGCTTTACAAAATTCAAGCTTCTTCTATAGGCATATCTAATTATCTATCCTACAATTCCCTAAAAGCAAAAGGAAAAAAAGGATAAGAACGATGAAAATGCAATGCACCTGGCCAGCAGCTTCTACTTTGTCATACTCTCTTATAACACGATCCCTGTGAATAGCACGAGGATCTCTAATCCTCGAGGAACAGATTTGTTATTCAGAATATCCACACATCTCATAAAGCCGCACTAATTCCATCAACTGTCAATGAGAAAAATCCGGGCTCCACTTAAAGGTTGAACAATAAACCCCACAAAAGCACGGCCAAGACCATGTGCAATGCCGATAACACCAAACTGTCGGGCACTCTCAACTAGCTTTCTTAAAACACCGTAAACCCCAAAAGCCAAACCACGAGTAAATTCTTGGTCCCTTGAACAAGTCCATCACCAACGCCAGTGATTCTCCTTGACCAAACCTGAATCATATTCAACTTGAAGTGTCTGCGGTGGGGTTAACATAAACAAGGATGGAATAAACCACAAACACGAAATTTCACCGCTTTGATCTCGGTTGAAGAAACCGCCCATCGAGAGAGAGCTCAAGCAAATCCTTTACTTAGTGATGACAAAGTGGATTTTGTCACTCCAAGAAAATCTACAGAAAAGATTAGATGAAGAGGATTGTGGATCAGATCCCTTTTGATTCGATTCACGATAGCAGGGATGATGGAGCTCTTCCGCATAAACCGACTTTTGTGCATGACCTTCCGCAGATGCACCTAAAGCAAACATCAAGGGAAGAAATTACAGCTCATCAGACTGAAAATATATCTCGTAGTTCACAACTCAGAAACAAAACTTGTGCAAGGGTTTTGAATTGGAACATGAATACATTAGGTCAACTTCTGACAAGATAAAATTCAGGCAGGTAAAAATAAACTTGTCCCCTCTTAACTCTTAGTAAGCAGAGTACCCTTCCATATTGGATCTCTACAGAATTGCCTACCAAATGTCAAAAATAGCCTCTGTTGTTAGCAGTTAGCACTATGGCTAAGATATTCAGGCCATATCACTCATTGCAATAAAAGCTAAGCCTAACGGCTTCACTCCTAATTACCATCAACAGTTATGGTACTCAACTAAGGCACTGAATTAAGACTTCCTCATCCTCTTAGGAGTTCCACAGACTCAGCCTATGGTTTGATTGATCTAACATTGCATAACTTGTGCAATCCAGTTAGAAATAATCTTGTACAATCTAATTAAACTCCTCTAAAGTGCATGGACCTGAAATTATGAAGAGAGGACTAACAGGATTTCTAACCTGGATTTGCCAGAGGGCTCAGGGGCTGCCGTATTTCTAACTATTGTATTGATATGTACAGAACATGCATAGTACCATGGAAAAGGTCTACCACCAGATGATAAGTCTACAAAAATGATCAGGTTCCACCGGTGCTTACACCCATATAAAAAACAAGGATATCAAGAGCAACACAGACTAGCTTTAACCTATCTCACCCCACAAAAGAAAACACACACACAACCCCCAAAATTCCCACCTACTCGGTTGCACCTACACAAAAAAAAGGGGGTGATGCTTCTACGAAGCAGGTAAGGGTCGCTGTTGGCAGTCCCATCCATTGCCAATATGATAGAAATTTTCCCAATTTTTTTAGAACCAAATGACAGAACGGCATTCATAAAATTCAGTCAAAGTTCCTGGATTCTAATGAAATTGGTGCTGGTTATTGAATGCTTTACCCAGTAAATAAGGTTAAGCTACCTAAATCTTAAATGCATTGCCGACAACAGATAGGACAGGGCTCCATATGCCAAGGACACCACGTGGCCTTTGAGTAGGCGTAGTTTCTAGAGATATTTTCAGCCTTATCTCTGAAATATCAACAAGCCTGTAAAATATAAAATGCTTTGTCAATTATGTCATGTGGTATTCCATCTAGCTTATGTTCGAACATATCAGTAGTAGAAATTAATGCTTTTGTAATGTTATCACAAGAATTTAACAAATACCCCACTAAATTGGAGTGGACCACATGAACATGAAATGTTAGTATATGTGCTAGCTGGTACTTGTAGAACTATATTAAATTAAAATTACTAAAAGTGGAATGGACACATAGTACAATGGTGCTTATTTTCAACACATTAGGTAGCATGACCAAGAAATTATCAAATTCCAGAACACTTTCTAGTTTCTACTGAGAAACCAAAATAATTGAATTAAGAGAATTACAAAAGGAAAAAAAGCTGATTTTGTTGTCCAAATAATTGGTTCATGAACGTTCAATCTCCATGTTTGGTTAGTTACCTAGAATAAACACAGTGTTCTATTTTTAGTATTGTCGATACTGTATAGCCTTATTTGTCAAAATATGCACAGTAACAAATATTACCCGGATATAGACATGCGGATAGACTTGAATACCATTTGAAGTAACATTGCTTACAGCAAAGTTCGCTTTGAAAACAGGATGGTTTGAATCAGGCATACACTCAGTTGCCAATGCAACAGGCATTGTAGACAGTGGCAATTGATTATCTAGTTGCAAATGGCCAATAATCAACTTAAACCTGAAAAAAGTTGCATATCACCGTAAAGAGTCAGCATAAGTAACACTAGAATAAGAAAAAAAACATGTTATATGGCTAGTTTCATAGCTATGTCATTGGTAACCATTCAACCATTGTTCACAGATGTTGGCTAGAAAAAATGAAGGAGCTGTGATTCGCCTAAATAAAGCAGTTGGTCTAGTACGGCATGGGAAAGTGACAACAAACAAAAGAACATGCTAGATGCCAAACATTTTCTATGAATCAACACATGCACCTTTTTAGCCAAACATTAAACATGAATTTTCTTTAGCTCAATATGGTGAAACTGTCTGTCACGACGTTTTGTCAAAAGAGCAACTTCAAGAACTAATATAACTTAGATGCATAAGATGGAGTGCAGAAACAAGTGAATTGAAGGGCATTACTCTTGCTCAGAAGAAGGTGATTCTCAGCAACCACGTGTATATATGAACATAATTTTTTTGAGATGTATGAAACATAATTTTGATGGAACAAGATGTGAGTGGGCAGCTATACCGCTAGTGGTCCCGAGAATCATAACCAGTCATGTATGAGATGAAAACCTTCTGCAGATGTAAGTATAAAAGCTCTCTCGGCTTATGATCAATTAAAGAGACTCCAACAACTCCAAGTTCAACCTACATACTTACATAGGTCAGCCAGTTGATTATTTTTGCACATACAAGAGAGGACATATAAATAATTAAATATATTACATATTAAAGTCAAACTAATTTTTTCTTGTTGTTCATGATATGTGGGTTCAGTGTAGCTAATTCCATATAAGAGTTCAGGTGGTAAATCCTCAAATGGAGCAGTACAAAACTAATGTGCAATATGTTCTCTCTTTACTGAACTATTAAGCAACCTTCTTGACTTCGTTATAATTAACACAAGAATTTCTAGAATTTACTCCAAGTGTAGTATAGTTAAATCATATATGACATGTCCAAATATAGGCCAGCCATTAAGTAAAAAAAGGATCCAAACTTCATGAAGGAATCTAGTATTCCAAACAAGGCATGCAAAGACCCATAAGAAACCGGGGAGAGTATTTTGTATCGAAACATTAGAGGTCTCATTTTCATTGTCTTCATAAGTGCATTAACTTCGACAGATGGAACCCGCAAAGAGAATAGAAATTATCATGTGAATTTAAGCATTGGATTTAGGGACTACATGTATGACATATACTCAAATATGCAATTAGCAAGTTTAAAGGTACCTGGCACATTAGATGAAACTCTCCATCCTCAGAATTTAGAGCAAAATCACCAGAAGCTTCAACTGGAGCATCACCAAACATCAACAATTCTCAAATAACTAATACCTGCATATACCGAGGAAAGGAACACACAGTACAGAAGTATAAAACAATCTTGAACTCAAACATCTTTGGAAAGATGAACTGGAGATGGCATTAGAGGAATAAACCTAACTTTGTTATTAATCTTGTGGAGCTCCAGATTAATATTTTCCAATAAAGCTTCTGCACAACATAAATTAGTTAATGTGGTATACGCAAATAGAACAACATATATAAAGAACAGATCTGTAGCAACAAAATAGGTAGATGCTAGATACTTACTTTCCTCCGAGTGTCTTCCTTAGCTACGCTCATATTTTCCTCACTCAATTTGACCAAAATTCCACACTTGCGTCATCTCGGTGGATTGGCAACCAAAATACAAGACATGCCACATAACACTCAAAATACAAAATTCCATACTCATACTAAGTCACCGAATGTACAAAATTTCGCATGACCTCTCTAGTAAATAGGACATCCACTCGCAGACAAAAAACATTTGCGTTATAATATATATATCAATCTCACAAGAAACCGAAGGAGACATTCTAGCAGATCCTTCACGCCGGTATCCATCACAACAAGTCATCACAACAAGTCATACACCACAACAAGTCGTACATCACAACAAAATTTCGGTCCATCACAATAAGTCATTCACAAGGTATCCATCACAACAAGTCATAAAGTCCAACAGTCATACACCAATAATCGAGCTCACAATGGAATTCATGCCTCGGGGTTGTTGGAGTTGTGGGCGCTACCACCACCGCCGACGCTATTCAAGATGTCTTCTATGATGTCGTCGTTAGTACGTGCTGGAGGGCGTGACCCAGAAACCTGCAAATTCAAGATTAATCTTTTAAGCATTCAATAGAAGCAGTGGCAACAATCTATATGAAGGAAAATGATGCACTAGTATTCAATGGTAGGTTCTATAATCTGATAGCAATTAAGGACACAAGCTATCTAAATTAACAAACCAATCTAATCTATATATATAAGCAATTTTAACCACTGGCTTCATTCATAGATTGATGATTCTCCTTGGCGAGAAAGTGCATTTTGCAGTTGTGGTCCACTATTAGCAATGTTGGGTGCTGGAGGCTCTCTTGTTTCTTGATGTCATTGATAACATTTATAGTCTGGTTTGAAATGACAATTCATAAGTAGAGTCACACACGTTAGACAATATGCTAAAGTGTGGCAATTCTAGCAATGATATCCCCTGGGCTATTCAAAGGTATTTTAGTGGAATGAACTCATCTTAGCCTGGTGTCGGCGAAATACTTTGTTGAGAAGTTTGTGATCTCTTTACTTGCATAAGCCTCTGCGATACACCCCTCTACCCTTGCCTTGTTGCGCACTGTAGCTCTAAGCTTTTTTAACTCCCTTTCGACTATACATCCATCCGAATCAAGCAGACCTCCAACCATCGCTTCCCAAGGCGGATGCACCAGCAGATGTTGCATCACATTCATAAAACCAGTGGGAAAGTTTTTCCATCTTGCATACAAGCAAAGGAATTCCCTTCTAACTTCGCATCAACGTCTTCGAGATTTCCTTAGCGCGATTCCGCTTATAGAAGTAATCGAGCTCGCTAACATCCTCCACAACTCATTATCAAAATAGCCATGAAACATTACCGAACAAGTCTTTCCATAATAATATGGTAATCATGACTCTTTAGCCTGCTTAGCTTACCGGTCTTGACATTCACTGACCGCTTTATGTTAGATGCATAGCGATCAGAAACTTTAGAGTTTTAAACCACCTCAAAATCTGTTTACGGTCTTCTGGCTTCACACAGTATGGAGCTCGTGGCCGGCTCTCATTTCCATTTAAACCAACTTTAACCTCGAGCCACGGCCTAGCACAATGATCACCCATGTCTTTCCTAGCACTAACGTTATCCTTTGTTTTATCGGTTACATCAAACACCATGCTTGTGATGCTTTCTGCCACATTGCGCTCTTGGTGCATCAAATCTATGTTATGCGGCAGAATCAAAGCTTTCAGAAGGCAGCTCCCAAAGAAAAGAAATATGAGTCCGGTTGTGCTCCTTTCCAAAGCCGTGAAACCCACTTAGTAGATCGTTCAAGCCGACTATGCCATTCAGCTATCTCCTCTCCGTGAGTCGCTCATGCCCTTTTTAACTTTCTTTCCTTTTCGAAATGCTTTGGCATCGTTCCTACAAGGGTGCCTCGCCGGAAGCCACCGTCGATGGCAATCGAAGAATGTGATCTTTTTACCGTGCGTGAGCCTGAATGCATCAAAGTCAGCCATACAAACTGGACAACACAAGCGACCATGAACACACGGTAGGCCCAAATGCCATATGCCAACAAATCATGGACCGACCACGGTATGCGGCTCAGAAGGTAAATTCTCTACCAAGAACGCTGTCGATGCCTTTTTCCTCGCCACAACTTTTTTTTCGTCAATTAAGGGCCGCATGAACACATTGAGATCCTTCACGGATGCTTAGGACACGGAATGACAAGAGCAAGGAATATGAACCCTCTTTCAAGCAAATCTCGGTGGAAGATTGTATGGCATGATGAAGACCGCCAACAAGAGTAGGGCAAGCGCTTGCCGAAGGTGTGAAACCGTCCGTGGACAAACCAAGACGGACACTCCTAGGGTCACTTGCAAATGCAGGATCGAATCGGTCCAATGCCTGCCATGCCTCGCCATCAGACGGATGCACCATCATATTCGGGTCTCGGTCCTCACGTTTACCTTCTTTGTGCCACCGCATATGTTTCGCTGTTACTTTTGACATGTACAGCCGTTTAAGCCTATCCGTGATCGGCATGTACCGAAGCTGTTTAGTCGCGACCTTTGTAGTCACTGATACCCCTTCCTCATCTACCACCTCAACGAATCTACACTTACCGCAATGCATACAATGAGTATCCTTGTCATGATCCTTCCAGAACAGCATGCAATTATTCTCGCAAACATCAATCTTCTGGTAATTCATCCCGAGGCCGGCCATCAACTTTTTCGATTGGTACAAATCCTTTGGCATCTTGTGGTTAGGCGGAAGGACATCATTCATAAGTTCAAGCAAAGCGTTGAAGCATTTGTTCGAAAAGTTGAACTTCGACTTCGTCGACATAAGCCGTGTAACCGCCTGCAGGACGGTCACATTGGTCAAGTCATGCGACCGCGATCCGAGGCGCCAAGTAGCCTATAGAATTCCTTAACCTCCTCCGTTGTGACCCCTCCCGAAGTTAATCTCAATCCCCGCCAAGATCATGCAAGATCTCTTCCATCCGTCGTCATCCTCCCCATGGTCCGACTCAATGGCACGCCTGCGGCCTCTCCATGACGGTGCCACACCAAATAGTTAGGCATGAACCCGGTTTTGCAAATGTGATATTGCACTATATCCTTCTCTGTAGTAGCTGTTATTCTCGCAGAGGGTACACGGAAATACATATATTCAGCTCCTCCAAATAATGCTTGCTTCAAGAAAGCATCCGTGATCTGCCCCATTCCCTTGTGTGCCCTCATCACTCCTCCATCCGTCATACATCGCCTTCGATCGTCACCCATTCTCAAAGCTAAACAAATGAAACGATGTCAACGCATTTACTATGGCTTAGGTGACAAAGACAACCCTATTAGGAAAGATGTGTTCTAAACCCACCCAGGATGGAGGCCGTTGCATGCGACTGTGACGGCGCTACTTAACCGAACGAAATATCGGCAAGATATTCCCATTTGTTCTCCAAACGCACGCTCGATGTTGGTGCGTCGGAGAACAACAGGTTATGCGGCCAAATCACGCTCGGATCGCCGCACGCCAAGCCCCATGCAACAACCAACATTCTCGGCTGTCCAAAATATGCCGATAATTCGAACGCAAGACCTCACAAGCAAATGTGAGATGCGCCGTTCCCAATGGGTGACGCCTAGGCTTTCTCTTGTTCGACGCAAACCCTAAACTCTAACGTTATATACAACGCAGCGAGAGAATAAAAATATATATACCATATGCAGTTAATATAAAATGAGATGAAATAACTTCAAACAAATTAATCATTACGAAGTCACCGAATGTACAAAATTTCGCATGACCTCTCTAGTAAATAGGACATCCACTCGCAGACAAAAAACATTTATAGTTATAATATATATATCAATCTCTCAAACCAACTGGAGACATTCTAGCCGAATAAAAATGCATACACAAGTGCAACAAGAAAGAACAAGTTGCATGATCTTGTACCTTCCTTGAATTCTAGCCGAGATGCAGGACCCAATTTGGCTAACGACGCTCTACTTCTTCACCGACCTACACAAAGAAGTAATGTGTGGCAACTCATCGTGAAAGCACCAGATGGGTATATCAATAAGTTCAATAATAGATCTTGCAAGGGTTTTTTAACTCACAACTCTTCTGGAGAATTGGCTCAAAGTGATGAACAAAGCTTCTACAAACTGTCCAACTTGAGAGCTTCTACAATCACACTGCAAATGAAGACAACTTGCTAGGGTAAAGTGTTTAACATCAGGAAAATTTATTAAAGTATGGTACAAACAAATCCGCAAGGTGATTTGTGATTTGTTTCTTTTGCGATATCTGATGTTCTAGGTGATACATGGATGTGTAATTTATTGATGAGACAGTGTGCAGTTCATTGTTAATTTAATTCTGCTGCAAGTGTTTCGGTCACTTTATACTAATGCATGCTCTTATTGCTCTGTTTGTGAGATACTATGCAGTTTATTCTTTTATCTAGTGCATGCTCTGATTTTTCTGAGGTTTCACAAGTCCTAACGGAGTGGCCTAAAACTGTTTTGTTTGTTTGCTAGTCAGTTAGCTATATATCAATAAAGCAAAATTGTAGAAAAGATACTCCATAGTCCTTTATTGAGCATGATATGCTGTTCCCTGATAGTGATGACATTTGCTACACGGAGCCATGGAGCACTTTCAAAATGTTCACGCTTTGTATGTTGTGCAACTTGATTTACATGTTGTTCAAATAGTTTGGAGTAGATTTTGCTGGACATACTTTTAAACTGACCAAAAGCTAGTGGCAAAATTTGTCTGACTACTACTCTTTCTCGCACCCAGGCTTGGAACACCAACTAAAATTGTACCAAAGCAAGCAGTATTTGTTGAGCAAGTGCAAATTGTATTCTGTTACCTCCACAGGATGACTTGCCCTGTCAAAGGGAAGGCGTGGGGCAGGATGTGTTCAAAGGGCGGCGTGAGGGCGGTGGGCGGCGGCATGGGGCGACGATGGGCGGGGCGACGGGCGGGCGGCCGAGGCGGGCGGCGGGCGGCCGTGGGGGGGGGCGGCGTCTCGGGTGTGTGGGCGGGTGGGCGGCGTCAGGGGAGGGGGGGGCGAAGCGGGTGGTGAGACCGTGAGAGGGAGAGGAGATCGACAGAGAGAGTGAGGAGAAGCGCGAATCGATCGGGCGGGTTAGGTTAGGGTTAACTTTTTAAATTCGTGGGTAAAATGGGCCCACGAATTTAATTAAATTCGTGGGTCTGCACGTAAACCGACGAATTTAAATGATAAATTCGTGGGTTTTTTTTGAACCCACGAATTTAATTAAATACGTGGGTATTTTACAAACTGACAAATTTAAATCTGTAAATTCGTGGGTTTTTTTTGGACCCACGAATTTACAAAAACCCACGAATTTTCTCCTGTTTCTTGTAGTGATCAGAGCTTGAGCACTAGACATAACCATTGTTAAGCTTGAGTTGTAATACACCATTGTACACGAGAATAGCAAAGATCACCACCGCAAGGCAACTGGAGTTGAGCTATTACCTTCACAGGGGCTCGAACCAGTATAAACCCTTGTCTCACGCTCGTTGTCGCCTAGCTCCGACCTCCAGCACGTCGAATCCTTCCCTTCGTTGAGCCAAGCTCTGCTCGGGTCCCCAATTCCTTTAACCCCCATTTCATTTCTGCGGTTGGCGATTCCGATCGTCGACAACTGTGATATTGTACCTATGTTGCATCCTGAACTAGTGCATAATACACAGAGGGTCTAGATTTGCATATTCGTGTCCCAACTTGGAGGCATATATATGGCACATGGCACGTGTGCGTATATGTATATGTGCCAAGAGGGGAGATCCTGGTCATTTGCCCTAGTTTGAGTATAGTGGTCTGACCAGTATACCGGGTTCTTTGAGGGGTGTGTGTGATGACCCGACCCAAGATGAGTTGAATTCAACCCATGTGATGTGGTCCATGAGTGTGTGTGCACGAGTGTGGTGTTTATTAGCACCTTGCTAGTCTAGCTTGAGAAACACCAACATATATAAATCTAAGGTCTCCAATGGTAGCAATCATGGGTTAACCATTTTGGATGAGTTGATTTAGGAAATCCAAATGTATTGCTATGCGCATGGTTTATTTCAAGGGGGAGTGGACCAGAGCCGGTTTGGACCCTAAGCATTACAATATAGTATTTGAATTTTCTAAATTTAAAAACTAAATATAACTAAATTAAAAATTTAGTGAAAATAACAATAATAAAAATATTGTTAAAACATGCAGCCCATAGGGAAGCAGGGTTCACTACCAGTAACTATCAAATCTTGGGGAATTGCTCTTGTTGTCAATTTTTCAAAGCAATCGTTCAGTTCCCTCATCAGAGAGACTTTTTCCCCTACCTAATTTTTCCTAAAAGAAACTATAGCACATGCACTACAGAAAACGCCGCTTATTCGTAGGCCAATAGTAATTTCGGCAAAAAAAAGCCGTCAAAATGTTTATATACTTTAAATCGGCCAAAGGATGCCGTCGAATAAATGGCGTAATTTAAATCGGCTATAATATAGCCATCGAAAATACGTTATGATTTCATTACCGGAAAAGCCTTCGAAAAGCCGGTTAATTTCGGTCGGTATTTTGCAAAAGCCGTCGAAAAAAGGATTTAATTTCGTTACCGACTAAAGCCGTCGAAAATATTGATAATTTAAATCGGCTAGATTAGGACCGTCGAAAATATGTATATAGTTTAAATCGGCCAATTTTACCGTCGAAAATAAGTCGAGACCAAAACCCTTGCCCGCCAAAATTTCCCCACTCATGCCCTTCGCTACCGCCGCCACGAGCCGCCTCTCCATGCGCGTCGTCATGACCCGCGCGCGCTTCCAACGCGCCGCTTCCCATGACGTCGCGCCCCCGCCCAGCGCCGCCATTGCTGAACAGCATGACGCGCCGTCGCCGCCCGACCCGCAGCCCCTTTCTCTGCGCTCGATGCAATGTGCGGTGCGGCGTCCGTGCGCTCCGCTATCTCGCGCAAAGCGGTGTTGACTTCGTCGGGCTAACGACGCCCGACGCGCTCCACCCCATCATCTTCGACAACCTCCCGCTTGAGCAAAGGCCGTCGGAGGGGAACAAGAGCTCTGCCGAACTCTTTCCGTTTTCTCTCGTGGCGTGTTTAAGGCCGGCTCGCCTCTACTGTCTCCCCTCCGGCGGCCGCCTGCCGTCGCCCGGCTTACATGAAAAGATTTATTTACTAGGCAATGTCATGCTATTTGACAGACTATTGTTACTTCTGTGTATTTGTTACAGTAGCAGATAAACTCATTCGCTTGATCACTGTTGGTGATTCTTCCTGAGTAAGCTGAAGTTTTCCCTTCCTTTTCAGCTGCCAATTTTTTAAAGATATTTGCTCAAAATTAGAAAATGACTTCAGGAGATCTTGGGAGAGTGAGGTTGCCTCTTGCTTGATCTGTACACTTAATGTTAGTCCTTGACAGTTTCTTATGTATTTTTTTTATAAAAAAACTCTTTGCAAAGGTTACTGATGAGTATGGAGAAGATGCTATCAAGCCCTTGCCGTGGTATCCAGGCAATCTTGCATGGCATTTGAACTTCTCCCGAAATCTTGTGTAATTCAATGCTCTCTTAGCTTTGCTTTAAAATTATTATACCATTCATGGGTAGCAACATCAGTCATATATTTCATGTGGACCTTTCAATTCCCATTTCAGGAAATTTCTTAGGAGTTTTGAGAGTGTTAACTGAAAGCAATTTTACAGAGTAAATGCAAATATTCAAATTAAGCAGCACATTAGCCACCCTTTATGTGTTAAAAAATAAGGCTGCTTACTGAATTGTGGAAGTTAGGGAAGGGCTTAGTTGCATCACTTGACATTATCAATACATTGTTCTATCCCAACTTATTTTACATTTCCCCCTTTTTCTATAAGATTCTTTCACTTTCAAATCATTGCTATACTTAATGATTAGTTTCTATTGCCACCTTGAGGTACTCTTGATTAAGCTACTCTTTTGATTCAACCCTTTGTGCATTCCAGTTTTCATGAGTTTTTAAAGCATGAGAGTGAAGTTGGTAATATTACTAGACAAGAGGCTGTTAGTATGGTGGGCATCTCTTACCGATTTACTTGTGAATTATTTTTATCTCGGATATCTTGTATTTTAATATCTTAGCTAACTTACATTAAGCCTTGCTTTTTTCAATAATTGAAATAATTTCTGCAGGTGCCACCATTGTTTCTGAATGTACAACCTGATCACCGTATTCTTGACAGTATGTTAGTGTGTTACTCTTGTCTATTATCTTAAACATTCTGTGCACGCATAGAAATTGACTCTGTCAAACAATCACCAGATGTCATGGCGCCTGGATTTGATTGGAAGACCTAAAAAAAGAAAAACACTCCTCTAACACAGCCTCACATTTTTTAATCTTATGCAGTGTGTGCTGCTCCAGGCTCCAAAACTTTCCAGTTGCTTGAGATGATTTACCATCCAAAAGAGATAGGGACACTTCCAAAAGCACTGGTACATTTCACCATCTGTTACATATAGCACTACAACTAATGTTCTTATAACCCCTACTGGTTTGCAGAGAAGAAACTTAGTTACATTATTTGCTAGTAACTAGTTTTTTACATATAGCTAGTACAACTGTTGTTATAACTCCCACAGATTTTCAGAAATGAAAACTGTAGTCATATATGTTCTCTTCCTTTGCGGGACTGTGGTTAGGTCATAGCTAATGATGTCAATGTGCAAAGATGCGACCTCCTTATCCACAATACAAAGAGAATGTGCACTGCCAACCTGATAGTGACAAACCATGAAGCACAAAACTTCCCTGGCTGTTCTCTTGCAAAGGCTCATTCAGAAACTTATAAGGATGACTGCAAGCCACAAAGGTTGGAGTTCGACCGTGTATTTTGTGATGTCCCCTGTAGTGGTGATGGGACTATCCGCAAGGGTCATGGCATGTGGAGAAAGTGGTAAGCATTGAACCTTTATTCTGCCCACTGCTGTTATGTTTCCTTTCTATTTTTCTTCAGGGTCACAATCTTTTTTCACTGTTCAGGAACTCAGGCATGGGGAACGAACTTCATCTTCTCCAAGTAAATATTGCTATGCGTGGTAAGGATTTGTGACATACCTAACTTTACTGTGTCTTCAGTGAATTGTTATATTGGTTCTGGTGGTGGGAGAGGTGTTAATATCTTCTTTTATGTAGTGCTATATTGGTTCTGGTGGTGGGAGAGGTGTTAATTTACTCTCCGGAATACATGAGAACTGGTCGATCCCTTCTTACTTTTCTAACATTTTAAAGCTTGCTTTTATGTAGCAGTCCTTTGATGTGAGTTTCATGATTTAGGAAGAGTCTATCCGACTGGGCTACATGGTCACGAGCTTTCTTGGAAAGCGATATGTTGTAATTGTATCGTCATATTCGTGATGATAATCGCTATTTCTACTGAATATCATGAATAACTATAGACCCTAATATGTGATGAAATAGTATTAGGATTGGATGTTTAATGCAAAATGATCTATTATTTTCTAGGATTTTTGTGAATTTTCTGGGATTTTATATGTTAATTTAATTTTTTTGATATTAAAATACTATTTTCGCTTCGCTTTTTTCCGGCCGATTTAAAAATTTTTTTTGTCGACGACTTTTTTTTGTATTTTTTGGCGGTTAGACCGACGAAAATACAAAAACCGATTTAAAATACTTTAATTTAAATCGCCAGCCGATAAAAATACATATGCCACGTCAAGACCGAAGCGCGCGGTTTGGGTGCATCGACCAAGAATTTCGACGGACTCGTAAGCCGTCGAAAATACATTTATTTTGTCGGTTGTCGCAGCGAAAATATCTAGATTCGTCGTTTTCTTCCGTCGGCCAAAAGCCGACGAAAATACTGAAAACCCATTTAAAATAGCTATTTTTCGGCTTTTTCAGAGTTTAAATCGGCTTTTGGCCGATTTAAAATAATGCGGATTCCTGTAGTGATGCTATGCTACTGTTAGGTGGCCTCGGCTACTTAGCGCTAGTTTGCAGCTGTACCTTGCGGAATCTTGTTAGTAACGGGACTATATATTTACTAATTCTAGAAAGATTTTGTAATAGCTTAAAAAATATACTTAGAAGATAGGAGTTGCCCTCGCAGCCTTGTGTGTAGTTGAATACCTCCAAAATTATAATAAAAAGCTGTAATATCCCAAAAATTTGAGTTTTGAAATGTTTAAAAATTAAAATAAATCATTTGTATTTTTTGAGTTTTGTATTAATTTAAATTTTTCTTTATGTAAAAGATTTAATTTGATTAAACTACACATCAAACAAAATATTTCTAGTCATGTTAGGTTTCTTATGCCCAAGAAATTTTTCAATATTTTTTGAGATTTTATGAATTTCTTTGCTATTTATTTGGATTTATTTGAATTTTTGGCCATTTCTTAATTTGAATAGTATTTTTGTTTTCCAAAATCTCTTCGGGCGGAATATTCCTCGGCACATTCCTATTCCGACCATGGCCTGTACCTATTCCTCGCCCCACCTACCCACATCATCCCACCGCCCACCGCCTGGCCCAACTTGTGTCGGCCCAGTTCACCTGCCGGCCCAGTCCTGCGCGCCACCACGCTGCAATTGAATAGTAGCCACCATACGCCAGCGCCACTCAGAGCCCGCGCCCTGTACAACTTCCCAAGCTATTTAAGGCCCTAAGGATCCTTGATTCGCATTCCTCACCTCACGCCGCACCCGCTGCACCCCTTGTCATCGCTTGAGCCACCTCTGTCGCTGTGCAAGAGCTTGCCGAAGTAGCTTCATTGCAGCCAAGGCCTTCTTTCACGTGAAGCGCCATTGCCATTGGGTCTTTGTTGGAGCCGAGGCTGGATTCAAGTTCCCCGCACAGCGCTAGACCAGATCCACCGAATCCCATGCTTGATCCATCGCTCCTCCACCGTCGATAACATCATCTTCCTTAGTTCCAATAGGTTTCCTCCTCCGTCCCTCGCTGGGGTTGAGCCACGAGCCTGAGCTGATGTGGCGTCTGCGTGTCTGCCTGCACTAGCCGCGTCAGCTTTCTCGCCTATTTAGCAACCACATGTCGTTGGTGTGTCATATGTGTCACCCTTTGCCACATCAGCTGACGGTCCCACGTGTCGGTGGTACTATGCTGTGAGCATGGTCTATCGTGGACTAGAACAGAGCTATGGACCTGGTCTATGGACCAAGGGCTCACCTGTTAGCCTCTAAAGCTTATTTTCCGTATTTGTTTTTATTTTCAAAAATCAGCCTGATGTCAGCATGACGCAATAAACTGAATTTTTTAGAAAAATAATTTCAAAAAATCTTCTTTTTTCTATTTTTGTAAATATAATCTTTTGAAAGTCTGTTCTCTCTCATATGAACTCTGATTGAGGTGATTCATATTTCTAAATTTTTCTAAAGTCAAGATCTACATTCTAGAGCTATTTATTTTAAATTTTGAGTTTATTTATGTCTCTGTTTGTTGTTTTTTTATTCATTCTTTCTTTTCAGGTAGATGCTAATCCCGAGGAGCGTAACAGAGAATTTGAAGATCAAAGCTTAGCAGTAGATCAACAAGGTAAGTCATAACCTTTTATCATGTTGAATATATATTTTCAAAAGTAATTTGTTTTCTATAATTGCATGCTATTTCTGTACAATGATTAATTTCTAGGAATAGCTTTATACCTAGTTGACATTATGCTACTTTGATTATTAGAATACCATTTATCTATTGTTAATCCTATGTTGGGAAATATTAGTTGGACATGATTGTATTAACAACATTAGGATATCATAACTATGCTTGGACATGCTTAGTTCTATGATGGGATTCATGTCACATGTTGAAATAATGTTAATCTTAACTTAACAAGATATTGAATTGTGGTTGATAGCAACTGTTATAAAATTTATTGTACCATAGCAGGGTAGGTGATCGTGCAGTAAAGGGGTTCCATCAGCACATTTAGGATGTGAATATCTTGTCTATGACAACTTAAGGACTTAATCTTGTGCGCCATTGAAATGGGCTAATTGTATAACCACATGTCTGATATGGGACAGACCTAGCTAGTTTATTTGCAATGTGTAAATTTGAGTACTACTAGTTGTTGGTGTGGATTATAGGATAGATGGGTAGATTCACATAGCGCAAGAGGGTGCCCTGGGGGTGAAACCTTAGTGGGCAATACCGAGTTTAGACAGGACATTGTAAAGGCTTTGTTATGATGTCTCTGGTTGCATACCAAAGGAAGTGTGCTAATGGCTAGGTAAAGGAGATGATGATGTCTTATGGGTAAAACTACACAACCTCCGCAGAGTGTAAAACTATTCGAATAGTCGTGTCTACGGTCATGGACATGCCTAGAAATTTCACATGAGGTATAGAGTGTTCTATAAAATGTTGGAAGGTGGAATTGTTGGGTCATAGGGAGTTCACTATAGTTTTGTGGTCTAAAGTAACCGCTGATGAATTTCGTGGTTTGATGATGATTTTAGATGGTGTTGGCTGAAGCCTCATCATTCTATTCATGTTATTTACCATTCACTACTACAAAAAAACCTTATTCTTGCCGGTCTATCACTACCGGTTCGGCTAGAACCGGCAGTGATAACACTTTTACTGCCGGTTCAAAAGCTAAATCGGCAATGATACTATTACTGCCAGTAAAAGTTATGATTTTTTAAAAATATTAGCCTGTTCGAAATACGAACTGTCGGTGAGGCTATTATCATTGTCGGTTCTCAACAAGAACCGGCAGTGATAATAGTATTACGTCCGGTTCTCAACAAGAACCGGCAGTGATAATAATATTACAGCCGGTTCGGAATAGAACCGGCAATTATACTATTTTTTGAAAAAATCATAACTTTTATGTACGAAGTCGGATGGAGACAAAATTTATATGAACATTGTAGCTCTCGATGAGATATACAACTTTGTAGTTGACAAATTTTTTATTTGAAGTCATTTAGATGTCCAAATAATCGTTGACAACTTTTATCTCTACATATTCAAACGTGTCAATGATTATTTGGACATTTAAATGACTTCAAATAAAACAGTTATCAACTACAAAGTTGTAGATATCATCGAGAGCTACAATTTTCATATAAGTTTTGTCTCCATCCGACTCCGTATGTAAAAGTTATGATTTTTTAAAAATATTAGCCTGTTCGGATGGAGACAAAATTTATATGAAAATTGTAGCTCTCGATGAGATCTACAACTTTGTAGTTGACAACTTTTTTATTTGAAGTCATTTAGACGTCCAAATAATCGTTGAAACTTTTGAATATGTAGGGATAAAAGGTACATATATCTTATACTAGTTGAGAACTGTGTGTTAGGTGAGATGGTGAGGAGTGTTTACGTGAAGCAGTAGGTCACAGGTTCAAATCCTAGCAACCGCACGCGCGCCTATTTTGCGCGAAAATCGTGTGACTTGTGACTTGCGATCGATCGTGCGTAATAGTGAATACAGGTTGGTTGGTGCAAATAAATATATTTTTGATTTTATCGTTTATTTTGATTTATACTATCATCGCCGGTTCTAACTAGAACCGCAGTGATACAAACTATCGCTGCGGTTCTAATTAGAACCGGCAAGGATATGAACTATCGATGCGGTTCCACAACCGGCAGTGATAGTCTGACTATCACTGCCGATTACGTACTGCCGGTTCCAATACCCGGTAGTGATAGTCTGACTATCACTGCCGATTACGTACTGTCGGTTCCAATACCCGGCAGTGATGTCAGTTTGGAACCGGTAGTGATGTGGTGTTCTGTAGTGGTGATTGATTTACTAGTTTTTTAATTTTTTATAAATATGCTTTTAATCTATTTATTGTATTTAAATTCAAATTATTGCTTTCTAAAAAAACATCTGACTATCTTTTGTCAAGACTTGTATGAATATATTACATTATTTCTCTGTGGCTTGCTGAGTACTAGACTATACGCCTTTGTTGATTAGTTACTAAGAAAGAATAAAAAAATACAGAGTACTATGAAGACTATGTGAATTAGGAAGGCGTTTCCTAGACGATTGCTTGTGGCATGTCGAATAGCACAAGTTATTTTGTTTCTACAATAGTTTATTTGTTTATTAAGCCTTTAATGTATGGTGGTGTTAATTCATTATTTGATATGGTATTTTATCTATTTTGCCACTGTGTGGTCTAGTGTGATTCTAAATTAGTGCAATATCACTACTACAAAAAATCCCTTTCTTGTCGGTCTATCACTACCGGTTTATAAACTAGACTGGCACAAATGCTCGACTGAAGAAGAACTGGCAGTGATAGTAACTTATCATTGCCGGTTCTAAAAAAACCGGTAGTGATTATCACTGCCGGTTCTTAAAAAACTCTAGAAGTGATAATGGAGAAAGTATCACTGTCAGTTTGGAATACGAACAGGTAGTTAGAATATTCTTGAAAAATCATAATTTTTCATACGGAGTCAGACGGAGACAAAACATATATGAAAATTGTAGCCCTCGATAAGATCTACAACTTTGTAGTTGACAACTTTTTTATTTGAAATCATTTAGATGTCCAAATAATCGTTGAAACATTCGGATACGAAGGGATAAAAGTAAAATATATCTTATAGTAGTTGAGAAGTGTATGCTAGATGAGATGGTAAGAAAAGTTTACGCGAAGCAACAGCGATACCATTTTAGAACCTACAGTAATCCAGGTCCGACAAAAGCCACCATGTAGAAGTGAATGTCAAGCAAAACAGATCCAGGCTTACTTGTGCATCCATCGAGAACATAGGGGTTGCCCTCGTAGCCTTCTGTGCAGTTGCAGAAGGCCCGTTGGAGGAGTTGACACACTTGCTGTGGGCGCTCACGCATGCGTAACCCGGATTACTGGGCGCGTCGGCGTAGGACCTGGACACACTACTACGGAAAGGGCATTTAGTACCGGTTCAAAACTGCCTTTAGTACCGGTGATAGCCATCCGGATCGATGCTCAAGGGCATCGGCCGGTTCACTCACCCAAGATCGATAGAGTATCGATCGGTTCGATTCACACGTGGCCGCTGTCAGGAACCCTGTGGATTTCATCAATCCGATTGGTGTCTCCAACCGATCGATAAAAGTTTCATCGATCGGTTGTTTTCTCCAACCGCATCGATGTTTTGTATATATATAGGTCTATTTCTCCAAGAGCTATTATATATATGTGTGTGTTAAATCACAACTAATTAAAAGCAGATAATCAATCATGCACTTTGCTCGATAATTAAATCATGAACATTCATTAACAAATTTAATTACATCTAATGTATTAAAATATGTACACATATTTGTTCTTCGCTCATCGCCTAATGTATCAATATATATGTACACAACTTTAATTACAACTTTAGTATTTTTCCTTCGCTCATCGGGATCTTTTACGCGCATCGCTCTTGCTAGCCAGAGATGTCGAATTCGACGATTCATCGTCCTTATCGAAGGGCACCACTGTTAAAATTTCGTTCGTGAAACTCGCCTTTTGGACTTACGACCTCATCATAAATAAAGCCGATGAGTTGTTCTTGAATTGCTCTCACTCGTGCCGGTGAGAGTTCCGAACCTTGTTTCACCAAATATTGAGCCACCTATCGTTAAGTCATTAACTAATCAATACTTGAATTTGTACAAGATATAAGGAGTACCTATACATCATTAGAGCTAGTAATTATATTAACTCACCCCTTGTTGCCTTTTAGCACGCGGTCGGCGGCTCCGGTTTGGGTGTGCATAAACTCGCATACATAGTAGCCGCATAAATTGTTACCCGGTGGCTGAGTCAAGATCTGCGGTGGAAAAAGTTGAAAGTGTGAAATGAATGCAAGGAAATTAAGTTAACTAACTAAAAAGCTAGCATTATGATATACGTACATGAGTGGCAATTGTAATGTCAAATTTCTCCTTGAATACACCCATGTTTTTAGCACGGAACCGTGTGAATGCACTACACATGTGATTACGAATTGTACATGATTAGAATTTGTTTCAAATTGAAGGAAATAGAACTAGTACGATAATGAAAGGAACAAGAATTAATACTGGTTGAGCATGTCGATAAAGTTTTGATACTTTTCAACTAGTCTCCTTTATGAAGTCTGATAATTGTGATCGAGCTACGATCTAGCTCGATCAAAAGAAGAATCCAGTGAAAACTATACATAGATGTGTCAATGTAGATAACAAATTAGTTCTAACATCGTGTTATGAAAAAGGAGTAGAATGAGGTGGTACGAAAACACGTACTCAAATGAGTAGGCTAGATATATCTTTGACTTATATCTTTGACCCATTAGCGCATTGAATACGTTAGTCTCTGCTTTCGCTTGGGTGGTCTCTAACGGTTGTCTCGTTGATAACTATCGGGTCCATGAAGCCTATGTCGAAAAATACGATCCCTTCAAAGATCTTTGTATCTCCATGCTACATAAGAAATTAGTTAGGCTTGCAAGTTAGTATAGTACAAGGAAGTGCACCATAGTTTTTTGTAAATAATTAAGACACTTACAGAGTCCAGCAACCCATCAAGCTCACACTAAGGGCATCTGTCTGGTATAGATCATATATGTAGTCCCATTCGACAAAAAATTCACCATCACCGCGAAAAAAATCTTGTTGCTTAAACTTGACAAATAACATCTCAGAGACCATGCTTGGTCGCGTCCAAGTACCATTCATGAAATTGCCGCATCTTTGTCGTTAGTCAAGCGGTTCCTCATGCCCCACCAATGACCCGCCCATTTTAAATAACCATTTTACTTGGGCAACCTCAATCTTTTCCGTGCCTAATATTTGATTTGCGGTAAGGCTAGTTTCTTCAAGAATTGTTGCATCTCCTTACCCTTCCCTCGGTGACATCTTCTTCTTGGGGCATTCCTTACTCAATGTGCGCCAGAGTTTGATTGGCGAGGCATTTTTTTTATCCTTCAAATTTTTAATAGTCATTAAGCCTTTATAAAATTCTTCTGCGCTGTGTTGAACCTTCTTCTCTGGTGACTTGGGTTTAAAAATTTAGTTACCTCTCCTTTTACCACCTTCTTGGTCTCCTCATCGTTCATATCATACGGCCGCTTCGGAAGTTCAGCCAGCTTCTTCGATTGGGTGGAGGACCCCGTCTTCTTGGGAGCTACTGGCCGAGCTGGCTTCTTTCCCATGGTCGACGCCTTCTTGGGAGGAGACGGGCTTCTTGTGGCGCTTATGTGCGCGGGAGGTGGTGTAGGAGTCGGCGCCTTCTTGGGAGGAGACGAGCTTCTTTCGGGGCTTATATGCGCAGGAGATGGTGTAGGAGACGGGCTTCTTGTTGGGCTTACATGCGCAGGAGGTGGTGTAGGAGTCGACGCCTTCTTGGGAGGAGACGGGTTTCTTCTCGGGCTTCTTCGCGGAGAGGACACGTTCATGTTATCTCAAAAAATTATGTACCGTTTGCGCCACAAGATGAAAGTGTGTACTGCCTCTCCTAGCTTCGCAGTTCCGTCACCTCCAGGAATTTCGAGGTCAAAGTCCTCGTACCCTAGGCAGGCCTCCTCCACCGAGACCTTGGAGTATCCTAACGGTATCTGTTGGCCATGGATAAGCTTCCCCGGCTCTAATGGGTGAGCCATACCATCGGCCGCCTTGAAGGTAAGGTTCCGTGCTTGGATATGCAGCTCACAAGGTGTCCGCTGCCTGTCGCTCACGGATACTTGTCCAAACCGCTTCGCCAAATTTCACCGAAGCGCAGCCGCTTCGCCCGTGAGGGGCCGATGATGTCTGGATTACTTGGAGGTTCTTGGCCCGCCTCGCGTTGTTGGCTCAAGGCTAGCTGCACCTCTCTTTGGATCTCTTTTGCATTCTCTCATTTGTTTGATTCAGCGTTCTTCAAGCGCACTAAGTCAGTAGGTTCTGCCGAGCCTTGCTCCTCGCCCGATTCCTATAGGTCTCGGCGGCCCGAGCGAAACCAACCTTCCACGGACAACGCCGACGCCTGTACGCCCAGTGGTGCTCTGAATTTTGCAAGGCCCTTGTTAGCTCGTCGTTCTCCTGTTTGGCACAAAGCTACCCTTGGATGACTCGATGGATCTGCATAAGCCTTCGCCACATCTCTTAGCACCTCCCCAAACACAAAGATTGCCGTTATCATCAAGGGCGCCGCGTGAGCATAGAACCAATGCTTTGCTCTATCGGGCCAATCCGTTGTTACGGGTGCGATACCCTTCGCTAGCAGGTCCTGTTCCCTCTTCTCCCATTTTGGTATTGCATGGCGGTAACCACCAGGGCCGAGTCGGTGGTGATAATTCTTCTTCTGTGCATTCAACTTATTCTTCTCACTCAAACTTTGACCTTCGTCCGAAGTCTTGTAGTTCACAAACGCATCCCAGTGATCTTGCAACATTAGGTGCTTGTTGAAGTCAGGCGTTCGATTCTTCTTGATATACTCCGTGTTCACTTTTTTTATAAGTCCGAATGCGACCGCCATCTTCTTGAGAGTGTAACTCTTCACCTTCTCTTCGGTCCCTTGGGGAAGATGAATGTCTCCTTCACATCGCTCCAAAGCATGTTCTTCAGATCTTGAGGACTTGATCCCATTTTGCTATCCTAATTGCCACGTGGTCCCTAACGTGGACGCCGTGATGCCAATTGAACGCCCAAGTGCCCCGAGGGTGCAAGAGGTCGGCCGCCCTCGCCGACTTCGGTGATAACATGTCTTGCCTTCTTCTTCTTGCTTGGACTCTCGACGTGATTGCCGCTGGTTGACCGATCTGAAAGCATGGTACAATCATGAATGGGTCGATGTTGGCTTAGCATGGTAGTGGAACCGACAATCATGAACGTGACTAATTGTTACCTCACCGGCCTCATCGTGCTCTGCAGCCTCATTGGCCTCGGTGGCGGGTGCAGGCTCCGCCGTCTCATGATCATCACATCCCGCAATCAAACTTCTCATAAATTCTTCGTCATCCATCGTCGTTTCTTAGGCTAGAAGAAGCACTGAAAATTAACGAAAATAGATCACATTTCATGTAAAGCTGATGGTACTACTCTAAAACGGCGTGGAAGACGGTGGGGAAGAGACAGTAGAGAGGATGGGCGGCGACGCCGAAGATGTTCCTAATGTAAATCTGCCAAATACTATACAATGGTAATTTTGCTAGAGTTGAGAGGAAATCAAGTGATCGATGTTGTGACCTCATGCTACAAACATGTGCACATGTAACTTTAAAATGATACTTATATATTAGAAAAAATTCATATGATACATATACATCTCGAAATGAAAAAATAATATGAAAAAATTCATATATACTTAAGAATATATTTGCTTAATAAAAAATAATGAATCATTCTTATTCCACACTAAAATGATTTTAAAAAAATAAGCCCCTGCAAGTTCAAGAAGCATGGATGTCACGAGAGCGTCCGGTACACCGAGAGGCGAAGCCATGAGGAGGCAGGCTCGCTTGAAATGGACTTGGTTGTTGTCTTCTTCGGCGTACCACTGTCCATAGGCAATGTCCATAGTTACTCCAGGATCAATGAAGAAGAGGAGCGGGGAAGCCTATGGACAAAGGGTACGCCAAGAAGACAAAGAACCAAGTCCATTTCAAGTGAGCTGCCTCCTCATGGCTTCGCCTTGCAATTCTGGACGCCTCGTGACATCCATGCTTCTTGAACTTGCAGGGCTTATTTTTAAAAAATCATTTTAGTGTGGAATAAGAATGATTCATTATTTTTATTAAAATATATTATATATGAGAGTTACAAAGAGAAATTCGCCAAGTTTAAAGAGCTTAAACTTGTCGAATTTTCTTTTTACAACTCTAATATAATGAATCTGAACCTACAATTTTATACATACAAATCTCACATATACGTACAAGTTTAAGCTAGTACAGTAGTCTTGGCAGGCTTGTAGGGACACATATACATACAAATCTCACATATACGTGAGAAACTTCACATATACATAGAAATTTCAAAATTCACGTAAATTAGAATAATTCACATGATACATATTCATTTGACATGATACATATACATTTCAAACTTCACATATACATAGAAATCTCACACATGCATAGAAATCTCACATATACATAGAAACTGATCAATAAAAATAGAAATTTCAAAATTCACCAGAAATTAGAATAATTCACATGATACATATTCATTTGACATGATACGTATACATTGAAATCTCACACATACATAGAAATCTCACATATACATATAAACTGATCAATAAAAATAGAAATTTCAAAATTCACCAGAAACTCTAGTTTGATTGCTCTCAGATTATTGGGTTTAAATGAAGATTTAGAATCTTCACCTCAATCACAAATGGGCTAGACAATTTAATTTAGTGACTTAAGCCTTGAACTCTTACCACCTTAACATGCACAAGAAAATTGTAACAAGACATAGAAATCTCATACATACATAGAAAGAAAGTATATCTTGCATAATGAATGATGCCCATAACATTGGCCCATAACATTGTCAATATGATGCATTGCATGGAAAGAAAGTATATACTGTATATTTATAAATAGTCTAGTAAAGTATCAAGAATTTCATGTCACAATCAGCTCATTACAAGGATAACAGAATGACCATATGCTATATACTCAATACACCTTACTATGCTATATACTCATTACAGGATAACAGAATTACAAGGATAACAGAATAACAGAATGACCATATGCTATATACTCATTACTATGCTATATGCTCATTACAGGATATATACTTATTACAGGATATATACTTATTACAGGATAACAGAATTACAAGGATAACAGAATAATAGGATGACCATATGCTATATACTCATTACAAGGATAACAGAATGACTATATGCTATATACTCATTACAGGATAACAGAATTTCATGTCACAATCAGCTCATTACAATGACAGGATCAGAGCTACCACATGAAATCCAAATTGTACAGAACAGTGAAAATAACCAATAATTTCAATCATACAAGTCTAGCAGTTCAAGGCTTAGATCATTTCATTAAACGTCATGTTCATTAAGAAACCCAAATAACATCACAGAGCAATACCTCTCCTTCCACCCAGGAAGGATCAAATGCAGCATAACAAGGAGCAATAATGGAGTCATACAACTATTGCTCTCAGATTTAATAAATTGATGGGTTGCTCCAAATGAGCCCTCCAACACCAATTTCAGCAATATTCAACAGGTATAAGCTTATAAGAACATAGATTCATGATATGAACACATATAAACAGGACACCCAAAACAGTGTACTACTCATGTTTGGTTTTTTCAGTATTGCTCTCAGATTTAAGAACTTGATGGGTTGCTTCAAAGAAGCCCTCCAACACCAAATTTAAGCAATATATCACAGGGTATATCAATATGAAATTAGTGATTCTATTCAGTTCAGCACCGTTTAAGAAAATTGACTCACTAATACTCAATTATGGATGAAAAGCTACTGAACAACAGAATTGCAATAATTTTGCCTACGACAGTGATGCCAAACCAGTGAGAATTGAGTTCCAGATTAGACCAGGACATCAAAGTTAATCAAGTCACATGAAAGGAACTATTCTCAGGATAGCCAAGTTGAAGTTTTAGACACAATAATCTAAACAGTGTTGACTCACAGAGGATAATCACTAACTAGTCAGATTAATATTGCCTCATTCAACTTAATCATCATCGAGCAGCATAAGAGAACAAAAACACTGCCTCCAGATCAAGAAATACAGCCTCTAGCTTGATGGCTAGTCCCTCAAATTTCTTAATCGGTTCACTGAATCAACACCAACAGATAAATTTGCTTCTCAAATGCAGCAACGCAACCAAAACCAATCACTCGGGCACCAATGAGGCAAAACCACATGGTTTCGCATCACCAATCGAAAACCATCATCCATGTCGAATCGACAAAGACCATCTCGTTAGTTCTAGAATCGATAGCACAAACTCCCAAAGACTTTCACTCTTGAGGATACCAACCAGAATGTCGTTGCAACCCAAGCAAAATTTACCGAACAGAACAAAACCCTAGGGTTGGCGAAGGCCGGAGGGGAACAGTGGGTAAGGAGGGCACCCAACCGCATATTATTTTATCAAGTGACAAGTGATCTCATCGGGTAAGGAGGGCACAAACCCTAGGGATGGCGATGGCCGGAGGGGAACAGCGACGGAGGCAAGGCGCGGAGGCAAGGCTTCGGAGGTGAGGACGGCGGCGGTGGGGTCGTTAGAGGCGAGGAGGACGGCGTGCGGTGGGGTCGTTGGAGGCGTCCCGGTCGTCGGAGGTCTTTGCAAACGAGCGGGAGGAGGAGGAGATTGGGGAACAATGGCGGGAGTAGAAAAATTGGGGAAGATGAGGCGGTGGGAGGGATTTATAGGTGCACCATCAGTCCCGGTTAGTGTATTCAATCGATCGATGTCTCTATCGCACTGGCTGGATACTCCAACCGCATCGATAAGGAGACATCGCCCTGCTGAATACACCAACCGACCGATGGGTCACCTTGGCGCGAGGGAGGAGCCTAGGCACTATCGGTCCTGCTGAAAACACCAACCGGGACTGATGTTAAAACACTCAAAACAATTTAGCGCCCATACTAATCGACAAGAAATCTTCCTCCCCCTTGGCTAGCGCGAGGCGCTTGAGTGCGCGGGCTCTCCCGACCGTGAGGCCCTTCTTTTTCGTCTTTTCTTTTATTTCTTTTTTTTATTTGTTGTTTAACTACTATTTCATTAAATAATTTTTAAATGCTTTTACCACTTTAGATTCATTTAGTCTTTTTTTAAGATTTCTTTTTTTAAATCTACTGTTTAACTATTGTTTCATTAAATAATTTTTAAAAATGCTTTTACCACTTTAGATTCATTTAGCCTTTTTTGTAAAATTTCTTTTTTAAACGCATCGCTTAACTATTATTTCATTAAATCATTTTTAAAAATGCTTTTACAACTTTAGATTCATTTAGCCTTTTTTAAGATTTCTTTTTAAATCTACTGCTTAACTATTGTTTCATTAAATAATTTTTAAAAATGCTTTTACCACTTTAGATTCATTTAGCCTTTTTTTTAGATTTCTTTTTTTAAATCTACTGTTTAACTATTGTTTCATTAAATAATTTTTAAAAATGATTTTACCACTTTAGATTCATTTAGCCTTTTTTTTAAGATTTCTTTTTTTAAATCTACTGTTTAACTATTGTTTCATTAAATAATTTTTAAAAATACTTTTTATGGCCCTGTCGACAGTTTGGGTACAACAGTGTTCCGTGCTTCTCCCATAGGCGCTGGAACTTTTCGTAATGTCTTTCATCGATGTATTCTCCTCTCCATCACGCAAAGATCTGGTCTAGGTCATCATCACCACACTCCTCCAATGTATCTTCGAAGAACCGTGTTGACCAAGCGTCCAGGGATATTGTTGTCCGCCTCTTCTTCTTCACCGCCTTCCTCAGATAATCTCTTCTTCACCGTCTTCCTCAGATAATCTCTTCTTCACCGTGCTTGGTCCAAGCAGTATAGTTTGACATGAAACCTCTTGTGAGCAAATGAAAGTGAAGGTGGCTGGATTTTGGCCACTCCTTCTCATTCTTGCGTCTATGCATGGACAGATATGTTGCCCGACGTCGTTGTGCATCGGCCAAGACAAAGAAAATCTTGCAAACCCCTGCAAGAACTCCGGGAGCGCCGATCCATGTACATCCATCGCCGGTCCATCTACATTATTTTACATCAAGATAATCATAGCTCATTTTCCGATAATGAATTGTTGAACCAAAACCTAAATATTAGCTAGATCCACACCTTCAATCTGAGCTAAATAATAATCCAAGCAAAATATAAACTCACACAACAAGTTTTTGCAACCTACAAAAAGAATTGGTCGATCGAGTCGGATTCAAAATTTCGAACAAAATTCACGATGACTTTGTTTGCAAATTCTGTTGAAATTGTAACACCCTAAAAATTTCTAAATTATTATTCAATTATTTATTTTTATTTTTTCTAAATCTCTAGCACTTAATTAATGATGTTTTCAAAAATAATTTGTTGATGGAAATTAAAACCAAAATTATACTAGAAGTAATTTTCTAAGTTTAAAATATTCTAAAGTATTTTTGAAAACTTTTCTCAAATATTGAACTCATTTTATAATTTCTATAAAGCCATTCATATTTACGATATTATTTTAATTAAGTAAATGAATTTAAATTTCTTCTTTTCCACATAACCATTGCCATTTGAAGATCCCAAACTCCATGATTTCCATGCACCATTCTCCCCCCAACTACGTGCAACCAAACCTCATCCTTCATCGATCGATGGAACTAAAACCTAAATTTAAGCTAGATCCACACATTAAATGCGAGCTACATTATAATTGTCGGGGACCCGGATTACCAAATCCGAACCCTCTGTGTTTCAACCGCGCTAGTCCAGGAACAGCTAGCGCACACAATCATCTGATGATGATAACACAAACATATCATAAAGTAAACCATAGTAATAAGCAAAAGAGTGTAACAACATCATCACATTATTACAAGTATTGGGCCTTACGGCTTAAGTGAAAATGTAGCAGCGGAAATGTAGAACAAAAGAGCCAATCAGTTTGCCCACAGCAACCGAGAATGCACGCCCCTAGTAGATCGAAGTCATCCTCCTCTTCATAGTCCTCTCCACAGATGTCGAACGGTCTGATCTCCTCATCTGCTTTTATGGAATAAGCAGCCCCGCAATGAAATGCGAGGGTGAGTATGCAACATACTCGCAAGTCTCAGAAACTTAATGCATATAACTAAATGCAAAGCTTAAACAAAGGAAGCATATAGGGTTCATTTGCATAAAGCGAAATTGAAATTTAAATACAAGTAATAACTTCATAAAGCAGCATTTAACAAAATGTAAATAGCATAATTCATTAAATTTGAAGTATAACAATTTTTCAGGTTCCAACTACCTGGTTGGCTCCAACCGCCAAACTAATATCCGGGAGCTCTAGCCGCTCGCGGATTCCCAACCACATTTTTCATTTTAAACCAAATCCATCATTTTCCATTTAAAACCAAAAACCAGAAAATCTACTATGTGAAAGCGTTCCACGCTTGCCCTTATCCGTGGGCACGGCTACTCAAGTAGTTTTAAGACTCTGCAGAGTGGTACACTTTACCCACACTACATGATCAACTTTGTTTTGCTGTGCCAAGAACACACTTCCTTTGGTGTGTCGGCAAGGAGATCATGACAAGGCCTTTACAATGCACATACCGCTACCGACTCCGCCCGCTAAGGTTTCGCCCTCACAGCCCCCCTTGCGCCTTGCAAGTGTCATCCCGACAAACTCGCATAGCCCACTGGCGAAGTCAAATAATGATACATGCAAATTACTTAGCAGTCGCACCCATATAGACATGTGGTTGTCTCAGTATAGCATGGCCCATGGTGTCCACACGATCGGTCCTTAATTGACTAGGGCGGACAATCACATTCCAAAATTTTGTGCATCCCGCACCCGCCATTCAACCAATCCGCCCTGGTCTAAATCATTTTCCACTTTTATTTTCAAATTAATACCGGCAACACCAATTGCCATAATTTCACAATTCCATTTGAATCAAATATGAAAGCATTTCCATAATGGTAAGGTACCGACGTGATTAAGCATGGCTAATAATTTTCTACTGTTCCCATAATCAAAATAATTACCATTAATTACAGTAATTAGTTTTCCTAAGGTGTCAAAGGTTGTCAAGTTGAATATCAATGGGGCATAACAAAGTTGGAATATAGCTAAGCATTAAAACAGTATTTAAAGTATGATACGCAAATAATAAGCATGCAATAATTTAAACACAAAATAGCATTTCATAAACTTGGGTTCAAAATGGTCAAGGGAGACTTGCCTTCAACCTCGCCCGCTGCTACAACCTCCGCTGGATGCTCCTCTCGCTCAACCGGTGCGTCGTCTACACGCGAAACACACAAATCATGGCAAAAATAAATAAAACCAAAAATAAATAAAATTCAAAAATTCATAAAAATGAAACCAACAGATAGATCTTGATTTTATATGAATTTAGAAATTTGAATCGTGCGATTCGGAGTTCGAATGGAGGAGAACGGGGCATCCGAAGTTTAAATGGAGAGAAAATCCGAAATAAATTAAAGTGACACGTGTCGCGCTACGATTGGCTGGACTTCGGAAATTCGGGAAAAATCACCGAAAAATGGAAATTAAATCATGCGGCTGACATGTGGGACCCTCGTGTCATAGACACGGCTCACGGCAAACCAAGTTCACCGAGGAAGTTCACAGGCGATGTGGCGATGACGTGGAAGCTAAAGTATGTACATGTCGGTGCTGTGGCGGTGATGTGGCATGGCGTGGCTAACACGTGGTGATCTAGGGCACACGTGGCATACACGTGGCATCCACGTGGCGAATATGGGCGAGATAGGCTGACGTGGCGCCGATGTGGCGTTGACATGGCGCCACGCGGCGATGATGTGGTGGCCACATGGCTTGCATGTGCGCCACGCAGATCTAGCATCTGCGGTGGAGGCGACGTGGGCGCCATGTGAGCATCTAGGGCCTACGTGGCACTGACGTGCACCCATGCGGCATGCACGTGGCGAACACGTGGCGATCCGCAGTGTTAGGGCGGTGAGGTGGTGATGACGGGGATAGACACGTATGGGCATGGTGGTGACCTAGCGCAAGTGTGGCGAACACGCACGCTACGGCGGTGAGGTGGCCGACGTGGCAGGTGACGGTGCGGCGCACGACAAATTGAATCGGCAAAGAAATGACCGAAGGGTTGGCTTACCCAAACAGTGTTCGGCGCAGAATCTGGCCGTTGGCTTTTGATCGGACGACCGAGACTCGTGGAGGGAGCTCGACGGCGCTGCGGCGGCGCTACCTCCTGGAGCTGGTGAAGACGATGTGCAATACGGCGAAATCACAACGGATCAAGCAGAAGAGTTAGCAAATCTGGGTGAGGGTGACGAGACAAACTCAACGGGACCAAAAGATGCGGCGGAGGCTCACCGGCGCAGACGTATGAGGCGGCGGAAGGCTTCGGAATGAAAGAGGTACTCCGGCGAGGTCTAGCTTCCTCCAGACGGCGTCTCCGTCGGAGAGAGAAAGAGGAAAAGGTGCGGCGCGGAGAGGGAACCCTAGAGACGGTGGCTACAGTACCTTAAGTAGCCTAGGGGTGCGGGAAAACGACATGGAAGTCGAGGTTGGTCTGGCGGCTGGGCTACGGGCGGCGGCGCTTGAGCTTAGGCGACGTGGCGCACTGCTGACTGCGAGATCGGGATCGAACGGCTGGAGGCTAGGGTTTCTCGGTTGTATTGAAACGATACGGCGGATCTCGGCCGTTGGATTCGTGATCGACGGCCGAGGTGAAGGGATGCGTTAGGGTTTCGGTGGCTAGGCCGTGCGACGGTGAAACGGGCTGGACCGGAGGAAAAACGGGAGTGGGCCGGCGGAAGAACAGTGATTTCAGCCCACACGAAGAGAAATTAGGATTTAAATTGATTTCCGATTTAATTAAAATACTAGAAAATCCAAATAGCTTCAATAAATCCAAATAAATAGCAAACCAATTCGGAAAAATCCCCAAAAAATACAGAAAAATCAATTGAAGTACAAGGAATCCAAATAAAATAAGAAATAATTAATTTGAGTTATAAATTAATCATATTAAATCCTTTTTGTCTTGGGAAAATTCCATTTAAGCTGGATTAATTTCAAATAAAATCCCACGGGTTCGGATTTTGAAATTCGACTCTTAGACACTGAAAAATGGGATGTTACAATAATCCAAGCAAATTCTAAGCTTACACAACAAGTTTTTGTATCCTATTTGAAAAGATCAAGCTAGATCTCTACATTCATAATCTTTCATCAATCATGGGAAAAGATCAAATTTTTTTCATAATTCAAGCAAAAAAGAGGCTCCATTTAACACCAAATGATGTGAGGAATGATGTTACTAACCTTAGTTACCTTGGTTGTGAGTAAAATGACCAAAATTTTGAAATTTGGACAGCACCTCCTCTACATTCATAATCTTTCATCAATCATGGGAAAAGATCAAATTTTCTTCATAATTCAAGCAAAAAAGAGGCTCCATTTAACACCAAATGAAGTGAGGAATGATATTACTAACCTTAGTTACCTTGGTTGTGAGTAAAATGACCAAAATTTTGAAATTTTGGGCAGCACCTCCCCTCCCTTGAAGCTCTTGGCCGAAGCTCCACTGTTCTTTTCGCGTAGTGAAATGATCTGGGTCTGGCAGAGAGCGGGAGGAGGAAGAAGTTTAAACTGAAACATTAGTACCGGTTGAAAGCACAAACCAGTACCGGTTCATGTATCGTGTTGGAGTCCATCACGGACGCGTCTAGGGTCTCTAGGACGTCCCTTAGACCTTATATTCAGTAGCTACCGCTAGGGTTTGACTGGGGTTTTGCTTAGATCAATTCTGTCTTTGAACAGTGTCGCCGTTCATCGGTTTGTGAGACCCCAACTCATGAGCTTCATCCTCAATTGCAAATTCAGTTGCATCTTTCTTGTTCTTGCTTGTGTTCTCGATTCATTGGCAGGATTAGCCTTCGTGGCGAGGTCAACGGGTAGCGCACGGTTGATAACAGAGGATGCGTGGTATCGCGATTGCAGGGTTTTGATCGTGTCGATCAAGAAGCCGGATCGTGTGTTTCGCCCGCCTAATCGACTTATCCTCCACCGACGGAAGTTCGCATTCCCTGCTCCCATCAAGTGGTATCGAGCAAGGTTACCGTCAGGTTCACCTTTTCCCGTAGTTTGATTTAGTTTTGCGTTCGTCCTATAGTCCACGAAAAAGCCAAAAAAATTTGCAGTTCATAGTCTACCATACCTAGAACCACGCCTAGACTTTGCACAATTTCGGTTTCAGAGTCCGTAGTACTGAGTTTGTGACCAGAGTCGAGTCATGTTGCTGGTTTAGATCGTGGTCTTAATTTAGTTGTGTTTCATCTCCGCTGCATCCCATATCCTACACCGATCCAGTCACCAATCGCTATTTGTGTCCTTGTTGGAATCGGTTTGCTTTGTGGTTTTCATTATTTTCGGAGTCCTAGTTGTATTAGGGTTTCCCCTTCATAAACCCTAATCCCCCACCTCCTGTTAGCCATACCGCCACCCCTCATCACAGAGCCTTCCACCATAGATCATCGTCTTCCATATCCACTCCATACACCTTTGAGTTCGGAGAAGTGCCGCCTAGAAAACCCTAATTCGGAGTCCTTCTGTAAAACGGCCATAACTTTCGCATACGGACTCGAAATTAGGCAAAAAAAAATTTCACGGATATCTACAGAAAATTTTACATCCGATTCTCGCCAACATCCGATTCTAGTGGAAGTAAATCATACATCACGTCTTACAGGTTTCAATCCATTTGTACTCGCTCACCAAGTTGAACAAGTGTACTATATATCCTACCCTTGTCCCTTAGCAATCATAAAGCCATGGTGGGTTGTTCAGAAGGTAAATCCTCCTGGCTGGTTGCCTACCCCTGGAGATGATGGGTATGATGAAAGTGAGGTTGTGAACACCTTCGAAGAACCATATCAAGAAGGTGGTTTACCAGCCTCGTTTCGAGTAGTTGAAGGGCTGGCACTTGACCAACTAGCAGGCGACACTACAGATGTCACTATTGATGAGGTTCAGAAAACGAAATGACCTCGTTGTGTAACCAAAGTCTCACGAAAAGTGGTTAACACAAGGCGTTGTGGTGGTTTACAAAATGTTACAGATGATGATCATGAGCTTGGTGATTTTTAAGAAGTAAATAACCAAGCATTGCATTTTCCATTCTGATGTTGTTCAATTGTTTTCATCATACTCAGTAACTTGTAATTATTTTTTTAACAGGATGAAGTCATTTGCACATGCTTTTAGAGGAAAGAAGAAGGATGGCTCTTCATCTTCGAAGAGTCAAGGAAGTAAGAATGATGGCTCTTCATAAATCATCGGTTGGTGGTTCACTTTTTAGGGGCAGTGTATCTCAACAGAGCCGATGAAGTGCATTTCAGAGGTGTCTTGAGGAGGCTCAGCAGACGGTTCCTTCACCAGAGGAGACTCAACAGGAGGTACTTCCTGCTCCTGTGTCAGTAGCAAGAGACAGTACTGATGTGGATGGGGAGGGGGATGGTGCTGAATCAGATGATAGTGGTGTTGATCCTGTGTTTAGGTAATTGTAAAAATTTTCATAAGTTTTGTACAAACATTGATGCTGAATTTTTTTTCACCATTTCATGTTCAGATCTTCCAACTTAATCACCCCAGCAGTTACAAACCCGGTGGCACGGAGACAGATTAGGCCACATGGTGACTGGTAAGTATGAGAATGAGACAATCTGTTGAACCAATGTATGGATGGATGGAGATATGCTTAAATTGTCTTGTCTTTGTGTGTGAATGGAGATATGTGTGTATGGATGGATATATCTTTATTTCTCTTATCTATATATGTGTGTGGATGTAGAGACTTTATAGGGGACATGCTGCCAAAATTTCCAAGTTTCTATAGTGTTACTAATATTTTCATATTTTTACTTCACAGGCAAAGGGATGACATTTCTTGGGGGGGGAGAACCATTTGAGGCCAGTGAACGCCACCTTGCGAACACTCTGTCGGCATCACTATCTTGGAATGGTTATTGTAGATGGAGTTTCTCGGCCGGCGACGAGTTGGGCACACTACAAGATGGCGATAGATGTTCAAACTGGAACTGTTGATGTTAGGATTTGGAATGACTTCTGGGTAATACTTTGGAATTTTTAGTTTTTATATACCCATATTTTTTGTTTTAATTTGTCTAACAGGTGTTGATATTCCTAATTAGGAGAGGTATCGTTTACCTGAGGGTGAGGAGGAGGCGTTGGCAGCCAAGTCTCGATATGTCTTTGAGAAGGCCACGACAAAGGTCGTAAAAGACATGATGTCCAATGCACGTATCCAAGCAGCGTGCTTGTACTACAAAAAGATCAAAAAAGAGGACACGACCAAGAAGTTGGGTGCTTCAGAGATCTACCTTCATGCCGATGAGTACCTCCAGGTGGACCTGCCTTGGGTAAGGAAGTGTATGGATGCTTGGCAAGCACTTTGTGTCTACTGGGCATCACTAGCCTTTGTGGACAAGTCGAGGAGGAAGAGGGAAACCGTCAAGGGAGCGAGGGTCACTTCAAATGATATGGCGCTGATGGACATATTCGTCTAGTGCGGCGGATGGTATGGTTGATATCTTTATTTCAGTTATTTATATGCTTGTCAAATATAGTGTGCTTGTTAACATAGATGAACATCGAATCGCAGGAGGCTACAAGTGGGGTAGCCCCAAGCTACATTAAGACTTATGTTCGGGGCCCACTACGGAGCTGATCCTACACATCCTGAGCAGCTTTGTAGCGATGTGGCGACACAAAACCTAGTTAGTAATTATGTGTGAACTTGCAAAAAGTCTGATTAGTGCCTAACACAAAAATCCTGTAATGACAGGCTAGATATGGGGAAATAATGGTCAAATGTCATGGGGAAGAATATAACTGGAGGAAAGAACAAGTTGACCTTACTGACTTTGTACTCAATCGGGGTGGAAAGAAACATGGCAGATTTGTTATCTTTGAATGGGGTAATTGATTCAAGTGATGCAATCGAGTGAGGCAAGTTATCTCGGTCATCTCGAGCTGTTCGCGTACCTCTCGTGAGGCTAGGCTGGAGGTGGAGTTGAGGGTGCAGCGAGAAGCGATGAGACGAGCAGAAATCGAGCGCGTGGAGGCGATGAGAAGATCACAGGAAGAGTGGGCAAGGCAACAACAAGAATATATGATTAATTGGTAGATACAACAACAACAACATCTGCAAGTAAGTTAATTAGAACTAGCTATGAATTGATGAATTGCCTACATTTTCATCTTTCATTCACGCAAACGTCAATTTAATTGATGATATGAAGATTTACTTTATTTCTTCTTGTAATTTGATCTTCAGGAAATTCTATCTTCTCATTTGGGGACAATAATTAATTTTCCAAAGATTTCGTCCCCGCCTCCTCCTTTTTTCGCATCGCTATCCCCACATATGGCTAATTTTCCTAATCACAAATTCGATTTAACAAAATGTACATATATTGCTAATCACTTAATAATTTTCTTTAACATATAGGGTTCGATAACACCTCCAACGGCGGATCTGGTGCAAATCGGATGTGGGCGGCAATGCTTACGTACACCATCATTGGGCAAGACATACACTCAGAGATGACGACGGCAGCGGAAACAATGATACTCCAGGAAGTTGAATTCTTTTTCTTCCAAGTGACCTTTTATGTATGAATGTCAACTTGGTTGAGTATGGAACCATTAGCTTGTTGATGATACGTATGTGTATGAACATGTGTTGATGGTGGATGTTTGAGTGAACCACTTGTTAATAATTTGTATGGACCGGTAATTGTGATACTATGTGCATGCGCCATGTATTTTGATTGTGTTGGTAGTGAAATGGGTAAGATATGGATATTTTGTGATATGATTGATTATCGTTACGCTTTGCATGTGATGACATCATTGCTGAAAATATAGATGAATTTTCTGTTATTTTCTAGGATTTTTTTGTGAATTTTCTAGGATTTTATATGTTTTTTTCATTTTTTTAAATTAAAATATTATTTTTGTCGGCTAGGCCGATTTAAAATAACCAATTGGCCGACGAAATTAGGTGCCAAATTATTTTTTTACCGCGCATTTAAATTACAACAACATTATTTTTGTCACCGGTCGATTTAAAATAACCCAAAACCGATTTAAAATACATATGCCACGCCAAAGACCAAAGCGTGGTTCTCGTGCATCGGCTAGTAATTTCGACTGCCACGTAAGTCGTCAAAAATAATTTTATTTTCGTCGAGAGGCATTTAAATTAACTCGTATTTTCGTTGTTTTTGTTCCGTATAAAAGTCGACGAAAATACATGAAAAAACCCATTTAAAATAGCTATTTTTCGGCTTTTCCCATAGTTTAAATCGGCTTTTGGCCGTCAAAAATAATGCGGATTCCTGTAGTGAGTCTCAACATATAATGCTGACGAATACTCATACCAGTGGTACCCCACAACAAAGTATACATCTATTTCAAGATCAGATTCTCTCACCATCCGGTTCGGCTTGACCGGCAATGATAGGGAGCGCCAAGAGGAACTGCCGACGTCCTCGTTCCCGCAGATGGGATTATCTCTGAATATTGGATGTGATACCAAACGGGCCATGCTGGGTCGTGTCCTGATCGAAGGCCTCCTCGGGTCATAAAGGATCCCAGTCCTCGGTTACTCCGACCAAACCTTAGGTCGGGCGCCCCCGCCGGCCCCAACCAAGACCCAGATCCGACGCCTCCGTAGGCTCCTACTCCGGCCCAGACCCACGCGAGGCGCCCCTGCAGGCTCCGACCTAGACCAAGGACCGACGCCTTCGCAGGCTCCGACCTGGGCCTTGACCGGGGCCCCAACAAGTTCTGGCCCTACGATCTCTGCCACATCAACGGTCTACACCGAGCTGGTCACCCGTCTCATAGACATGACGGCCATGTTGGGGCGGGTGGCTCCTTCCCAAGGCGACCAGAGGGCGACCTCAGCTAAAGCACCCATCCCCTCAAGCCGTCAACATCTGACAGACGCACAGAGGGCAGGTGCGCACCTTCCCAACGGAGCGTCGTCCGTTGTGTCTACCAACCCAGCATGGAATGAGCAGGGAACTATCAGTCATCAAGACCGAAGGCTAGGACACCCGGGCATAGCATACCCCTACCTCTTTTTCAAATTCCCGTGTAACCCCCTCTCGCCTATATAAAGGAGGCAGGCCCTCAGGAAGGGCACGCCACGCACGACGACGACGACGCCACTCAGATCCCCACTTAGCACGCATTGAGCCCTCCGACCCAGCTCAAGATCCGGCCTAGACAAGTCCTCCCGACCTCCTCCTTTCGGACGAGTGCTAAGGGCCTGTCCTTAGCCTCCGCTTGTAACCTCTGCTAATCTTTCGCACCTGTATGATACAAACCATCGCCACTTAACTAGAAGTAGGGACATTCGCACCAACCAAGATACATCCGGGACTTCTTTAGTGTAACCATTCGAGGAGAGGGGACGCGCGACCCCCTAAACTTACAAATTTACTTGCCGGTTATACGAAACACCGACAGTTGGCGTGCCAGGTAGGGGGCTTTGCGCGTCATCTTCGTGATCTCCGGATTCCCATCTTCCACCTCGATGGCTTTCTTCACCGACAACGACGCGTCTGCGTCAAGGAGCTGGATTCGCTTCTCCCCGCCACTCCCCAGGCTCGGGCATCCGCCTCGAGCCTGGACTTCGTTGCCGATATCCTCGGCGACCTTCGGCTTGGAGACCCGTCGACTCCAATGCCATAACCCATCCAGCGCCGCGCTGCCCCTAGCAGTGGTGCGTGCTGGCTTGTGCAGGCAGCAGCGTCGCCTCCCGCGGGCTCGCACCTTGTGGCCATGGTTGGCCACCTGCCGACCTCCGTCTACGACTTTCTGGAGAGCTCCTCCAGCCTTGACTCGGCTCCGACTCGGAGCGCACCTCCGGCGTGTTGTACCCTCGCGAGTGCAACATGGCTGGGGCAGATGGCCTGACCGCCACCTCCGTCAGTCCGGGAACCGCTGCCTAGCGTGCCGTGTGGAGCTCCAACAGCAGCGCGTACAACTGAAGGCCCAAGAGGCCAAGCTTGATTTAACTCCAGCCGACTCGAGCAAGGTAAGCCAGTTTTCAGACACACTGCACACGCACGCTGACAAAGTTCAACAACTATCCGCCAAGGGATCGCCACGGTCTTCAGATTCCCGCGCCAGCTGTAATGTCACAGAAGAATGATGTCGCGCAAAGATTCCCGAGCCAGAGGACCCGGGGCCAGGACACCTACCGAACCTCCAGGGATCAGAGCGTCACGCGGTGCAGCACATGCAGCCTTCCGCCTCCTTTCGCCGGGGCTTCTCCGGCCACCCAAGCGCGCCATCAGCTGGATTGTCGAGGTCCAAGACGAATAGCGCCGCCGAGCTGCCCTGTGCCTCCGCACTCCGGTGTGTGGAAACTCAGGCGAAGTCGCGACGTCGGGTAATCGTCGAGGCCCGGAAGAAGGCATGCGACGTGGTGGCCCAGTCACGGGCCGAGGACAGTGGCCAGCGTCACCACCGCAGCCCGAGCCCCGATGGTCCGGGGCCACGGGTGTTTGGCCGGGAGATCCACCACGCGGACTTCCCAACCAGATTCCGGGCCCCCGCCAACATAACCAAATACACTAGGGCCACGAACCCCAGTGTCTAGTTGGAAGACTTCCGACTCGCATGCCGAGCGGGGGGAGCTACGGATGATCTCTTCATCATCTAGTACCTCCCCATCTACCTCGCGGACTCCGCTCGAGCCTGGCTCGAGTACTTACCCGCGAACACCATCAGGAACTGGGCCGACTTGAAGAGCCTCTTCGTCGGTAATTTCCAGGGCACCTACAAGCGCCACTCGGGAACTCCGGGACTCAAGAGCCGCAAACAGCAAGGGGTGTCGCCCGGATTACATCCGGCGATTCTCCCTGCAGTGCAACGAGCTCCCTGACATCTGCGACGCCGACGTTGTCGGGGCGTTCATCTACGGCACCACTTCGAAAGCTCTGGTGCACAAGCTGGACTGCGCCAAGCCCAGGACCACCAAAGAGCTTCTCGACATTGCCACTAACCACGCCTCCGACGAGGAGGCCGTGGGGGCCATCTTCGATTAGGGGAAGGCCAAGCGGGAGGCCGCCCCTGACACCGGCGTTACCTCCGACCGCTCCGACAAGCGGAAGCGGAAGGGAAGCAGGGCCGCGAGGGCCCTATGGTCGCGGCCGCCGACCGCCCTGCTAAGCAGCAGGCGTGTCAGGACCCCGACCACTTCAAAAAACTGATGGATAGTCCGTGTCCGCATCACGGGTACCCTGTCAAGCACAAGTACAGGGATTGCGAAACCCTAAAGCATTTCATCTCCGGAGCCCCTGCGCGGGGCAAAGGGAAGAAGCGCGACACGGCACCAGATGCCGAGCCCAAGGAGGCGGCCGACGAGTTCCCGGAACCCGATGGCTGCCTCATGATATTTGGCGGGTCGACGAGCTACGCCGACAAACGGCAGCAGAAGCTCGCCTTCCGCGAAGTCCACACGGCGGCCCCCGCCGTGCCCAAGTACCTTCGGTGGTCGGAGTCACCGATCACCTTCGATCGGACCGATCACCCCAATGACGTCCCGCAACCGGGGAGATATCCCCTGGTCGTAGCCCCCGTCGTGGGGTCGAAGCACCTCTCCAAGGTGCTCATGGATGGCGGTAGCAGCCTCAACATCCTATATGTTGAGACCTTCGATGCCATGGGAATCCCACGCTCTTCCACGGCATCGTCCCTGGTCTGCAGGCCCATCCGCTCGGGCAGATCGATCTGCCTGTAACCTTCGAGAACCAGGCCAACTTTCGCACTGAGAACCTCACCTTTGAGGTCATGGGGTTTCCTGGCTCCTACCACGCCATCATGGGGAGGCCATGCTACGCCAAGTTCATGGCGGTCCCCAACTACACCTACCTCAAGCTGAAGATGTCGGGGCCACAGGGAGTCATCACCGTGGCCGTGTCTTTTCAGCTCGCTTACAACTGCGAGCAAAGCAGTTGCGAGTTGGCGTCGGCGATCATTGCGTCTGCTGAACTCGAAAACCTCCGGAGGGAAACCTCAGAGTCTGACTCCGACTCCAGTAAGTCGGGGTCCGGATCCTTCAAGTCTGCCTAGGACACGAAGGAAGTTGCGGTTGATCCCGAAGATCCGACCAAGACCGTGCGCGTCGGAGTCACGCTCCCCACCAAATAGGAAGGCGCGCACGTCGAATTCCTCCGCTCCAACCGGGATGTCTTTGCATGGAAGCCATCTGACATGCCAGACATCCCGCGGGAAGTCGCCGAGCACTCCTTGAATATCCAGCCTGGCTTAAGGCCGGTTGTTCAGCGCTTGCGCTGCTTCGACGAGGAGAAGCATAAGATCATTGGCGAGCAAATCGCCAAGCTTTTGGCTACAGGGTTCATAAAAGAGGTTCGCCACCCCGAGTGGTTGGCCAACCCTATACTTGTAAAAAAGAAGTCTGGGAAATGGAGAATGTGTGTTGATTACACGAGCCTCAATAAGGCATGTCCCAAGGACCCTTTAACATTGCCCCGCATCGACCAAGTTGTCGATTCCACCGCAGGGTGCGAATCCCTGTCCTTCCTGTATGCCTACTCAGGCTACCACCAGATAGCGATGAAAGAGTCCGACCAGCTCGCGACCTCGTTCATCACTCCGTTCGGCTCATTTTGTTACGTAACGATGTCGTTCGGTCTAAAAAATGCGGGTGCTACATACCAGCGATGTATGCAAACGTGTTTTGACGACCAAATCGGGCGTAACCTCGAGGCATACGTGGACGACATTGTTGTCAAGACTAAGAAGGTTGACGATCTCGTCGCCGACTTAGAGACTTTTGTGAACCTCCGGTGGTTTCGCATCAGGCTCAACCCCAAGAAGTGTGTTTTCGGGGTCCCCGAGGGAAAACTGCTCGGTTTCATCGTCTCCGAGCGCGGCATCGAAGCCAATCGGGACAAGATCTCTGTGATCATGAAGATGGGTCCGATCAGCGACCTGAAAGGAGTCCAAAAGCTGACAGGATGCCTGGCAGCCTTAAGCCGTTTCGTCTCTCGCCTTGGCGAGCGCAGAATGCCGCTCTACAAGCTGCTTAAGAAGTCCGATCGCTTCAGCTGGACGCAGGAAGCGCAGGAAGCCCTCAACCGACTGAAGGCGTTCCTGACCACACCTCCGGTGCTGGTCACCCTAGCGCCAGAAGAATCGCTCCTCCTTTACATTGCCGCCACGACCCAGGTCGTCAGCGCGGCACTTGTTGTGGAGCGAGCCGAAGAGGGCCACGTACTCAAGGTACAGTGGTCGGTGTACTTCATCGGCGAAGTGCTCTCTGAGTCCAAGGTTCGGTACCCGCAGGTGCAGAAGCTGCACTACGCGGTGCTCATCGCGAAGAGGAAGTTGGTCCACTACTTCGACCGGCATCTGGTCTCTGTGGTGACCTCCATGCCGCTCGGCAAAATCATCCGCAGTCGCGACGCTTCCGAAAGGATAGCCAAATGGGCTCTTGAGCTCAACGGCCACGACATATCGTACGTCCCCCGGACGGCGATCAAGTCACAGGTCTTGGCCGACTTCATCGCTGAGTGGACCGAAGCCCAGACGCCACCGGCGCTTAAAGACCCCGAGTACTAGACGATATACTTCGATGGGTTCTACACCAAGAACAGAGCGGGTGCTGGAGTCGTCTTTATTTCCCCGCTCGGAAATAAGCTCTAGTACGCTATCCGGTTGCACTTCGACACAACCAACAATGTCGCCGAGTACGAAGCACTTGTCAACAGTCTCCGGATCGCAGCCGACCTCGGCGTGTGCCGACTCTACGTACACGGCAACTCTAAGCTGGTTGTCGACCAAGTCATGAAGGCTTCCGAGCCTCGCAACGCCCGCATGGCAACATACTGCCGAGAGGTACGCAAACTGGAGGAAAGATTCAAGGGTTTCGAACTTCACCATAGCTACCGACGCTACAATGGTGAGGCCGACTACCTGGCCAATCTGGCCTCCAGTCGGGGACCGGTCCCGTCGGGGATCTTCGTCTCCGACCTCTACAAGACCTTCGTCCGGCTGGACTCCCCTTCCGAGCAGCCAACCGACCCTCAGGGCGAGCCCACTCCGACTGCCGAGCATTCGGGTTCGGGACCCTCTGGATCGGGCCACGGCATGCTGGTCGCCGACTCCGACTAGAGGAAGCCCTTCGTCGACCGATTGACTGATGGATGGCTCCCCGCCGACCCTACCGAGGCCCAACACCTCGCTCGGCGGGTGAAATCCTTCGTCCTGGTCGGGGAAGATCTCTACAAGAGAGCCTCTGGGGTTCTCTAGAAGTGCATTCTGGCGGACCAAGGGAGGCAGCTGCTGCTCGACATCCACGTCGGGATTTGCGGTCACCACGCCGCACCGCGATCCCTCGTGAGCAAAGCCTTCCGCCAAGGTTTCTACTGGCCGACCGCGATGGCCGATGCTGAGTAGATTGTTCGCACCTGCGAAGGGTGCCAATTCTTCGCTCGACAGACGCATCTCCCTGCACAAGCCCTGCAGACGATCCCTATTACTTGGTCGTTCGCCATTTGGGGACTCGATCTGGTCGGACCCTTCAAGAAGGCGCCCGGGGGCTTGACGCACCTACTCGTTGCGGTGGACAAGTTCACCAAGTGGATAGAAGCTAAGCCGGTCGCCACCATCACTTCGATACAGGCGGCCAACTTCTTCCGCGTCATCGTCTATCGGTTTGGAGTCCTGAACTCCATCATCACCGATAACAGAACGCAGTTCACGGGGATGGAGTTCCTCGAGTTCTGCGACGACTTCAACATCGCGTCGATCCGGCAACAGAGCCCATCCGCGACCAACACCAGTCAGTCGCGCAAATAACATGATCCTCCAAGGGCTCAAACCGCGGATCTTCAGTCGACTGAAGAAATTCGCGGGGAGATGGGTAGCCGAACTGCCCTTCGTCCTTTGGAGCCTGTGGACCACGCTGACCCGATCAACCGGGTTTACACCATTTTTCCTAGTGTTCGGCGCAGAAGCCGTTTTGCCGACCGACCTGGAGTATGGCGCCCCAAGACTACAAGCCTTCGACGAGGCGCGGGGGCTCGACGCACAACAAGACGCCATCGACCAGCTCGACGAGGCGCGCGACGTGGCCATCTTGCGATCGGCCAAGTACCAGCAGACGCTGCGGCGTTACCATGATCGTTAGGTCCGCGGATGGTCCTTCAACGTCGGTGACCTAGTCCTGCGCCAGGTTCAGTCCAACGTTGGCAGGCATAAGCTCTCCCCTCCGTGGGAAGGGCCCTTCACCGTCGCGGAGGTCCTCCGACCCGGCACCTTTCGATTGAATGACGCCGACGGCAACATTGTACCCAACGCATGGAATATTAAAAAGTTAAGGCGATTTTATCCCTAAAACTTTGTCCTTATTTCTGTGCCTTTAGCAAACCCTCCGAGCACGAAGCGCAGTGTACTGGTCACACCCTGATCGTCATGCATCGCTTGGAGGTTGCTCATCTGCATGACCGCCCAGGACAGTGCACCGATCGGCCATCGCGACCACCCTAGCGGTAACTCGTTTGGCCGAAAGTGCTACAGCCTACGCCCCAGTGGCTACGGTTGCGAAGTAGCACTTCGCGGCGAAAAGAGATGCCCATGCGGGGCGGTCCTTAGTCGGTTTGAGGTGCGCTTTTGGGCTGTCGACTTTGTCGCTATTTTCACGTTTTCTTCAAAGTGTAAGCACTCTGGCCTACGCTCATACAACCCTAGCGGTTCCTAAGTGCTACGGTCATCCGACGAAGCGCTCATCACAGAAAATAAAATGCGCTCTATAGGGCAAAGTCCCCAAAAACTGCAGCGAACAATGTGCGTATATTACATCACACAAAAAACAAAAGTTGGGCAGGGGAGGCTGGGATGTTCCTAAGCTACGCTTAGGAGTCGCCCTCGGCGGTGTCGTCGTCGAGTGTCATTGCGCTCGCGTCGACGCCGCCACAGCCACCCTCTCGCGCCCGGCCGACTCTAGCTCAAGACTGTCGGCGTCCCCCTCAATCCCGGTGACGATCACGATAGGGTCGAAGGAGGCGTCGCGCTGGCGCAGCAGGCCAGCACGTACTCCACCACGGCGACGGAGGTAGACCACCCCTTGCGAGCAGAGCGCTCGCGCAAGGCGCGGGGCAGGTCGGCGAGGGCGTCAGCCGCCTGGGTGAGGCGGAAGGCGTACCCCGATGGAGTAGGCGCCAGAGGCTCCTGCAGCCTCACCCCCAGAGGCTCCAGGCTCCTACCCATACTCTCGAAGGCTGGGCGGAGCATGGAGAGGAGGCTCTTGCGCGAGGCCAGGCGCTCCTCGTACATTGAGCCGAGATCCTCCACGACGGCCTCGACCCGGGCCCACTGCGACGACGCCTCTTCACGCGTCTTGGCGAGCTCCTCCACCAGGGCGTCAGCCCGAGCCCACCCCGCCGCCACCTCCTCGCGCGCCCGTGCCAGTTCCTCCTTGGCGACCTGGGCCTGGGCTTGCTGAGCAAGCACTTCCGCCTCCCGGGCGGCAACCGTTGCGGCTTGAGCCGCCAGGGAAGACTCCAGCCTCTTCAGCGCGGCCATCATGCTGGCTGCCCGCGCCCTCATCGCGGAGACAGTGGCGTCCACCTCTCCCGCCGAAGCGACCGGTGCAGGCACAACAGGCTGTTCGCGAGAACCCAAGCCAGCGGCGCTGGGGAAACAACAAACAGTTCAACATCAAGCAATAGAAGGAGAGCCGATGCCATCACCAAGTCAAGTAAAGAAACTCACTCTGGACGAGGATCCCAGATGCGGAAGATCGACGAGGGCAATACGAGCCCTCCACTTCTCGCGCGCATCGACGACCGAGCGGCGGTGCGGGACCTCTTGGGGCCTGACCCCAGAGGGTCCGCCGCCACCTCCTGCTTGCCGGCCCTACGATCGTCGTCTCCACTCGCCATTAACCCTCGTGTTTCCTAACCTTTTCCCTCTTTTTTCGCTGAAGGGCAAAGGGATAGCAGGAAGACGAAGAAAACGACTATGCGCGGTCACCCCTCCCCCCGCCTCATATTTATAGGGACGGGGCGGAGCGGTCGAAGTGGGAGTCACCCCGGGCTGCGCGCCGCATACGCATTAACTCCACGTCCCGTATGAGGGGATGTGCCCTGTCCACACCCCCCACTTCGCATTAAAGGCGTCGTGGATTGTTGGGCGAAGGACGCGCTTTGCGCAAGGGAGCCTTGTGCGACTCTTCGATTCGGCCCAAGACAGCCGATTTGTGAAGGAAGGCTTGGACGAGCCGCGAATGCACCAAGGTGGTAGAAGGCCCATTAGCTCGACCTGGAGCTAGGGTTGAGCAAAGGGCCCAATAGCCGCAACGTCTCCAGCACACGGATGAAAAGTTAAGGCAATCTTTCCCCTAAGAAGCTTTTCTTCTGCATCCATCTTTTCACTCCTCCGAGTTCGAGCGCTGCATGGCGACCACAGGCTTGGTTCCAACGCACCGCTCGGGGGCTACAAGCTCACACACTTCCACGGGTCAGGTGACCCGGTCGGCTATTTGGTTCTCCCTAGCGGTAACCCTTTCGACTCAAGCGCTACAACCTACGCCCCAGCGGCTACGGTTGCGAAGTAGTGCTTTGTGGAAGAAGGAAGTGCCCATGCGGTGCGACCCATAGTTTGCCGGGAATACTCCTCTCCCTCACAAGTGCAGATGAGCGATTTGGACTTAAGTTCCTACACTCACATGGGTCAGGTGACCCGGTCGGCTATTTGGGTCTCCCTAGCAGTAACCCTTACGACCCAAGCGCTACGGCCTACGCCCCAGCGGCTATGGTTGCGAAGTAGTGCTTTGCGGTAGAAGGAAGTACCCGTGTGGTACGATCCATAAGCTGGTTGGGAACACTCCTGTTCCATGGAGAGTGCAAGCGAACATCTCGTTCCTGAGATCCCTATTTTTTCTTCGAGCCCTCCTCAAAGGTGCCAACATATCGACCCACGCTTGTATAACCCCCGCAGTTTTTAAAGCCATGGTCATCGAATGTTCACCACCTCTGGCAAGCGCGAAGAATAGAGCCGGACCTACGAAATGACCCGACTGGCCATTTGGTTCCCACATAATGGTAACCCTATCGACCCAGTCCATGACATTTCCAGGAATGGAAACCGCAAAAAGGCGAGGAAGCGGCGATGGCAAAAGGCGGGAAAGTGCCCTAGCGCTCGCCGCACCGAGTCTACAGGTACATGCCGAAGCACGTGCCACCCGGACAAGCATCGACCGATCGCTCGCCGGTCAAGCGGACGTCGCTTTGATTGAAGCGTCGCACGTCCCGTCACAAATGCCACGTCAGGCCACTGGTGAGACGTATCGCCCGTAATCATTTCAATTCACATTTAATTCCCGCACGCGCATTAAATGCTTGCAGAGACATCGGGGTATCGCTCCGGGCAAGATGCCCCACGACCTCTCGATCTCCGCCTCTGAGCCGGTTCAAACCGGGCCGAAGCAGGTATGAAAAGCCCACCGGGCCGTAGCAGCCTTGAGGTGGCGAGAGGGCTTGGAAGCCTCGCGATTAAGACTTGGCTGCGGGTTCCAAAGGCAAAATCCACCAGGTGGATCTCTAGCTGACCCAAGCAGGCGAAACGAGCGGGGGGCGAGTTCAAGGCGAACCCTCGGTGGGTCTCTAGTTGGGTTAGCGGACGACCCAATCGCCTTAGCTCGTGTCCGAGACCATACTTCAAATTCTCCCACGGAGCCCCCCAAAAGGGCAGCAGCCAGCTACGCCCCGGGTTATGAACGGCACAGGGTCCAATACGGGATTGAGTAAAGAAAGGTATTTTATGGGTCGCCCCTAGCGGGTTGGACACCCGACATAGGGATCGTCTGCTCGGAGATCGCTTGATCTCCAGGGCCCACTCGGATAACTCGTTTGTAGCTAAACGAGCACAGTGTTCGGCCGACGTATGGCAAACACGTGTCTGCTCACCCCCTCCAGGTCCCACACCTGCGGACGGGGCGTACACGTGGGACCGACAGCGGCCTCTCCTCCCGCAGATTGCCTCGCCCGAGGAGGACTCAAGATGGATGCCCTTCGCCAAGCTCCGGCGTTAAACCAGCCCGACTAACTCGTCTAGCTACGATGAAAAACTAGCCTCACTAACTCGTCAAGCTACGACGTAAAACTAGCCTTACTAACTCGTCCAGCTACGACGTAAAAAAAGCATCCGGGAACCAGAACCTCTCGCGAAGGCATCTGGACCTCCCTGCCGACCACGGCCACGTCCAGCTATGACGTAAAATGAGCATCCGAGAACCAGAACCTCTCGCGAAGGCATCTGGACCTCCCTACCGACCACGGCCGCGTCCAGCTATCACATAAAATGAGCATCCGGGAACCAGAACCTCTCGCGAGGGCATCTAGACCTCCCTGCTGACCACGGCCGCGTCCAGCTATGACGTAAAATGAGCACCCGGGAACCAGAATCTCGCGAAGGCATCTGGACCTCCCTGCGATCACGGCCACGTCTAGCTACGACGTAAAACGAGCATCCGGGAACCAGAACCTCTCGCGAAGGCATCTGGACCTCCCTGCAGACCACGGCCGCGTCCAGCTATGACGTAAAACGAGCATTCAAAAAATCAGGACCCTGCGCGAGGCGTTCAAACATCCACGCCGACCAGCATAGCGTCAAACCATAGCCCTTCGACCAAGTCGGTCGGACTCATCTGACCCGGGTAACCCCCCGACCAGCTCTCCGACCTGCTTGGGGGCTACACCCACCGGGTGCGCTCGTGTGCACCCGGTCGGAACGACCGACCAAGTTGGTCGAACCCCGCCTCCCAAGGCAGCATTCCAATCCACTCGGAGGCTCATGGTCGATCAAGTACGCACACTTTGCTCAGTCGGATTCTTTGCCGACCGATATGAACCCCCGACCAGCTCTCCGAGCCGCTCGGGGGCTCGGGGGCTACACCCACCGGGTGCGCTCGCGCGCACCCAGTTGAAACCGACCGACCAAGTTGGTCGGGCCCGGCCGAGCGTGGTAGCCACCCTCAAGAAGACTCGTTGCTTCGTTATGCGGCGCCGCGCTGTTGAGAAGACCATGCCAATCGAAAACGAAGGGTCCCTCCAGGAACGCCTATGTTTCAGGACGGCCCCGAGGGCTACTGACGAATTCTCATACCAGGCGTACCCCACAACAAAGTATACATCTATTTCAATATCGTATCTCTCTCAGTCATCCGGGTTCGAAGCTCGGACCGGCGGCGATAGGGAGCGCTGAAGAGGGAACAGCCGAGGTCCTCGTTCCCGCAGATGGGATTATCACTGAATATTGGATGTGATACCAAACGGGCCATGCTGCGCCGTGTCCTGATCGAAGGCCTCCTCGGGTCATAAAGGATCCCCGGCCTCGGTTACTCTGACCAAACCTCGGGTCGGGCGCCCCCGCCGGCCCCAACCAAGACCTAGATCCGACGATCAGAGGGCTCCTACTCGACCGGACCAGACGAGGTGCCCCTCGAGTTCGACGGGACCGACGCCAGAGCTCAGGCCTCGGCCTTGACCGGGGCCCCAACAAGTTCTGGCCCCGCGATCTCTGCCACATCAACGGTCTACACCGAGTTGGTCACCCGTCTCACGGACATGACGGCCATGTTGGGGCGGGTGGCTCCTTCCCAAGGCGACCAAAGGGTGGCCTCAGCTAAAGCACCCATCCCCTCAAGCCGTCAACATCTGACAGACGCACGAGGGGCAAAAGACCTTCCCAACGGTTACCGTCCATTGTGTCTACCAACCCAGCATGGGATAAGCAGGAAACTGTCAGTCATCAAGACCAAAGGCTAGGACACCCGGGCGTAGCATACCCCTACCTCTTTTTAAAATTCCCGTGTAACCTGCCCCCTCTGCCTATATAAAGGGAGGCAGGGCCCTCAGGGAAGGGCACGCCCATGCACGTACGCACATACGCTCACTCGCATCCCCACTTAGCACGCATTGAGCCCTCCGACCCGGCTCAGCATCCAGCCTAGACAAGTCCTCCCGACCTCCTCCTTTCGGACGAGTGCTAAGGGCCTGTCCTTAGCCTCCGCTTGTAACCTCTGCTAATCTTCTGCACCTCAGGGCAATACAAACCATCGCCACGAACTGGAAGTAGGGACATTCCACCCGAACCAGTATACATCCGTGACTTCTTTAGTCTAACCATTCGAGGAGAGGGGACGCGTGACCCCCTAAACTTACAAATTTACTTGCCGGTTATACGAAACACCGACAAATGCCTTAGCAGGATAACCAAACTGTGTGTGTGGTTAAGGGGGAGGTGTGTTGCCATAGCCATGCAGCCTGTCAATGATAAATCCCTTATATTCTTCGAAAGGACAAGGGAAGGAATAGCGAGTTTAAGCTTTTTGGGAGGGTCTATGTTTGCATAGATTTTCCGAAAGGTATTATTATGATCTTCTTAGCCACAAATCAATGTGTATGTGACATTGCATGGTAGTATAAGGTTGATCATATCTTGTGAGTAAAGTATATAACCTCCGCAAAGTGTCAAACCTATTCAAATAGCTGTGTCCTTTGTATCCTCGGTACATAGGATAATGCTCAGGAATTTCAGTCAAGGTTTAGACTTTATGAATAAAACTTGAGAAGGGAGGCTGTATGCAAATGGAAATAATGAAATTGGGTTAGGGCTCTGTGCCGGTTTACTTGGAGAACTGCTTGTGAAATTTACTATTATTTTTATTTATTGTACTATCATTTCAATATATTTATAGTATTCATTTGTAAATGCTACTTTATTGCAAAATAGCCATGTTAGCTAGTCATTTGGAATAATCCTTGCATGTAGTTATAATAGACTTCCATTCTATGCACAATTTGTTGAGTGCTTTATGAACTCACCCTTGCTACAACAATATCATCAGTTGAAGAGGAGTCCACACAGGCTATGGTGGAGGATTACCAAGAGGAGGCAAATTTTCTAGGACACGAATCTTGTCAGTTGTATCTGGCAAATTGTTGGGTTTTCTATGAACTTTCTATTTCACTTTTGTTTTATTACTTTTTAGTCTAAGCGCTCTATGGCATATTTATGTAAGTTGACAATGAGGTCAACCAATTGCCTTTTATTTAATTAATATTCTTTATTCTGATTTTGTTGTGTATGACTGTTGACGAGGGATGGGCAACCCTTGGCCGGTCAGCGCGCGATCAACGAGCTCCCGAGCTCGAGGGACCCCGACCACGACCTGAGCATATGTCGAGGCGCACGACCTAGAGCGCGTATGCCCTCGAGCATGGCATCCGCATGACCTCGAGCTCGGGTCGGCTCTCGTTCGTGCCGTAGTCCCCCTTGGGTTCCAGAACGTGCGTTTGACCAACGGTTACCAAGATGCGGATCGTGGGGGTGAAGCAGGCGCGCGTAGCAAGTCCGGAGCAGTTGCTGACCAGTCCTCAACATGCATGAAGGCCACCACCCAGGAATATCTCCCGTCCATTACGGGCAGGGAAGATATAAGGCTAAGGACGCGCAGCCTGGGAGATCATCAGAGCTTGAGCACTAGACATAACCATTGTTAAGCTTGAGCTGTAATACACCACTGTACACAAGAATAGCAAAGATCACCGCCGCAAGGCAACTGGAGTAGAGCTTACCTTCACAGGGGCTCGAACCAGTATAAACCCTTGTCTCACGCTCGTTGTCGCCTAGCTCCGACCTCTGGCACGTCGAATCCTTCCCTTCGTTGAGCCAAGATCTGCTCGGGTCCCCAATTCCTTTAACCCCCATTTCATTTTTACGGTTGGCGATTCCGATCGTCAACAACTGTGATATTGTACCTATGTTGCATCCTGAACTAGTGCATAATACACAGAGGGTCTAGATTTGCATATTCGTGTCCCAACTTGGAGGCATATATATGGCACATGGCACGTGTGGGTATATGTATATGTGCCAAGAGGGGAGATCCTGGTCATTTGCCCCAGTTTGAGTATAGTGGTCTGACCAGTATACCGGGTTCTTTGAGGGGTGTGTGATGACCCGGCCCAAGATGAGTTGAATTCAACCCATGTGATGTGGTCCATGAGTGTGTGTGCACGAGTGTGGTGTTTATTAGCACCTTGCTAGTCTAGCTTGAGAAACACCAACATATATAAATCTAAGGTCTCCAATGGTAGCAATCATGGGTTAACCATTTTGGATGAGTTGATTTAGGAAATCCAAATGTATTGCTATGCGCATGGTTTATTTCAAGGGGAGTGGACCAGAGCGGTTTGGACCACGAGCATTACAATATAGTATTTGAATTTTCTAAATTTAAAAATAAATATAACTAAATTAAAAATTTAGTGTAAATAACAATAATAAAAATATTGTTAAAACATGCAGCCCATAGGGAAGCGGGGTTCACTACCAAGAACTATCAAATCTTGGGAATTGCTCTTGTTGTCAATTTTTCAAAGCAATCGTTCAGTTCCTCTCTTGAGAGACTTTTTCGCCCTACCTAATTTTTCCTAAAAGAAACTATAGCACATGCTATGCTATTGTTAGGTGGCCTCGGCTACTTAGCGCTAGTTCAAATTGCACCTTGCGGAATCTTGTTAGTAACGGACTATATATTTACTAATTCTAGAAAGATTTTGTAATAGCTTAAAAATATACTTAGAACGTAGGAGTTGCCCTCGCAGCCTTGTGTGTAGTTGAATACCTCCAAAATTATAATAAAAAGCTGTAATATCCCAAAAATTTGAGTTTTGAAATGTTTAAAAATTAAAATAAATCATTTGTATTTTTCCCAAATTAATTAAAGCTTAATTTAAATTTTTCTTTATGTAAAATATTTAATTTGATTAAACTACACATCAAACAAAATATTTCTAATCAAGTTAGGTTTCTTATGCCCAAGAAATTTTTCAATATTTTTTGAGATTTTATGAATTTCTTTGCTATTTATTTGGATTTATTTGAATTTTTGGCCATTTCTTAATTTGAATAGTATTTTTGTTTTCCAAAATCTCTTTGGGCGGAATATTCCTCGGCATATTCCTATTCCGACCATGGCCTGTACCTATTCCTCGTCGACCTACCCACATCATCCCACCGCCCACCTTTGGCCCAACTTGTGTCGGCCAGTTCACTGCCGGCCAGTCTGCAGCGCCACCACGCCGCAATTGAGCAGTAGCCACCATACGCCGGCGCCACTCGAGCCAGCGCTACTGCACAACTTCCCAAGCTATTTAAGGCCCTAAGGATCCTTGATTGGCATTCCTCACCTCACGCCGCACCCGCTGCACCCCTTGTCATCGCTTGAACCACCTCTGTCGCTGTGCAAGAGCTTGCCGAAGTAGCTTCATTGCAGCCGAGGCCTTCTTTCACGTGAAGCGCCGTTGCCATTGGGTCTTTGTTGGAGCCGAGGCTGGATTCAAGTTCCCCGCACAGCGCTAGACCAGATCCACCGAATCCCATGCTTGATCCATCGCTCCTCCACCGTCGATAACATCATCTTCCTTAGTCCCAACAGGTTTCCTCCTCCGTCCCTCACTGGGGTTGAGCCGTGAGCCCGAGCTGATGTGGCATCTGCGTGTCTGCTTGCACTAGCCGCGTCAGCTTTCTCGCCTATTTAGCAACCACATGTCGTTGGTGTCATATGTGTCACCCTTTGCCACATCAGCTGACGGTCCCACGTGTCGGTGGTACTATGCTGTGAGAATGGTCTATCGTGGACTAGAACAGAGCTGTGGACCTGGTCTATGGACCAAGGGCTCACCTGTTAGCCTCTAAAGCCTATTTTCCGTATTTGTTTTTATTTTCAAAAATCAGCCTGATGTCAGCATGACGCAATAAACTGAATATTTTAGAAAAATAATTTCAAAAAATCTTCTTTTTTCTATTTTTGTAAATTTAATCTTTTGAAAGTCTGTTCTCTCTCATATGAACTCTGATTGAGGTGGTTCATATTTCTAAATTTTTCTAAAGTCAAGATCTACATTCTAGAGCTTTTTATTTTAAATTTTGAGTTTATTTATGTCTCTGTTTGTTGTTTTTTTATTCATTCTTTCTTTTCAGGTAGATGCTAATCCCGAGGGAGCGAACAGAGAATTTGAAGATCAAAGCTTAGCAGTAGATCAACAAGGTAAGTCATAACCTTTTATCATGTTGAATATATATTTTCAAAAGTAATTTGTTTTCTATAATTGCATGCTATTTCTGTACAATGATTAATTTCTAGGAATAGCTTTATACCTAGTTGACATTATGCTACTTTGATTATTAGAATACCATTTATCTATTGTTAATCCTATGTTGGGAAATATTAGTTGGACATGATTGTATTAACAACATTAGGATATCATAACTATGCTTGGACATGCTTAGTTCTATGATGGGATTCATGTCACATGTTGAAATAATGTTAATCTTAACTTAACAAGATATTGAATTGTGGTTGATAGCAACTGTTATAAAATTTATTGTACCATAGCAGGGTAGGTGATTGTGCAGTAAAGGGGTTCCGTCAGCACATTTGGGATGTGAATATCTTGTCTATGACAACTTAAGGACTTAATCTTGTGCGCCATTGAATTGGGCTAATTGTATAACCACATGTCTGATATGGGACAAACCTAGCTAGTTTATTTGCAATGTGTAAATTTGAGTACTACTAGTTGGTGGTGTGGATTCTAGGATAGATGGGTAGATTCACATAGCGCAAGAGGGTGCCCTGGGGGTGAAACCTTAGTGGGCAATACCAAGTTTAGACAGACATTGTAAAGGCTTTGTTATGATGTCTCTGGTTGCATACCAAAGGAAGTGTGCTAATGGCTAGGTAAAGGAGATGATGATGTCTTATGGGTAAAACTACACAACCTCCGCAGAGTGTAAAACTATTCGAATAGTCGTGTCTACGGTCATGGACATGCCTAGAAATTTCACATGAGGTATAGAGTGTTCTATAAAATGTTGGAAGGTGGAATTGTTGGGTCACAGGGAGTTCACTATAGTTTTGTGGTCTAAAGTAACCGCTGATGAATTTGGTGGTTTGATGATGATTTTAGATGGTGTTGGCTGAAGCCTCATCATTCTATTCATGTTATTTACCATTCACTACTACAAAAAACCTTATTCTTGCCGGTCTATCACTGCCGGTTCGGCTAGAACCGGCAGTGATAACACTTTTACTGCTGGTTCAAAAGCTAAACCGGCAATGATACTCTTATTGCCGGTTTTTCTTAAAAACCGATAGTGATAAATTATTATCACTGCCGGTTCTCAATAAGAACCGGCAGTGATAATGTGGGAAGTATCACTGTCGGTTCGGAATCGAACTGGCAGTGATACTATTTTTTTGAAAAATCATAACTTTTACATACGAAGTCGGATGGAGACAAAACTTATATGAAAATTGTAGCTCTCGATGAGATCTACAACTTTGTAGTTGACAACTTCTTTATTTGAAATCATTTAGACATCCAAATAATCATTCAAACGTTTCAATGATTATTTGGACGTCTAAATGACTTCAAATAAAAAAGTTGTCAACTACAAAGTTGTAGATCTCATCGAGAGCGACAATTTGCATATACGTTTTGTCTCCATCCGACTCCGTATGCAAAAAATCATAACTTTTACGTACGAAGTCGGATGGAGACAAAATTTATATGAAAATTGTAGCTCTCGATGAGATCTACAACTTTGTAGTTGACAACTGTTTTATTTGAAGTCATTTAGATATCCAAATAATCGTTGACACGTTTGAATATGTAGAGATAAAAGTTGTCAACGGTTATTTAGACGTCTAAATGACTTCAAATAAAAAAGTTGTCAACTACAAAGTTGCAGATCTCATCGAGAGCTACAATTTTTATAAAAGTTTTGTCTCCATCCGACTAAGTATGCAAAAGATCACAAACGCATCCCAGAGATCTTGCAACTTTGGGTGCTTGTTGAAGTCGGGCGTTCGATTCTTCTTGATATACTCCGTGTTCAGCTTCTTTTTATAAGTCTGGAATGCAACCGCCATCTTCTTGAGAGTGTAACTCTTCACCTTCTCTTCGGTCCCTTGGGGGAAGGTGAATGTCTCCTTCACATCGTTCCAAAGCATGTTCTTCGTATCTTGAGGGACCTGATCCCATTTTGCTATGCTAATTGCCACGTGGTCCCTAACGTGACGCCGATGTCAATTGAATGGCCCAAGTGCCCCGAGGGTGCAAGAGGTCACCGTCCTCGCCGACCGGTGATAACATGTCTTGCCTTCTTCTTCTTGCTTGGACTCGCCGACGTGATTGCTGCTGGTTGACCGATCTGAAAGCATGGTACAATCATGAGCGGGTCGAGGATGTTGGCTTAGCATGGTAGTGGAACCGACAATCATGAACTTGATGATTGTTCCTCGCCGCCTCATCGTGCTCTGCTGACCTCATTGGCCTCGGTGGCGGGTGCAGTTCCGCCGATCTCATGATCATCACATCCATAATCAAACTTCTCATAAATTCTTCGTCATCCATAAATGCGTTTCTTAGGCTAGAAGAAGCACTGAAAATTAACGAAAATAGATCACATTTCATGTAAAGTGATGGTACTACTCTAAAACGGCGTGGAAGGCGGTGGGGAAGAGGCAGTAGAGAGGATGGGCGACGCCAAGATGTTGCTAATGTAAATCGCCAAATACTATACAATGGTAATTTTGCTAGAGTTGAGAGGAAATCAAGTGATCGATGTTGTGACCTCATGCTACAAACATGTGCACATGTAACTTTAAAATGATACTTATACATTAGAAAAAATTCATATGATACATATACATCTCGAAATGAAAAAATAATATGAAAAAATTCATATATACTTAAGAATATATTTGCTTAATAAAAAATAATGAATCATGCTTATTCCACACTAAAATGATTTTTTTAAAAAATAAGCCCCTGCAAGTTCAAGAAGCATGGATGTCACGAGAGCGTCCGGTACACCGAGAGGCGAAGCCATGAGGAGGCAGGCTCGCTTGAAATGGACTTGGTTGCTGTCTTCTTCGGTGTACCACTGTCCATAGGCAATGTCCATAGTTACTCCAGGACCAATTTGGGCCGATGGCCCATGTGTCATGTTGGAGTCCATCACGGACGCATCTAGGGTCTCTAGGACGTCCCTTAGACCTTATATTCAGTAGCTGCCGCTAAGGTTTGGTGGGTTTTGCTTAGATCAGTTACGTCTTTGAACAAAGGTCGCCGTTCATCGGTTTGTGAGACCCCAACTCGTGAGCTTCATCCTCAATTGCAAATTCAGTTGCATCTTTCTTGTTCTTGCTTGTGTTCTCGATTCACTGGCGAGGATTAGCCTTCGTGGTGAGGTCAGCCGGCAACGCGCGGTTGATAACCGAGGATGCGTGGTCTGCGATTGCGAGGGTTTTGATCGTCCGATCAAGAAGCCGGATCGTGTGTTTCGCTCGCCTAATCGACTTATCCTCCACCGACGGAAGTTCGGCATCCCGTTCCCATCAAGTGGTATCGAGCAAGGTTACCGTCAGTTCGCCTTTCCCGTAGTTTGATTTAGTTTTGCGTTAGTCCTATAGTCCGAAAAAGCCAAAAAATTGCGTTCATAGTCTACCATACCTAGAACCACGCCTAGCCTTTGCACAATTTCGGTTTCAGAGTCCGTAATCTTGAGTTTGTGTCCGAGTCGAGTCGTGTTGCTGGTTTAGATCGTGGTCTTAATTTAGTTGTGTTTCATCTCCATTGCATCCCATATCCTACACCGATCCGATCGCCAATCGCTATTTGTCTCCTTGTTGGAATCGGTTTGCTTTGTGGTTTTCATTATTTTGAGTCCTAGTTGTATTAGGGTTTCCTTCATAAACCCTAATCCCCACCTCTGTTAGCCATACCGCCACCCTCATCACAGAGCCTTCCACCATAGATCATCGTCTTCCATATCCACTCCATACACCTTTGAGTTCGGAGAAGTGCCGCCTAGAAAACCCTAATTGAGTCCTTACAGAAACGGCCATAACTTTCGTGATACGGACTCGAAATTAGGCAAAAAAAAATTCACGGATATCTACAAAAAAATTTACATCCGATTCTCGCCAACATCCGATTCTAGTGGAAGTTAATCATACATCACATCTTACAGGTTTCAATCCATTTGTACTCGCTCACCAAGTTGAACAAGTGTACTATATATCCTACCCTTGTCCCTTAGCAATCATAAAGCCATGGTGGGTTGTTCAGAAGGTAAATCCTCCTGGCTGGTTGCCTACCCCTGGAGATGATGGGTATGATGAAAGTGAGGTTGTGAACACCTTCGAAGAACCATATCAAGAAGGTGGTTTACCAGCCTCGTTTCGAGTAGATGAAGGGCTGGCACTTGACCAACTAGCAGGCGACACTACAGATGTCACTATTGATGAGGTTCAGAAAACGAAACGACCTCATTGTGTAACCAAAGTCTCACGAAAAGTGGTTAACATAAGGCGTTGTGGTGGTTTACAAAATGTTACAGATGATGATCATGAGCTTGATGATTTTTAAGAAGTAAATAACCAAGCATTGCATTTTCCATTCTGATGTTGTTCAATTGTTTTGATCATACTCAGTAACTTGTAATTATTTTTTTAACAGGATGAAGTCATTTGCACATGCTTTTAGAGGAAAGAAGAAGGATGGCTCTTCATCTTCGAAGAGTCAAGGAAGTAAGAATGATGGCTCTTCATAAATCATCGGTTGGTGGTTCACTTTTTAGGGGCAGTGTATCTCAACAGAGCCGATGAAGTGCATTTCAGAGGTGTCTTGAGGAGGCTCAGCAGACGGTTCCTTCACCAGAGGAGACTCAACAGGAGGTACTTCTGCTCGTGTCGTGAAGAAGAGACGATCTTGGCGTGGATGGGGAGGGGGATGGTGCTGAATCAGATGACAGTGGTGTTGATCCTGTGTTTAGGTAATTGTAAAAATTTTCATAAGTTTCATGCAAACATTGATGCTGAATTTTTTTTCACTATTTCAGGTTCAGATCTTCCAACTTAATCACCCCAGCAGTTACAAACCCGGTGGCACGGAGATAGATTAGGCCACATGGTGACTGGTAAGTATGAGAATGAGACAATCTGTTGAACCAATGTATGGATGGATGGAGATATGCTTAAACTGTCTTGTCTTTGTGTGTGAATGGAGATATGTGTGTATGGATGGATATATCTTTATTTCTCTTATCTATATATGTGTGTGGATGTAGAGATTTTATAGGGGACATGCTGCCAAAATTTCCAAGTTTCTATAGTGTTACTAATATTTTCATATTTTTACTTCACAGGCAATGGGATGACATTTCTTGGGGGGGAGAACCATTTGAGGCCAGTGAACGCCACCTTGGGAACACTCTGTCGGCATCACTATCTTGGAATGGTTATTGTAGACGGAGTTTCTCGACCGGCGACGAGTTGGGCACACTACAAGATGGCGATAGATGTTCAAACTGGAACTGTTGATGTTAGGATTTGGAATGACTTCTGGGTAATACTTTGGAATTTTTAGTTTTTATATACCCAAATTTTTTGTTTTAATTTGTCTAACAGGTGTTTATATTCCTAATTAGGAGAGGTATCATTTACCTGAGGGTGAGGAGGAGGCGTTGGCAGCCAAGTCTCGATATGTCTTTGAGAAGGCCACGACAAATGTCGTAAAAGACATGATGTCCAATGCACGTATCCAAGCAGTGTGCTTGTACTACAAAAAGATCAAAAAAGAGGACATGACCAAGAAGTTGGGTGCTTCAGAGAACTACCTTCGTGCCGATGAGTACCTCCAGGTGGACCTGCCTTGGGTAAGGAAGTGTATGGATGCTTGGCAAGCACTTTGTGTCTACTGGGCTTCACTAGCCTTTGTGGACAAGTCGAGGAGGAAGAGGGAAACCGTCGAGGCGGGGCGAGGTCACTTTCGGCGATATGGCTGATGGACATATTCGTCTAGTGCGGCGGATGGTATGGTTGATATCTTTATTTCAGTTATTTATATGCTTGTCAAATATATTGTGCTTGTTAACATAGATGAACATCGAATCGCAGGAGGCTACAAGTGGGGTAGCCCCAAGCTACATTAAGACTTATGTTCGGGGCCCACTACGGAGCTGATCCTACACATCCTGAGCAGCTTTGTAGCGATGTGGCGACACAAAACCTAGTTAGTAATTATGTGTGAACTTGCAACAAGTCTGATTAGTGCCTAACACAAAAATCCTGTAATGACAGGCTAGATATGGGGAAATAATGGTCAAATGTCATGGGGAAGAATATAACTGGAGGAAAGAACAAGTTGACCTTACAGCTTTGTACTCAACTGGGGGTGGAAAGAAACATGGCAGATTTGCTATACTGAATGGGGTAATTGATTCAAGTGATGCAATTGAGTGAGGCAGTTATCTCGGTCATCTCGAGCTGTTCGCATACCTCTCGTGAGGCTAGGTGGAGGTGGAGTTGAGGGTGCGAGAAGCGATGAGGCGAAGCGTAAATCGAGCGAGTGGAGGCGATGAGAAGATTACAGGAAGAGTGGGCAAGGCAACAACAAGAATATATGATTAATTGGTAGATACAACAACAACAACATCTGCAAGTAAGTTAATTAGAACTAGCTATGAATTGATGAATTGCCTACATTTTCATCTTTCATTCATGCAAACGTCAATTTAATTGATGATATGAAGATTTACTTTATTTCTTCTTGTAATTTGATCTTCAGGAAATTCTATCTTCTCATTTGGGGACAATAATTAATTTTCCAGCATTTCAGCCTCCTCCCCCGCCTCCTCCTTTTTTCGTACCGCTATCCCCACATATGGCTAATTTTCCTAATCACAAATTCCATTTAACAAAATGTACATATATTGCGAATCACTTAATAATTTTCTTTAACATATAGGGTTCGATAACACCTCCAACGGCGGGATCTGGTGCAAATCTGGATGTGGAACCAGCAATGCTACGGTACACCGTCATTGGGCGATACATACCTTGAGGAGGTGACGACGGCAATGAAACAATGATACTCGTGAAGTTGAATTCTTTTTCTTCCATGTGACCTTTTATGTATGAATGTTGACTTGGTTGAGTATGGAACCATTAGCTTGTTGATGATACGTATGTGTATGAACATGTGTTGATGGTGGATGTTTGAGTGAACCACTTGTTAATAATTTGTATGGACCGGTAATTGTGATACTATGTGCATGCGCCATTTATTTTGATTGTGTTGATAGTGAAATGGGTAAGATATGGATATTTTGTGATATGACTGATGATCGTTACGCTTTGCATGTGATGACATCATTGCTGAAAATATAGATGAATTTTCTGTTATTTTCTAGGATTTTTTTGTGAATTTTCTAGGATTTTATATGTTTTTTTCATTTTTTTAAATTAAAATATTATTTTTGTCGGCTAGGCCGACGAAAATAACCAATTGGCCGACGAAATTAGGTGCCAAATTATTTTTGTCGGCCTGGCTGACGAAATTACAACAACATTATTTTTGTCGGCCAGGTCGACGAAAATAACCCAAAAACCGACGAAAATACATATGCCACGTCAGCACCAGGCGCGGTTCGGTGCATCGGCTAGTAATTTCGACGGCCACGTAAGCCGTCAAAAATAATTTTATTTTCGTCGGTAGCCGACGAAATTAACTGTATTTTCGTTGTTTTTGTTCCGTTGGCCAAAAGACGACGAAAATACATGAAAAACCGACGAAAATAGCTATTTTCGTCGGCTTTTGGCCGACAAAAATAATGCGGATTCCTGTAGTGAGTCTCAACATATAATGCTGACGAATACTCATACCAGGGGTACCCCACAAAAAAGTATACATCTATTTCAAGATCGTATCTCTCTCAGTCATCCGGGTTCGAAGCCCGGACCGGCAGCGATAGGGAGCGCTGAAGAGCGAACTGCCGAGGTCCTCGTTCCCGCAGATGGGATTATCTCTAAATATTGGATGTGATACCAAACAGGCCATGCTGGGTCGTGTCCTGATCGAAGGCCTCCTCGGGTCATAAAGGATCCCAGGCCTCGGTTACTCCGACCAAACCTCAGGTCGGGCGCCCCCGCCGGCCCCAACCAAGACCCAGATCCGACGCCTCCGTGAGGCTCGACTCGGCCCGGACCAGCGAGAGCCTGCTGCTCTCGACCTAGACCCAGACCGGCGCCCAGAGGCTCAGGCACTGGCCTTGACCGGCACCCCAACAAGTTCTGGCCCCGCGATCTCTGCCACATCAACGGTCTACACCGAGCTGGTCACCCGTCTCAAAGACATGACGGCCATGTTGGGGCGGGTGGCTCCTTCCCAAGGCGACCAGAGGGCGACCTCAGCTAAAGCACCCATCCCCTCAAGCCGTCAACATCTGACAGACGCACAGAGGGCAGGTGCGCACCTTCCCAACGGAGCGTCGTCCGTTGTGTCTACCAACCCAGCATGGAATGAGCAGGAAACTGTCAGTCATCAAGACCGATGGCTAGGACACCCGGGCATAGCATACCCCTACCTCTTTTTCAAATTACCATGTAACCTGCCCCCTCTGCCTATATAAAGGGAGGCAGGGCCCTCAGGGAAGGGCACGCCCACGCACGTACGCACGTACGCTCACTCGCATCCCCACTTAGCACGCATTGAGCCCTCCGACCCGGCTCAGCATCTAGCCTAGACAAGTCCTCCCGACCTCCTCCTTTTGGATGAGTGCTAAGGGCCTGTCCTTAGCCTCCGCTTGTAACCTCTGCTAATCTTCTGCACCCAGGGCAATACAAACCATCGCCACGAACTGGAAGTAGGGACATTCCGCCCGAACCTGTATACATCCGGGACTTCTTTAGTGTAACCATTCGAGGAGAGGGGACGCGTGACCCCCTAAACTTACAAATTTACTTGCCGGTTATCCGAAACACCGACAAATGCCTTAGCAGGATGACCAAACTGTGTGTGTGGTTAAGGGGGAGGTGTGTTGCCATAGCCATGCAGCCTGTCCAATGATAAATCCCTTATATTCTTCCAAAAGGACGAGGGAAGGAATAGCGAGTATAAGCTTTTTGGGAGGGTCTATGTTTGCATAGATTTTCTAAAAGGTATTATTATGATCTTCTTAGCCACAAATCAATGTGTATGTGACATTGCATGGTAGTATAAGGTTGATCATATCTTGTGAGTAAAGTATATAACCTCCGCAAAGTGTCAAACCTATTCAAATAGCTGTGTCCTTTGTATCCTCGGTTCATAGGATAATGCTCAGGAATTTTAGTCAAGGTTTAGACTTTATGAATAAAACTTGAGAAGGGAGGCTGTGTGCAAATGGAAATAATGAAATTGGGTTAGGGCTCTGTGCTGGTTTACTTGGAGAACTGCTTGTGAAATTTACTATTATTTTTATTTATTGTACTATCATTTCAATATATTTATAGTATTCATTTGTAAATGCTACTTTATTGCAAAATAGCCATGTTAGCTAGTCATTTGGAATAATCCTTGCATGTAGTTATAATAGACTTCCATTCTATGCACAATTTGTTGAGTGCTTTATGAACTCACCCTTGCTACAACAATATCATCAGTTGAAGAGGAGTCCACACCGGCTATGGTGGAGGATTACCAAGAGGAGGCAAATTTTCTAGGACACGAATCTTGTCAGTTGTATCTGGCAAATTGTTGGGTTTTCTATGAACATTCTATTTCGCTTTTGTTTTATTACTTTTTAGTCTAAGCGCTCTGTGGCATATTTATGTAAGTTGACAATGAGGTCAACCAATTGCCTTTTATTTAATTAATATTCTTTATTATGATTTTGTTGTGTATGACTGTTGACGAGGGATGGGCAACCCTTGGCCGGTCAGCGCGCGGTCAACAAGCTCCCGAGCTCGAGGGACCCCGACCACGACCTGAGCATATGTCGAGGCGCACGACCTACAGCGCGTATGCCCTCGAGCATGGCATCCGCACGACCTCGAGCTCAGGTCGGCTCTCGTTCGTGCCGTAGTCCCCCTTGGGTTCGAGCGTCGCGTTTGACCAACGGTTACCAAGATGCGGATCGTGGGGGTGAAGCAGGCGCGCGTAGCAAGTCCGGAGCAGTTGCTGACCAGTCCTCAACATGCATGAAGGCCACCACCCAGGAATATCTCCCGTCCGTTACGGGCAGGGAAGATATAAGGCTAAGGACGCGTAGCCTGGGAGATCATTAGAGCTTGAGCATTAGACATAACCATTGTTAAGCTTGAGCTGTAATACACCACTGTACACGAGAATAGCAAAGATCACCGCCGCAAGGCAACTGGAGTAGAGCTATTACCTTCATATATAGGGGCTCGAACCAGTATAAACCATTGTCTCACGCTCGTTGTCGCCTAGCTCCGACCTCCGGCACGTCGAATCCTTCCCTTCGTTGAGCCAAGCTCTGCTCGGGTCCCCAATTCCTTTAACCCCCATTTCATTTCTGCGGTTGGCGATTCCGATCGTCGACAACTGTGATATTGTACCTATGTTGCATCCTGAACTAGTGCATAATACACAGAGGGTCTATATTTGCATATTCGTGTCCCAACTTGGAGGCATATATATGGCACATGGCACGTGTGGGTATATGTATATGTGCCAAGAGGGGAGATCCTGGTCATTTGCCCCAGTTTGAGTATAGTGGTCTGACCAGTATACCGGGTTCTTTGAGGGGTGTGTGTGATGACCCGGCCCAAGATGAGTTGAATTCAACCCATGTGATGTGGTCCATGAGTGTGTGTGCACGAGTGTGGTGTTTATTAGCACCTTGCTAGTCTAGCTTGAGAAACACCAACATATATAAATCTAAGGTCTCCAATGGTAGCAATCATGGGTTAACCATTTTGGATGAGTTGATTTAGGAAATCCAAATGTATTGCTATGCGCATGGTTTATTTCAAGGGGGAGTGGACTAGAGCCGGTTTGGACCCTGAGCATTACAATATAGTATTTGAATTTTCTAAATTTAAAAAATAAATATAACTAAATTAAAAATTTAGTGAAAATAACAATAATAAAAATATTGTTAAAACATGCAGCCCATAGGGAAGCAGGGTTCACTACCAGTAACTATCAAATCTTGGGGAATTGCTCTTGTTGTCAATTTTTCAAAGCAATCGTTCGGTTCCCTCTACTGTAGAGACTTTTTCCCCCTACCTAATTTTTCCTAAAAGAAACTATAGCACATGCTATGCTACTGTTAGGTGGCCTCGGCTACTTAGTGCAAGTTTGCAGTTGTACCTTGCGGAATCTTGTTAGTAACGGGACTATATATTTACTAATTCTAGAAAGATTTTGTAATAGCTTAAAAAATATACTTAGAACGTAGGAGTTGCCCTCGCAGCCTTGTGTGTAGTTGAATACCTCCAAAATTATAAAAAAAAGCTGTAATATCCCAAAAATTTGAGTTTTGAAATGTTTAAAAATTAAAATAAATCATTTGTATTTTTCCCAAATTAATTAAAGCTTAATTTAAATTTTTCTTTATGTAAAAGATTTAATTTGATTAAACTACACATCAAACAAAATATTTCTAGTCAAGTTAGGTTTCTTATGCCCAAGAAATTTTTCAATATTTTTTGAGATTTTATGAATTTCTTTGCTATTTATTTGGATTTATTTGAATTTTTGGCCATTTCTTAATTTGAATAGTATTTTTGTTTTCCAAAATCTCTTTGGGCGGAATATTCCTCGGCACATTCCTATTCCGACCATGGCCTGTACCTATTCCTCGTCCCGACCTACCCACATCATCCCACCGCCCACCGCCTGGCCCAACTTGTGTCGGCCCAGTTCACCTGCCGGCCCAGTCCTGCGCGCCACCACGCTGCAATTGAACAGTAGCCACCATACGCCAGCGCCACTCAGAGCCCGCGCCCTGTACAACTTCCCAAGCTATTTAAGGCCCTAAGGATCCTTGATTCGCATTCCTCACCTCACGCCGCACCCGCTGCACCCCTTGTCATCGCTTGAGCCACCTCTGTCGCTGTGCAAGAGCTTGCCGAAGTAGCTTCATTGCAGTCGAGGCCTTCTTTCACGTGAAGCGCCGTTGCCATTGGGTCTTTGTTGGAGCCGAGGCTGGATTCAAGTTCCCCGCACAGCGCTAGACCAGATCCACCGAATCCCATGCTTGATCCATCGCTCCTCCACCGTCGATAACATCATCTTCCTTAGTTCCAACAGTTTCCTCCTCCGTCCCTCATTTGGGGTTGAGCCATGAGCCCGAGTGATGTGGCGTCTGCGTTCTGCTGCACTACTAGCGTCGACTTTCTCGCCTATTTTGCAACCACATGTCGTTGGTGTGTCATATGTGTCACCCTTTGCCACATCAGCTGACGATCCCACGTGTCGGTGGTACTATGCTGTGAGCATGGTCTATCGTGGACTAGAACAGAGCTGTGGACCTGGTCTATGGACCAAGGGCTCACCTGTTAGCCTCTAAAGCCTATTTTCCGTATTTGTTTTTATTTTCAAAAATCAGCCTGATGTCAGCATGACGCAATAAACTGAATTTTTTAGAAAAATAATTTCAAAAAATCTTCTTTTTTCTATTTTTGTAAATTTAATCTTTTGAAAGTTTGTTCTCTCTCATATGAACTCTGATTGAGGTGATTCATATTTCTAAATTTTTCTAAAGTCAAGATCTACATTCTAGAGCTATTTATTTTAAATTTTGAGTTTATTTATGTCTTTGTTTGTTGTTTTTTTATTCATTCTTTCTTTTCAGGTAGATGCTAATCCCGAGGGAGCGAACAGAGAATTTGAATATATATTTTCAAAAGTAATTTGTTTTCTATAATTGCACGCTCTTTCTGTACAATGATTAATTTCTAGGAAAAGCTTTATACCTAGTTGACATTATGCTACTTTGATTATTAGAATACCATTTATCTATTGTTAATCCTATGTTGGGAAATATTAGTTGGACATGATTGTATTAACAACATTAGGATATCATAACTATGCTTGGACATGCTTAGTTCTATGATGGGATTCATGTCACAAGTTGAAATAATGTTAATCTTAACTTAACAAGATATTGAATTGTGGTTGATAGCAACTGTTATAAAATTTATTGTACCATAGCAGGGTAGGTGATCGTGCAGTAAAGGGGTTCCGTCAGCACATTTGGGATGTGAATATCTTGTCTATGACAACTTAAGGACTTAATCTTGTGCGCCATTGAATTGGGCTAATTGTATAACCACATGTCTGATATGGGACAAACCTAGCTAGTTTATTTGCAATGTGTAAATTTGAGTACTACTAGTTGGTGGTGTGGATTCTAGGATAGATGGGTAGATTCACATAGCGCAAGAGGGTGCCCTGGGGGTGAAACCTTAGTGGGCAATACCAAGTTTAGACAGGACATTGTAAAGGCTTTGTTATGATGTCTCTGGTTGCATACCAAAGGAAGTGTGCTAATGGCTAGGTAAAGGAGATGATGATGTCTTATGGGTAAAACTACACAACCTCCGCAGAGTGTAAAACTATTCGAATAGTCGTGTCTACGGTCATGGACATGCCTAGAAATTTCACATGAGGTATAGAGTGTTCTATAAAATGTTGGAAGGTGGAATTGTTGGGTCACAGGGAGTTCACTATAGTTTTGTGGTCTAAAGTAATCGCTGATGAATTTGGTGGTTTGATGATGATTTTAGATGGTGTTGGCTGAAGCCTCATCATTCTATTCATGTTATTTACCATTCACTGCTACAAAAAACCTTATTCTTGCCGGTCTATCACTGCCGGTTTAAAAATATTAGCCTATTCGGAATACGAACTGTCGGTGAGGCTGCAGTGATAATAGTATTACTACCGGTTCGGAATCAAACCGGCAATGATACTATTTTTTAAAAAAATCATAACTTTTACATACAAAGTCGGATGGAGACACAATTTATATGAAAATTGTAGCTCTCGATGAGATCTACAACTTTGTAGTTGACAACTTTTATATTTGAAGTTATTTAGACGTCCACATAATCGTTGACAACTTTTATCTCTACATATTCAAACGTGTCAATGATTATTTGGACATCTAAATGAATTCAAATAAAAAAGTTGTCAACTACATAGTTGTAGATCTCATCGAGAGCTACAATTTTCATATAAGTTTTGTCTCCATCCGATTCTGTATATAAAAGTTAAGATTTTTTAAAAATATTAGCCTGTTCGGAATACGAACTGTCGGTGAGGCTATTATCATTGTCGGTTCTCAACAAGAACCGGCAGTAATAATAGTATTACGGCCGGTTCTCAATAAGAACCGGCAGTGATAATAATATTACAGCCGGTTCGGAATCAAACCGGCAATGATACTATTTTTTGAAAAAATCATAACTTTTACATACAAAGTCGGATGGAGACACAATTTATATGAAAATTGTAGCTCTCGATGAGATCTACAACTTTGTAGTTGACAACTTTTATATTTGAAGTTATTTAGACATCCACATAATCGTTGACAACTTTTATCTCTACATATTCAAACGTGTCAACGATTATTTGGACATCTAAATGACTTCAAATAAAAAAGTTGTCAACTACATAGTTGTAGATCTCATCAAGAGCTACAATTTTCATATAAGTTTTGTCTCCATCCGATTCCGTATATAAAAGTTAAGATTTTTAAAAAATATTAGCCTGTTCGGAATACGAACTGTCGGTGAGGCTATTATCATTGTCGGTTCTCAACAAGAACCGGCAGTGATAATAGTATTACGGCTGGTTCTCAACAAGAACCGGCAGTGATAATAATATTACAGCCGGTTCGGAATAGAACCGACAATTATACTATTATTTGAAAAAATCATAACTTTTATGTACGAAGTCGGATGGAGACAACATTTATATGAAAATTGTAGCTCTCGATGAGATATACAACTTTTTAGTTGACAACGTTTTTATTTGAAGTCATTTAGATGTCCAAATAATCGTTGACAACTTTTATCTCTACATATTCAAACGTGTCAACGATTATTTGGACATCTAAATGACTTCAAATAAAAAAGTTGTCAACTACATAGTTGTAGATCTCATCGAGAGCTACAATTTTCATATAAGTTTTGTCTCCATCCGACTCCGTATATAAAAGTTATGATTTTTTAAAAATATTAGCCTATTCGGAATACGAACTGTCGGTGAGGCTATTATCATTGTCGGTTCTCAACAAGAACCGGCAGTGATAATAGTATTACGGCCGGTTCTCAACAAGAACCGGCAGTGATAATAATATTACAGCCGGTTCGGAATAGAACCGGCAATTATACTATTTTTTGAAAAAAAATCATAACTTTTATGTACGAAATCGGATGGAGACAAAATTTATATGAAAATTGTAGCTCTCGATGAGATATACAACTTTCTAGTTGACCACTTTTTTATTTGAAGTCATTTATATGTCCAAATAATCGTTAACAACTTTTATCTCTACATATTCAAACGTGTCAACGATTATTTGGACATCTAAATGACTTCAAATAAAACAGTTATCAACTAGAAAGTTGTAGATCTCATCGAGAGCTACAATTTTCATATAAGTTTTGTCTCCATCCGACTCCGTATGTAAAAGTTATGATTTTTTAAAAATATTAGCCTGTCCGGATGGAGACAAAATTTATATGAAAATTGTAGCTCTCGAAGAGATCTACAACTTTGTAGTTGACAACTTTTTTATTTGAAGTCATCTAGACGTCCAAATAATCGTTGAAACTTTTGAATATGTAGGGATAAAAGGTACATATATCTTATACTAGTTGAGAACTGTGTGTTAGGTGAGATGGTAAGGAGAGTTTATGCGAAGCAGTAGGTCACAGGTTCGAATCCTAGCAACCGCACGCGCGCGTATTTCGCGCGAAAATCGTGTGACTTGTGACTTGCGATCGATCGTGCGTAATAGTGAATACAGGTTGGTTCGGGTGCAAATAAATATATTTTTTGATTTTATCAAGCGATTTTTGGATTTATACTATCACTGCCGGTTCTAACTAGAACCGGCAGTGATACAAACTATCAGTGCCGGTTCTAATTAGAACCGGCAGTGATCTGAACTATCGATGCGGTTCACAACGGCAAAGTGATAGTCTCGACTATCACCGCCAATTACGCATCACGGTTCCAATACGGCAAAGTGATAATCGACTATCTCTGCCGATTACGTCTTGCGGTTCCAATACGGCGATGATGTCGATTGGAACCGGCAGTGATGTGGTGTTCTGTAGTGGTGATTGATTTACTAGTTTTTTAATTTTTTATAAATATGCTTTTAATCTATTTATTGTATTTAAATTCAAATTATTGCTTTCTAAAAAAACATCTGACTATCTTTTGTCAAGACTTGTATGAATATATTACATTATTTCTCTGTGGCTTGCTGAGTACTAGACTATACGCCTTTGTTGATTTGTTACTAAGAAAGAATAAAAAAAATACAGAGTACTATGAAGACTATGTGAATTAGGAAGGCGTTTCCTAGACGATTGCCTGTGGCATGTCGAATAGCACAAGTTATTTTGTTTCTACAATAGTTTATTTGTTTATTAAGCCTTTAATGTATGGTGGTGTTAATTCATTATTTGATATGGTATTTCATCTATTTTGCCACTGTGTGGACTAGTGTGATTCTAAATTAGTGCAATATCACTACTACAAAAAATCCCTTTCTTGCCGGTCTATCACTACCGATTTATAAATTAGACTGGCACAAATGCTCGACTGAAGAAGAACTGGCAGTGATAGTAACTTATCATTGCCGGTTCTAAAAAAACCGGTAGTGATTATCACTGCCGGTTCTTAAAAAACTCTAGAAGTGATAATGGAGAAAGTATCACTGTCAGTTTGGAATACGAACAGGCAGTTAGAATATTCTTGAAAAATCATAATTTTTCATACGGAGTCGGACGGAGACAAAACATATATGAAAATTGTAGCCCTCGATAAGATCTACAACTTTGTAGTTGACAACTTTTTTATTTGAAATCATTTAGATGTCCAAATAATCGTTGAAACATTCGGATATGAAGGGATAAAAGTAAAATATATCTTATAGTAGTTGAGAAGTGTATGCTAGATGAGATGGTAAGAAAAGTTTACGCGAAGCAGCAGCGATACCATTTTAGAACCTACAGTAATCTAGGTCCGACAAAAGCCACCATGTAGAAGCGAATGTCAAGCAAAACAGATCCAGGCTTACTTGTGCATCCATCGAGAACGTAGGGGTTGCCCTCGTAGCCTTCTGTGCAGTTGCAGAAGGCCCGTTGGAGGAGTTGACACACTTGCTGTGGGCGCTCACGCATGCGTAACCCGGATTACTGGGCGCATCGGCGCATCGGCGTAGGACCTGGACACACTACTACGGAAAGGGCATTTAGTACCAGTTCAAAACTGCCTTTAGTACCGGTTTTTGAACCGGTACAGGCCATCCGGGACTGATACTCAAGGGCATTAGTCCCGGTTCACTCACCCAGTACTGATAGAGTATCGATGCGGTTCGAATTCACACGGGCGTCGTGTGTGGAACCTCATCGATGCGGTTGGCGTCTCCAACCAGATCGATAAAGTTTCATCGATGACGGTTGTTTTCTCCAACCGGTACTGATGTTTTGTATATATATAGGTCTATTTCTCCAGTAGCTATTATATATGTGTGTGTGTGTTAAATCACAACTAATTAAAAGCACAAATAATCAATCATGCACTTTGCCTGATAATTAAATCACTGAACATTCATTAACAAATTGAATTACATCTAATGTATTAAAATATGTACACATATTTGTTCTTCTGCTCATCGTCTAATGTATCAATATATATGTACACAACTTTAATTACAACTTCAGTATTTTTTCCCTTCTGTTCATCGGGATCTTTTACGCGCATCGCTCTTGCTAGTCGTAGATGTCGACCCCGACAGTTCACTGGTCCTTATCGAAGGGCACCACCAGTTAAAATTTCGTTCGTGAAACTCGCCTTTTGGACTTACGACCTCATCATAAATAAAGCCGATGAGTTGTTCTTGAATTGCTCTCACTCGTGCCGGTGAGAGTTCCGAACCTTGTTCCGCCAAATATTGAGGCACCTATCGTTAAGTCATTAACTAATCAATACTTGAATTTGTACAAGATATAAGGAGTACCTATACATCATTAGAGCTAGTAATTATATTAACTCACCCCCTTGTTGCCTTTTAGCACGCGGTCGGCGGCTCCGGTTTGGGTGTGCATAAACTCGCATACATAGTAGCCGCATAAATTGTTACCCGGCGGCTGAGTCAAGATCTGCGGTGGAAAAAGTTGAAAGTGTGAAATGAATGCAAGGAAATTAAGTTAACTAACTAAAAAGCTAGCATTATGATATACGTATATGAGTGGCAATTGTAATGTCAAATTTCTCCTTGAATACGCCCATGTTTTTAGCACGGAACCGTGTGAATGCACTACACATGTGATTACGAATTGTACATGATTAGAATTTGTTTCAAATTGAAGGAAATAGAACTAGTACGATAATGAAAGGAACAAGAATTAATACTGGTTGAGCATGTCGATAAAGTTTTGATACTTTTCAACTAGTCTCCTATGCGAGTCCATAATTGTGATCGAGCTACGATCTAGCTCGATCAAAAGAAGAATCCAGTGAAAACTATACATAGATGTGTCAATGTAGATAACTAATTAGTTCTAACATCGTGTTATGAAAAAGGAGTAGAATGAGGTGGTACGAAAACACGTACTCAAATGAGTAGGCTAGATATATCTTTGACTTATATCTTTGACCCATTAGCGCATTGAATACGTTAGTCTCTGTTTCGCTTGGGTGGTCTCTAACGGTTGTCTCGTTGATAACTCTCGGGTCCATGAAGCCTATGTAGAAAATAAGATCCTTCGGCATCTTTGTATCTCCATGCTACATAAGAAATTAGTTAGGCTTGCAAGTTAGTATAGTACAAGGAAGTGCACGATAGTTTTTGTAAATAATTAAGACACTTACAGAGTCCAGCAACCCATCAAGCTCACGCTGAGGGCGTCTGTCTGGTATAGATCATATATGTTGTCCCATTCAACAAAAAATTCACCTTCACCGCGAAAAAAATCTTGTTGCCTAAACTTGACAGCGAACATATGTAGACCATGCTTGGTCGCGTCCAAGTACCATTCATGAGATTGCCGCATCTTTGTCGTTAGCTGGAGCAGCTCCTCATGCCTGACCAATGACCCGCCCATTTTAAATAACCATTTTACTTGGACAACCTCAATCTTTTCCGTGCCTAATATTTGATTTGCGGTAAGGCCAGTTTCTTCAAAGAATTGTTGCATCTCCTTACCCTTCCCCTCAGCTGACATCTTCTTCTTGGGGCATTCCTTACTCAATGTGCGCTCGTAGTTTGATTGGCGAGGCATTTCTTTTTTATCCTTCAAATTTTTAATAGTCATTAAGCCTTTATAAAATTCTTACGTGCTGAGTTGAACCTTCTTCTCTGGTGACTTGGGTTTAAGAAATTTAGTTACCTCTCCTTTTACCACCTTCTTGGTCTCCTCATCGCTCATATCATACTGGCCGCCTTGGAAGTTCAGCCGACTTCTTGGATTAGGTGGAGGACCCCGTCTTCTTGGGAGCTACTGGCCGAGCTGGCTTCTTTCCCTTGGTCGACGCCTTCTTGGGAGGAGACGGGCTTCTTGTGGCGCTTATGTGCGCGGGAGGTGGTGTAGGAGTCGGCGCCTTCTTGGGAGGAGACGGCTTCTTCGGGGCTTATATGCGCAGGAGATGGTGTAGGAGACGGGCTTCTTGTCGGGCTTATATGCGAGGAGGTGGTGTAGGAGCCAGCGCCTTCTTGGGAGGAGACGGGTTTCTTCTCGGGCTTCTTCAGCGGAGAGGACACGCTCATGTTATCTCGAAAAATTATGTACCGCTTGCGCCCACAGATGAAAGTGTGTCTTGCCTCTCCTAGCCAGAGTTCCGTCACCTCCAGAATTTCGAGGTCAAGGTCCTCGTACCCTGGGCAGGCCTCCTCCACCGAGACCTTGGAGTATCCTAACGGTATCTGTTGGCCATGGATAAGCTGTTGGCTCTTAGCCCATCTCGCGCTGTTGGCTCAAGGCTAGCTGCACCTCTCTTCGGATCTCTTCTTGCATTCTCTCATTTGTTTGATTCAGGCGTTCTTCAAGCGCACTAAGCTGTTGTGTCTATCGAGCCTTGCTCCTCACCCGACTCCTATAGGTCTCGGCGTCCTGAGCGAAACCAACCTTCCACGGGACAACGCCGACGCCTCGTACGCCCGAGGTGCTCGATTCGCAAGGCCCTTGTTAACTCGTTGTTCTCCCTGTTTGGCACAAAGCTACCCTTGGATGACTCCTCGATGGACTGTACAAGCCTTCTGGCCACATCTCTTAGCACCTCCCCAAACACAGCATTGCCGTTACAATCAAGGGCGCCGCCGTGAGCATAGAACCAATGCTTTGCTCTGTCGGGCCAATTCGTTGTTACGGGTGCGATACCCTTCGCTAGTGTAACATCCCGAAATCTGGCCGAATTTAAATTTCTGGAGTTATTTGAATTTTTGTGAATTAATCAACCTTTATTTGCATTTAATTGCATTTAATTGAATTTATCTAATTTTTCTGGGATTTATTGGATTTGATTGGAATTTATTTATTTCATTTTCCCTTGAGTAATTAAATATCAGAAAATATAATTATCAAAAATTAAAACTAATATTTTATTTAGGCTCAAAATGCTCTGAAATATTTTCTAGAATTTTTCTAGAATTTTTCGGGTATTTTTAGTGCCTTAAATAAATGCTTTGAATCTCTGTCTTTAATTTTATTCGAAAAACCGGATTTATCGCTAGCTACAGTGCTGGGCCGGCCCAACACTGTGCTCGCGCGGAAGAAACCCTAATCGCCGCCGTTTCTCAGCCGTCGGATCTCGATCGGACGGACGCAATTAAATACCGATTCGCCGGGCTGAGGATCAATCCACGCCGTTGATTCGCGATCGTGCGGCTGACGTGACCGGACGACATCGGGACTGTGCGCGACTGACCGCACCGCCGTCTCCTGTTGGCCGCCGCGATTTGCCGGGGATTTGCGCGCGCTACGAGGCATCTCGACGACCGTGTGCTGGCGCATTAAAATGGTCTCTTCACCCCGCTCATTTCTTCCGTTCGGTCGTTAGCTCTCGTTCACCGTAGCCCACACTAGAGCTCGCCGTTGTAGCTCTCACCTCCGCCTCGGTTCTACGCCGTGTTCCGCCGCCGTTCGTCGTTCCCCGTCGTCACCAAGGACCTCACCGAGTTCCCCGTGACGAGCCGCGTCTTCTGCGCCACCTCTTTCAACCGGAGACGCACTAAAGCGCCGTCGACCGTATCATCTTCCTCAGCTACGGCGACGAGCGCCACCGTCCCTTCTTCGACGACTCGCGACTCACCTCCACCGTCAGATCTTCATCGAACGCTCTCGGTAAAGCCACGTTTTTCCGTTTTTAAATTCAAATCGAATCGGTATTGGTGATTCTCGGCCGTTAGATCTTGATCGGAAGGTTCGGGTTAGGCCGCATATGCTTAGGAACAGTAAACTCTCGGGGTAACGGTAGCCGTAGGATCTTCATCCAACGGTAGGCATGCGTCCACGTAGGCTTAGGAATAGTAAACCGTCGGGGTAACGTTGGCCGTTGGATCTTCATCCGACCGCTCAGGTTCATCCACGTCGGTGCGGTGAATAGTAAACCGTAGCGGTAACCGTAGCCGTTGGATTTCAATCCAACCGCCTCTGTTGCGCCGCGTGTCAGCCGCTGGCATGTGGGGCCGAGCACTGTTCACCGGGCCCACTTGTCAGTGAGCGGGCCGTCGGGTGAGCTGACGAACCGGGCCCACCTGTCAGTGACCGAGGGCGACGTGGCTCGCTCTGGTGCCGACATGTTTCACGCGGGGGGAAAATCAGCTGGAAAATCGGTGGAAAATAGAGGATTAATTCGGTTTATTCTTTTATGAATTTTTAGAATATTGTAAAGGCTATAACTTTTGCATTTTAACTCGGATTTGGGTGATTCCAGCGCCCAAAAATTTGTAAAAATGTAAACTATTTAATGGTGATTTTTATTTAATTTTTGGTGTTAATATTGCTGTCTGTATTGAGTGTTTATTGTATGATTGCTTGTGTGTGCGTAGACTCCGAGTCGTCGGGTTTCGTCGAGGGAGAAATTGAAGACCAGTCGCAGAACCTCGACCAGAACCAACTCCTCTTCGAAGGCAAGTCATGCTTTGACCATGTTGCCCCTAGATTTTTGAATATAATTTGATTCAACTATTGCATGCTATATTAATTAAAATAATATTGCTCATGTGGGAAATGTAGTTAAAATACCTGTCTTGTTTATGACACCTTGAATATAATATTTATGTGCCCTGAAACCCTTGTCCACCCTAAGATGACTGATATGTTGGATGCTAATAATGACGCCAACACGGGAGGCTAGACCGTGAGTAGTAGCTTAGTCTGCTTATATGCGATGAATGAATTTCAAATAGCAAATGAATATTGCCTAAACAATTATGGAACGCATTTTTGTAAAAGTGCGATGATGTCATATGATGGAATTAGAATAGTAACCTGTGTGGTGCTATTCATGAAATAATGTGGGCATTGGCATGTGTTGCATAAATGCAAACCCTAGGTGGGAAAGGATTTGGACCGGGGCAAGTGGCAGGATGGCTTCGTGCCAGGTGGGCCTGTGTGGCAACGGGTTGTATGAAAGCATGAATGGCTGTGTGCCGAGAATTATGGTTGTCTTGCCCGGGACAGTTAAGGACTTAACCTTGTGAGCCTTTGAGCTGAGTTCCGTGTACAACCACTTGTCCGGTATGGGACGGACCTAGTTAAGTAGGTTTCTAACCTCTTTCCTTTGAAACCTCGGGGTGACAAAGGCACACCAAGGTAATCAGAGGGGAAGCGTACACATGCTACTGCTTGGTACCCATTCAACGATACTTGCCCTGTCTAAACTTCGACTCTGTGTGAGGGGAGTGTTAGAAGGGAAGTAACGGAGGGGTTCATCGGTCAAATGTTAGTCTCTGAAAGACTTTGTTGCAATCAATCACCTGTGTGGTGAGCGATTGATATCTGTGGGTAAAGTGTCTGACCTCTGCAGAGTGTGTGTGTGAATCTATTCGAATAGCCGTGTCCACGGCATTGGGCATTGCTCGGTGATTACAGTCAAGGGTTAGATTTTCAAAATAAAATGTGGAATGGGTGGCTGTGTGCCAAAAGCTGTTGAAATGAATTTAGGGCTGTGTGCCAAACTCTTGAAAAATAATTGAGAAATTAATTATTAAATATTGGTTTTACCGCTTTTAATCTAATAGGATTACCTATTTAAAAGAAATACTGCTTTATGCAAAATAACCAATTAAGCCTTTCCTTGGAATAAGCCATGCATGTAGTAATAGATCTGCACTGTGCATGACTTGTTGAGTATGTTGTATACTCACCCTTGCATCGACAAAAACCTCAGAAGAAGAAGAAGCCACACCAGCTTGGAATGAAGAGTTCGTCGAAAGCCAGGAGGATTAGGGGTTGAGCCGCACTCAGTAGCCTGTGGCTAGGAGTGGTTTCGCTATCGTATTTTCCTTCCGCTGAATGAACTTGGTACTGATGATATTACTTGCCCTGCGTGGCGAATTATTGTAAGGCGACCATAAGGTCATGTAACTCGACTATATTATGCTTGAAGTACTTTATTACTTATTTCCGCTGTGTATGATTGTGGTACTTCAACCTGTTTATCCTGTGTGTACTAAGCGTGATCTGGACTAGTCTGTAACGCATGAGTGTCGAATCCGTGAAAATTTGGGGCACGACAGCTAGCAGGTCCTATTCCCTCTTCTCCCATTTTGGTATTGCATGGCGGTAACCACCAGGGCCGAGTCGGTGGTGATAATTCTTCTTCTGTGCATTCAACTTATTCTTCTCACTCAAACTTTGACCTTCGTCCGAAGTCTTGAAGTTCACAAACGCATCCCAGTGATCTTGCAACTTTGGGTGCTTGTTGAAGTCGGGCATTCGATTCTTCTTGATATACTCCATGTTCAGCTTCTTTTTATAAGTCTGGAATGCGACCGCAATCTTCTTGAGAGTGTAACTCTTCACCTTCTCTTCGGTCCCTTGGGGGAAGGTGAATGTCTCCTTCACATCATTCCAAAGCATGTTCTTCGTATCTTGAGGGACCTGATCCCATTTTGCTATGCTAATTGCCACGTGGTCCCTAACGTGGACGCTGCATGCCGAATTGAACGGCCCAAGCGCCCCCGAGGGTGCAAGAGGTCGGCCGTCCTCGCCGACTTCGGTGATAACATGTCTTGCCTTCTTCTTCTTGCTTGGACCTCGCTGACGTGATTTCCTGCCTAGTTGACCGATCTGAAAGCATGGTACAATCATGAACGGGTCAGGATGTTGGCTTAGCATGGTAGTGGAACCGACAATCATGAACGTGACTGATTGTTACCTCGCCCGCCTCATCGTGCTCTGCAGCCTCATTGGCCTCGGTGGCGGTGCAGCTCGCGAATCTCATGATCATCACATCCCGCAATCAAACTTCTCATAAATTCTTAAATGCGTCCATAAATGCGTTTCTTAGGCTAGAAGAAGCACTGAAAATTAACGAAAATGATCACATTTCTTGTAAAGCTGATGGTACTACTCTAAAACGGCGTGGAAGACGGTGGGGAAGAGACGGTAGAGAGGATGGGCGGCGACGCCGAAGATGTTCCTAATATAAATCGGCCAAATACTATACAATGGTAATTTTGCTAGAGTTGAGAGGAAATCAAGTGATCGATGTTGTGACCTCATGCTACAAACATGTGCACATGTAACTTTAAAATGATACTTATACATTAGAAAAAATTCATATGATACATATACATCTCGAAATGAAAAAATAATATGAAAAAATTCATATATACTTAAGAATATATTTGCTTAATAAAAAATAATGAATCATTCTTATTCCACACTAAAATGATTTTTTAAAAAATAAGCCCTGCAAGTTCAAGAAGCATGGATGTCACGAGGCGTCAAAGACACCGAGAGGCGAAGCCATGAGGAGGCGGGCTCGCTTGAAATGGACTTGGTTGTTGTCTTCTTGCTGTACCCACGTCCATAGGCAATGTCCATAGTTACTCGAGGATCAATGAAGAAGAGGAGCGGAGGAAGCCTATGGACGTTGGTACGCCAAGAAGACAAAGAACCAAGTCCATTTCAAGCGAGCTGCCTCCTCATGGCTTCGCCTCTCGGTGTCCGGACGCCTCGTGACATCCATGCTTCTTGAACTTGCAGGGCTAATTTTTTTTAAAATCATTTTAGTGTGGAATAAGAATGATTCATTATTTTTATTAAGCAAATATATTCATTATATACCGAGAGTTACAAAAAAGAGGAAATTCTGACAAGTTTAAAGAGCTTAAACTTGTTAGAATTTTCTCTTTTTTACAACTCTCGGAATATAATAAATCTGAACCTACAATTTTATACATACAAATCTCACATATCGTACAAGTTTAAGCTAGTACCGTAGTCTTGCGGGCTTGTAGGGACACATATACATACAAATCTCACATATACGAGAAACTTCACATATACATAGAAATTTCAAAATTCACGAGAAATTAGAATAATTCACATGATACATATTCATTTGACATGATACATATACATTTCAAACTTCACATATACATAGAAATCTCACACATACATAGAAATCTCACATATACATAGAAACTAATCAATAAAAATAGAAATTTCAAAATTCACCAGAAATTAGAATAATTCACATGATACATATTCATTTGACATGATACATATACATTGAAATCTCACACATACATAGAAATCTCACATATACATAGAAACTGATCAATAAAAATAGAAATTTCAAAATTCACCAGAAACTCTAGTTTGATTGTTCTCAGATTATTGGGTTTAAATGAAGATTTAGAATCTTCACCTCAATCACAAATGGGCTAGACAATTTAATTTAGTGACTTAAGCCTTGAACTCTTACCACCTTAACATGCACAAGAAAATTGTAGCAAGACATATAAATCTCACACATACATAGAAAGAAAGTATATATCTTGATAATGAATGATGCCCATAACATTGGCCCATAACATTGTCAATATGATGCATTGCATAGAAAGAAAGTATATACTGTATATTTATAAATAGTCTAGTAAAGTATCAAGAATTTCGTGTCACAATCAGCTCATTACAAGGATAACAGAATGACCATATGCTATATACTCAATACACCTTACTATGCTATATACTCATTACAGGATATATACTCATTACAGGATAACAGAATTACAAGGATAACAGAATAACAGGATGGCCATATGCTATATACTCATTACAGGATATATACTCATTACAGGATAACAGAATTACAAGGATAACAGAATAAAAGGATGACCATATGCTATAAACTCATTACAAGGATAACAGAATGACCATATGCTATATACTCATTATAGGATAACAGAATTTCATGTCACAATTAGCTCATTACAATGACAGGATCAGAGCTACCACATGAAATCCAAATTGTACAGAACAGTGAAAATAACCAATAATTTCAATCATGCAAGTCTAGCAGTTCAAGGTTTAGATCATTTCATTAAACGTCATGTTCATTAAGAAACCCAAATAACATCACAGAGCAATACCTCTCCCTTCCACCAGCAAGGATCAAATGCAGCATAACAAGGAGCAATAATGGAGTCATACAACTATTGCTCTCAGATTTAATAAATTGATGGGTTGCTCCAAATGAGCCCTCCAACACCAATTTCAGCAATATTCAACAGGTATAAGCTTATAAGCACATAGATTCATGATATGAACACATATAAACAGGACACCCAAAACAGTGTACTACTCATGTTTGGTTTTTTCAGTATTGCTCTCAGATTTAAGAACTTGATGGGTTGCTTCAAAGAAGCCCTCCAACACCAAATTTAAGCAATATATCACAGGGTATATCAATATGAAATTAGTGATTCTATTCAGTTCAGCACCGTTTAAGAAAATTGACTCACTAATACTCAATTATGGATGAAAAGCTACTGAACAACAGAATTGCAATAATTTTGCCTACGACAGTGATGCCAAACCAGTGAGAATTGAGTTCCAGATTAGACCAGGACATCAAAGTTAATCAAGTCACATGAAAGGAACTATTCTCAGGATAGCCAAGTTGAAGTTTTAGACACAATAATCTAAACAGTGCTGACTCACAGAGGATAATCACTAACTAGTTAGATTAATATTGCCTCATTCAACTTAATCATCATCGAGCAGCATAAGAGAACAAAAACACTGCCTCCAGATCAAGAAATACAGCCTCTAGCTCGATGGCTAGTCCCTCAAATTTCTTAATCGGTTCACTGAATCAACACCAACAGATAAATTTGCTTCTCAAACGCAGCAACGCAACCAAAACCAATCACTCGGGCACCAATGAGGCAAAACCACATGGTTTCAGACCACCAATCGAAAACCATCATCCATGTCAGAATCGACAGCACCATCTGTTAGTTCTAGAATCGACAAAGACAAACTCCCAAAGACTTTCACTCTTGAGGATACCAACCAGAATGTCGTTGCAACCCAAGCAAAATTTACCGAACAGAACAAAACCCTAGGGTTAGCGAAGGCCGGAGGGGAATAGTGGGTAAGGAGGGCACCCAACCGCATATTATTTTATCAAGTGACAAGTGATCTCATCGGGTAAGGAGGGCACAAACCCTAGGGTTGGCGAAGGCCGGAGGGGAACAGCGGCGGAGGCAAGGCTTCGGAGGCGAGGACGGTGGCGGTGGGGTCGTCAGAGGCGAGGAGGACGGCGCGCGGTGGGGTCGTTGGAGGCGTCCCGGTCGTCGGAGGTCTTTGCAAACGAGCGGGAGGAGGAGGAGATTGGGGAACAATGGCGGAGGTAGAAAAATTGGGGAAGAGGAGGCGGCGGGAGGGATTTATAGGTGCACCATCAGTCCCGGTTAGTGTATTCAACCGGATCGATGTCTCTCATCATGGATACTCCAAAGTTGACATCGGCCCCGATTGAATACACCAACCAGATCGATGGGTCACCTCGGCGAGGAGGAGCCCTAGGACTATCGGTCCGGTTGAAAACACCAACAGGACTGATGTTAAAAGACTCAAAACAATTTAGCGCCCATACTAATCGACAAGAAATCTTCCTCCCCTTGGCTAGCGAGGCGCTTGAGTCTGTGGCTCTCCCGACAGTGAGGCCTCGGGTTCGAACCCCGCTAGTGCCCCCTAGCCCTTCTTTTTCGTCTTTTCTTTTATTTTTTTTATTTGTTGTTTAACTACTATTTCATTAAATAATTTTTAAAATGCTTTTACCACTTTAGATTCATTTAGTCTTTTTTTAAGATTTCTTTTTTGAATCTCTGTTTAACTATTGTTTCATTAAATAATTTTTAAAAATGCTTTTACCACTTTAGATTCATTTAGCCTTTTTTGTAAGATTTCTTTTTTAAATGTACTTTGTTTAACTATTATTTCATTAAATAATTTTTAAAAATGCTTTTACAACTTTAGATTCATTTAGCCTTTTTTTAAGATTTCTTTTTTATATCTACTGCTTATCTATTGTTTCATTAAATAATTTTTAAAAATGCTTTTACCTCTTTAGATTCATTTAGCCTTTTTTTAAGATTTCTTTTTTAAATCTACTGTTTAACTATTGTTTCATTAAATAATTTTTAAAAATGATTTTACCACTTTAGATTCATTTAGCCTTTTTTTTAAGATTTCTTTTTTAAATCTACTGCTTAACTATTGTTTCATTAAATAATTTTTAAAAATGCTTTTACCACTTTAGATTCATTTAGCCTTTTTTTAAGATTTCTTTTTAAAATGTACTGTTTAACTATTGTTTCATTAAATAATTTGTAAAAATGTTTTTACCACTTTAAATTCATTTAGCCTTTTTTAAAGATAGTCTTTACAATATTTTTTTCCATTGCAAACTGTCACCTTGTTATATTAGTACAGAGGGACTTTGAACAATATTGTTAGTCAAATATTAGTACAATTTGAATAGAAAATACAGAAAAACCACTAGAGGAATGAGAAACTAGTATGTTAGTAGTCTATTACACCAAAAGAAAGCAAAGCAATCCTTATTTGCTAACATACATTGCTTTTACAAGTGATCCTTCATTTTGATCGTGGCGTACGTAGGGAGATTCCTCTGTATCATTCAGGACACTAATGTCTACGTCCACCGTGAAAGGAGGCAGCTCGTCGAACTGATTATACTCTTCTTCGTCCGTGACACCCTCAACTCCGACAATCCTTCTTTTACCTGGAAGAACCACGTGGCGCCTTGGCTGATCTCTACTGCTAGTATTCTCCTTACCTTTTTCGGTTTCTTTGTCCATGTCCATCACATAGAATACCTGTATCACATCATTAGCGAGCACGAACGGTTCATCCCTATAGGCCACTTGCTTGAGGTCCACAGTTGTCATACCGCACTTATCGATATCCACTACCGTCGGTTTGACCCATTGGCACCAAACAGAGGGACTTTTAATGGCCCGTACTCGGCTCCCAGATCTCCTCTATGAAACCATAGTAGGTGTCCATCTTTCCATTTTTGTCCAAGGCATATATACTAACGCCTTTGTTTTGGTTGGTGCTCTTGTTATCTGGGTTGTCGTGTAAAATGTGTACCCATTTATCTCATACCCTTGAAATGATATGATTGTTGTGGACGGTCCTCGAGCCAAGAGTTTCAATTGTTCATCGTCATCTGCTTGCCCAATGCTTGCTTTTGTAACCAATGCGAAATGATCCATTTGCTCCATCGCGATCCACTTATCTGACTTCTCTGGGTATTGGGCGCGTAGACTCATTTCGTGATCATAGATATACGGAGCAACTACAGTTGCTTCTTTCAATACCGTGAAATGTTCTTGTTTAAATGCAAGTAGATCGTCGCTATAGGATTTTTTTCTCCCTAAAGTCCCTTTTCCCCGTAGCCTCCCCTCATGGCGTGATACAGGGACGCCAATCGGATTCAGATCATCAATGTAACTAACATAAAACTCGATCACCTCCTCTCAGTCTTTGACACCTGCGCAATGCAACCTTCAGGCGAGACCGTTTCTGAACATACTTCTTTAGGATACCCATGTACCTCTCGAAAGGGAACATATTGTGGAGGAACACAGTCCGAGAATTTCTATCTCTTTAACAATGTGGACCACGAGATGGACCATAATATCAAAGAAGGATGGAGGAAGATCATCTCAAGGCTAACGGACTATTGACCATGTCATCATGCAGACTAGATACCTTATTCGCTCGATGACCTTCTGCGACACGCGTTGAAGAACGAACACAGCTTTATGATTGTCCTCATACCCAATCTGGCGTAATACCTCGCACCGCCATCGAGCAAGCTGTGTCATCAACATATGACAATCATGGGATTTTATGTGTACGATTTTATTCTCTTTCATGTTTATGACTCTCCTTATGTTCGAGGAGTATCCGAAGGACCTTCACTTTGCTCAAGAACTTAATCATGTTTTTTCTCTTCCTTGCTCGAGTGTAGCTCGCGGGGTGGAGGTAATGTTGTCCTTTCTCTCTCTTTTCCGGATGTAGGTCGTTCCTGAGTCCCAATAGCTATAGGTCCTTTCGTGCTTGAAGTGTATCTTTTGACTTATCGTACATATCTAGGAAACCTAGTAGGTTCACGCAGACATTCTTCGTGATATGCTTGAAGTCCAGTGAGTGGCGGACCTCTAAGTCTTTCCAGTAAGGTAAGTCCCAAAATATTGACTTCTTCCAAATGGCCTTCGTGTGATCTTGTTCAACCGGGACAGTTTGCTACCGGGACCTTTTCTAAATACTACTTTCGTGTCCTTTACCAAAGAAAATACAAGCGCCCCATCGCGATGCATGGGCTTCTACGCTTTCTCTTCGTCCCATCAAAATTCTCACCCTTCCTCCGTGAACGGGTCCTTCATATGGAGGAACCTACGGTGGCCCATGTACACAACCTTTCGAGAGTTTTTAGGTACTTGCTGTCCGTATCCTCTAGCGGTGGATGCGGGCTTTATATCCTTTGATAGATAGGCCCGATAGATTACCAAGTGCAGGCCGATCGTTGATGGTTACGAATAGCAATGCACGTAGAGTGAAGTGCTCTCTTTTGTACTCATCCCATACACGTACACCATCGTTCCACATTGTTAACGGATTTTCAACCAACGGTTTGAGGTATACATCAATGTCGTTTCCAGGTTGCTTCGGGCCTTGGATAAGCAATGGCATCATAATGTACTTCCGCTTCATACACAACCAAGGAGGAAGGTTGTAGATACATAGAGTCACGGGCCAAGTGCTGTGACTGCTGCATATATCGCCGAACGGGTTCATCCCATCCGTACTCAACCCAAACCTTATGTTCCTTGCATCCTCAGCAAAGTCCGGGTATGTTCTATCGACTTTCCTCCACTGGGAGCATCAGCAAGGTGCCTTAGCCTTCCATCATCCTTACGGTCTTCCTTGTGCCAGCGCATCATCTGGGCATGCGCTTTGTTCGCAAATAAACGCTTCAACCGGGGGATTACAGGGAAATACCACACCACCTTAGCAGGAGGTCTCTTCTTCTTACGTTGCCCCTCTACCTCACCTGGGTCATCACGCCTGGTCTTATACCGCGAAGTTTTGCACACCGGACAAGCTTCCGAGTCCTCATACTCATTGCGATAAAGGATACAATCATTACGACATGCATGTATCTTCAGACCTCCAACCCTAATGGGCGCATAACTTGTTTGGCATCGCACGTAGTTTCGGCGTGTTTTCCCCTCCGAAGTAACTTCTTTATGAGGCATAACAACTCGTCGAATCCCTTATCAGACAATCCATTGGTCGCCTTCCATTGCATCAGTTCTAGTGTGGTACGCAACTTTTTATGGCCCTGTCGATAGTTTGGGTACAACAGTGTTCCGTGGTTCTCCCATAGGCGCTGAAACTTTTCGTAATGTCTTTCATCGATGTATTCTCCCTCTCCATCGCGCAGCATCTGGTCTAGGTCATCATCACCACACTCCCCCAATGTATCTTCGAAAGAACCGTGTTGACCAGCGTCCGGGATATTGTTGTCCGCCTCTTCTTCTTCACCGTCTTCCTGTATAATCTCTTCTTCATCGTGCTTGGTCCAGCAGGTATAGTTTGACATGAAACCTCTTGTGAGCAAATGAAAGTGAAGGTGGCTGGATTTTGGCCACTCCTTCTCATTCTTGCAGTCTATGCATGGACAGCATATGTTGCCCGACGTCGTGTGTGCATCGGCCGCACGAAGAAAATCTTGCAAACCCTGCAAGAACTCCGGGGAGCGCCGATCCATGTACATCCATCGCCGGTCCATCTACATTATGTTACATCAAGATAACTGTTAGCTCATTTTTCGATAATGAATTGTTGAACCAAAACCTAAATATTAGCTAGATCCACACCTTCAATCCGAGCTAAATAATAATCCAAGCAAAATATAAACTCACACAACAAGTTTTTGCAACCTACAAAAAGAATTGGTCGATCGAGTGCGGATTCAAAATTACGAACAAAATTCACGGCAGACTTTGTTTGCAAATTCTGTTGAAATTGTAACACCCTAAAATTTCTAAATTATTATTCAATCATTTATTTTTATTTTTTCTAAATCTCTAGCACTTAATTAATGATGTTTTCAAAAATAATTTGCTGATGGAAATTAAAACCAAAATTATACTAGAAGTAATTTTCTAAGTTTAAAATATTCCAAAGTATTTTTGAAAACTTTTCTCAAATATTGAACTCATTTTATAATTTCTATAAAGCCATTCATATTTCTGATATTATTTTAATTCGTAAATGAATTTAAATTTCTTCTTTTCCACATAACCATTGCCATTTGAAGATCCCAAACTCCGTGATTTTCATGCACCATTGTCCCCCCAACTACGTGCAACCAAATCTCATCCTTCATCGATCGTTGGAACTAAAACCTAAATTTAAGCTAGATCCACACATTAAATGCGAGCTACATTATAATCCAAGCAAATTCTAAGCTTACACAACAAGTTTTTGTATCCTATTTGAAAAGATCAAGCTAGATCTCTACATTCATAATCTTTCATGAATCATGGGAAAAGATCAAATTTTTTTCATAATTCAAGCAAAAAAGAGGCTCCATTTAACACCAAATGATGTGAGGAATGATGTTACTAACCTTAGTTACCTTGGTTGCGAGTAAAATGACCAAAATTTTGAAATTTGGACAGCACCTCCCTCTACATTCATAATCTTTCATCAATCATGGGAAAAGATCAAATTTTCTTCATAATTCAAGCAAAAAAGAGGCTCCATTTAACACCAAATGAAGTGAGGAATGATATTACTAACCTTAGTTACCTTGGTTGTGAGTAAAATGACCAAAATTTTGAAATTTTGGGCAGCACCTCCCCTCCCTTGAAGCTCTTGGCCGAAGCTCCACTGTTCTTTTCACGCAGTGAAATGATCTGGGTCTGGCAGAGAGCGGGAGGAGGAAGAAGTTTAAACTGAAACATCAGTACCGGTTGAAGGCACAAACCAGTACCGTTTCATATCACGAACCGGTACTGATGGTATACCATCAGTACCGGTTCGTGTATTGAACCGGTACTGATCGCCCCCCGAAAACCTGTAGCCATTGAACCGGGACTGATCTAACTATCAGTCCCGATTCGTACCCAACCGGTACTGATGGATAGGTAGGAAAGGTCGATTAATTCTGTAGTAGTGACACGGCGCTGCCTCTGCTCTCGCGGATGGCCCAGTCGAGCAGCAGAGGCATGGTCTTGTCTACCGGCATGCTCATCAGGTCGGACGCCGGAACGTGTAGTGGCCCTTCTCGACGATGAAGCCGTAGTCGCACGGGCTGAACTCCATGTCTTTGTGCGTCCAGGAGTCGATTTTAATCCAGTTGTCGGTGAGGCCCGGCGGGATGTCGGCGTGGCGTTAGCCGATGCCGTATGAGCAGTCTGCGCGCTCTGTGAGGCCTCGCCGAGTCGATGAGAGGCCATGCACCGGTGTAGTACATGTATGAGTAGCGGCCACGCGGACCACTATTGGTGTAGATGAAGGTGTTGCAGCCGAGGACGAAGAGCTCGTTCGAGGAGTTGGAGATGCGGTACACTCCGGTCTTGTTGACACTACAGGAAAACGCTGCTTATTCGTCGGCCAATAGTAATTTCGTCGGCAAAAAAAAGCCGTCGAAAATGCCTATATACTTTAAATCGGCCAAAGGATGCCGTCGAAAATGTCGGCACATAATTTAAACGGCTATAATATAGCCGTCGAAAATACGTTATGATTTCATTACCGGAAAAGCCTTCGAAAAGCCGGTTAATTTCGTCGGTATTTTGCAAAAAGCCGTCGGAAAAAAGGATTTAATTTAAATCGGCCGACTAAAGCCGTCGAAAATATTGGATAATTTAAATCGGCTAGATTAGGACCGTCGAAAATATGTATATAGTTTAAATCGGCCAATTTTACCGTCGAAAATAAGTCGAGACCAAAACCCTTGCCCGCCAAAATTTCCCCACTCACAGCCTTTTCGCGCCGCCACGAGCCGCCGCTCCGCGGCGTCGCCCGCCCGCCCAGCGCCGCTTCACGCGCCGCTCATGCGACGTCGCTGCCCGCCCCAGCGCCGCCGCCCATTGCTGAATCGCATGACGCTTGCCGCCGCCCAGCGCCGTCGCCGCCCGACCCGCAGCCCCTTTCCTCTGCCTCGATGCAATGTGCGGGTGCGGCGTCCGTGCGCTCCGCTATCTCGCGAAGCGGTGCTGACTTCGTCGGGCTAACGACGCCCGACGCGCTCCGCCCCATCATCTTCGACAACCTCCGCTTCGAGCAGGCGCGTCGAGGGGAACAAGAGCCTGCCGAACTCTTTCCCGTTTTCTCTCGTCGCGTGTTTAAGGCGGCTCGCCCCTGCCGTCTCCCTCCAGCGCCCTGCCGTCGCCCAGCTTACATGAAAAGATTTATTTACTAGGCAATGTCATGCTATTTGACAGACTATTGTTACTTCTGTGTATTTGTTACAGTAGCAGATAAACTCATTCGCTTGATCACTGTTGGTGATTCTTCCTGAGTAAGCTGAAGTTTTCCCTTCCTTTTCAGCTGCCAATTTTTTAAAGATATTTGCTCAAAATTAGAAAATGACTTCAGGAGATCTTGGGAGAGTGAGGTTGCCTCTTGCTTGATCTGTACACTTAATGTTAGTCCTTGACAGTTTCTTATGTATTTTTTTTATAAAAAAACTCTTTGCAAAGGTTACTGATGAGTATGGAGAAGATGCTATCAAGCCCTTGCCGTGGTATCCAGGCAATCTTGCATGGCATTTGAACTTCTCCCGAAATCTTGTGTAATTCAATGCTCTCTTAGCTTTGCTTTAAAATTATTATACCATTCATGGGTAGCAACATCAGTCATATATTTCATGTGGACCTTTCAATTCCCATTTCAGGAAATTTCTTAGGAGTTTTGAGAGTGTTAACTGAAAGCAATTTTACAGAGTAAATGCAAATATTCAAATTAAGCAGCACATTAGCCACCCTTTATGTGTTAAAAATAAGGCTGCTTACTGAATTGTGGAAGTTAGGGAAGGGCTTAGTTGCATCACTTGACATTATCAATACATTGTTCTATCCCAACTTATTTTACATTTCCCCCTTTTTCTATAAGATTCTTTCACTTTCAAATCATTGCTATACTTAATGATTAGTTTCTATTGCCACCTTGAGGTACTCTTGATTAAGCTACTCTTTTGATTCAACCCTTTGTGCATTCCAGTTTTCATGAGTTTTTAAAGCATGAGAGTGAAGTTGGTAATATTACTAGACAAGAGGCTGTTAGTATGGTGGGCATCTCTTACCGATTTACTTGTGAATTATTTTTATCTCGGATATCTTGTATTTTAATATCTTAGCTAACTTACATTAAGCCTAGCTTTTTTCAATAATTGAAATAATTTCTGCAGGTGCCACCATTGTTTCTGAATGTACAACCTGATCACCATATTCTTGACAGTATGTTAGTGTGTTACTCTTGTCTATTATCTTAAACATTCTGTGCACGCATAGAAATTGACTCTGTCAAACAATCACCAGATGTCATGGCGCCTGGATTTGATTGGAAGACCTAAAAAAAGAAAAACACTCCTCTAACACAGCCTCACATTTTTTAATCTTATGCAGTGTGTGCTGCTCCAGGCTCCAAAACTTTCCAGTTGCTTGAGATGATTTACCATCCAAAAGAGATAGGGACACTTCCAAAAGCACTGGTACATTTCACCATCTGTTACATATAGCACTACAACTAATGTTCTTATAACCCCTACTGGTTTGCAGAGAAGAAACTTAGTTACATTATTTGCTAGTAACTAGTTTTTTACATATAGCTAGTACAACTGTTGTTATAACTCCCACAGATTTTCAGAAATGAAAACTGTAGTCATATATGTTCTCTTCCTTTGCGGGACTGTGGTTAGGTCATAGCTAATGATGTCAATGTGCAAAGATGCGACCTCCTTATCCACAATACAAAGAGAATGTGCACTGCCAACCTGATAGTGACAAACCATGAAGCACAAAACTTCCCTGGCTGTTCTCTTGCAAAGGCTCATTCAGAAACTTATAAGGATGACTGCAAGCCACAAAGGTTGGAGTTCGACCGTGTATTTTGTGATGTCCCCTGTAGTGGTGATGGGACTATCCGCAAGGGTCATGGCATGTGGAGAAAGTGGTAAGCATTGAACCTTTATTCTGCCCACTGCTGTTATGTTTCCTTTCTATTTTTCTTCAGGGTCACAATCTTTTTCACTGTTCAGGAACTCAGGCATGGGGAACGAACTTCATCTTCTCCAAGTAAATATTGCTATGCGTGGTAAGGATTTGTGACATACCTAACTTTACTGTGTCTTCAGTGAATTGTTATATTGGTTCTGGTGGTGGGAGAGGTGTTAATATCTTCTTTTATGTAGTGCTATATTGGTTCTGGTGGTGGGAGAGGTGTTAATTTACTCTCCGGAATACATGAGAACTGGTCGATCCCTTCTTACTTTTCTAACATTTTAAAGCTTGCTTTTATGTAGCAGTCCTTTGATGTGAGTTTCATGATCTAGGAAGAGTCTATCTGACCAGGCTACATGGCTGCTGAGCTTTCTTGGAAAGCTGATATGTTGTAATTGTATCGTCATATTCTGTGATGATAACTGCTTATTTCTCTACGAATATCATGAATAACTATAGACCCTAATATGTGATGAAATAGTATTAGGATTGGATGTTTAATGCAAAATGATCTATTATTTTCTAGGATTTTTTGTGAATTTTCTGGGATTTTATATGTTAATTTAATTTTTTTTGATATTAAAATACTATTTTCGTCGGCTTTTTCCAGGCCGACGAAAATAATTTTTTTGCCGACGACTTTTTTGTATTTTTTGGCGGTTAGACCGACGAAAATACCCGAAAAACCGACGAAAATACTTTAATTTCGTCGGCCAGGCCGACGAAAATACATATGCCACGTCAGCACCGAGCGCGGTTCGGGTGCATCGACCAGTAATTTCGACGGCTACGTAAGCCGTCGAAAATAAATTTATTTTCGTCGGTTGCCGACGAAAATATCTGTATTTTCGTCGTTTTTCTTCCGTCGGCCAAAAGCCGACGAAAATACCCGAAAAACCGACGAAAATAGCTATTTTCGTCGGCTTTTTCCGTAGTTTCGTCGGCTTTTGGCCGACGAAAATAATGCGGATTCCTGTAGTGTGAGCTCTACTGTGCCGTAGGACTTGCCGGTCGTGTCGCCGCTCGAGTTGTAGCACTGATACGCCACCGGCACCAACACCCGCACCACCGGGTGCGGCGTCGCGAACAGGTTCACCACTCGAATCTGCGTGCCCGACAGCACCGGCTCGAGGCTGCCGCTGCCGTTCTTGGGGCAGTCGATCTCGAAGCCCGGGCGGGAGCAGTTAGCGCCGCTCGTGCTGAAGCTGTTGCCGATATGCCGAAGGGGTAGGGGATCTCCACCTCGCCGCATCTCATCTGGCAGCCTGGCAGGCCGTTAATGCTGGCTGCGGTGGCTGCCTGTGCTGCCAGCAGAACCAGCCCACCCAGCAACAACCATGCCCTCGACATTGATGGATTAGATGTTATTTTGTTGGTCCTTCACTAGCTAGCACGTTCAGCTTGCTGCTACCAAGCTTTGCGTGGCCCAACCAGCGGCCGCTTGTTCCCGCCTTTAAATAACACCTTAACCACTGGTAGCCAGGGTCATCGACGGGATCCCCTTAGGAAAATGCAAATCGTTGTCACTTAACCAACTACATACAATATTCTTTACGTTGTTTCTGATCTACCATCACTACTATAGAACTGGCATTCAGTACCGGTTAAAAACGGTCTTTAATACCGATTTTTAAACCGGTACAGACCATCCAGGACTGATACTCAAGATCATCAATCCCGGTTCCCTCACCTGGTACTGATAACTCATCAGTACCGGTTGGTGGGAGGCACCAACCGGTATTGATGAGCTATGCATGAGCCATGTGTGTATATATATATATATATGTGTGTGTGTATTATATTATATATAAAATAATATATGTGTGTGTAACTTTACTTACAACTAAAGTATTATATATACACATATTAGTTCTTCTGTTCATTTTTAATGTCACACAAGGATTTCATTTCCCAGGAGGTCACCCACCATCCTATTACTACTCTCCTTCAAGAGGGCTTAACTTGAGAGCTCTTATGAGATTCATTACTATAGTGGTGGTATGATAACATCTAATATATAATGTGTCCCTCCTCTTAACCCTGTGAAGAACCCAAACGCTGATTTTCAATTATTTCAAATTAGCAAACTATAGAGGTGTCGGGACTCGGATATGCAAATCTGAAACCCTCTGTGCATACTGCACTAGTCCAGGATCACGCTAGTGCACACAGTGGAAACATAGATGACATATCATTCCATACATTGAAATAACTAAGAAGAAGCAAATTATTATTTATTAAAGCAAATGACCTTATGGTCAAAGTTCATACACCAATGCCTCTTGGCTTAAGAAACAAATGAAACTGTTGCAGCGGAAATAAAATAACTTGGGCCATTCGACATGCCACAGGCAATCGTCTGGGGAACGCCTTCCTAGTCCACGTAGTCTTCATAGTATTCCTCCTCTTGATATTCATTACCTTGTCCTTCCTCAGCAACTGAACAACATGGGCATAAAGCCGTGAGTACAACACGTACTCAACAAGCCGTAGGGAAATGATGCAATATATTTATGCACGGCTTGACAAAGGATAGTCATATGGTTCTTTTGCAGAAAGCAATAATTTGAATTGAAATACAGCAAATAGATTGAAAGCATATTGATGAAAACAATAATGAATAACTGGTAAATCAATGGTAGACAATATGAACAGAATAACGAGGCATCACCCTACATCATTCGAAACAAGTATCAACCACATAATTCAACAGTATAGCTTGAGACAACAAAACAACAGTAAACTCCCTGTTCACATCCCAACAATTCCACATTTCATTAAACACTCTATACTCCGTGTGAAATCACCGGGCTTGTCCATGACCGCGGGCACGGCTATTCGAATAGTTTAACACTCTGCAGAGGTTGTACAGCTTTACCCACAAGACATAAACATCTCTTAGTGCAATCGATATTAACGCACTTCCTTTGGTGTGTCGCAGAGATATCATGACAAAGTCTTTACAATGCACGTCTAAACTTGGTACTGCCCTCTAAGGTTTCGCCCCTCGGGCCCCCCTCTTGAGCCATGTGAATCTACCCGTACAACCCGGAACCCACACAAACATTTGGCAGTACTCAAGACTAAACATTGCAAATTAATCGACTAGGTCTGTCCCATACCAGACTTGTGGTTGCACGATTAGGCCCAGCTCAATGGCGCACAAGATTAAGTCCTTAAATTAACTCAGGCAAGACAGCCACATCCCAATGTGCTTGACAGCACCCCCTTTACTGCACGATCACTTGCCCGAGGGAAAACATTTTGTTCAACCAAGACCAATGGCATTCCCTACCATGGTACAACAGGTTTTATAACAGTGGTCGACGACCACAATTCCATATCTCATTAGGTCAAGATTAACATTAGTTCACGGTGCTATGAAACCCAACGCATTTATTAAGGTGTCTAAGCATTAGCTACGTTAACCCAATGTTGGTATTACGACTATGTCCAACTAGTAATGTTCCAACCTAAGGTTAACAATGGATACATGGCATATCAATAATCAAGGTGGCATCGGCAATCGTAAATAGCTACTCCCGTAAACTAATCATGGATACACAAATAGCATGCAATTGTATAAAACAAATTACTTTTGCAAACATAGGTACAACATGGTCAAAGGACTACGACTTGCCTTTGTCGACGAGGTGCGATGCGCTACTCTGAAAATCTTCTCCCTCGTTGGCGACGACGACCGCTTCTTCAACTACGCGCAAAACGGTACACGAAAAGAATAAAATAAATTTAGAAGAAACTAAAAATTATAATAAAAATACTGGCAGATAGAGGATGAATTTAGATAAATTTAGGAATTTGAATCACTCGATTCGGAATTCGGATGGATGAGAACGGGTCAAAGAAAGTTTGACAAGAAATAAAATCACGAAATTGAGAAATTGCACTGTAGCATCGCGAGCTACAGTGCTTCGTTCGTTTGTTCTGTACAGAAGAAAGAACAGAGAGCAGCGCCAATGGACATGGGAGAAAAAGGAAAGGTGCAGCCAGTGGGGAACTCGCCGGAGGAGGCTCGCCGGAGTGGTAGCTCGCCGGAGTCGGCCATAGGCGGCGGCGCCAGGAGATTGCTCGGCAGGTGCGCATGGCGTCGCGGCCACGGGCGGCGGTGGGGCACGGCAGCGGCTGCCGGGGCAGGGAAAAAGTGCGGCGAGGTGAGGCAAGGGCAGGGCACACGCAGACCGGCGACGAGAAGGCCCGAGACAGCGGCAACGGCGACGAACCACGACGGCGAAAAACGGGCCGATGGCATGACGTTCAAATCCGCACAAAAACTTGAAATTTCGCGAAACTAAAGAGAGCATCACGTAGAGAATGACAAGGTGATTCTACGGCTAAAAGGAATTGCGCTAGAAGTTACCGGATTGGAAGGAATCGACGACGAACGGAGTGACAACCGACGACGAACAAACTCGAAATCCGGAGTCAAACTGCAACGAAAATCAAATCCGCTTGATTGGTTGTGTTCCTAGAAGCAAATGGCACAAAGTGACGTGGTTGGTTTGCCGGAAAACTCACCGAAGCAAAAGATAGCTCGCCAGTGTCTTTGGAGGACGCCGGGCGTACTGTTTTCTTGAGTTTTGGGATGGCAAACGACACAGAACCAAAGGAGCAAGGTGAGCATGGTGTAGAGGACGTCGATACGCACGTTTGGAGTACTCACACGCTCGGAGAGACGAAGAAACGAGAGAGTTATGGCTAAAACAAGAAACGGCAAAGAAGTGCTTGCAGCTTCCGTTTCGCTTGATTTCGGGATAAGCAATGGTGGGATAATCAATCTCCATTACGACGCCGTCGCAACGCTTCATATCCCACACGTTTTGGTGCAGTATAAAGGAAGATATGAAGGTTTGAAGTTTGTGCTTGCAAAAAGGCTGAAACTGAACAGGCTGTGAACAGTGCGTTTCCAAGGAAGAAGATGAACAGTGCTGCCATGTGTCGGTGTATTATTGGTTGGAAGAAATAAAGAGACAAAAGCTCGAGGAATAAAATAGTAAAAATGATCCAAAAATTCTAGAAAAATTCCTAAAAATACTAGAGATTATTTGGAACCCAATAAAATTGGTTTCACTGAATTTTGATGAATTTTGGAATTTAGATTATTCCGAAACGAATATATTGATTTTGATGAAAGACCGCGAGAGATAAAATAGCAAATAGATTCTAAAAATCTTGGAACAATTCCCAAAATCATTTTAGAATATTTGGAACCTAATGCAATAGGTTTCGAGATTTTTAGAGTATTTTGGAACTCGGGTGAAATTTCGAATAAGGACCGGAATGGAGAATTTTGATTTTGCGGACGGTAAAAGATTGAACTTCAATTTCGGAAGGATATGGATGCCAGGTTAAATAGAACACCAAGGAAAAATCCAAAATTTGAAATTAATTAATTTAAATTAACTTTAGTCAAAAGACTGAAATTTGGGATGTTACAAGAGGTAATTAGCAAACTGCAGAGGAAATTAGCAAAATTTAAAACTTTCAAATTTATTTTCCATACTTTTGACTATTAATGATGCTTGTAATATATGTGCTAGTACTATTCACAGAACTTGTAAAAACATCATAGCTTTTGACTCGTACCTTCGATTTTGGTGTTCTTGAGCTTTCTGTAATCATCAGATGATGAGCTCTCCGATTATATTTTTTTGGGCACCGATTCTAGTTTGCAAATAAGAAATCCGGGCACTTTTGTTAAAATGGTCATAACTTTTGACGCATAACTCCGATCGGGGTGTTCTTTGGCTCGTTTGAAAGATAACGAAAAGTAGATGGTTTGTACGAATTTCATAAGCGCGCCAAAATTAGATGGTTAGATACTGATGGTTTGTGCGAGTGCGTGCGCGGCGATAAAATTTCAAAAAAACGTCGTTTATGGCCTCAAAACGGCCTCCAAAGTTTTGAATCTATTTTGGTCATTCTTTTCAATTATTGCAAATGGAATATTAGTTCCAATTATTTTAAATGTAATATTATTTAATTTCAATTCTTTCAAATTAGAAGGTAGGAGAGGTAATTAGCAATATTTAAAATTTTTTATTTTTATTATTTATGGCAGTTTCAAATTAGGAGGGAGGAAGAAATTTAAATTAGGTCTTATTAGTACCGGTTGGTGCGTCCAACCGGTACTAATAAGAGCCCCTCTTTAGTACCGGTTCATTACACGAACCGGTATACTGATGTAGCATCGTCAGTACCGGTTGGTGCCTTGAACCAGTACTAAAAAGCTCCCGCAGCCCAATAACTATTTCCTCCAATTTCCTCTAGGATGAAAATATCATCTTCTGTTACAATCTCTTGTCATACATAGCCCTTCCACCGTTTTTATACCAAAATAGCAGAGACAACCTTTTTAACGTATCAAATTTTCTATCCCTGAACAAATAATTTGATTGATCGTTTGTTCTTCCCATTGCTAAATATAGCTAAGTATAAACACATACAATCGAATATTCCCAAAGTTGGCATTAGTTATTGCCCTACCATTATCTTATGGGTTTCAGTGCTAACATTTACGTATTCATCAAGTAAATTCCATGTAACAAGTAGGAATATCTACTGATACCTATGATATAGCAATTTTACTGAAAGTATGGGCATTTTCCAATTAATCATCCGTTTTTTTCCATTCAATCACAAAAAAGCTTATTTTTATTCACTAAGTATGGTAAATTAGTTTATAATATTGTGTCATACTATTCATAGTATGTTCCTTATGGATGAAGTATAAATAATTAAATGAAAACATATTTTGTAGAGTGATAATCTAATTACAATAGCTTTGGGTAAATAAAGTATTTCTAATTAATTCTAAGTATAAATAAATATATTTATAAGAACGCATAATCGGCCGTATTATGATTAATCATACTAGTCTAATCGCAAACAAAGAGTTCAATGGTTATGACAATTCCATAGGAATCTGTCGTGCCCCGAATTTACAACTTCGGACACTCTGTGTATTCTGCACTAGTCCAGGATCGCGCTAGTGCACACAGGCTAACAGGGTACAATATCATATCATACACAGCGGAATATTAAATAGAGTACCTCAAACAATTATATAAACGAGTGTACGACCTTATGGTCATCCTTACAATAGTTGTATAACGCAGGCTTACAATAAACAAATAACAAAAGTTCAGCAATGAATATAAAAAGTCGTGATGTCCATCTTCTCACAATCGCTCGATTTAAAGCTTGCCCCTAGTTTTCCGGCTCCTCGACATACTCCTCTTCGTAGGCTGGCGTAGTCTCTTCTTCTGGTAGGTTTGTCCGCAAGGGTGAGTACACACCGTACTCAACAAGTTATGCACAAAATGCACATCTATATACTATATGCTTGGCATGTTACAAAGGAATGGCTCTACCAGTTATTTTGCTTTTGCAAGCACATTTTAAATTATTAACTATTTAGATTAAAAGCATCAAAACTATACAATCATTATATTTCTCAATCTGTTTTCCACATTGTTTTGGACACACAGTCCCTAAACATCTTTCTTTGACACACAGTCATTTCCCCATTTTATTTTCAAACACTACCCCTTGACTGTAATTCCCGAGCATTGTCCATTACCGTGGACTCGGCTATTCGAACAGTTTTGACACTCTGCAGAGGTTGTACACTTTACCCACAAGATACAGTTGCACACCACAAAGGCGATTAACCGTAACAAAGCTTTTCAGAAACTTCTACCTTAGCCTAAGAACCTCTCCGTGTTGCCTCCACTATCACTCCCCTCACACAGAGCCGAAGTATAGGGCAGACAAACACCGTTGGGACGGTACCAAGCAAGCATGCACGCTCCCCATCTGATTACCCCTGTAATCGCCACCCCGAGGTATCAAAGGTAAGATATCAGAATCCTACTAAACTAGGTCCTCCCATTCAGACATGTGGTTGTACGGAAGACTCAGTCAAAGGCTTGCAAGGTGAAGTCCTTAACCCACCAAGGCAAGACATCCTTCTCTCAATTTTGGCACACAGCCCTCACATCACTCAACCCATCCCACAGTTGCCACACAGCCCACCGGCATGAAGCCTCATCCACTTGCCCAGTCTAAATCAATTCCACCCCAAGTTGTTAACAAAGGCAACACATGCTCATATTCATCTTTCATGTAGAACCACAGGCCTCTACATTCCAAGGTTAATACCAACATCATTCCACATTTCATTAAAAAGCATTCACTATTCTTTAGTCAATGTTGATTTTGTAATCCAAATAGAATGATTCACGTACATGCATGGCTAAGCAACTATTCACGGTCTAGCCTCCGTGTTGGCATAATATCATCAACCAACTATTGTTACCAAACTAAGGTTATCAAGGGATCATGGCATACAAATGATATCAAGTTGGCATAAACAAATTGGTTGGATAGCTAATTCACCCAAAATAGTTAAAGTCATTTTTAATTGAATTAGCATGCATAATTTAAAACAAAGTACTTTTCAAAAATTAGGAACAACATGGTCAAAGCATAACTTGCCTTCAAAAAGCAGCGAGTCTTGATCGGGAGCTTGGTTCTCAAGTCCGCGTCCTCACGCAACTCAACGCTCACGCGTAATGCATAAAGAACCAAATAAACATGTAAAACAACGTACAAACACACATTAGGAAAATACGCAAATCGAACTAATTCATTTACTTCATGAAAACCTCCAGATAATTAGTTTAGCATTTTCTAAGATTTATAAAATTTATTTCAGTATTTTTGAACGTATAGTTTAAGAGCTACAAAATTCATAAATTTGGACATTCCTCGAATATTTTAACAGTATAGATTTATTTATAAAATTTCATAAAATTACTGTGGCTAGGTATTAATATTTACTAATTAACAAAATTTGTTGCATATGATTTGGACTTATAACGAATTTGTAGTGAAAAAGACAAAATCCACAATTTGATTACTAATTCACGTACAACAATTTAACTAGTTGCATGGCACTGTTCATAGCATATATGCATATACTTCATGTTTTTTTTATTTTCTTCGCTCCTGGTTATTACGCGCGAGGAATGCCAGAAGAGAAAAAAAAACGGCTAGCCGGTGCGCAGCGTCGCCGGTCGGCCGGAGGCAACGCCGGTGGGTCCGACGGCGGCGGCGACGATGGCTCTACTGTGCACTCATGCAATCGGCTTAATAAGTATATATGAATACATGCGTACCAACATAACATAGATATATACATACTTGCTTCCTAGTATATATGTTTACATGCATATCAACTGAATATATCTACGTGCGACTCCACAAAATATATCTACATGCGAAAAGACAGATATATCTACATGCGAAAAGACCAGATATATCTACACGTAGACATATATAAGTGCACCACTTAGTGTATATATATATATATTCAAGATTCGGTCTAATACATATATATACACGTATGCAAACCTAGCACATATACACATGCGATACATCCTAATATGTATATACGTGTTCTAAACTCTAGTATATATAGATATACTTGCATGTGGCCTAACATATTCATATGTATACGTACATGCTCAAATACATATAACAAGATCAATCGATCGATAGAGATAGAGCGCGTGCGCAAAGAATATTAGAGGATACCAGTCGAGGCGGACGCGGCGACGACGACAATGCGGCGACGCACGTAGCAAGAGACGAGATCAAGAGTGCGCGCGGCGTTAGAGGAGGCGCACGCAGACCAATCGACGGCAGCGGGCGCCCAAGCGGCAGTTGATCGAACGTCGGAGTATATTCGACGGCGGCAGCGATTTATGGTACCAACGGCGACAAGGAACAAGGCTTTTGCAAGAGAGTTGGCTACTGAAACTTTGGTTACAGAATGAAAAGGAACTGGAAGTGTTTTGCTTTCGTGACTAAGAACCGATGGTGCAATCAACTAGAAACCGCTGAATTCACTCGTGACTAGAAAATGCGGTAATCAAGTCGTGAGGAATAGAGGAAACGGCTGGAAACGAACAGGCACTTCCTTAGAAAATGGCGTCACAATTCATGCGTAGGAAATGGAAAGGGCTGGAGGATGTTGAACGTTAACTAGAAATGAACGCCCGTTAATTTAGCTGGCGTTAATTTACATCAAATGAGAAGAAACAGGCGTTACTTGAAACGTGCCTGTATGCATGCTAGAAAGGAAAAACGGCTGAAAATGGAAACGCATGCATGCAGGGAAATGATTGATCGGCTGGAAGCGAAATGAGTAATCGGCGGAATGAGTAATCGGTTGGGAAATAAGAATCGGCTGGAAAGGAAATAATAATCGACTGGAAACGAGCAGGCGAGAATGCATGGCGTCGCTAATCATGCGCATAATTCACTCTGATGTGCATAATTGAACGTATAGTTCTGATGTGCATAATTGAACGCATAAACGGTGCACTAAACATTCCCTTAATGACGCGACGCAATAGCAATTATCGCTATTACTAATTCATGCCTGGAAACGTTGCCGTTACTAGCTACTTCATGCATGGAAACGTTCTCATTTTAAAAGGAAACATCTTCATTCACGTTACTACATGCATGGAAGTAACAATCAGTGACCATACGTGCACAGAAACGGCAACGATCAGTTCTAAAGAATTCCTTCCGTTCAGGATGTCCTCGTCAAATAAATTCCGCATTTTGAATAGTGTTAGAACAATACGCGGTTAAGATAAAATAGCAAAAAGGCTCTAAAAATCTTGGAGAAATCCTCTAAAATAATAGGGAATATTTGGAACTTAACGAAATTGATTTCGCAATTTTTCGATATACAGATTCTCTGTAAAAATTCTTTTAGTGGATCAGACACTTGTACGGTTTTTAATATAATTGACAAACTTAATTTATAATCGAGTTTTTGAAAACATTTAAAAGAAACATTCTTATTTTTCAATTGTTTTTATTTTAATCTAAATTTTAAACTTTTATGCACACGCGAAATGCATGATCGTTATTTCATACGATTAATTCGATAAAGCTTAGATTCAAATTAATTCAAAAAAATTTCAAATAAATTTCAGATATTCCTAAATAATTTGAAATAACGTAAATACAATTAAAGCGAATTTTAGGATGTTACAAACCTCCCCCCTTAACAGAATCTCGTCCCCGAGATTCAGGACTGGCTAGAGAAACAATTCAGGAAATTCCTTCCTCAAATCTTCTTCACGCTCCCAAGTTGCTTCGCTTTCTGAATGATTGCTCCACTGAACTCTGCAAAAGCGGGTTGACTTATTTCTGGTCTCACGATCCATGGTATCCAAAATCTTTACTGGATGTTCTTTGTAAGTTAAATCTTCTTGCAGTTCAATAGCTTCGATATGTGCTTGTTCTTCCGGTACGCGTAAACACTTCTTCAGCTGAGATACATGGAATACATCATGTACTCCTGTCAACGACTGTGGCAGTTCTAGCTGATATGCAACTTCTCCTTTTCGACTCAGAATCTTGAATGGCCCAACATACCTCGGAGCAAGTTTTCCTTTCGCATGAAACCTTTTAACTCCCTTTAATGGTGTGACCTTGAGATAAACATAATCTTCTGGTTCAAAACTCAGATCGCGGCGTCGATTGTCTGCATAACTCTTCTGCCTGGATTGTGCAGTCTTCAGTCTTTCTCGAATTAATGCGATCTTCTCTTCTGCATCTAAAAGTATATCTGGTCCGAAAACGTGACGTTCTCCCGTCTTATTCCAGTTCAATGGTGTCCGACATGAACGACCATACAAAGCTTCAAAAGGTGACATTTTCAAGCTGGCCTGATAGCTATTATTGTAGCTAAACTCTGCGTACGGCAAACATTTATCCCACGATGTGGTGTACGATAAAGCACAGGCTCTTAGCATATCTTCAAGAATCTGGTTTACCCTTTCGATCGACCATCCATGCATGGGTGATATGCTGTACTAAAATTCAAGCGAGTACCCATAGCTGTATGCAGCTTATCCCAAAACCTTGAGGTAAATTGAGTACCTCTATCCGATACTATCTTCTTGGGTACACCATGTAAACACACAATTCTTGCTATATACAATTCCGCTTAACTTATCTCCGAGTAAGTTGTCTTCTGGTATAAAATGAGCGACCTTTGTTAGTCGATCGACTATGACCCATATGGAGTCATATCCACTCTGAGTCCTTGGAAAGCCGGTGATGAAATCCATCCCGATTTCCTCCCATTTCCATTCTGGTATCTTTAGGGGTTGCAACAGTCCAGCTGGTCTCTGATGCATTGTTTTGACTCTTTGACATACGTCACATAGTGCTACATGCTCGGCTACCTCCTTCTTCATGTTCGGCCACCAAAACCTTTCTTTCAAATCCTGGTACATCTTTGCACTACCAGGGTGAATTGAATATTTGGAATCATGTGCTTCTTCCAAAATCAGCTGTTTCAGCTCCGGTTTATGGGGTACACATATTCTGTTCTTCATCCACAAAGTGCCCAGCTCATCAACTCTGAAATCCTTGGCTAAGTCTTCGTCCATCTTGGATTTGATTCTATTAATCTTTTCATCATCTTTTTGACCTTCCCTGATCTGCTCTTCTAGGGTCGGCTTTACTTCCAAGGTAGCTAGAAACCCTTCCGGTACAACCTCTATTCTTAGCTTCTGAAGTTCTTTACATAACTCAGTCTGCTCTTCTGCTATTATCATATTCAGACTGTAACTCTTCCGACTCAAAGCATCTGCTACCACATTTGCTTTTCCTGGATGATAATGAATTCCAATATTGTAATCCTTAATTAACTCTAACCATCTTCTCTGTCTCATATTCAGGTCCGATTGAGTAAATATATATTTGAGACTTTTGTGGTCAGTATATATCTCACATTGGTTTCCCATAAGATAGTGACGCCATATTTTAAGAGCGTGCACTACAGCAGCTAGCTCTAAATCATGAGTCGGGTAATTCTGTTCATGTGGTCTTAACTGCCTTGATGCATAAGCTACTACATTACCATTCTGCATCAGAACACATCCTAATCCCTGACGTGAAGCATCACAGTATATATCAAAGTTATCTTTGGTGTTTGGCAACACCAAACAGGTGCCGAAGTCAAACGCTTCTTCAGCTCTTGGAAACTCTTTTCACATTCGGGTGTCCACAAAAACTTTTTCTCTTTCTTTAACAATTGCGTAAGAGGTCTCGCAATTGAAGAAAATCCTTCAATGAAACGGCGGTAGTATCCTCGCCATTCCGAGAAAACTTCGATCCGGGTAATCGACTTGGTTGCTCCCAATGCAACTTGCTTCTACTTTCTTCAGTATCAATGACTACTCCTTGGCGGTCATCACATGACCCAAGAACTCAACCTTCTTTTCGAAGTCACATTTCTTGAACTTGGCATATAACCGATTTTCCTTAATTTTTCCAAAACCATCCTTAAATGTCTTGCATGTTCTTCCTCCGACTTGGAGTAAACTAATATGTCATCGATGAACACGACAACAAATTTATCCAAATATTCCATGAATACTTTATTCATCATATTCATGAAATATGCAGGAGCATTAGTCAGTCCGAAGGACATGACCGTAAATTCATAATGGCCATACCTAGACGAGAAGGCTGTCTTTGGTATGTCCTCAGTCCGAATCTTAAGCTGGTGATATCCGGATCGAAGATCTATTTTAGAAGACTCCGCTCCTCTCAACGATCAAAGAGATCATCTATCCTTGGCAATGGATATTTGTTCTTTATCGTCACTTCATTGAGTGCACGATAATCTATACACATTCTGAAACTTCCGTCCTTTTTCTTAACGAACAAAACTGGTGCTCCCCAAGGTGATGAACTTGGTCTTATGAACCCTTTTTCCAACAATTCCTCAATTTGTTTCTTCATCTCCACCAATTCCTCGGTAGACATCCTATAAGGTCTCTTCGCGATCGGAGCTGTTCCGGGTACAAGCTCGATTACAAACTCTATGTCTCTGTCTGGCGGCATTCCGGGCAGATCTTCAGGAAAAACATCAGGGTACTCATTAACTACCAAAACATCTTTTATTTCCACAGCTTTCACGCTGATAACCATTAACTGTCTATCCTGAGCAGTGACTGCTTGAATCTCTACCTTCTTACCATCTGGGCTCTCGACTGTTACTACCCTTTGTCCACAATCCAACACTGCCTTATGCTTGGATAACCAGTCCATTCCCAAGATAACATCTAGGGTTTGAGTTTCCAATATGATCAAGTTCGCTAGGAACTCTATTCCATTTATTAATAATTTTACCCCGGAACACCCTACTTTAGTTCGGAGTTTTGATCCAGGGGTTTGAACTATAAGGGTATTCTTAAGGTTGACCATATCCAAATCATTTTCCATAACAAAAACCCATGAAACAAATGAATGTGAAGCTCCAGAATCAAACAAAATGGTAGCTGCATCGAAGTTAACTAGAAACTTACTCAAGACAACATCTGCTGCATTCTCGAACTTCGTCATGGTGACATGGTTGACTCTTCCCGCATAACCGATTGTGGTGCAGCTCCGCTGAGTAGGTCCTCGACTTCCTCCTTGAACAGGTGTTCTTGCGGGAGTATTTCCCAAATTGAAACGGACAGGTGTGACTCCGCCCTTCTTGGGACAGACATTGGCGAAATGCCCCATTTCGTTGCAGTTGTAGCAACGTCTCCCTGTCATTGACAAATTACTAGCAGCTGGGCTGATGGTTCTTGTAGGGGTTTGTGGATTCTGACCGGTAGGTCGCTGTGTAGGTATTGGTGCCCTTGCGCTGCTTCCTGGCTGAAATCTGGTGAACTGTTGAGGTACCACCCTTGGTCTCTGCTGACCCTGGCGTCCTCCTTACTGTGCCATCCGACATTTGCGATTGTCATCCAGCTCTTTACGCTTATCTTCTAGGATAAGTGCCTTGTTGACCAACTCCTGGAAATCAGGGAACGTGTGGGTGATCAGTCCCACCTGAAGTCCCGAGTTGAGTCCCTTCATAAACCGGGACTGCCTAGCCTTGTCCGTGGCTACGTCCTCCGGTGCATACCGAGCAAGCTGTGTGAACTTGTTTAAGTAATCGGCCACTGATTGGCCCCCTTGCTTCAATGATCGGAACTCTTCTTTCTTGAGTTCCATCATACCCTCCGGCACATGATACTGGCGGAAGGCAACTGTGAACTCATCCCAAGTAATCTCCTGGGGATGCTCATGGGATGCACAGTAATTCTCCCACCACTCTGCAGTAGTGCCTTCTAACTGGTGAGAGGCATACAGAACTCTCTCATTGCCAACACATTGGGTTATGTGTAGCTTCCTCTCAATTGTACGCAGCCAATCGTCAGCTTCTATGGGGTTGACATTCCCAGAGAAGGTTGGGGGTCTGGTTCTCATGAAGTCCTGACCTTGAGTGATGCCCATGATGTACAACTTGATTGTTGTTGTTAACGGTCACTCGATTCGCAGATTTGTTGCATTTGTTGCATCATGGTCTGCATGAGTTGGGTTTGAGCAGCCAAGAATGCACCCAAAGTTGTTCATATCCACAGGTGGGGGTTGAGGATTCTATGCATTGCCTTGGTTTCCTTCCTGTTGCGATCCGCTTCCTCCGGCTCCACGGTTTCCACGAGTGTTCACCATCTGAAGAACAATAATGTTTATAGGGAAGGAAGAAATAGAAAAGACAAGTACACAAGATACTTATGCAGGGGAAGATTTGACTCAAAACTTACGCAAATAATTACTAACTTAGTATGGTTGCTTATCCAAGCCTAAAAGCTTTGCAACGCATACTGCACACTCAGCAAACAAGGAAAACCAAATTAACCTAAACACACAATAATCTACCGTCTAAGAGGGTAACACTTCTATCTTAGACAGACGCAACTCTTCACACACGAGTCTCAACTAGATACGAAAATCTGGTTCTTCTAGCTTCTGGAACACTTCATCGATCCTCTTTTCTTGCGTTCGACAATTCCTGTCTTCACGATCTTCAGGATTGGTAACGACACCTAGTGCTTTCTCCTTAAGTGTGAAACAACGATAACTATTTGGAATAACTCAGATAAGATCTTCATTTAAAACAACGGAAAAGATAGAAATTTTCAATAAGGAGAAAAGAATAGAAGGATAAGACAAGTCAAGAACTTATCATTCTTTCAAGTTACATTTTTCTTTTAGAAAATAATTTTGAAGTTCCTAAAGAACGGCCAATCTATCTAGGGTCAAGACCTACGATCAAGATGCTCGATACCACCTCTGCGTGCCCGAATTTACAACCGGACACTCGTGTATTCTCGCACTAGTCCAGGATCGCGCTAGTGCACACAGGCTAACAGGGTACAATATCATATCATACACAGCGGAATATTAAATAGAGTACCTCAAACAATTATATAAACGAGTGTACGACCTTATGGTCATCCTTACAATAGTTGTGCCACGCAGGGCTTACAATAAACAAATAACAAAAGTTCAGCAGCGGAATATAAAAAGTCGTGATGTCCATCTTCTCCACAGTCGCTCCGACGAAAGCTTGCCCCTAGTTTTCCGGCTCCTCGACATACTCCTCTTCGTAGGCTGGCGTAGTCTCTTCTTCTGGTAGGTTTGTCCGCAAGGGTGAGTACACACCGTACTCAACAAGTTATGCACAAAATGCACATCTATATACTATATGCTTGGCATGTTACAAAGGAATGGCTCTACCAGTTATTTTGCTTTTGCAAGCACATTTTAAATTATTAACTATTTAGATTAAAAGCATCAAAACTATACAATCATTATATTTCTCAATCTGTTTTCCACATTGTTTTGGACACACGGTCCCTAAACATCTTTCTTTGACACACAGTCATTTCCCATTTTATTTTCAAACACTACCCTTGACTGTAATTCCGAGCATTGTCCATTACCGTGGACTCGGCTATTCAACAGCTTTTGACACTCTGCAGAGGTTGTACACTTTACCCACAAGATACAGCTTGCACACCACAAAGGCGATTAACCAGTAATAAAGCTTTTGAAACTTCTACCTTAGCCTAAGAACCTCTCCGTGTTGCCTCCACTATCACTCCCTCTCACAGAGCCAAGTATAGGCGAACAAACACCGCTGGACGAGTACCAAGCAAGCACGTGCACGCTCCCCATACAGCTGATTACCCTGTAATCGCCACCCCGAGGTATCAAAGGTAAGATATCGAATCCTACTAAACTAGGTCCTCCCATTCGAGACATGTGGTTGTACGGAAGACTCGGGTCAAAGGCTTGCAAGGTGAAGTCCTTAACCCACCAAGGCAAGACATCCTTCTCTCAATTTTGGCACACAGCCCTCACATCACTCAACCCATCCCACAGGTTGCCACACAGGCCCACAGCATGAAGCCTCGGTCCACTTGCCCCAGTCTAAATCAATTCCACCCCAAGTTGTTAACAGTGCAACACATGCTCATATTCATCTTTCATGTAGAACCACACAGGCCTCTACATTCCAAGGTTAATACCAACATCATTCCACATTTCATTAAAAAGCATTCACTATTCTTTAGTCAATGTTGATTTTGTAATCCAAATAGAATGATTCACGTACATGCATGGCTAAGCAACTATTCACGGTCTAGCCTCCCGTGTTGGCATAATATCATCAACCAACTATTGTTACCAAACTAAGGTTATCAAGGGATCATGGCATACAAATGATATCAAGTTGGCATAAACAAATTGGTTGGATAGCTAATTCACCCAAAATAGTTAAAGTCATTTTTAATTGAATTAGCATGCATAATTTAAAACAAAGTACTTTTCAAAAATTAGGAACAACATGGTCAAAGCATAACTTGCCTTCAAAAAGCAGCGAGTCTTGATCGGGAGCTTGGTTCTCGAAGTCCGCGTCCTCACGCAACTCAACGTCTACGCGTAACAGACAAAGAACCAAATAAACATGTAAAACAACGTACAAACACACATTAGGAAAATACGGCAAATCGAACTAATTCGTTACTTCATGAAAACCTCCAGATAATTAGTTTAGCATTTTCTAAGATTTATAAAATTTATTTCAGTATTTTTGAACGTATAGTTTAAGAGCTACAAAATTCATAAATTTGGACATTCCTCGAATATTTTAACAGTATAGATTTATTTATAAAATTTCATAAAAATTACTGTGGCTAGGTATTAATATTTACTAATTAACAAAATTTGTTGCATATGATTTGGACTTATAACGAATTTGTAGTGAAAAAGACAAAATCCACAATTTGATTACTAATTCACGTACAACAATTTAACTAGTTGCATGGCACTGTTCATAGCATATATGCATATACTTCATGTTTTTTTTATTTTCTTCGCTCCTGGTTATTACGCGCGAGGAATGCCAGAAGAGAAAAAAAAACGGCTAGCCGGTGCGCAGCGTCGCCGGTCGGCCGGAGGCAACGCCGGTGGGTCCGACGCAATGGCGGCGATATGGCTCTACTGTGCACTCATGCAATCGGCTTAATAAGTATATATGAATACATGCGTACCAACATAACATAGATATATACATACTTGCTTCCTAGTATATATGTTTACATGCATATCAACTGAATATATCTACGTGCGACTCCACAAAATATATCTACATGCGAAAAAAGACGATATATCTACATGCGAAAAGACCAGATATATCTACACGTAGACATATATAAGTGCACCACTTAGTGTATATATATATATATTCAAGATTCGGTCTAATACATATATATACACGTATGCAAACCTAGCACATATACACATGCGATACATCCTAATATGTATATACGTGTTCTAAACTCTAGTATATATAGATATACTTGCATGTGGCCTAACATATTCATATGTATACGTACATGCTCAAATACATATAACAAGATCAATCGATCGATAGAGATAGAGCGCGTGCGCAAAGAATATTAGAGGATACCAGTCGAGGCCGACGGCGGCGGCGACGACGATGGCGATGACGGCGGACGTAGCAAGAGACGAGATCGAAGAGTGCGCCGGCGTTGGCGAGAGGCGGCACGCAGACCAATCGACGGCAGCGGCGGCGTCCAGGCGGCAGTTGATCGAACGTCGGAGTATATTCGACGGCGGCAGCGACGATGGTACCAACGGCGACAAGGAACAAGGCTTTTGCAAGAGAGTTGGCTACTGAAACTTTGGTTACAGAATGAAAAGGAACTGGAAGTGTTTTGCTTTCGTGACTAAGAACCGATGGTGCAATCAACTAGAAACCGCTGAATTCACTCGTGACTAGAAAATGCGGTAATCAAGTCGTGAGGAATAGAGGAAACGGCTGGAAACGAACAGGCACTTCCTTAGAAAATGGCGTCACAATTCATGCGTAGGAAATGGAAAGGGCTGGAGGATGTTGAACGTTAACTAGAAATGAACGCCCGTTAATTTAGCTGGCGTTAATTTACATCAAATGAGAAGAAACAGGCGTTACTTGAAACGTGCCTGTATGCATGCTAGAAAGGAAAAACGGCTGAAAATGGAAACGCATGCATGCAGGGAAATGATTGATCGGCTGGAAGCGAAATGAGTAATCGGCGGAATGAGTAATCGGTTGGGAAATAAGAATCGGCTGGAAAGGAAATAATAATCGACTGGAAACGAGCAGGCGAGAATGCATGGCGTCGCTAATCATGCGCATAATTCACTCTGATGCAGGGGCGGAGGACTGGGTCTGGCAAGCTCTGGCAGCTGCCAGACCTAGCCCAGGCAGCCAGGCTTGAGTAGAGATGTTTAAAAAATGAGCCCAAAACTAAAAGGCCACATGCAAGCCATTAATGTTAACACAAAAAAGTTCTGTGCGTGTAGACGCATGCTGCATGCAGAATGCAAGTCTAGTCCTCTTCCTGACTTCCCATCTGCCAACTGCACCGTCTGGCGTCTGTTCGTCTGCACGTCTATTCAAGCCTCAAGGGAAGGAGCACCGAGCACTCGAGCAGTTGAGCACGGAGCACATCTATTCCTCTGCCGACTGCAGCCGCCGACAGCCGATCTACCCTGCTGCCGCAGTCCGCCTGCCGGTCTCGCCGCTGTACCGAGTACCGACGTACCGTACGTGTTAGAGGGCAGGATGTCTAAAATGAAAGGTAATTTAATTTATACTCCTGCAATGTGTTGCAGTGTGTTACCAGTCCTGCAAAGCAAGTGAATTCAATGATTCTGTTTCTCACGAGCTCTTATAGTCTTGTGTAATACTAGGCCTTCTCAGTTCTCATGCGTTGCTTCAATTGTAAATCTGTAATACTTCATCCAAATCACTTGGCTCACAATAATCGCAACACCAATTAGCATTCTTTGTTAGGCAAGTCCATAGATAGAGTCATGGGACACATCCACACTCAAATTACTCTATGTATGAATAACTTTGATTACTCAAATCAATCTATTTAACAAACTAGTTTTGTTCATTCTTATCGGTATATGAATAACTTTGATTTCATATAAAATTATTAATCTATACTAAAAAAATTCGCCACATCATAATTTTGTTCTGTCCTCCGCCACTGCTCTGATGTGCATAATTGAACGTATAGTTCTGATGTGCATAATTGAACGCATAAACGGTGCACTAAACATTCCCTTAATGACGCGACGCAATAGCAATTATCGCTATTACTAATTCATGCCTGGAAACGTTGCCGTTACTAGCTACTTCATGCATGGAAACGTTCTCATTTTAAAAGGAAACATCTTCATTCACGTTACTACATGCATGGAAGTAACAATCAGTGACCATACGTGCACAGAAACGGCAACGATCAGTTCTAAAGAATTCCTTCCGTTCAGGATGTCCTCGTCAAATAAATTCCGCATTTTGAATAGTGTTAGAACAATACGCGGTTAAGATAAAATAGCAAAAAGGCTCTAAAAATCTTGGAGAAATCCTCTAAAATAATAGGGAATATTTGGAACTTAACGAAATTGATTTCGCAATTTTTCGATATACAGATTCTCTGTAAAAATTCTTTTAATGGATCAGACACTTGTACGGTTTTTAATATAATTGACAAACTTAATTTATAATCGAGTTTTTGAAAACATTTAAAAGAAACATTCTTATTTTTCAATTGTTTTTATTTTAATCTAAATTTTAAACTTTTATGTACACGAAATGCATGATCGTTATTTCATACGATTAATTCGATAAAGCTTAGATTCAAATTAATTCAAAAAAATTTCAAATAAATTTCAGATATTCCTAAATAATTTGAAATAACGTAAATACAATTAAAGCGAATTTTAGGATGTTACAGAATCATCACCGCAAGGCATAGAATGTGAGGTCATTAGCGTCTGTACCGCTGGCAGGAACGTGAGACCACCAGATAGTGTAGCCCACCTCAACTACAAATACAAGAAAGATTCTTACACGAGTATGGAAGCCCTTTGCTAAGATTTCTGTATAATGGAGCTCCTATTTCGTTCATATAATTAATCATAGACTTTGCAACGCTTTGCTCTCTCGCAACCTCTACTCTAATCAAAACACTACAGTCCCTACGGAGGCCCTCTCATTTAAGGCCTAAAAATTAGGAAGAAAAGCCTATCGTCTCTGCTGAGCCGGATGTCACTTTTCCCGATCCATTCCAAAGCTTTTTTTTCTCCAAAGTATTTCTTATTGCGTCAGTGAGGTTCCCTCTACGAGAGAGATTGGTAATCTTGGATCAGATGGTGTGTTGGTGTTGGATATAATCTTGTAATTGGTTTAGGAGTTTGATTAAGAGTCCGTTTAGGAAAAGGAGTCCGATTAGGATAAGAAAGTGGAATCCTATTCCGTTTGTGTGGGGTGAAGTTTTCGATATAAATATAGGGGTAAGACTTAGTTGTAAAAGTGAATAGAGCGAGAGAAATAAAAGAAAAAATTATCTCAAAAAATTTTAACGTTCTGTTTCAATAAGTGGTATCAGAGCTCGGGGAGACGAGCGGCCAAATCGCGTCGAGTAGGCTGCTCGAGGAGCGAGCCTCAACACGCAAAGATCAGAGATTGGCAGCACCGGCGAAGCGGCGTGTTTGTTCCTGAGTTGCAGGGCGTGCGTAAAGAGAAAGCACGGGCAGATCATCATTCTCGAGGAGGATCGAGATCATCGAGGAGCATCTGATCCGACGGCTCGGTGACTTGTTCGCTTCAAAGCCGAGTCTAGACCTGGGCATATGGGCCGTGCTTCGGTGGGCCGGCCCGAGGCACGAAGGGTCCGGCACGGCCCAAACCCGACCCGGCACGTTAGAGGGCCGTGCCGGGCCGGCCCGATACTGTAGATCGGACCGTGCCGGGCCCTAAAATGCGGCACGACGGGCGGCACGGCACGGCCCGACCGTTTGGGCCGTGCCCGTGCCGGCCCGGCACGGAGGCGGCACGCCAGCACGGCGGTGGCACTGGGAGACTGTCGGTGGGGTGGGCCGTGGTTTGTATGTATGTGCATGGCTTTGGTTGCTGCATGATTTAGTCAGTAGATCTTGCGGTTTTGGCTGGTCGAATGCTTGCACAGCTACAGCACACACCCAAATACCCAATACGGTTGTGCAAGCTGAGTACAAGTGTAAATCATGACAAGTGGGGTACAATTAATCGAGCGCAAGAGTTTTTGCTGGCAAGACAATCGATCGATCGCTATAATTTTGCTCGTTTATAAGGCGTATTTTTTACAATCAACTTCGTGTGTTTTCAGGTCTTTTCCTCTCGTCGCAATAGTATAAATGGGCCGGGCCTGGGCCGGCACGGCACGGGCGCACGGCGCAAATGGGCCGTGCTCAGGCTCGCCAAGATGAACTGGCCAGCCCGACCCGCACGGCGGGCACGACGGGCCGCTTGCCCGCACGGTTCCGACCCGAAGCACGATGGGCCCGTGCCGTGCCGGCCCGGCCCGGCCCCGCACGATGCCCACCCCGAGTCCGAAGAGAAAAACAACAAGAGCGACCGACTGTAGAGACACGGGAGACGTCACGTGTGGCGCAAGAAAGCACCAGAAGTCGGGACACGGACGGCACGAGGACAACAGGCTCCACCCTCGGAGATCGATCCCGTCGGCAGTGGCTCAGCCCTCCATCAGCAGAAGGGCAACACAATACAGATCAAGGTTGCTGCGGAAAGCAAAAGGAGTCTACTGTAGCTACAGTACCGCGATTACTGTAGATGCAGCACGCATTGAGTGCAGAACGGAAACAAGGTACACCTCATCTAGCCGCAAGAAACACCGAGAAAGCTACCAAGTTGAAAACGGACAAGAAAAATAGTCGCATATCAAAAGCAATCCGGAAATTATGGGCAACAAGACGAAGGCTTAGAGTGGATTTATATCCCTTCAATACTCTCTCCTGACGATCGACAATTACCCGGTATGAGCAATGGAGATGAAGGCAATCTTGCGCGTCCAGGGTGTCCGGGGTGCAGTCGATCCAAAGGGGAAGGTTGAGGAAGATGACAGGATAGATCTGGCAGCCCTTGCTGCAATCTATCAGGCGGTACCAGATTCGATGATGCATCAGCTCATCGGGAAGGAGACAGCACGTGAAGTATGGCTAACACTTGAGAAGATGCACGTGGGAGTTGACCACGTGAAGGAGGTGCGACTGCAAAATTTACGGAACGAGTTTAAGAATCTTCAGATGGGAGAAACACAGTCGGTGGACGAGTTCGCCGGTAAGCTTAATTCATTATACAACCAAATTATTTCCCTCGGCGATAGGATGGAGGAATCTATGGCAGTGAAGAAATACCTACGCGTGCTACCGGAAAAGTTTGTGCCTGTCATTACCATGCTCACGTACTCCCCTGATTTGGAGAATATGAAAATTGAGGAGATCACCGGTTCGCTCAAGGCGCATGAGGAGTTATTAAGAGGGTATCAGTCCCGTAAAGAGCAGGGGTAGCAAGCAGTTTAACCGCGGACGTGGACACGGCGGTTTCGGTAACCGAGAAAGCAGAGGTGGTTGAGGAGATAAGTCTGAATAACACAGTGATTACAGACCACGAGATAAGTCATATATCAAATGTTTCGAATGTGAAAAATATGGTCACTACGCGTTCGAGTGTTGCAGCCATATAAAGTGCTTCAACTGTAACAAGTATGGGCATTTTGCTTCGGATTGCCAGAATAAGAAGAAGAAAGAGGAGGTAAACCTCACCCAAGCTAGTGCAGACGACGAACCGGCTCTACTCCTTTCATTGTGCAAATAAGAGGAGCCGAATATGCTGATGTTGAACGAGGAGAATATAGTTCCTAAATTATGCATGGAGGGAGATAGCAACAATCACACTGATCTATGGTACTTGGACAATGGATCAAGTAATCACATGACTGGAGATCGCTTCGTGTTTCATGAGCTTGACGAGAAAATTTCAGGAAAAGTAAATTTTGGCGATGGTTCCACGGTGCAACTAAGAGGCAAAGGAACAATGTTGGTACAATGCAAGAACGGCGATAAGAAGTTATTCTCTGAAATTTATTATATACCAAGTTTGTGTAGTAACATACTCAGTCTCAAGAAAATGGCAGAAGAAGGGTGCAGAGTAGAGCTGCAAGCGGAGTTTTTGCGTGTTTATGACAAGAACAATGATTTGTTGATAAAGGTCATGAGATCCCCAAATCGGTTGTATAAAATTTCCCTGAAAACTTGTAAACCGGTTTGTCGAGAGGCTAGTGTGAAGAGAAAATTTTTGAAGAAGGTGGAAGCTCATCAACGTATGTTGCAGGAGGAGGTGGACTCCCAAGCGGCGGAGTCACGGCAAAGTGGAGGAAAAGAAAGTGCCCAAGGGCGGTGCGCAGAAAAAATAGCAATGGTGCAACAAATAAAAATAGAGGTGGCTGCAAAAGCTATCCGGCGAGTGGCAGCAGGCACTACAAGGTTGTAGATTTGCCCTGAGTGTTTTCCACATTTGGGATAGGGGAGAAAACACTCGGGATACCCTATCCCGAGTGGGCACACTCAGCGTAGTGCACTCAGTGTTATTTTATTGGGAAAAGTTGTCTACGCTGAGTGCACTCTCGGAAAAAATAAACTATACCTGAGTGCACTCTCATGATAGCCCCCCCACCCCTGTGGCGGACAGGGTAGCGACACGTCAACAAGTATACCGAGTGCACTCTCGGGATAGGATATTAATGAATATCCCGAGTGCACTCTCGGGATAGCTACCATGCCCTGGCCACAAAACAGTCAGCTCAACATATCAATTCACATCCAATAATACGCATCCAGCCAACCATAATATAACATCATCAATTCACTATCCAGCCAGCCACAATATAACATTATCAATTCACATTTCAATAATACGCATCCACAATATCAATTCACATTATACGTTGAACCAATATAACGAAAACAACACCATAACCCATCCATAAAACGTAACTCCATCGCACATTCACATATAATACACATATCACAAATATTTTTTACATTAATTCAACATGACTCCAACATATTCGCATGTGCACATATCACAAACAAAATCCAAAATTCAACAAGTCCGAAGTTCAACAAATGAAGTCCACATACACAAAGCATAAAAAGTTCTACATATCACATCCATACCAAATCCAAAACCACTCCTCGAGGGCTAGATGAATCCAATTAGCTTCTATCCCTTGTTTCTTCATCCTCTGCACATTACATTTCAAGAATAAAACATATTATATCATTTCCATTCAATACAAGGTTACATATTTATAGAAAAGACATATAAGTTAAACGTATTCGCACACACAATATATCCATACATAACATCAAGTAGGGCAAACTTTTTGAATGGCAAGTCATCAACCAAATCAGATATGATTACTCACCTGGAGATGCAAACCAGTTTATTTCATGATTTGGAATCCCAACATTATCTTCACCCGATAAGGCATCCCCTGGACTATTCCTCGATGATTGTCCAATGTTAATAGCATGATGAGAGTTTTGGGTGTCATAAGCAGAAATTTCAATTTAGTACCTATAATGCATAGTTTCATATATCTACCCAACATGGAGTTATATACATACCTCTTGTCTCAGTTGATGTTGAGCGCCGAGAATGCATTGAAGTTAAAGTTCAATACAAAGTGGAGGAGGTGGATTTCAAGAGGTTGCTAGAGCATAATCCCGCCAACAAGAATGTTACCATTTGACTACTATGAACATCTCAAATTTAACACAAATGTCAATTACTTTTTACTCTGCATCCATCGTGCCATGACCATGAATCCCCAGATGCATAGCATTCTCGCATATCTCGGTTCTCATCCAAGACGCCAAGAAGCTCACGCCTCAACTCTTCATCGCTTTGCCTCGTAGAAGAAGAAGCATTGCTTGAAGTGCTAAATGGGGAAGAAGTCAAGCGCACATTCCTATCATCAAATGCACCATCAAGAAGCGCATAACGGCCATGAGGCTTCCCACCCATATTTTGGTACATCAATTGTGCATCAAAATTCCCATACAACCAATTAACATCAAGTTCATGCTTTTCTTGGTATGCATCTCGATACTTCCCCTGGAAAGGTATGAAAACATTGAAATACCACAACTATTCTAAAAAACAAAATTAGCTACGTGTTAGTGTTAGTGCTACGCACCAAGTTCATCTGGACATGTGGGTTGGTGATAGGTGGAATCTCAAAACCCTCAAAACTTTCCATGTCTTACATCGAACCCCCCATGAACAGCATAAGCCTCTAAAGGTGTCACATGTCTTCGAAACCTCCTCTCCTGCAACAAAACAAGGAAAATGTATTAAGTTCGAGTGTCAGAAATGATGGTTTGAAAATACAGACTTTCTATTATCATTTCCTGTTGGGTTCGACTAATAGAACTAGGTCCACCTCGGTTAACCCTTGCCCCTGAAGTGGCACGAAGATTTCGCTTCATTTCACTTACACGCTGCCATGCTGGATCACACCATTGTGTAATGAGATGCCTCCAAGCCTCATCATCGATCCATGCAGGTTTGACTTGGTTATACTCAGTAGCAGTGAGAAACAATGGATTCTCTCTTGTGTCAATGTCTTCATCTTCACACACATCCTTGTAGTACTTGGTCACAGCTGCTACTCGAGTGTTGTACATTAGCTGCTCAGCATGGTATTTGATGAGGATCGAACCTCGCAAGAGATCAAATCCGTAGGTCTCTCGATCTTTCGCGGTGTTACAACAGGAACGCAGCAAGATAACCAACCGTTTTGCTTTCTGGTATACAGATGCAACTCCGGCCTTGATAATCTTCCGATGCGTGAACAAGGTATGTTATGCTCACGATACAGAAGGGTGAATCATATAGATTCGGCGAGCAGCCCAAGAACCACTTGTTCTTGATTCTACAACGCTAACACAAACCCTAGACGGGAAACACTCATACGATAACTCAGGGATCCACCCTAGCGGCACATAGCCGGAGACACACTCGTGTTCTCAATTCATACTCATGTTCTTCTTCATCAAATGACAGGATTACATAGGTATTTATACTAGGAACATCCCTCCTAGTTTAGGTGTGAAACCAAATAAGAAACTAAAGGGTGGTGTGAAACTAAAGGGTGGTGTGAAACCAAATAAGAAACTAAAGGGTTTTCTTGGGTAGATAAAATGGTTTAAAGCCTTGGAAGTTGAATAGCAGATCCATGTTTCGCGCAGCTCTTGACAGCCTGTGCAACTCCCACCAAAACAGTCATAACTCCCATCTCGGAAGTCCAAATATTGCACGGTTTGAAATGCTAGAAAATAGACTTCAATATCTTTCCATTCATATGGCCCATGACCATGTTTATTGTCAAGAGTAGCACCAGAATCACGAGCAAAATGATGGACAAATTTCAGTGGGTCATCCTTGCACATGCATTTCTCTTTCCATGCTAACGGATCAATGCCAATAATGCTAACAAATATAGATCCAATAAGAATTCCCTCCTGAGGTGGCATATCTCCAAATGAAATGGAATTTACTCCTTGGGAATGCATAGCCATTTCACCTTTGTTCTCTTTAACATTCGCATTGCAATTCTCAGCCCACAGCACATCATGGACATAATTTGTGTCGGCATTGTGACTCCCTTGCACTATAGCAGCAGCAAAATAAGTATTTTGATGAGATGGAGAGTTGGGGTCATGAGATGATGTAATAACAGAGAATTTATCCGCATCATTCCCTCTCCCTTTAAGCGAAACCGTCCTCGGTTTCGAGTTGTTCTTCAAAACACTCTTTGGCTTATTGAGGATGTCACAATGAATTTCATCCACATCATCTTGTTCTTCACTTCCTTCAAGAGAAACTATCCTTGGTTTCGTATTCATCGTAGAAAATGCTTCCTTTCGTTGGACCAACTTGGCTTGATAATTCTCTTCTAGTAAATCAACATGTATAGAAGAAAAATGGAGTGATGTACCTTCGTATGGAATATCATAGCCATAATCCCACCAATTCTGTTTTGTGGCTGAAACACAATGATCATCGCACCATGATCCTCCAAGCAAAATATCACAAGAAACCAATGACACCGGAAGAACATCACAAGTCACTTTGCAAGAATAATCTTTTATTGATAATATCACATGCGCTTGCTCTGAAATTTTGAGAACACCATCATACCAATCCAACAGGTATGGTTGCGGATGCGGCATCTTCTCTAACTAGAGTCCCTCAATGATTTCAGCACTCAAAGCATTGATAGAACTATCAAGATCGATTGTCAAGATACAAGTCTTCTCACCAATAGTGCAATAGGAATGAAAAGTCCAATCCAAACCTTCACCTTCCTCCTCATGTAGGACATTGGAACTAAGCATCCTGAAGCTCTTCTTCGAAGGCTCGATAGTAGCAGCAATATCATCACCGCGAACAACCATGGCTCGATACCAAATGATGAGGATCGGACTCGCAAGAGATCAAATCCGAGGTCTCTCGATCTTCGGCGGTGTTACAACAGAACGCAAAGAAGATAACCAACCGCTTTGCTTTCCGTATACGATGCAACTCCGCCTTGATAATCTTGCGATGCGTGAACAAGGTATGTTATGCTCACGATACAGAAGGGTGAATCATATAGATTCGGCGAGCAGCCCAAGAACCACTTGTTCTTGATTCTACAACGCTAACACAAACCCTAGACGGGAAACACTCATACGATAACTCGAGGATCCACCCTAGCGGCACATAGCCGAGACACACTCGTGTTCTCAATTCATACTCATGTTCTTCTTCATCAAATGACAGAATTACATAGGTATTTATACTAGGAACATCCCTCCTAGTTTAGGTGTGAAACCAAATAAGAAACTAAAGGGTGGTGTGAAACCAAATAAGAAACTAAAGAGTTTTCTTGGGTAGATAAAATGGTTTAAAGCCTTGGAAGTTGAATAGCAGATCCTTGTTTCGCGCAGCTCTTGTGTAACAGCCCTGTAAATTTGAAAATAAGTAAAAATAAAAGTTTTATATTTGAAAATAGAAATGAATTGAAAGTGTAATTGAAATTTAGATTTTGACTTCAAACAATAATCTTTCCTCATTTCTTCCATTAAAACTTAAGGAAAAGGAAGATTTCAAAACTTAAAAACATTATCAAAACCAATGAAATATTAAAATGAATTTGAAATGTGAATTTGATTTGAATTTCAATTTCTGAATCCTTTTGCATCTTCTTGAACTTTTGCAATTGCAAGAAAAGTCAAAAGGCAAAATGATAAAAGACAAGAAATCTAATTTGAAGATATGTCAGATTTTTGTAGCAATATACGAATCTCACCTTAAGATGATATTTTTACCATGCCAACCTAAGTCTCATGTATACCTCTGGTAAAAAGATCAGAAATAAATACTTACATTGGAAGCTTTTATAAATTCGAAAACAGAAAGCAAATGAAGATATAAATAGCAATGTCAGAATTTTTATAATTTAAATATAAATGATAAAGTTCTGAAAACTTCACATAAGCATTAGTATCTTAAATACATTTGAAAAACAAATTTGCAAAAATAGATAAATTCATTTGAACACTTTAGTAAATTAAAAATAGAATTGGAAATTCTGTGTATTATGCACTGTCAGAATTTTAATAAAATAATTAAAAATATTATTTATCTCAAAATTTTATTGAGTATCTATCTTCACCTGCCCAACCTCTGTAAAAAGTCTTGAAAATTCCTGAGCCGGTTTGACAGCCCTAATCAGTAGATCAAGCCGACCTTAGCTCTGCCTTTTGTGCTGTATAAATCTCAACCGTTGAACCGCCACTTGTCATCCATCCAGCACAGTCATTTCTTCTTTCTCTCCCTGCCTTGTGGACCCTTGACCCCACACGTCAGCCACTGTTCATCTTCTTCTCCCTCATCTCTTCTCCTCTCTCTCGCACGCAAGGATCAGGCCAGCCGCCTCTCTGGTTTGTCCTCATCCGCGCCACAACCTTCCACCTGAGCCACGCCTCCCTGCCTCCCTGCCAGCCCTCTGCCACGGCCTCTCATCGGCTGCCACGCCTCTGCCGTGCTTGGAATCACCAGCGGGAAATATCAGCCGCCCTCACCCTTTTTGAACTGGCCGCCACAAGATCTCTCACCCTGCTTGTCCCCGAACTCGTCGTGAAAGCCCGGCCTCTTATCCTCCTCACGGATCGCTTCCACGGCACGATTTGAGCAGCGTCGACCTGACCAACGCCTTGCCATAATCCTGCCACAGCAACCATCCCTGTTGGATATCCTTGCCACGGTAATGAATCGGCAGAAGATAATATCAGCGCCACCTCACCGATCCTCATCCACTTGAAGCCTCTGCCGAATCATTTCGTTTCAGCTATAAAAGCCGGCACGACCAACCTCCCAGGAACCATTACAGCCACCTACACCTTCCCTTGAACCTCTCCCTGTGCAAACAAGTCTCTGTCTTCTTCAAAGCCGGCAGGACCCGAAAGAGGAAGAAACCACCGCAAATCCTCCATACTTCAAATCAGACCGAATCGTCTGAGACGAAGGCTCCTAGTGATTCCCAAAAGCCATCCCAGGCGCCAATTTTGGCTCTTCTTCTCTGACGAGCCGTGCAGCCGTGTTCCTCCATTCCGCCATGGGCGCTCACGGTGAGAGCTCAACTTCGCATGCACTTCTTTCAAATAAAGTGCCAAAACACGATTATTATCACTCCCTGATACTCACCCGGTCATTATTTCTTACAAATCACTGGTATTTCTCGACCGCCTCATGGGTCATATGCGCGCCGCCCTCACGATGGCGACCTATTCCCGGCGCCTCCGACCACCGCGGTACCACCAACGGCGCAAAGACCATCCGAATCCCATCGTCTTTGTCCATTCGCCGGCTCCGCTTATCTCGCCGTCGAAGCCGAGCTCTCGCCTGTTCGGTGAAGCTCCCCGGTCCCATTTGTCACCATAGCAAGTTTCTTCATCTAAAAAGTACAGCGCCTTCAAAGATGAAAAGCGTATTTTTGATTTTCCAGTTAATTTCAAAACCAAGTAGGTTTCAAACTTAAGTATCCTTTGAAATATTAATCCAATTTCAATGAAATAAATTTTTACATTCATATAAAATCAGGAAGAATCTAAATATACAAAAATATTTAATTTTTGAACTGCTGTATAATTATTTAAATTAAACTTTGATTGTAAACCTATTATGGACATTACTGCAACCATGTAAAATATAATCCCTAAAATCATCAAATAAATTTTTATGTGCCTCTGGGATCATAATAAACTTAAATATACAAAAATATTTAAATGTTCAACTCGGATTAGTTTATTTGCTACATGATCACCAGGAATCCATAATATGACCATTAATAAAAATAAAAGCATAAAACTCATAAAATGATAAAATAATTTGTATTAATCTCCTAAAAACAGTAAGGATTCATGTATACAAAAATATTTAAGATAATATTTAATTTTCATTCTTTTAATGAAAGGAAATGCTATTTAGAACAATAAGTAAATAGGTAATATATTGCAATTTAAGTAAAAATAATGCCAAACCAACTTTAAAACATTTCTAGGATTGCTACCTGCTAACACCTGAAAAATGAATCAAGGATCATATATAGTGTAGTTAGAAATGAAAATTGAAAGTTGGCCGATTTAGCGATATTCATCGTGGTCATTTAGGCTAATTCGGCAGCAGATAAAATAACTCATCCAAATACTAAAATCTATGAAACCCATTTAGTAATGCTCTACAAAGTTTGTTCTACTAAATTCTAGAAAAATATTTCATATTCAACATGCTTTTCATCTAAATCTATCTAATCCAAAACCCTTAATCGTTAATCGTTGTCTTTACCTTTTGGCCGATTCCGTGAATTGTAAATAAAAGCTACCACTTAAGCTTTTTCGACGATGAAAATAATAACTTGTCCGAATCCTAAAATTTATGTAACTAGTTTAGCAATGTTCTTTAAAGTGTAGTCTACACTGTTATGAAAAGATAATCTCAATTTGCTAAGGTTTGCATATTAATCTTGTAGGTTAAATAACTCTAATTGATCATATTCATGAATTCAGTAGAAAGAACAATTGGACTTAAATTGCGAAGTTCATTGTATCAGAACCTTCACAAATAGCCCGGAAATGATCCTTAGGATCTAATCTACAGTAATCGAGAAAATGTCCTTAATTTATCTTGCTTTGAATATAAATCCTGATAGAGCAAAACCTGTAAGTAATAAGGTTGTCGAAAACGTATCAAGAATAGTAAATTCAATAAACTTTGTAATTAATGATTAATTCTATTAATCCAAACAATTTTTGCATCTTGAATTCGTAAAATAAAATTAATAAATTTATAAAGAGCAATCCTTGTTTCTTGTGAAAAGTTTTATTTGTTCTTTCTATCTATTTTCCTTTTGTCCTTATTGAAATTGTTATTTGCCACTTTCCTTGGAACGACGTGTAGAATTCGACGTAACGACTTCCATCGTCGACTACAACCTCGACTTCGTCGTAAGCAAGGCAAGCACCCCCTTTGACCATGTTGATCCCAGTTTTATAAATGTTTTCATTAAATGTTTTGATTGCATGCGTATATTCATAAAACTCTGCTATATTGTGGGTAATGGTAGTTATACCTGTTGATTCCTGAAACCTCCTTGATATAAATGAATCTGTGAACCTTGATACCTTAGAATCATGGTTAGACAATATATATTGTCAATCTGGGTATACACGATGCTTAATAATTTTGCTTAGCCATGCTTTAGACTGGATATACATCAAAGTGAGACACTGATCAAATGATACTTGGATATGATTGAGACATTGATCAAATGATATTTGGATATGCTGAGGCATGATGATGATTCTTAGACTTGTTGAGACATGATGGTGATTTTGGTTATTTTAATTAAAAATGAAAATAAAATTATAATATTGATGCGGGCAATTATTGGCAATAGCCTGGTATGCAGAAGGGATTGCACGTATATTAGGGGGAGATTATTGCCTGTGTTGGATTAAGGACCGAACTATGGGTTGTTTTCAGGCCAAGGTAACCGTACAACCACAAGTGCTGGTATGGGACAGCCTTAACTTGTTAAGTTACTTGAAACTAGCTTTGCACATTGGTAGGCTGGAGTAGTACGAGCTATTTCTTAATGGATTGCTCGAAGGACGCCCACACCGAGGTGATCATGGATCAAACGCTACCGATACAACGTGTACGCCACTCGTGGGAAGTTCCATCATTTCTATGCTCTGCGTTCTTTTGCCATATTGTGGGTTTTCGTCCCGTGCTGGTGCAAAGTTAGGATTAAGTAATGTAACGGTTATGTCATGACTCTCTGCGGCACACCAAAGGAAGTGTGCTAATAGCTTGCACAAAGAGTTAAGTCATGTCTTGTGGGTAAAGTTGTACAACTCTGCAGAGTAAAAACTAATCGATTAGCCGCGCCCGCGGTCATGGGCACTTGGTAAAGTCATCACATAGTTAGCGTTTTATTTTACAAAATGTGGAATTTGATATGTGCTGTCTAGCACCATGATTTGGATTGGATATCTTTGTTGGAAATGAATTATTTCGGATTGACTTATGATGTCAATGATTGATTCATGGAGATGATCAAAGGAATTGAGGTTCGTGAAATTTACTGCTTCATACTTATATATTAAACTGCTTTTATTTAAATTCCGTTTATGTTTTACAATTCAGTAAATTCTTTTACAAATTAGCTTTATGCAAATTAACCATGAAAGCCTTTCCTTTCAATGGCCTGCATGTATTATAGGGTTTGCTAAAGTCTTGCTGAGTACGCAAGTACTCACCCTTGCTTATCCGTTGTTTTTAGGTAAAGAATCAGAATAGCTCGATGAATTCATTTGACGCAGGATTCGGGAATGTTAACGAGATCTTTCTGGGGTTTATACCTTGCCGCTTGTTCGAGGGTTCAGATGGGCATACTACAAGACTTTGATTCTTTCCGCTGCCTTTCTCTGAATTGTAAGATTTTATTGTGTATATTACCTTTATTATTTGTAATAAAGTGTATGGATGTGATATCAATTGTTGTAAATGTGCGTACTAGCTACTGATCCAGGGACTAGTACGGTGTGCACATAGGATTTCCATTTTTACATTTATGTAAAAATGGGGGTCATTACATCTTGACAGCCTGTGCAACTCCCACCAAAACAGTCATAACTCCCATCTCGGAAGTCCAAATGTTGCACGGTTTGAAATGCTAGAAAATAGACTTCAATATCTTTCCATTCATATGGCCCATGACCATGTTTATTGTCAAGAGTAGCACCAGAATCACGAGCAAAATGATGGACAGATTTCAGTGGGTCATCCTTGCACATGCATTTCTCTTTCCATGCTAACGGATCAATGCCAATAATGCTAACAAATATAGATCCAATAAGAATTCCCTCCTGAGGTGGCATATCTCCAAATGAAATGGAATTTACTCCTTGGGAATGCATAGCCATTTCACCTTTGTTCTCTTTAACATTCGTGATTGCAATTCTCACCGCAAAGACATCATGGACATAATTTGTGTCGGCATTGTGACTCCCTTGCACTATAGCAACAGCAAAATAAGTATTTTGATGAGATGGAGAGTTGGGGTCATGAGATGATGTAATAACAGAGAATTTATCCGCATCAGTATTGGCAAGCCATCTCTAAAGTTGCCTCCCATCTCGCCCTAGTGTCATTCGAGTAACCTTCAGCTTCAGGATATGTGTACCGAGCCTACATTCCATAGACTTATAAAGAACATAACAAGTCTACCAATGTCATATTTGCAAATAACTTACACGGAAATCTTTCTTCACCCAATCTGCCATTGTATCACCTGGTTCACCAACAGCATACCAATCTCTCCATTTTGTAGCTGCTACGATAGCTGGAGCAACAAAGGCTGCAACACAGTGTTTGGTCCACGTGGCCTCCCGACAAATACAGTATGTTTCCATTGCCTAGAACCATATTCAAGATGGCAAGATTATATGGATGTGAGAATTAATTACATGATGACATATAGCAAAACTTACATTTTTCCTGCTGATATTATCCTCCTCCCCGCAGCGTGGGAGGAAGTGGAGGATTGAATTTTGCCCCGTGACTTGCGGACTACAAGATTTGCATCCGCTCAACTTCTTCTTCTCCTGTAGTCGATTCTCACCAGATTTCCTCTTCCTCAGCAGGTGCTTAGCGAAGGCCGGCCGATGGGGAGGCGGTGGAGGGAGGCAGACAAAGGAGTCTGGCGGGCGGCAGAGGAGGGAGGCTTGCAAGGGCGGCAAAGCAGGGAGGTTTCGGCGATGGCGCGCGGCGCTTAGAGGACGGCGGGCCGGGCGGTGGTGACGGCCGTGGCGAGGGAGACCAAGGGAGCGCAGGAGTCCGGGAGGCGGCGGCAGAGAGGGGCGGGTGGCATGGCGGCGGCGGTCGCCATGGGCGGCAGAAGGTCGAAGGCGGTGGCGGTGCGCAACGGGCGTTCGATTGAGCGAGCGTTTGATTAAGGAGTCGGGCTGGATGAGTGGCCGAACCTGGGCTAATGGGGTGGTTTAAACCGAGCGCACTCTTGGGATAGAGTGCCCTCTCGGCACAGAGTGGCGGCGGCCAGATCGGTTTTGCCCTAAATTTGCCCTAATGCGGCTATCTACACCGAGTGTACTCTCGGCACAGACTATGACACACCGAGTGTACTCTCGGCACAGAGTGGCGGCTATCTAATCCGAGTGTACTCTCGGCACATAGTGGCAGCGGTCTGATCGGTTTTGCCCTAGTTTTACCCTAATGCGGCTATCTACGTCGAGTGTACTCTCGGCATAGAGTGGCGGCTATCTAATCCGAGTGTACTCTCGGCACAGAGGTGGTCTCGTTGCCCTAGTTTTGCCCTAATGCAGCTATCTACTCCGAGTGTACTCTCAGCATAGATTGTACTGCCTTTGTTGACATGGCAGGTGGTAATCTATGCCGAGTGTGCCCTCGCATTATTGTGTCCTACGTTGACGAAAACGTTATATTTCGAGTGCCCTCTCGGAACAGAGATTATGTTTTGCGAGAGCACACTTGGAATAGATATCTTTGTCCGAGAAGTAAATACAACGAGAGCACACTCGGGATAGGCTCATATATGCCGAGTGTGCACTCGGTTTGTTATTTTCACACTCGCCCCAAAACTGGATTCTTGTAGTGAGGAGTGCGAGCACGTGGTGCAATTCGGCACAGGAAGTTGGCGCCATGCGAGGCCGAGGGACTAGGCAAATGGCTAGACTTGTGCAAAGCAAAGAGCAAGCGAGATGATGTGCTGGGCAAAAAGGGAAGGGACAGTACTTCACATGCAACAGCACGAAATTTTCTAGCAGCAACAGTGCAAGAAAGAAAGAAGAGAGGAGGACGTTGTTTCATGTACATAGACGAGACACAGAACGAGCTGAACAAATTCTTAGAGCTGAGAGAGATGATCGGCGTGATCAAAGGTATTACAAGATTAGAGGGAAAATGTTGGATGTAATATTGTAATTGGTTTAGGAGTTTGATTAAGAGTCCGTTTAGGAAAAGGAGTCCGATTAGGATAACGAAGTGGAATCCTATTCCGTTTGTGTGGGGTAAAGTTTTGGGTATAAATATAGGGGTAAGGCTTAGTTGTAAAAGTGAACAGAGCGAGAGAAATAAAAGAAAAAATTGTCCCAAAAATATTTTTAGCGTTCCGTTCCAACAGTTCGGCTACTACAAGATATTTAGAAACCTAAGAAGCTGAGCCTACTTTCCGCACTTAAGGAAGCAACAGATGAAGGAGGAGGAGCAGCAGCAAAAGCCCAACAGTTGTTCAGTGGACTAGATTGAGCTATGTTGGCAGAAGCAAACTCTAGTGTCTTCTTCTTAGGACATCCGCTAATGTTATGACCAAACTTCTAGCAAATAGCACAGGATTTGGGCTTCCGCTCACATTCCAGGCTAAGGTCATAATTCGTAGGAACATTCTATAGTCTTAGTCCACTACTACAGAACAGCACATCAGAATCGGTTATTTTTTAGCATTAGAATCGGTTCTAGTGGCGATACGATGTCTTTAGATAGTGATGAGGTGGAGCTATCAAAATCGGTTTTGACCCGATCGTGATAAAACGTCATCAGAATCGGTTCTTTAAGGGAAGTGATTGTGATGACCCCCTTATCAGAATCGGTTCTTTAAGGGAAGTGATTCTGATGACCCCCTCATCAGAATCGGTTCTTTAAGAAAAGTGATTCTGATGACACCCTCATCAGAATCGGTTCGACAAAAGAACCGATTCTGATGAGTATGTCATCAGAATCACTTTTCTTAAAGAACCGATTTTGATGAGGGGGTCATCAGAATCACTTCCCTTAAAGAACCGATTCCGATGACCCATTGGGGTGTGTCATTTTTGCAAATTCTCCAAAAAAAGCACAGATTAAAATAGTATGCACAATATATATCATCACATTCGCAATATAGAACACAGGATGCATATATCACATTCACAGAACAGAAACGCTTTAATTACAACACATATATATCATAGTCGTTCACAATATACAACACAAACATGCTTGACAATCAGTACATGGACTTCCTCTGATACATATCACATTGACATATATTATTAATATTGTTTACATATGGACTAGTAGGATGCGTTAGGATCTCTAAACCTGCCATCCTCTGATATAACTTCTAACCAGTACAACTGGCATAAGTGGTCTCGTAAATTGTTGAGTGCTTTGCTGTCTAAACTCTTCTAGGGGATATTGATCTTCTGTAAAATAGAAATGACTGTATTAATTTCAGTTTCAAAATTTCTATGTAAAAGGCTAAGTATATTATTATGCACGATACATATACCTTAGGAAAAGTTGTAAGTTGCCGACCACGATGAGCATGTGTCGCATGACATAGAAGCCGCAATGGTCACCGCTGCCTGTTGATAGCACCGTGAAGAGAGAAAAGAAATTCAGCCCACGAAGATTAGATGTCAAAAAAATTAATCATATATATGCTAGGCACTTGTACCTTAAATCGCTTATACCGCAGTGTCTTGCCCTTTTTGTCGTCGTGTGGCCCTCCTTCATCGACATAGTCTGAGAAACCCCTACATACATTGGAGAGCACCATTGAGTCAAAAAAAATAAACGTAGTTAAATTCCTCGATGTGTTAGGTTACAATAATGTGCTTACTTACGCAAAGGAGGCTTGATCACAGATATCATCGGTCTCTTCTCGACCAAGTTAAATGTGTAGATCGTGTTTTCACTTAAACGAGGACGAGTAGAACCCAATGGTTGCTTATTAAATAAAATGTAGTGCAAGGAAATAAGTTCACATACGGTTTTAAGTGCGTATAAGTAATTGAATCGAAAAGTACTACTTACTCCTCGTGGTACGGCAATACAATGAAGTCCTTATTCGACTCAAAGATGCAATACCCCTTGATGTAGCTAGCAACGAACACCGGTTGAAGCCTAGCCATGGTCGCACACAAGCTCGGGTCGACAAACCCAACTTCGTAGATGCGCCACGGCTCGCTATCTCATTATCCTGCAACTCGTGTTGAATGTGAGAAAACATAATGCAAAATCCTATAAAAGTCATGAGCGCAAGCTATATGGTGTGATACTCATAGCGTCCATGATCGTAAAGTAGAAATATCGACGGCTTTCATTTGGTACACACGAATAGATCCTCAAAATCGACGGGAATGTTCCATCCTCGTCACGGTGAAAATGTACCATTTTATACTTCACGTTGAAGTTGACTCGACGCTCTTCCCCCTTCACCTTATCAAGGTACCATCCATGGAGGATGCGAGTCCACCGCCTAGATCATTCAGTTCAGGCGATGCAATCAGGGCTTTCCATGCTCGTAGGCCTTATAATCATACAGGTGCTCTGTGGCTCAGGCCGACTTTTCTTTCTCGGGTCAAGGAGTCTCTCGAGATCGGGCGATGGGCTTTTCGTACCTTAATGGGCGTTGTGTCCTCTGTCGCCTTTGCCCTCTTGGCGGAAGGAGTTCAGAGGTTTCCTTGGAGACGCAGAGCTGGGAGCTTGAGAGCAGGAGCAGGAGCAGAGCAGGAGCAGCGCAAGCGCAGGAGTGAGAGCAAGCGCGGTGAGCAGGAGCGCAGAGCAGCGCAGGAGGCGGGGAGGAACCTACGGCACGCATATATTTAACTTACTGCAGTAGTACTGGAATGGTAGAGAAGACGTGGAGGGACTTTTTACCTTGACCAGTACGACACCCGTCGTGGTACACTTGATGAACGACATGCGTGCTTGCCCGAGAGTGGTGATATCTTCGGGGGAAATCGAGCACATGTGATAAGAAGTCTTCGTGGACGAGTCCACCGCACCCACATGTAGCCCTTCCCCACAGTCGACGATGCACAAGTGTCGGTCTCGTTGCATGGAAATGCAACTCGCGCGACCTCGACGGAAATCCATCCTCCGTCAGATGGTGAGTCGCACATCGCAAGCACCGCAAGAAGTGTACAACTTGAGGAAAAACATTGCGGGAGTTACACTCGTAGCTTTAACTCAGAAAAATTAATTATTACCTTGGTTGGGGACCGGTCTTATCATTTTTGGAACCCTGTTTGCTAGGTCGAACACGAGCTTTCTATGAGAGTCGAGGGCATCCGCTCGACTGAAAATCATCGCCATCATCTCGGCCCTCAGGCGATCCTCACGTGCCATCATCTCCTCTTATCTCCTCCTCACATGCCATCATCTCCCCTCATCTCCTCCTTAATCTCCTCCCTCACCGCTTCCCTTAATGTGTCCTTGAGGCGCCCACGTGCCTCCCATGACCTTGATACTAAGACTCTTGGCGTCATCTTGAAAATAGGACTTCTTCATGTGTCCCGCCCCTCGGCAAGCACCGCCCTTATGGTCGAACTTCACGATCACAGACGACAGATGTCCTTCACCCTTGGCTCAGAAGGTCCCTGTTCTTTTTTGGCTTACCTCTTCTGTAATAAGCAAGCACGAATTAGATTTGAAATACAAGTTGGGTCAATTGTATTGTACTAAGTTAGATGTCTTACGATGGTAGAGATGACTTGAGCGGTAGCGGTGGTTTGCAACTACAAGTTGCCCATCGTGGTTTTCTTTGTCCTCGCATACCTGGGCCATGCGTCCGCTCCTCGATATGTGGGAGTAAGGCATCATCGTCCCGAGTGAGCGCACTCCTCGGCTAGTCGCGCCCACTCGCCTTCTTCCCTCATAGTCACTGCACCGAGGTGGTGCGGGTGTGTGTTATGCCTCCGACAGCGGTGTTCCTCTCTCTCACCGCTTCGCCTCGGGCGCATTCTTCATCCTCGTGAACTCCCCCAAACATCGTGGGTCACGAATGGATACCTCTCGAATGGTGTACGGCCTTTCAGCACGTACTCGCTGTGCATAAGGGCCTTGAAGTGCCTCAAGGCCACACCCATCCTCTTCAAGGTGTACCGTCTCGCGTTGGGTTCATCCTCCTCCTCTATAATCCATTTACCCTTAACCTCATCCCACAACCGATTCTTACGCTTCAATGACTTCCTTTCTCCAATCCTTAATTGTTATGGGCACTCTCTCCTCACCAATTGGCCAAGAAATGACGGTATCGCCCCATGTACTTAGGACGGCCCGTGCAGACCCGTGGCATTGAAGCGGAGAACTGCGGCGTTCTCCTCAGAGTCCCTTTGTTTGGTCCTCGGGTCTTCCTCACCTTACTCGGCCCTTTAGTAATTGGAACCATGCTCGGCCCCTCAGCAGCACCTTCTACTCTGTCTGGCGATGAGCCGATGCTCTCTAGTTGCGACATTTTGAGTTTTCTTATCTGATAAGGTCATATGTGTGACATGAGAGAAAGCAATTTGATGCTACTATATGCACTTGACAATAAATCTTGTAAAGGATCAACAGATAATTCATAGTATGCAATTGTTCCGAACAAAAGTCTATCTATTGACCAACTAAATAAGTTCGAATGATAACTCCTAATCTCTAAATTCGAACGGATACATGTGGGTTATGCAACTTAAACTCTAACCTATGCTCAGATAAAAAACAAAAGCCCATTCCATATGACAAGTGAATTTAGCACTAGCAGATGTTTACTTATACCAACAAGTTTCAGATTTCACAACATCAACAGAGAATTTGAGCATTAATGTACTAATGCAATGGCAATAATACTTGCAAGACAATGGGAACAATAGGCTGGTTTTCGATACTTGCAAGAATAGTAACACAAGAAGGAAAAAAATTAGAGATAACTTACTATCGTTGGTTTTCGATTCTTGAAACGCTCTCTGCAAAACCACATAGATAAGCAATTTTAGTATAGAAGGTCAAGTTAGTGTTTACATAACATGCAATATCTGTTGACCAACTAAATACGCATCAACGATAACCCCTAATCTCTAAATAGGTTTGGTCCTAATCCCATTCGAGGATATGTGGTTCGAGCAAGTTCCTAAGCCGTTGTACAACCGGAGAAAATTTCAGAAGATCTTCGCTGTTCTCCGGATACACGCCTCGACAACAGGTCAAGAGGGTGTGTATCCGGAGAACACCAGGAAACGCTAACAAATCAACTCGGTTGTACAACATAGCTCAGAACTTGCTCAACCACATATCTCGAACGCCCAAAACGTGGATACTGAGATCGCTTGCTTATGAATATGCTGAAATGGCATATTCATAAACAAGTACTCTCGAACAGGAGACGTATGTTACGATTTTGAACTCTAACGTAGATCATATTACAAGAATAATAATAACATGCGAGTAAAAATACAAGTATAGTAAAAAGCACTATACCCTGGTTGTAGGCTTTGCTTCCCATGTGGCTGCATATTCAATTAACAAATAGCAAGTAATACCAGAGCAATACAATCAGTAATCATTCAACTAAATTATCAACTATCATTCTATGATTGTATCAACTATCAAGGCATCAAGATCAAGTGCTAACAGACTACCAGTGTACCTCAGTTTCAATTCTCATTTCTCATTTCTACTACTCCATTTCAATTCTCATTTCAGGCATCAATACCTCAGTTTCAATTCTCATTTCTCATTTCATGCATCAAGATTAAGTTGTTAAATACTACTACTCCATTTCAATTCTCATTTCTCAAACCTACTACCAAGATTACTTCCATTTCAATTCTCATTTCTCAAAGACTCAAACCAAGACATCTGCACAGGCGGAGCGAGGCTTCGATTTCTCAATGAGCTTTGTGAGGCGGCTAGGCGGCGGCCGCCCTAAAGCCGAAAGTCTTTGGGCTCGAGGCTAGAGCGTGGCGTGGCTGGACGGGAGGCGTCGGTGACTCGGCATCGCCTTTGCTCGGCCTCGAGCCCGGACTTCAGGCGTCGACTGCCGCTTACTCGCCTTGCTTGGGCCGGAGCGGCGGTCTTGATCGACGACGGCGCGTGATCGGGAGTGAGCCGAGAGGCGGCTCGAGCGGTAGCATGGCCGGAGTGTCTCATGGGCGGAAGGCAGAGCGCTGGCGGCGCGCGTGTGTGGTGGTCGGCGGAGGCAGGAGGCGGCCGGCACTCGCCACTCGGGACTGGGGGCGGCGGCCGGCACTCGGGAGTCGGGACTGGGGTCTGGGGAGGTCAGGAGGGCGGCTGGCGGCTGCACTGGGATTGCTAGGGTTACACACTAACACTTGACTTGCTAGGGTTAAGCGTGGAGCAGGGGCTGCGCGCGCGCGAGTATGGGCCGGGGTTTTTCTCAACCAGTATCGCTTCAGTATCACTTTTGTTACAAATGCGACATTGATATCACTCTTTAGTATCACTTTTTCAAAGATAAGCGATACTGATGCTTTATCATTAGTATCACTCTTTTAAGAAAACCGATACTGATGCTTTATCATTAGTATCGCTTTTATAATAAAAATCGACACTGATGTTAGTCATCAGTATCACTTTTTTAGAGAAAAGCGATACTGATGCTTTATCATTAGTATCACTTTTTTAAGAAAACCGATACTGATGCTTTATTATTAGTATCACTTTTATGATGAAAACCGACACTGATGTAGTTCATTGCACTATTGCCTTTCCAGACAAACCATGCATGCAGTACATTTTCAGAATTAGATCAAAGAGTGTAAAACTTTTGCAAATATCATTGGAATTATTTGAAATTATGCAAAAACATATTTTAGGATACTGCAAAACTTTCCATAAAAGAATTTTTGGAAAAAGCGACTTCATTCAAGAAATATGCTAAAATTCATTTCGTAGACATGATTTGTGCGTAAAGCGTAGAAAAGTCAAAACTTTTTCAAATTAATCTGGAATTGTACGAAAATTTCCAGAAATGAGCTTTCGACTATTTACAAGCTTTCCCAAAAATAATTTTGTCAAATGGAATTTTCTTTCACAACATATGGCACAAAGTGCAGGCATAAAGAGAAATTGCATGCATTTCAATCGAAGCCTCCAAACACAATTCATCACCTTGGATTTTTACTTTGAAAGTGTTGCAAACTATTTTACATACATTATAATAGTCCATTTATTTACAATCTTGCCCTTCATGATGATCTACTCGCATGTAATTGGCTCCATGTGTGTCATCATCCTCGCTAAGACAAGCCCCATCTCGCAAATGAAGGTATCTCATCAAATTGGTTATACTCTTCTTCATCTACAACATCTTCAACTCCTACGATCCGTCTCTTGCCATGAAGAACGGCGTGCAACCTCGGATTGGCCGGATCGCGCACGTAAAGACTTGAGTTGCTTGCTTCGCAGGACAAGCGGATCATCTTTATAGGCGAGTCTCTGAGATCCACAATAGTAAAGCCTCTCTTGTCGACCTTCACTCCATGTGGAAGTCGTACCCACTTACATCGGAACAATGGAACTTGGTATATTCCGTGTCGAGCTCCCAAATTTCTTGATCGGCCCATAGTAGGAGTTCATTGTGGTTGGGGAGGCTGTTTGAAAGTGATGATCATCGAGAAAGCATTTATACTCACACCACTATTTTGGACAATACTCTTGGCATCTTGACTCTCAATGTAAAGGTGTAACCATTAATATCGTACCCGCCATGTGCGTACATTAAATCTTGGTCCGTCAGCCAACCATTTTACATTCTCACTAAAGGAGACCTCGCTTTTCTTTGAACCATGTGAGGAATCGATCATTGTGTTCATGTGCAATGGAAAGCTCATCCATTTGTGGATTCTCTTCCGTAATATCAACTTATGCTTTGCTCGATGTATGGGCGAACCTGCGCTATTACGCAAGGCGTGAAATCGCCTTGCAATACATATCAAACCTCGGACTCATTAGTTTGGACCCAATGGTTCCTTTACCAGCAAGTCTGCCCTCATGACGAGATACAGGAACACCGATTGCTTGTCTTTTACCCAGGTAGTCCACGCAAAACTCAATAACCTCTTCAGTCCCATAACCTTCAACAATACTACCCTCCGGCTTCCACCGATTCCTCACGTACGACTTTAATATACCCATGTACCTCTCGAGCGGATACATGTAGCGAGGAAAGCGGGTCCACATATCTTAATCTCTCGACAAGGTGAACAACAAGGTGGACCATTACATCAAAGAACGGCGGTGGGAAATGCATCTCAAGGTGACAGAGTCTGCACCACCTCACTCAGAAGTTGTCTAGTACATCGGGGTCAATAACTTTGCAGGAGATCGCATTGAAGAAATAACACAACTTTGTGTTTGCCAACCTGACATCCTCTGGGAGAATATTTTGGATTGCAACTGGGAGAATTTGGGTCATCAAGACATGGCAGTCATGGGACTTCATGCCCAACAACTTCAAATCATCCATAGACACAAGCTTCTTAATGTTCGCGGAGTAGCCAAATGGAACTTTAATACTTTGGAGACATTTGCAGAGATCTTCTTTCTCCTTCTTGGACAGGGTGTAGCATGCAGCAGGGATGTACGGACCTTTTCCATCCTCCTCGATCTATCACTGCAAGTCTGGGCCTGATTCCCATGTAGGCCATGTCGCGACGAGCATTGACACCATCATTGGTCTTCCCAGGTATGTTCAGCAGGATGCCAACCAAGTTGTCGCAGACATTCTTCTCAACATGCATGACATCAATACAATGCGGACATCTAACTCCTTCGAAGACGGTAAGTCCCAAAATATTGACCTCTTCTTCCAAATGGTCCTAGGATCTAACAGATTCTGGCTCTTTTCATCTTGAACATCGATATCCTCTACACGTGAATATACTTGGCTTCCACTCATAGGTGCATGTGCGAACGGACTTCCCTCTTCCCATCAAATTTGTCATCCATCTTACGGTATCGATGACTTCGAGGTAGAAACCTCGGTGACCCATATACCAGTTTTCTTGGAATTCGCGACCATAGACTCTCGGTCTCCTCTTCACAAATAGGACACGCTTTGGCTCCTTTAAAGATCAGAATTCGCCAAATTACCAAGGGCCGGAAATCATTTATGGTGCAAAATACCATAGCAGTAGGGTGAAATGCTCTCTTTGTACGCATCCCACACGACGACCCCCTCATTCCACAATTTTACCAAATCCTCGATCAATGGTGCAAGGTACACATCAATATCATTTCCATTTGTTTGGGTCCCGAGATTAGTAATGACATCATGATATACTTCGCTTCATGCCTGACCAAGGAGGGAGGTTGTAGATACACAATGAGGCGGCCAAGTCTTTGGACGATCGCTCATGTTACCAAATGGATTCATTCCGTCGGTACTCAACCCAAATCTTATGTTCCTCATTTCGCACCAAACTCCTCATGTTTCCAATCGATGTTTCTCCATTGAGCCGAATCGGCAGGTGTCTTAGCTTGCCATCTTCCTTCGAGACTCGTAATGCCACGCATAACAATTTTGCCTCTCTCGATTTGCAAACAACCGCTCCAAGACGGGAATGATGGACAAGTACCACAATACCTTGGCGGTGCACCTTTAGTGACCTCTTCACCGTCGTTGCCTCGGCTCTTACGCTTCTTGTCGTTACGCTTCTCCTTTTGTTTGTACTGGGGCACACATAACCGGACAAACGTGCAGCTCGATGTGCGTTACGGTACAAGATGCAATCATTCGGACATGCATGTATCCTTTCTATTTCCATTCCCATGGGACATAGTAGCTTCTTCGCTTCATAAATGCTTGTTGGCAACTCGTTTCCCTCGGAAGCAGATCCGGCAGAAGAACTAGTAGTGCATTGAAACTTGTATCATCCAACGGTGTTTTGCCTTGATTCGAACAATGCAAGGACCGAACCCAACTTGGTGTATTCCGCTTTGCAACTTTGTGAACAGCGGTTTGGCATAAATCTTCTATCAAGCTTTTAAACTTTTCAAACTCTCTTTCCGTGTAATTACCCTCCACATCCCGCAACATTTGCTCCAAATTATCCTCCTCAAACATATCAGGCTGCAACTCGTCATCCGGTTCCACCGTATCTTCGTTGCATATCGGAAGGGTACTACGCCTCCCGTGATGGATCCAACATGTGTAATTCCTCACGGCCACGTCGAATCAGGTGGTCCTCAATTTGAGATGAGTTGTTAAATCTCCTCAGATTGGTGCAATCAATGCAAGGACAATATATGAAGTTTACACCCCTCCTCACCATGTCGTCTTCTGCAATTTTTTTGAACTCCTTAACACCCCTCTGAAATTCAGCACTCACACGGCTTTTCTGATACATCCATTCCTCACGGTCCATCTGCAATTAAATTTCGCACAATAAATTAAGGAAAAACTGGAGCGACAACTAGCTATAGCTATTTTAAATATTGAAATATCATTTCAATTAATATTACCTTTGCAAAATAGTGGACAGATTCCAAGATATATAAATGTACTCCCGATCGATACCTAGCTTCTTCCCTGGTTTAAAGCTTCCAATTCCCTACATAAGAGACATAAATTTTTAACATCAACAATGATATCAAATAATCGAATTATATAGCTAGTGCAGTAGCTTGCAAATCTTTCTACTACAACGAAACAAAACAAGGGTACCAACGATGACTCCTAATCTCTAAATAGATTAGGTCCTAATCCCATTCGAGGATATATGGTTCGGACAAGTTCCTAAGCCGTTGTGCAACTCCAGAGAAAATTTCGGCAGCATCTCCCCGCTGTTCTCCAGATACACGTCTTGACAACAGGTCAAGAGGGGTGTGTATTCGGAGAACACCAGAGAGACGCTATCAAATCTACTCGAGTTGTACAACACAACTTCGAACTTGCTCGAACCATATATCTCGAACTATCAAAACGTGGACAATTCGAGATCGCCGCTTATAAATATGCCCTTTCGTTCAGCATATTTATAAATAAGCACCTCGAGCGGGAGGCGAGGTTACGCCGCCTAAACTCTAATAACATTACCACATGATAGCAATAATAATTCCATATAAGCAGAGATCGACTACAAAAATTAAATAGATATGTGCTTGTCAAATAAAGAGTGTGAAATCTGAAAGCACGTCTGAAATTCCAATGCAACCTAAACTTTATTGACGACATATCGAAATTACGAGGCAAAATTGAAGGGTTTAAAGAATTGCTGATCACATTTTGAAGAAAACCGCAAAAGAGGGCAAAAAGAGGGGAATCTCCTCAAGATAGGGTTTCAATTTTGCCCTCTTAATACCCACCCATGAGGACTTCAAATTTTCTCACCCAAGTATTGCTTCCAACCACAGAATATGAGCTATTTTCTCGGGTGGCGGCGGAGAAATCTCCTCTGGAGCAACAATAGAGAAGAGTTCAGTGCGAGTGGTATATAAAACCTAGCGAGACACATCAGAATCTGTTCTTTTCAAAAAGCGATAGTGATGACCATGTACACATCAGAATCGGTTTTCTACTAAAAAGTGATAGTGATGTGCAGGTCATCACTATCGGTTCTTTTCATAGAAGTGATAGTGATGATCACGTGCACATCACTATCACTTCTATGAAAAGAATCGATAGTGACGACCGTCTGCATACATCACTATCACTTTTAAGAGAGAACCGATTCGGATGTGTCCATCTTACATCACAATCACTTATAATCTCAGAACCGATAGTGATTATTACTAACACCCCTCCGAAGTTATTTATCACAATCGTTTTTTTCGAAAAACTTAAGAACCAACACAGATACAGTGATAGTGATGTGTCGTTCTGTAGTAGTAGGTTTACCTTTTGAATCGATAGTAGAGCATGTTTGATCGAGTAAGTAGCAACGAACGGAAACCAAACTGAACAGTGAAAGATCTTTGGGGTTTAGCCTGCGCGCGAATGGAAGAAAATTAGTTTTTACAGGTCATATGCATCAAATCTCCGAGTTTGCAGCAGTGTTCATTTACATCTTAAGCATATAGTCAAACACTATTCATTGCTTTCGACTTGTCCAGATCTTATACATCTTCAGTTTCTCCTCACTAAAGAAGGACCAGATGATAAAAACTCTGGTTACTGTTCGACCTTACACTATTCATTGCTTTCGACTTGTCCAGATCAACGGGCTGAAATGGAGCCCAATTGTCAAAGAAATGCGATGAATTCTACTCTGGAGCAATCAAGCACGGTTGGTTGTCTTAATATCGCAAACATTTATAAATCCATCGTACCCCGTTTGAAGAAGAAGAAAATTGGGTGGACGATACCTCCTTACTGTTCATGAACAGGGCCTGTCATAACATTCATTTATGTCATTGGCAGAACAGTTTCGCAACTTATGCTACGTAGTACTAGTAGTATAGTATTATAACATCTCTAAACCTCAGAGTTCACACCCTCCCGTGCGTTTGAGCCGGGCCGTCGGCTCTTTTTTTTTACATTTCGATCCCTTAAAAAATACGTAATTACATGTAGGTTTTTCCCGAGTTTTTTTTACGAAACGGACATTTCGATTTACCACAATCGTGAATCTTTCGTGAAAGGACACTAAATAAATACCAAAAAAAACATAGTGCCATTTGGATCATTCCGTCTATTTTTCACGAAAAGAACATTTCGATTTACCACAACGCGGACGGATGCGCTTGTATCCTTTCGGCCGTTTCTCGCGTTTCTTCGACGATTTAAAAAAAAACACCGACGAAAAAAATGAAATTGTTTCCGCCAAAAAACAACGCATGGCCAGCCGGCTCGGCAAGGTTTTTCCTTTTCACGTGTAGGTCCCTCAAAAAAGTGTAATTACGTGTAGGTCATTCCCTCCATTTTTTACAAAGAGGACCTTCTGATTCAGAAAAATCCAAATATTTCGTAAAAGAACCCTAAATAAATACAAAAAATGTAGTGACGTTTGGATCATTCCGGCTATTTTTCACGAAAATGACCTTTCAATTTAGTGCAATTGCGGATGCGTTTGTATTCTTTCAACTATTTCGCGCGTTTCCTCGATGATTTTTAAGAAGACGCCGACGGAAAAAACAAAATTATTTTCGTAAAGAAAATAACGCACGCGACATATCACACCACGAAAACTACTCTAGTAGCATAATAAAACTTAGAGCCGAAGGATTGATCATGCAGCTGCATCCTTCAATTGTGTGTGCAATTTGCACATACATTTATGACACTAGTCATCAAGTAGATGCACGGACAAGTAAAGTTGATGTGATATATTTTTTATTTTCTAATTCTAAAGTATCAAAATTTATTAATAGTAATCTTAAGCATATAGTCAAACATTCCAAGATTAGTCATACAGGTACCATTAATTTTATCGGAACTTGATTTGAGTTGCAAGATTAATTATACGCCTGCATTTAATTATGTTAGCATTTAAATTTATTTCCGAAAGATTATATTTTTTTAAAAAATAATTTTAATTCCGAAACTAAGTGAAAAATTGAAATTGTATGGTTCAAATTTGATTTTATTTGCATATATACTTGGATTTGTTTTATTTGAAGTTTTTCATATTCTAGAATTACTTGCACTTTCGAATTTCATTTTATTCATTAAACTTAATTTTACTTCCGAGATTAATTCAAATTTACATTAGCTTTTGTTTTTATTAAGTGTAATTATAAAATTATTTATTTCAGATTTAATCTTAGTTGCATACACGTGAGAAGCTTTTCTTATATTTTTGCAATGGCTAAATAATTTTAAGTCAGTTCCAGATCTTATTGCATTGGAAACCTAGCTGATCTACTTCTCCCGATTGGAATATAAATTTTAATAGGATTACACATAAATGTTCATGTGTGCGAATAGAAACGCTAGAGATAAGCAATATGAAGAATTGTTATCAGTACTACAGAACAGGTCATTACTGCCGGTTTATCCACGCAATTACTGCCGGTTATGGGTGCCGGCAGTGATTGGTCGGCAGTGATACTCGGGATTATTACTGCCGGCTCAGGAACCAGCAGTGATAATAGCTATCACTACCGGTTCATTGTACAACCGGCAGTGATATTCGACTATCTCTGCCGGTTCACACCAGAACCCGGCAGTGATATATGTATATCTCTGCCGGTTCATACCAAGAACCGATAGTGATATATGTATATTACTACCGGTTTCTGGACGAACCGGTAGTGAAAAGCCGTGCAATTCTGAAAAAAATTGTAGATGTACTTCATAGATTACTCTACTTATGTATAAAATTGTAGGTTCAAATTCAATACATATCAAAACTTACAAAAAAGAGAAAATTCTGACAAGTTTCAACTCCTTCTCCCATGTAGCCAGCATACCCCTAGAAGCAATTATCGGACTACACAGTGGGAAAAGCTCAAGGTAAGATTGAACAAATGTGATTGCAAGTCGGGTCTTCCATGTCCTTGGGGCATGAGAAATCACACAGCCACCTGCAACATCGGTGTTCACAGTGTGCTTCAGCTGTTCAATTGAAATATCCCCTGCCAACTTTGTCCACATGTACTCAAATCCTTCTTGCTCGTGCGGGAACTCAAATCCACATGTTCGATTCTTCTTATATGCCGGCGGAGGAGTTGGACTTTTCCTGGCTGGTGCTGGCGGAGGAGTTGGATTTTTTCTGGCTAGTGTCGGCAGAGGAGTTAGACTTTTCCTAACTAGTGCCGGCGGAGGAGTTGCACTTTTCCTAGGCGACAGGTCTACGTGTGGAGAGTACGGCTGATCATCATCATCGTCTTTGTTGTCTTCACCGTCCGAGCCAAACATAATCAAACTCTTCCGCCACGCGAGGAAGCCATGCACGTTTTCTCCAAGTTTGTTTTTTCGTCCTTGCTAGGAATCTCTACCTCCATTTTGCGATATTGTCGGACTACATTGTCTACTTCGACCCTGGCGAATCCTAGCGGTATTGGGTGACAGTGCAGAACCTTCGAGGAGCCTCATGGCCAAGCCCTACCATCAGCCACCTTGATGGTAATGCCATGTGCGGACAAATGCAGCTTGCACGGTGTCGGTTCTGTGATGTCATCCACTGGAAAATGGAGTCCATGCTCTTTTCGGAATCCCTGTGGACGCGCAGTTGCTCTTACGAACACCGTGACTGAAGTTCCGAGGGCTGTCATCGAGTGGCGGTCGTGAGCTGAGAGCTTTCTGTATTGCTTGCTCCACAACTTTATCCAGTTCTGCTTTCTGTTCCGCTAACGCTCTTGCCACAGCATCTTGTATTTGATGGTCCAGTTGATCTTCTCTTATTCTTTTCGGCCGCTTGTACAATGATGCGTCAGCTGGGAAGCCTTCTTTCCACGGCACCAAACCAACTCCTCAGGTGCGCCCAGGATGCTCTTTGTTACCCAGGGCAATGGTCAGCTCATCATTCTCCCTTCATGGCCTGAAAAAGCCTGGGGAAGACTGCACATGAACATCTGATATTTTCTGCGACACTTCCTGGGCTCTATCGCTCCTAAAGTTCAAGCTGCCATCTTCCGAGATAGAAGCCCCCCTCACAAGCAACTAGTGCTTCGATCGTTCACTCAACTCGGCCATCGCAGGAATGACGCCCCTGCGGGTTAGCTCTTCTTCGCACCTATCCCATGCACGTATTTTTTCATGTAGCCACCAGTGCCTTGTGTGTGAGGGTACATATTCTTATCCGCGTTAGCTTGTTCTTCTGACTCACTATCTGGACTTCTTCAGAATTCTTGTACTCCACAAAGTCCTCCCAAAATTCCCTTATCTTTGGATACATGTTAAAATTTGGCGTTTTATTCTTCTTCACATAGTTCTTATTCAACATCGTCTTCCAATTCTTCCACGATGTGCACATGATATTTAGTGCACATTTCTTTGCAACCAACTCGGACCCTTGGGGGAACTGGAATATTTCTTTTAGCTTGTCCCATAGCAAGTCCTTCAGGTCATCGGGAACCACCCACTGATCACCTTAGCGGCCGGTCCATGATCTATAGCTGATGGGCACATTATCCCTAGCAAGTACTCCGCAGGTTGTCCTGTACGGCCCCAACGTTGACGCGGGTATAGCAGGTTCCCTGACTATCGAGAGCTCTACTATATTGTGAACAACCTTAGGCATCTTACTCGGACCATGGCATGCGCGGGCGCCGCCTTTGTTCATCAGATGTTTGAGCCTGCAATTAGATCTTGTTATTAGTCGTCTGACCCAACAATATTGTGGGAATCACAATGTACTAATACTTTACCTCGCCCATGGCAGTGGCGTTAGCTTGGTCCATGGCAGTGGCGTCAGTTTGGTCCATGGCAGTGGTGGCAGGTTGGTCCATATCAATATCTTGTAGGTTCAGGTAGTACGTTGGGCTACCCGTTCCTACATCGTCTATATTCGAGGGCTGAACTCCCTCTGGCACTTGTCCATGATTAGGGGCCATTCTTAGCAATCAAAAATTTCAAATTAACACACATACACATACTTACAAATTCAAACATATTTTTGTACACATACATTTTTCAACGACACATATATATTTTTATACACATACATCTTTATACACATATTTTTGTGTGGGTTATTTAGAAGGAAAATAAATGACCATAATCAGGTTTCATTAAACACCACTAACCTAATTTATGCAATTCAACAACGGGGTCATTTCCTCATAAACAAAATATCTAAACCAGAATTGCCAACACTCACAAATGTCACCTTAGTAATACCCATACAGATCATAAAGGAATTTTTAGATAGGTTCAAATTACAGTCTCTTACATCAAAGTTACACCTCAAAGAACAGAATAGAGTACATAAAAATGGGTTCAAGCATTCATTTATGGTGTCTACATGACATCAATTAGGTGGTAGCTCGGAATGGTGTCTACCTGACATCAATTAGACTATATTTCAAGAACATGTACACATACACATACACAGGATATATACACATACATAGGAGATTTACCAAAAGTACATATTTCAAGAACATACATAGGAGATTTACCAAAAGTACATATTTCAAAAACATGTACACATACACAAAATATATACACATACATCTTTGAAGGTCACATATATATATTTTTATACACATACATCTTTCAAGGTCACACATACATTTTTTTTATCTTTATACACATACATCTTTCAAGGTCACACATATGCACAATGTCAACAAAATATACATACACATATCAGTTCAATAGGATATTACATCCAAATTAGTTCTTCCAGATCATTACAAATGAAAACAGAATGAAACTTTAATATCTCACATGATCACAAGACAAAAAGGTCAAGCACCAATGCAAACTACTATATGAAATTCTAAGATAAAGAGCTAGCTAGCTACCATGCTATCTTGTTCACATTGGAGAACACAAAATAAATATGTGAACGAATACTCCATAAAATCGAGTCACCCGGAAAACCTCTTGTGGGCACCCGGAAATATGAATCGATTCCTCACACGTGTGTCGGACTTTATGGTGACACTCATACTCCACTTAAGTGTATGCTCACTGTCACCCAAAAGTTCCGTGCACGAAGTATTGACTAAATGGCCCTCACTCAAACAAATATGAGCCACATAATCGCACCGTACACACGCGTCCATGAGAGTTTTGATTCCATTCCGAATATCCATACTGGGATTGAAATCAACACATATAAGCATAGCACTTGTCATCCATCTCAGAACCTTGGTATCGCCCACACTCGCCAAGGGAAGTGTGAGCAATAGCCAAAAAATGACTGTGGAGCACAAGGACCCCGGGTATCTACAAGGAAGGCCAGCGAGGCCCAACTGGGTAAGGCTGGGCTGGGCCGACTGCATGGAAATAAAGATTACCAGGGTTATGCCAGGCGTGCGAAGCAAGGAAGCCCTGAAGATAGCAACCGATCCTGATTAGGTAGGATACAATCATAATCCAGACCGTTATCAGGACGGATAGGAATAGAAGATGTAATCCTTACCTTGTATACAACCGGGACTCTACTTTGTAACCCGTACCCCTCTGCTATATAAAGGGGGGGACGTGGGATGATCAGAACATAATATCTCAAGCAATAAGCTAGACACGCATATAATTCCAAAGCACAGGACTAGGGTATTATCTCCTCCGCGAGAGCCTGACCTTGTATAATTCCGGTGTCTTGTGCTACCATCGAGTTTGGATACAATGCCTAGCACCATTTTCATTATTGCCGACAACAAACGTCGACAGTTGGCGCGCCAGGTAGGGGCTGCGTCAAGATCAATGTCATCAAGCTCGATGGCAATCCTCAGCGACGTCGTCACCACCTTCGCTCCCTCCCAGGTGTTCCGTTTCGGAAGCCTGGACTTCATCATCGATGATCTTGGCAAGCATAGCCTTTCGGATTTGGACAAGATCTAATCCGGAAGTGACTCCGTTGTTCTCCTGGCCAAGCAACCACTCGGATCAAGGAAGGCTGTGACCATCTGTCCCCGGACAGTAGGCCAAGAGATTGTCCCCCAATCTAGGCTCGGTCTGGTCAAGGACGAGTCCCGAGTGGTGAAAGGCTTTAGCAAACCACTCGGATCCAAAGGTCGGCCCAATCTATCTTGTTATTCTTCTGACTTAGAGAACAAAGCAGGCGACCCCCAAGGCTTTCACGGCATCTTCGTGATTGAAGATCCACGGACAGAGTCCCAGCAGCAGAAAGACGCCGCAGATGCTGAAGAAGCAGAACGCCTACGTCGAGAAGCACAAGAGACACGGGCAAAGTCCCTCTAAACTAGAGGGCGCAATGTTAATGAGGACATCTTGCAAGCAAGGATGAGGAATCAATCGGTTTTTCATACCCCGCAACAAAATATCGTCACCTCAAAGACACTCCTCGACACCCTGGGACCAATGCTCGGCCCTGACAGTTCTGCTGCCCTGATCGTGGCCCAAGTCAAGGCCATGGTGACGGTGGTGGCAATCCAACAACATCAGGAAGAACCAGGGGAGAAAGAATGATCTCGTGCCCGCGCAAACACTCAGTCTGCGAGTAGCCACACTGCCCATAGCCGGTCCATGCGTGGCCGACTGGAACTTCATCAGGGCGAAGATGCCCGCCGGAGCATCAGCCGAGACCTTCGCATGGATCTGGTCGCTAGGCGACGAGAGCATGAAGAAGACGAGCGCTGCCGGCACAAAGATGACTACAAGCATTTCGGCGTCAATCATGATGACCGGGATGATCGCAGGGCCCTGCAACGTTGCGACAGAGGTGAGGATGAGGATCATCGAGTCAGATCTCCACCTCGACACTCCCCATGTCGACGTAGCGATGGGCCTATTGATGGCATCCATGCCTTCACTCCTCGGCTTCGCCGAGTGGTTTGGCCTCAAGGTTTCAATCCCAAAAGCATCACCAAATTTGATGGTGAAAGATATCCAGAAGCTTGGCTGCAGGTTTATTCCCTTGCAATTAAGGCGGCCGGGGGCGACCACAACGTAATGACAAATTATCTGCCAGTCACGCTTACCCCTTCGGCTCAGGATTGGCTCACAGGACTTCCAGCAAATTCTATAGATTCCTGGGGAGATCTTTGTGAGCAGTTCATCACAAACTTCCAGGGCACCTATCAAAGGCCTGGGACTTAGTGGGACCTGTACCAACTTCATCAAAAGAAGGACGAGACCCTCCGGGGATTTATTTGGCGCTTCATGCAGAAGAAGAGCACGAAACGAGACATCTCGGAGGCTGCGGTCATTGCAGCATTCTAGAAGGGTGTCAACGACCCTGACTTGATCAAAAAGATGTCCCGCAAACTGCCGATTACAGTAAGGGAGATGTTTGAGTTGGCAGATCGCTACGCAATGGTTTCGGATGCCTTAGCCGAGCATCAAGATGATCGCCCTCGACAAAAAGACAAGAAGGACCACGCCGAGTCGTCCAGACAGCGGGATAGGAAGCGAAAACCCGAAGAGCTGGTTGCTGTGACCGAACGCCGCCGACCTCGCGAGCCACAGACGGACGACTACGACGCGGTAATGGACGCAACTTGCCCTTTCCATCCTAAGGGAAAACATGCTGCGAAGAATTGCTTCACTCTGAGAAGGTTCGCAAAGGAGAACAACAGACGACCGGTCCCGAACAAGGGTGAGGCAAAGAAAAAGCAAGATCCCCCTGAAGATGGCGAAGGCGACTATCAGAAGATGGAGCATGAGCTCAACTACATATTCGGGGGCTCGGCTGCGTATGAGTCCAAGCGAAAGCAAAAGCTTACCGGTCGGGACATCAATGCAGAGGGTGCTGGTTGGCGGAGGGAGCGGACTTAACGTCCTTTTCTCCAAAACTTTCGACGACATGAAGATTCCCCGCTCAGAGCTAAAACGGGGCTCTTCGCTGTTTCATGGGGTGATCCCTGGGACCTCCTCGGTTCCACTCGGACAAATCACCTTGCCGGTCACGTTCGGGACAAAAGAAAATTACCGGACAGAATACCTCAATTTCGAGGTGGCTGATTTTGAGACGGCATATCATGCCATCTTAGGAAGGCTAGGCCTAGCCAGATTCATGGTGGTGCCCCATTGCACCTACCTTGTACTAAAGATGCCAGGGCCAAAGGGAATTATCTCAATCCGTGAAGACGTCAGGCAGTCTTTTGCATGCGACAGGGAGAGCTGCGAGATGGATGAAATACAAGAAGCGGTTGTCGACAGGGAGAAGATCTGACTAGCAGTTGCACAGCTGCAAGATGAGGGAGAAGTCCCAGCAAGAAAGCAAGTCAAGACAAGCTTGAAGCCCGACGAGGGGACCAAAAAGGTAATCCTTGACCCGTCCAACTTAGCTCAGACAGCTTTGATCGGAACAAGGCTAGATCGCAAATAGGAAAACACGCTCGTCACCTTTCTTCGGGCAAACCGGGACATCTTCGCAAGGAAACCTTCCGACATGTCCGGTGTTCCTAGGGAGGTGATTGAGCACTCTCTCAATGTTGACGAGAAGGCAAAGCCTATCAAGCAACAGCTCCGACGATTTGCTCAAGACCGCCGAGAGGCCATCAGGGAAGAAATCACTAAACTTTTAGCTGTAGGATTTATTAAAGAAGTGTATCATCCCGACTGGTTAGTGAACCCGGTTCTCGTTCGCAAAAAGAATAAAAGCTGGCACATGTGTGTTGACTATACCGATCTTAACAAAGCATTCCCAAAAGATCCGTTTGGGTTGCCTCGTATCGACCAGGTGGTAGATTCAACCGCAGGGTGCGAGCTCTTAAGTTTTTTGGATGCCTACTCGGGGTATCATCAGATTATGCTGAAGGAAGAAGACTACATCAAGACTTTGTTTATCACTCCGTTTGGGGCATTTTGCTATGTCACAATGCTGTTCGGTTTGAAAAATGCTGGCGCAACCTATCAGCATGCAATACAGCGGTGTTTTCACACTCAAAGCGGACACAACGTGGAAGCATATGTAGATGATGTTGTCGTCAAATCTCGTGCAAAGGAGGACCTCATATCCGATTTGGCCAAGACATTCGAAAGTCTAAGGGCCTACAAAATGAAGCTCAAGCCCAAGAAGTGCGTATTTGGAGTCCCTTCAGGAAAACTGCTTGGATTCATAGTGTCATAGTGGGGCATCGAGGCAAATCCTGAAAAAGTCAATGCCATTCTGAAGATGAAGCCACCAACTTGCCAGAAAGACGTCCAGAAGCTCACAGGATGCATGGTGGCACTCGGCAGGTTCATTTCCCACCTAGGCTCACGGGGGATGCCTTTTTTCAAACTTTTGAAGAAGCAGGGCAATTTCCAATGGACTTCCGAGGCGCAGCAGGCTTTCGATGATCTCAAGGCATTCCTGTCCTCACCGCCAGTACTGGTCTCATCGCTGCCCGAAGAACCCCTTCTATTTTACATTGCTGCAACGACTCACGTAGTCAGCGTCGCAATTATCGTAGAGCGGGAGGAAGCAGGGCACCTCCAGAAGGTTCAGCGCCCAGTTTACTTCATCAGCGAGGTGTTAGGAGAATCCAAAGCGCGGTATCCTCAGGTATAGAAACTGTTGTATGATGTATTACTTACCTCTCGCAAACTCAAGCACTACTTCCAAGAGCATTTAATTTCGATTGGGGATATACTCCACAGTCGGGAGGCCACTGGGAGAATTGCGAAATGGACGATCGAGCTTGGAGCTTTTGAAATTTTCTTTAGGCCACGAACTGCCATAAAGTCTCAAGTACTCGCCGACTTCATCGCCGAGTGGATAGACTACAGACTCCCACGACTTCCGAGGAACTCAAGTACTGGACAATGTATTTCGATGGTTCCCTCATGCTCAGCGGCGTGGGGGCTAGCGTGGTGCTCGTCTCTCCAACAGGGGAGCACCTGAGGTACGTCCTTCAGCGCCATTTTCCGGCTTCAAACAACGCCACCGAGTATGAGGCACTCATCCACGGGCTCCGCATCACCATATCTCTCGATGTTCGACGGCTAACAATCTGAGGCAACTCCATGTTGGTGATCAACCAGGTGCAGAAGGACTGGTCGTGCGTCGGTGACAGCATGGCCGCGTATTGCCAGGAAGTGCGGAAGCTTGAAGACAAGTTCGACGAGCTGGAGCTCATCCACGTACTTCGCCGAGACAATGAAGCAGCAGACGAGCACACAAGGCTAGGCTCCAGTCGGGTAACAGTACCGGCTGGAGTATTTGTCGAAGAGCTCCACAGGCCTTCCATTAGTCGGCAGCAGGAGTCAGACAAGTCAGAAGAAAGACTAGTCGAAGAAAAGGTTTTTGTCATCAACCCCGACTGGACGACTCCATTCTTAAACTACTTGTTGAAGGATGAGCTTCCTGAAGACTGCGTGCAGGCAGAGCGCATCACACATCGATGCAAAAACTACGTGGTAGTCGGGGAGGAACTCTTTCGAAAGAGTGCCTCCGGAGTCCTGAGGCGCTGTATATTAGAACAAGAAGGGAAGAATTTTCTTAGAGAGATCCACTCGGGAATTTGTGGGCATCACGCAGCATCAAGTACCCTGGTGGGCAAAGCTTATTGTCAAAGCTTCTTCTAGCCGACTGCTATATCAGACGCGGAGGATATCGTTCGCACCTGCGAGGGTTGTCAGTTCTTTGCTCGTCAAATACACGTGCCAGCATAGGAGCTGCAAACTATTCCGATCACCTGGCCATTTGCAGTCTTGGGGCTCGACATGGTCGGACCCTTGAAGAAAGCTCAAGGTGGTTTCACTCATCTCTTCATCACCATTGACAAGTTTACGAAGTGGATTGAGGCTAAGCTCGTCGCCACAATTACAGCGGCCAAGGCCAAGGAATTCTTCAAAGAAATTATGGTCAGATTCAGCGTACCAAACAGGATCATCACGGATAATGGTACTCAATTCCGGGGTGAAGAGTTTCAAGATTGGTGCGAAGACCTCGGCATCAAGATTTGCTTCGCTTCCTTGCTTACCCAAGGAGCAACGGACAGGTGGAGAGTGCCAACGGCATGGTGCTGCAAGGGCTAAAAGCAAGAATTTTTTATCGTCTCAAGCTTTACGCCGCACGATGGGTAAAATAATTGCTTTCGGTGCTCTGGGGGATGAGAACCTCTTCCAGTAGGGCCACTAGGCAGTCACCTTTTTTCCTGGTATATGGCTCAGAGGCGGTCCTACCTACCGAGTTGATGTTTGGATCCCCACGAGTTCGGAGCTACAAGGAGGCCGAGTCGGAGGAGAACCGGATAGAAGACCTTGACCTACTAGAGGAAGCCAGGGAGATTGCAGCAATCCAGTCGGCCAAGTACCTCCGAGGCTTGCGCCGCTACCACGATCGGAACATGCGGGGCCGTGCCTTCTCCAAGGGAGATCTGGTCCTGAGAAGGAATCAAAAAAGTGAGCACAAGCTCTCCCCAAGCTGGGAAGGCCCCTACATCGTCGATGAGGTGACGCGCCTGGGGGCTTACAGACTCAAGCGTGAAGATGGCACAGTTATCAGCAATACATGAAACATAGAGCAGCTACGTCGTTTTTACTCTTAATCCTGTACATTGGTCACGTTATTCATGAATAAAATCTTTTCATGACTTGCTACTCAATTGATACTCTATTAAGCAGTAAGTCGGGGGCTACACCTAATAGTGTTGCGCATGTGCAACCCTTTTTATGAATCATCTCTTGTTTCTTTTCATTAATGATTGTGGCCGAGTTCGAGTGCGCTAACTCGAAATCGTGAAACTCTGATGGCAAACTCTAGTTACTCAAAAGCGCGTGCCTGGGAAAAATGGCCATGAGCCGACTCCCGACGCCCGGAGGCTAGACTAGTCGGGCAGAGTGCTTAAACGAAAAAGGATGAAAACCACTCGGGCAAACACTAAAATCAATAGGGAAGAAAGATTTAAACAACATCAAAATTCCATTAAAATTATTTAGGCCCGCATACATCAACGCATTGCACAAGATTTTTTGTAGGGACCTAAAATCTAAGCGTGACGCACGCATCCTACTGCCTCGATAAGAGCGTCCCTCACCTCGACGAGCTTCGAGACGGCTTCGATCAGCACGTCGACAGTGGCAATGTCACGGGCCACGGCCTCCTCCTCCGCAAGCTCGGCTAGCGCGAGCTCATAATTGGCCCAAAGCTCGGAGAGGAAGGCCTCGTCCTCATCGGGCGCTGGTGGAGCCTCATCTTCAAAGTCGAAGATCAACTCCTCTGTCGGGGGTGGAGATGGCGGGGCCTCATCGCCGGACAAAAAATATTGGGAGGAAGAAAGATCCAAAGAAGAACGTCGAAGGTTGCAAATGACTTAGAGATGGGCGATCGCTCACACAGCGGTGACACCCTTATATACCCATGGCGTTGGAGCCGAACAGTCTCGAATAAATGCTAGCGCGGGAAGTCGAAGCGGTCCCGTGTCAACATGAGAAGCTAAACCGGGCATAAAATGAACACGCGAGCATCAATTCGAAGACCTCTCGGAAGCAACAAAGTAGTTATAACTAAAAACTAAGTGCTCCAGAAAACAGCGAGTCAATAGAACAAAGGCGGAAGTACTACACAAAGCTCAAGTCCAGATTTTTCACTAGAGAGGCAGATGTATCCTTCACCTCCTCGAGAAGGGCAGCAACTTGATCATCATCAACAATATTGGCGAAACCCTCCTGGATGGCTCCGAGATCCACTCAGGGGTACAGGGACTTCACAATCGCTAAGGCTTGGCTAGCGCTTGTAGTCGCAGTATCCCGAATGTGGGCCTAAAGTTTCTTGGGTCCCTTTGTCAACCGAAGGAAGATCTCACTCTCATCGCTTGGCACTGCCTCTTCAGGACTCATGAATTTCATCATCGCCTCGAAGGACTCCCGGAACCTGGCACTTGACGCCTCAGCGGCCTTAACTTTATCACCAAGGACACAGAATTGAGCCTGCGCCTTCTCCTAGTACTCTGCAGGCAGGACAGGCCATCATAGAAGACACTACGAGCACAAGAAAAAGTAGAGCTGAGTCAGGGACGCATCTCCAGTTCCCAACCCAACTTCTTCAAGTTGGTTCGGGCATGAAGTTCGGAGCTCGCCAGGTCCTTGATTCGGTCCTCTGATGCCTCAAGCTCCCCCTGAAGGCTAGCAATGGTGGAGTCCCGAGTTGGGGCAGGAGAAAGAAGAGTGAAAGAACAAGCAGCTAGATACAACAGCAAGACAATTGAAGGAGCTCTTACCTCGAAGGGAGCCTTCTAGGCTCAACTTCTCTTCCTCCAGGGTCTGCACTCAGGCCGAAAGCCTTTGCCGCTCGGCCTCACCCTCACTCCTGGCTCGCTCGGCGTTGGCCCTGCCTTCGGCATGAGCCTGCTCAAGCTCAGCCTCGTACACCTTCTGAAGTTTGATCCTGGGGAGCAACTCCCGAAGAAGGGCATCTCACTTCTCAGAGCAGTCTCCTAAGACCTGAAGATCACAAAAAAGATCAACGGTGGAACATGGCGGACTGGAAACAAAGAAGAAAGAATTCATGGCCTACCTGGATCAACCGAGCACACTCAATGGTATGTTCGTATAGCTCCTGCCGCACCTGCGCCTCGTCGCTATCACCAAGAGATTTCCACTCACCATCGTCACCATGAAAGACAAAGCGTAGCAGAGATTGGGGGCGGGGAGGGGCGGGCCGCGCCTCGCGAACAACTTATTCCACCGGAAAAGAGAAGGAAGCTGGTATTGGAATCAACGGCCCTGTGATCAGGTCAAGCAAAGCACTCGGCGCCGGTGGAGGCATCTCAGATTCAAGGATCACCCCGTCGTCCTTGGGTCGACCCGCTGCCATGGTGGGTCGATCTCGGTCCCTTGAAGGAATGGCGGCGTCGGCCCTCGCCGATCCATGGGACTCACACCCCTAGTCTCTTGGGCCGGCTCGGCGTAGTGTCATATCAGGATTTGGTGAAGGTACCCTGCCGAAAGAAAGAGAAGTCAAGACGTAGTTCAACAGATCAAGAGTAGGAGTTGACAGGAAAGCTAACCTGTCGGACTTCCTTATTCTAAATCGAGACACCTTCTGAGCGGTAGGACCACTCGGGGGAAGATCAAGCCTCGTGCCAGACTTGGAGTCGGGAGGGGTCGGCCGTGCTGACGACTGAGCTTCAGGGTCCTGAGCCGCTGGGCTCCAAGTCGTGCGGAGCGGTGCCGTGGTCTCCCCGACTACTAGTGCCTTGTCCCTCTCGGAGACTGGCTCTGGACCAGGTCCCGATGGAATGAAACAAGATGTTGGCTCCTCCGTAAGTGGCGCCAAGGGCTCCTTAATCGTGGGCCCTCCAGTTGGGTGCAAGGGCGTGGGGGCTTCCCCGGTCCTTGGCTTTTTCTCTCCCGCGACGCTCGGCTCCTCGGCGGTGGGGCTGGCGGGCAGCTTCCACTTAGCACCCTTATGCCGGAGAGCGGGAGAAATGGAAGCATCGGAGAAGAATGAAATTCGGTCCTGAAAAAGTCAGTGCAACGATCAACACCCAGACAAAGGTTAGAAATTAGATACTAAGCAAATATATCAATGCTCACTGCAGGAGGATGGTGACTTGCGTAGAAGGGCTTCGGGCGACCCTTGACGAAGATTTCAATGCCTGGGACGAAAAGATCATTCATCCGGGCAACCAGTACTTCCCTGGGATAACCTCAGGAACCTCGCGAGTGGGGTCGCCCAGCCCAGTGTGTTCAAACCCAAAATGGACCCTCTCCTTGAGACGTTGAACTTGGCGTCGAGCAAAGTTAACAACAATATCAACCCCAGTCAGCCCGATTCTTTCAGGCCGTTGATCAGCTTCAGAAGGTCTTCCACCTGGTCCATGTCGCAGCTCGGAGGAAGCGAGACCTAGGAAACCTGGAATGCAGGAGCAAGCCCGGTGCAGGGAGGCAGAAAGGGGCCGAGATTGGAGCAATAGAACCACTCCCGATGCCAGCCCTTGTTAGAGGTTTTGAAAGGGATGGAAAAATAGGCCTTCTTTAGCCCATCGCGCAGCTGGAAACCGGCACCCCCAACCACATTAGGTGCATTTTTGGTAGGGAAGGGTTTAAGAAGAAACAAATGGCGAAAAAGGCTAAAACGCGGGCGAATTCCAAGATACGCCTCGCATAGATGTACAAAGACGGAGATTTGAAGGATGGAATTGGGATTCAAGTTGATCAGCTCAATTTTGTAGAAATGAAGAAGACCATGAAAGAAGGCGCTGCCTGGGAGGCTGAGCCCGCGCTGGAAAAAAGATTCAAAAACCATAATCACATCAAATCGTGGTGTGGGAACGGACTCGCCTGCAGTTGGGCATGCGCCGATTACTGCCAAGGGAGGCAAAACTCTGGAGGCAACCAACTCCTCCAAGCGCCCGATCGACGTAATTGACACAGTCCAATCTTTGGAAGCGGGCTGCACGGGAAAGCTCGGGGAGGAGGAGGAAGAAGACATTTTCGTAAGGATTTAGCAGCGGCAAGAGATCGAAAAATGTGGCGGCGGCTAACCCTAGCGGCGGAGATCACCAAGGAAATATCTAGAAAGGGCAGGTGAGAGCAGTGCGCAGAAAGCCTCTTTGTCTGCACCAAGTCTCATACTTATAAGGTGCGATGCTTCGCCTTCCGCACGTCCTGGGGTTGCCCTAGGGGCATGCCTCAAGATGGGCTGGACGCTATGCACAACAACCAACATGCACAGGTATTCCTGGGCCGAACTCAGTTTGGGATATGGTACGCCCCATGATGGGCCAAAGGCCAATGACCACTTTAGACGGAATTTGGGTACCTTCCGAACCAAATCATGGAATCTTCTTATGATATGCCTCATGAAAGGTCGATCACTAGTCACCGTTCAAAATGGAATCAGATATCATAAGTTGATTCAAAACAAAGAATTCCATAGGTATGCCTCATGATAGGCCATCAGCCGTATACTGCAAAAAGCAGGTGCGGGTACCACTTGGACAATTCATTGTATGCCTCATGACAGGCCAAACGCTGTGCGCCATGGCACACAGGTACCACTCGGCTAAAAGCCAACTTAAACGGAGGTATACTCCAAGACGAGTTGGGCGCTGGCTCAATGAATTGGGCTAGGTACCACTCAGAATGCTTACGCGTGGAGCTCTATTGAGTCCTTCACGACCTCTTTGCCTACAACAGAGCACTCGGTTGGAGAGAAAACCAGTCGGGAAACCCTGTCAACAAGAAGGCAATCCGATCACAAAGCACTCGGGGGCTACTATGGAGTACAAGGACCCCGGGTATTTGTAAGGCAGGCCTGCGAGGCCCAACTGGGTAAGGCTGGGCCGGGCCGACTGCATGGAAATAAAGATTACCAGGGTTATGCCAGGCGTGCGAAGCAAGGAAGCCCTGAAGATAGCAACTGATCCTGATTAGGTAGGATACAATCATAATCCAGACCGTTATCAAGACAGATAGGAATAGAAGATGTAATCCTTACCTTGCATACAACCAGGACTCTACTTTGTAACCCGTACCCTCTGCTATATAAAGGGGGGACGTGGGATGATCAGAACATAATATCTCAAGCAATAAGCTAGACACGCATATAATCCCAAAGTACAGGACTAGGGTATTATCTCCTCTGCGAGAGCTTGAACCTGTATAATTCCGGTGTCTTGTGCTACCATCGAGTTTGGATCCAACGCCTAGCCCCGTTTTCATTATTGTCGACAACAAACGTTGACAACGACGACCGCCCAAGATTATGCGTTAGATAGCTAAAGACAATTCCAAGTACCCGGATATGTGTCTAGTGCTAGTTCCTAAGATCAACGCCTAGCACCCACATATCCCGCACAGTATAAACATAAATTACAACTATTACAACTACTTACTATTACAAGTTGTGGCCGACCGACCAAATATTACAAGTCCAAAGTATAATGCAGCGGAAATAATACACATACACTTCTCTTTACAAAACAAATATTTAAAAGACATGTATACATCTTTCAAGAACATATACAAAGCACCAAATTGAAGTTTACTTTTGGCTGCAATATAAATAACCATACAGCAAAATGATCAAAACAGCACATGATTCCATACTGATTCATAATGCCAGATTGCATCATATAGAATGAACGCAGTATCAGTGATATCAACAAGGGCAAAAAAATGAACAAAGCAACTAGCATAAAGCTCAACTTGTTTATTTTGAGTGTTCTCAGATGTCGGGTTGCCCAAAGGCCCTCCTCGCCACAAGGGACGAGTAATAGACTAATTTGTGACAACCTTACCTTAGTTATTGATTTGACTACATCGTATCGTATTTAGGCTTATCATGATAATAAAAAAATAGAATAGTTCTTAAATATATTACTGAAGATTATATGAGTGCATATGAGAATTACCGCGCATGCACATGGGATGTTAAATTTCTATAGAAGGCCTTATATCTTCAAAAGAAAAAAGAGGATGTTTGTCGGGACCCGAATTTGCAAATCCAGACCCTCTGTGTATTCTGTGTTAGTCCAGGATCACGCTAATGCACACAGGCTAAACAGGGTTAAAGTACCACAGTCATACACAGCGGAATAATAATAGAGTATTTCAAATATGTATGTAAACGAGTTGTACGACCTTATGGTCTCCTTACAATAGCTTGCCACACGGGGCTTACATTAATAAAAGTATTAAGAAATCAACAGCGGAAAATAAACATCGTGATGATCCATCTCTTGCCACATGCACCTTGACGAGGCTTGCTCCCTAGTTCTCTGGCTCTTCAGCAAACTCTTCTTCCCAAGCAGGCGTAGACTCCTCCTCTAGTAAATTGTTGTCCGCAAGGGTTAGTACACACCGTACTCAACAAGTCATGCACAGAATGTAGTTCTATTACTACATGCATGGCTTGTTACAAAGGAATGGCTCAATTGGTTATTTTGCATTGCATCAATATTTTAACTAACTATTTATTTAGATATAAATCAGCAAAACCATAATAATATAATAACTTTCTCCAAATATTTTTCACATAATTTTGGACACACAGTCCTTAATCAAATTTCACCATTATCCCTGGCACACAGCCTTTCAATCCATTTTATTTTCAAAAATCTAACCCTTAAATGTAATTCCCGAGCAATGTTCAATACCGTGAACACGGCTATTCGAATAGTTTGTACACTCTGCAGAGGTTATACACTTTACCCACACGATACAGTTAAATATCACTCAGGCGAGTAACCTGTAACATCCCAATTTTTGGCTTTTTACTTATTTAATATTATTTTATTGCAATTTATGATTTTTGTGAATTTTCTGGATTTATTTGGATTTTCTGTGATTTATTGGAATTATTTCAAATTAAAATATATTACCTTTTGTTAAGAAATAATTATAAAAAGAAAAGTTTAATATAAAATTTTGCCAAAAATATTTTATTTAAGTCCAGAATGTCCCAAAGTATTTTTGAGATTTTTATTGGAATTTTTTCGATATTTTTATTGCCCTAAATAAATCCAACTATTTTATCTATTTATTTTAAATCAAAAATCCTAAAAAACCCTCGTGAATAGTAATGGGCCGAAGCCCACTATTGTCTTGTGAATTCAACCAATGGCCGATTAATTTTGGAGGAGTAACGTGCGCCGTTGGATTAAGATCCAACGGACTTCATCAAGCCGTGCCGTTTCCATAAACCCTAGAGTCGTGAGCCGTTAGATTAATATCGTGCGGTCGATAAACGCCCATACCGATTCGGAAACCCTATCCTATCTGGGCCGTCGGATCGAGATCGCACGGCTGTGGATCGTCGTCCTCAACTCGGACTCCGAGTCCCGCTCGAACGCGCCGCCGCCGCCGTCGACACGAATTCCCGCTGCCGTACGCGTCGTTCGAGGGGTATTTATGGACCCAGCACCCCTCCCGAGGATCACCCGTGTGCGCCGCACCTTTTCGCTGAAGAATCGTTGCCCAAGGAGTCACCGTTGAAGCCCGAGAGCTCGCCGAAGTGCCGAAGGACCTTGCGCCGAGTTTCGTCGCCGCCGGGAACGTTTTCCACCGATTTGAAGCCAGTTCCGAACTCACCTCATCGAGACGCATCGGATCCACTATTTCTTTCTCACCGGGAAGCACCGGATCACCGTCGGGCCTGTCTCGTCTTCATCTCCAGTAGTTTCGCGCTGCCGCTTTGCCATCGCCAGGATCAAAAGCACTCCGCCGTTGGATTGCCATCGAACCGTCGGAGGTAAGCCACAACGTAGGGGAATAGTAATCAGCTCGGGTTAAGTGTCGGCCGTTCGATCTCAGGTGGACGGTTGGGATCAGGCCACGTCAGTTAGGGCTACAGTGAAGGGCATCAATAGCTGCTGATCATTGGATTAGATCGGGGGGTTCCAGTTGTGCCACGTAGACGTATAATCGGTGAACCGTTAGATTGGAGTTGGATAGCCTAGATCGTGCCGTGTCGGTAGTACCCATTTCGACCAAAGCGAAGTGGCGTCGGTGATGCAATAAATCAGATTTTTCTTTATAAAAATAATTCGGTTAATTCGGATTTTCCAATTTTAGGGATTTTTGGATTTTTGAATCTTCCGAGGGTTCGTTCTCCCTCATACGAACTCCGATTTGGGTGATTCAAATTTTAAAAATTTGTAAAATTGAGATCTATCTTATGGAGGCTTTTTTTTGAATTTTTGAGTTCATTTGATCTATGGTTTTGGTGTTTATTTGCTATTTCTTGTCTATTCGCGTAGACGTTGAATTGTGTGAGGCTTCGGAGGAGGAATTTGCAACTCAAGAATAATCTTTGGATCAAGACCAGGAGCTTAACCAAGGCAAGTTGTGCTTTGATCATGTTGCACCTATAGCTAGATTAGTTGCTATTTTGATTTACTTTATTGTATGATATTTTATGTGTATAAATGATTTCAACTTAATTTGGGACTTAGTTAGCATACCTTTTGAATTATACCCTACCTTGTTAATTGTGTGCCATGATCCACTTGTCACCTTAGGTTGGTTCACTATAGTTGATTAATAATGAAATCAACAAGGATGGTTAGATCGAATTAGAATGCTTAGCCATGCCACATCATCCCATGTACATGAGTTATTGATTATTAATTTTGACTAATGGAATATGGAACAATAAAGTTAAAATTGTGTGTCATGTGTGGTCACACAAAGAGATTGAGTTGTCGTGGCAAGGAGGTCACACAACAATGTTGATTTGTGAGTAGCATGTGGTGCTTGGTAACCAACCGGGAGGTAATCATTTTAGATTGAAGCAAGTGGTAAGGGGTAAGTGTGCCAGGGTGGGCCCGATGGGCTGAGGGTATGTGCAAGTCTTGCTTTAATCAATCCTAAGGACTTAACCTTGCAAGCCCTTGACCTGAGTCAATCATGCAACCACATGTCTGTTATGGGGCAGCCTAGCTGACTAATTTGCAAATGCTTAGCTTGAGTGCTATCATGGTGGTGTGAGTCCGGGTGTACGGAGTAAACTCACATGGCGCAAGAGGGGGGCCCTGTTGTGGTGGTGTAACCCTTCAGTGTTGAAACCTCGTGGGTAGCTTGGGTTAAGAGGATGCATTGTAAAGGCTTTGTTATGATCATTCGCCTGTGTGGTGCATGGTTGTATCGTGTGGGTAAAGTGCATAACCTGCAGAGTGTACAAACTATTCGGATAGCCGTGCTCACGGTATTGAGCAATGCTCGGGAATTACAGTCAAGGGGTAGTTAATAAAATGGACAACTTAATGGGATGGCAGGATGCCATATGGTTAATGGAATTTGATTTAGGATGGAAACCTGGTTTACTTGAGAAACATTGAATCTATTACTGTTATTATTTATTTTACTGTCTTTTCAATCTATGTATTGTATGTGTTCTTGAATGCTGCTTTACTGCAATTAAACCACTTAGCCTTCCTTTGGAATAAGCCTGCATGTAGCTATGATAGAAATGCATTCTGTGCACAACTTGTTGAGTGCTTTTGTACTCACCCTTGCCTATCAACAACCAACAACAGAGGAGGAATCATCGTCGTTATTGGATGAGGACTTTCAGGTGGACACGAGTCACTAGGCCAATCCTTGTCAGTCGCATGTGGTGTGCTAATGGGACATCTACGTCTTTTGCTATACTTTCCGCTGCATTTGTTTAAGTTACTCTAGCCCATGTGGCTGAATAATGTAAGTGATCATAAGATCATGCACTAGATATATTAAATAAATGAGGTCTTATTATTCTTATCGTTGTGTATGATATGATGCTTACCGATGTTAAGTTGTGTGCACTAGCATTGATCCTGGGACTAGTGCGGTAAAACACAGTGGATTCGAATTGGTGAATTTGGGTCCTTACAGAGGTGGTATTAGAGCATACTGACTGTAGGACTTGGCCTTAGTTAGCTTGGTGGTATCTTAGGGTGTTCAAAACTATTTTCTAAAGAAAAACCTAAACTGGACTAAGATAACACTCTTGACTTATCTTATTCTCCACTCCTTATCTTTGCTGAAATTTCCCTCTATTTTTATGAGTGGCCGTTTGAGAGTAGAGGACTTATCTATTTCTCTTTTGAATAGATGAGGAAGACGTAGTCGTACGGAGAGTATGAGGGTGGTCACCAGGCCAATGTATCAAGGCCGAAGCTGGATAGTCAACGGAGCTACAAGAGGTGTGGTGTGCAAACTTTTAATCTATGCCAGAAAAGGAGAGAGGGCAAGCCAACCTATCAGCATCACGGTGAGAAGGGCTACTTGGGAGCTCAGCATACAGGAGGCTTCGCGACTCGCTGTACGGAGGATTTGCTATGACTACTACCGCGAGTTGGACGACACCGTGTTTCGACTTCACCCTATAGTACGAGATGCTTGGTGTCCACACGTCACTCAAGGAGAGGACGCTACTGCAGTACACCTAGCATGATTTGCAGCTGCTCAAGAAACTCATGCCAGCGACACTAACATAGAATTGAGGATGGTTTATGAAGCACTAAGAGTTGTGGAAAAGGAACTGCAAGATACTCGAGTGGCATACGAAGAGAAGATCATGGAGCTCGAAGAGGCATTACAGGAGGGAGACCGCACTACATCGTCAGCATCAGAGGAGATGAAGTCCGAGCCGGAGGAGCAGGAGGAGCATCCAGCTGAAGGACGTTGGGATCGGTTTGTACCGACACGCCAAGACCTGGCCAACAGTCTGCGGGAAGTTCCCGTGGAGGATGGCTCGAGGAGTGAGAGTCTTAGAGTTAAGTTGAGACTCAAATGTTGAGTCGCGTCGATAGAGTAGTCTTACCATTTGTAATAGACGTTAAGGTTGCGTGTTTAGTTTGGTTCTTATTGTTTGATGGGTGTGCAATATGTGTTGCATAGCCCTTAGGCTTTTGTAAGCAACCATACCAAGTATAATTAATAAAGATCATAAAATTTGGGTTTAACCTATTTTCCCCCCACATAGGAACTCTTGCATCTTATCTATGCTGCTTCTACCTTTCCTAACCTAAGAATCAATCAGGCAGATGGTGAATACTCGTGGTAACAATGGAGCGTCAGGAAGTGGCCTTCGCCAGAATGACAACCCCAATGATGGAACACCACCACAGCCAGCACCGCCAGTAGATACGCAGAACTTAGGAGCTTTCTTAGCAGCGCAGACTCAGCTTATGCAAACAATGATGCAACAAATGCAGAATATGACCAATCAAGCTGCAGGCAACAACAATATGCAACAAGGCAACAATGGGTAGCGCTCTCATTCTAAGCTGTCAGATTTCATGAGAACACGCCCTCCAACATTTTCAAGCAATACTAATCCTTTGGAGGCAGATGATTGGTTGAGAACCATTGAGAGGAAGCTACACATTACGCAGTGTGAAGGTAGTGAGAAGGTATTGTATGCTTCACACCAGCTGGAAGGAACTGTCGCAGAATGGTGGGAGAATTATTGTGCAGCACATGAAGCCCCACAGGAGATTACTTGGGAGGAGTTTTTAGCTGCCTTCCGCCCATATCATGTGCCAGAAGGAATGATGGACCTTAAGAAGGAAGAATTCAGGGCTCTGAAATAAGGAGGCCAGTCAGTGGCAGAATACCTGAATAAGTTTACTCAGTTAGCACATTATGCACCAGAGGATGTGGCCACAGATAGGGCTAGACAGTCCCGTTTCTTGAAGGGTTTAACTCTGGACTGCAGGCGGGACTGATCACCCACAATATCCCTGATTTCCAGGAGTTGGTCAATAAGGCTTCGATCCTTGAGGATAAGCGCAAGGAATTGGATGAAGATCGTAAGCGCAGGATGGCTAGTCAAGCTGGACGGCCTACTCAGTTTAGACTAAGGATGTCACCTCAGCAATTTGCCAGGATTCAGCCGCAGTTGCCAAGCAAGACATCAGCTTCATCATCTCGCCCTGCTAATCAAAATTTCCAAACACCAGCACCAGGGGGCAATGCTCAGGCAGGAAGTCAGTAGTCCACTGTCAAGAAATGTTTCTCATGGAGTGAGCCAGGACATTTTGCCAACAAGTGTCCAAAGAAGGGGAATATTACTCCAGTTCATTTCAACTTGGGTACTACTCTAGCTAAAGCTCCGGTGATAGGAGGTAATCGAGTACCAGTGCAGTCAAGAACGTCGCCTCAAATCACAGTGCGTGGAAGGATCAACCACATCACGACAGATGAGGTCCAGAACACCATGGATGTTGTGATGGAAACGATCAACGTCAACATCGTTGCCGATCCACAAGAAGACGACTCTCTCATCACAAATCAAGATCAGGAGAAAGAAGATAACTACCCAAGGGCCTGCATTCCACCATTCGACATCTGCGGTGAAGGCGGTGAAGAGGAGAATTATTCCGACGTCTAGGACCGCATTATTTTTCCAGGCTTTGCTTTATCTAAAGTTTAGTTACCAAGCGTAATGTCTTCGTTGCTATATGACCTACGGGTCCAACTTTTGTAATAATGGACGCATCGGGCAGTATTCTGAACTAAGTTTTGTTACCGCATGGTTATGGTCCATATTGATACGACCGGTGTGTACTAGTTATTGCCCCTGCATACTTCATGAATATGATGAATAAAGTATTCATGGAACACTTGGATAAATTTGTGGTTGTCTTTATAGACGATATCCTTGTGTACTCCAAGTAAGAAGAAGAGCATGCAGAGCATTTTAGATTGGTTCTGGAAAAGTTGCGAGAACAGCAGTTGTATGCCATATTCAGTATGTGTGACTTTTGGAAAGAGAAGGTAGAATTCCTTAGCCATGTAATGACAGCCAAAGGAGTTGCTGTGGATCCAAGTAAAGTGGAAGCTGTGTTACATTGGGAGCAGCCAAAGACAGTTACCCAAATCCGTAGTTTCTTGGGAATGGCGGGATATTACCGTCGGTTCATAGAAGGATTCTCGACGATTGCCAGACCTCTTACGCAATTGTTGAAGAAGGAAAAGAAGTTTGCATGGACGCCAGAGTGCGAGGAGAGTTTTCAGGAGTTAAAGAAACGGTTGACATCTGCACCTGTGTTAGTATTACCAGATTCACATAGTAGCTTTGACATTTATTGTGATGCCTCAAGGCAGGGACTTGGTTGTGTGTTGATGCAAAATAGCAAGGTTGTAGCCTACGCGTCAAGGCAGTTGAGGCCGCATGAAGGGAATTATCCGACGCATGATATGGAGTTAGCTGCCGTAGTGCATGCTTTAAAGATATGGCGTCATTATCTCATTGGAAATAGATGTGAGATATATACGGACCATAAGAGCCTGAAATATATATTCACCCAGTCAGATCTTAACATGAGGCAGAGAAGATGGCTAGAATTGATTAAGGATTATAATGTTGGAGTCCATTATCATCCCGGAAAAGCCAATGTGGTAGCCGACGCTTTGAGTCGTAAAAGCCACAGTGTAAATGCAATAGTAGCCACCGATCAACCGCAGTTGTGTGAAGAATTTCAGAGGTTGAAATTAGAGGTTGTGCCGCAAGGATTTGTGGCTGCCTTAGAAGTAAAGCCGACTTTAGAGGATCAAATCAAAGAGAGGCAGAGTAAAGATGAGAAGATCAGTAGGATCAAGGCTAAAGAAAGGAGAAGGTTTAGCAGAAGATTTCGTTGTAGATGAGCAAGGAGCTCTGTGATTTAAAGGTCGAATTTGTGTGCCAAACGAGAAGGAACTTAAACAACTGATTCTTGAGGAAGCACACGATTCTAAGTACTCCATCCATCCAGGAAGTGCCAAGATATATCAGGACCTTAAGAAGAGGTTCTGGTAGCCAAGTATGAAGCGTGAAGTGGCGGAGCATGTTGCATTGTGTGACGTGTGCCAGAGGGTAAAGGCGATGCACCAAAAGCCTGTCAGGACTTTTGCAGCCATTAAAGATTCCAGAATGGAAATGGGAGGAGATTGGAATGGATTTCATCACTGGTTTGCCCAAGACTCAGAGGGGTTATGATTCGATATGGGTCATCATTGACCGGTTGACCAAAGTTGCTCACTTCATTCCCGTGAAGACAACCTATTCTAGGGATTGATTGACAGAGTTATATATGTCAAGAATTGTATGTTTACATGGTGTGCCTAAGAAAATTGTATCGGATCAAGGTACCCAATTTACCTCAAGATTTTGGGATAAACTGCATGAAGCAATGGGAACTCGTCTGAATTTCAGTACTGCTTATCATCCACAGACCGATGGCCAAACAGAAAGAGTTAATCAGATTCTCGAGGATATGTTGAGAGCTTGTGCGATATCATACAGTACATCTTGGGATAAATGTTTGCCATATGCAGAGTTTAGTTATAACAATAGTTATCAGGCTAGTTTGCAAATGTCACCATTTGAAGCCTTATATGGTCGTGCTTGTCGTACCCCGTTAAATTGGAATGAAAGCGGGAGGCTCAAAGATTTGGGCCTGAGATGCTCAGAGAGGCTGAAGAACAAGTTGCCATGATCAGAGAAAGACTGAGAACAACACAGTTAAGGCAGAAGAGCTATGCTGACAATCGCCGTCGTGATTTGAGTTTTGAGCCTAATGATTTCGTGTATCTCAGGGTTACTCCCCTTAAAGGTGTGAAAAGATTTCAAGTCAAAGGGAAGCTTGCACCCAGGTTCGTTGGGCCATTTAAGATACTGAGCCGCCGAGGAGAGGTTGCGTATCAGTTGGAGTTGCCATAGTCTTTGGAAGGTGTGCATGATGTGTTCCACGTATCACAGCTTAAAAAGTGTCTCAGAGTACCAGCGGAACAGACGCCATTAGAAGCAATCGAGTTGCAACAGGATCTGACTTACAAAGAGCAACCGATTAAGTTGCAGAGTTCAATGGAGTAATCATTCAGAAAACGAAGTAACCTGGGAGTGTGAAGATGATCTGAAGGCAGAATTCCCAAACATATTCTCTAGTTAGCTCTAAATCTTGGGGTCAATATTCTGTTAAGGGGGGAGGTTTGTAACATCCCAATTTTTGGCTTTTTATTTATTTAATATTATTTTATTGCAATTTATGAATTTTGTGAATTTTCTGGATTTATTTGGAATTTCTGAGATTTATTGGAATTATTTTAAATTAAAATATATTATCTTTTGTTAAAAAATAATTATAAAAAGAAAAGTTTAAAATAAAATTTTGCCAAAAATATTTTATTTAAGTCCAGAATGTCCCAAAGTATTTTTGAGATTTTTATTGGAATTTTTTCGATATTTTTATTGCCCTAAATAAATCCAACTATTTTATCTATTTATTTTAAATAAAAAACCCTAAAAAACCCTCATGAATAGTAATGGGCCGAAGCCCACTACTGTGCGCGCGGAATTCAGTCGAGCCGCCCGTTGATTTTCGGAGGAGTAATGCGCACCGTTGGATTAAGATCCAATGGACTTCATCAAGCCGCGCCGTTTCCATAAACCCTAGCGCCGTGAGCCGTTAGATTAATATCGTGCGGTCGATAAACGCCCATACCGATTCGGAAACCCTATCCCATCTGGGCCGTCGGATTGAGATCGCACGGTTGTGGATCATCGTCTTCAACCGGACTCGAGTCCGCTCGAGCAGCGTCGCCGCGCCGACCACAATTCATTGACGTCTGCGTCGTTCGGGGGTATTTATGACCAGCGTCCCTCCCGAGGATCAACCGTGTGTGCCGTGCCTTTTCGCTGAAGAATCGTCGCCCAAGGAGTCGTCGTTGAAGCCCGAGAGCTCGCCGGAGTGCCGAAGGACCTTGCGCCGAGTTTCGTCGCCGCCGGGAACGTTTTCCGCCGATTTGAAGCCATTTCCGAACTAACCTCGTTGAGACATGTCGGATCCGCTATTTCTTTCTCGCTGGGAAGCGCCGGATCACCGTCGGGCTCGTCTTCATCTTCATCTCTGGTAGTTTCGCGCCGCCGCTTTGCCATCGCGAGGATCAAAAGCTCTCTGCCGTTGGATTGGCACCGGACCGTCGGAGGTAAGCCACGACGTAGGGGAATAGTAATCGGCTCGGGTTAAGTGTCGGCCATTCGATCTCAGGTGGATGGTCCGGATCGGGCCACGTCAATTAGGGCTACAGTGAAGGGCATCAATAGCTGCTGATCGTTGGATTAGATCGGGGGGTTCCAGTTGTGCCACGTAGACGTATAATCGGTGAACCGTTAGATTGGAGTTGGATGTCCTAGATCATGCCACGTGTCGACCGTACCGGCTCAGCCCAGGGCTGACGTCAGCTGACGCAATAAATCAGATTTTTCTTTATAAAAATAATTCGGTTAATTCGGATTTTCCAATTTTAGGGATTTTTGGATTTTTGAATCTTCCGAGGGTTCGTTCTCCCTCATACGAACTCCGATTTGGGTGATTCAAATTTCTAAAAAATTTTAAAACTTAGATCTATCTAATGGTAGCTTTTGTTTGAATTTTTGAGTTCAATTTTTCTATGGTTTTGGTGTTTGATTGTTATTTCTTCTCGATTCGCGTAGACGTTGAATTGTGTAAGGCTTCGGACGAAGAATTTGCAACTCAAGAACAATCTTTGGATCAAGACCAGGAGCTTAACCAAGGCAAGTTGTGCTTTGATCATGTTGCACCCATAGCTAGATTTGTTGCTATTTTGATTTACTTTGTTGCATGATATTTTATGTGTATAAATGATGTCAACTTAGTTTGGGACTTAGCTAGCATACCTTTTGAATTATACCCTACCTTGTTAATTGTATGCCATGATCCACTTGTCACCTTAGGTTGGTTCACTATATGTAACATCCCAATTTTTTAATTTTTATTTATTTAATATTATTTTATTGTAATTTATGATTTTTGTGAATTTTCTGGATTTTATTGGATTTTTGAGATTTATTTGAATTATTTTGAATTAAAATATAATACCTTTTGTTAAGAAATAATTATAAAAAGAAAAGTGGAAAATAAAGTTTTACTAAAAATATTTTATTTAAGTCCAGAATGTCTCAAAGTATTTTTGAGATTTTTCTTGGAATTTTTCTGATATTTTTATTACCCTAAATAAATCAAATTAGTTTTCATATTTATTTTAAATCGGAAATCCCGAGTAATTCGCTATGAATAGTGTTGGGCTCGGCCCGGAACTGTGCGCCGTGCGGCCCATCGCTATGCGCGTGAAACCCGTCGACACGGACCGTTGGATCACGATCCAACGAGCTTCATTAACGCGCAGAAGTCATAAACCCTAACCCCGTTGGCCGTTAGATTTCCATCCAACGCTCGAAGATCATCCATACCGTTTCGGAAAGTGACTCATCCGGGCCGTTGAAATTAGGAAAGGGCTGAGATCGTGCCGCGTTAGGACTTCTCGTGTCCGTCCGATCGTGATCGAGTGGCTGGGGGTTATCGTCTTCGACTCGGACTCGGAGCCGCTGCCGCCGCCGTCGACACGGACTCCTGTGCCCGTACGCATCACACGCCAGGTATTTAAGGACCCCGGAGCCTTCCCCGAGGATCCCTGCAGACCGCCGCTTCGTTTCCCTCACGCGCCACTAGCCGAGACGCCTTGGAGTGTGCGCGCAAACTCGTTGGAGTTCCAAAGGCTTCGCCGCGCCATTGCCGCCGTTGAGGACCTTCTTCCGCCGTGTGGGTTGCGGATTCGAACTCGTCGCGTCGAGCCGCCCTTGTTCCACTACTTCTTCACCGCCGGAGAGCACCGGAGCGCCGTCGGGAGTGTCGTCGTCCTCAAGTCCGGTAGCCTGCACCGCCGCGCGTCCATCGCCGTTCGCGAAGCATCTTGACCGTCGGATCACCAAAGCACGGGCCGGATTCGTCCACGCCACTCGGTGAATAGCAATCGCCGCAGGTAAGCGTCAGCCGTAGGATTTTCCATGAATGGTTGGATTTGAGCTATGTCATTTAAGTGCACAGTAAACCGTGTGGCACTACTACAGAACCAGCTACCACAAGCGGCTCGTAACCCCTTTTAGAAGCGGTTTTATAACCGCTTCTAAGCAACCGCGTGTGATACTCGTCGGGTATCTGGCGATTGCTCGAACCGCTGTCTTTGTGGCTCGAAGCGGTTGGGAAGGTGTCGGGAAGGCGGTGGAGCCGCCCGTGGGGACTCCTGGCGGTTCGTGTTACAAACCGCCAGGAGAAGGATATCCAGAAGCGGTTAGTATTACCAACCGCTTGTGGAGAGCAGCACTCCAGAAGCGGTTGGAGCCAGCAACCGCTTGTGGATTGAGTTTTCGATTATATGTATTATAGAATATGTTCTTACGGTGTTTTTGCATATCGTTTTTGACCATAAAATTAAATATGAGTGGAGGAGTTTTTTGCGCAATTAAATATATATTACATATGCATACTCATACACATGTTCACAAGCTAGCTCACTACACAAAATAATGAACTTAATAGTGTAAAAAATGGACAAGTCCATACACGCAACCGATGTTTACAAGTTTGAATGATTAAAAAAATGATTATGTAACTCATTTCTTGCATGCATCACTCTTTACGTCCTTGGTCGACGTGGATGTCGTCATCAGTTCATCGGTGTTCAACGCAGGAAACTTTACGTGGAACTCGCCATTTGGAGATACAACCTCGTCGACAATGAAGCCGATGAGTTGTTCTTTGAGTGCGCGCACCCGGTGAGGCGGGAGCACGTTAACGTGCTCATCGATGTTGGGCTGTCAATTAATTAAGCGAGAAGTATATAAATATCCGATCACATGCAATTAATTAAAATGTAAGTTGTAGCTAACAAATAATTAACATGCATATACGAACCTCGGCATAATGTTCCAGCTCATCGCCATGGATCAAACTTTGAATATAGTGGAACACGTAGTAGCCACATAAGTTGCTTCCAGCCATCTGGCGTTTAACCTTCACGGGGAGAAATTTTAGAATATCAGATGAAGAACTGATGTGGCGCATGTATATTAATAATAGTTTTTGTAGTACGTACCTGAGTGCTTACTATGACTTCGAATTCTTTCTTGAAATCTCTTTTTTGCTTCCTCTTGAACTTTGCAAATGCCCTGTTAAGGACGTCAATGAACCATTGGTATTTTTGGACTGGATTCCTCCTTGAGTCATGAACTATAATCCTGCTGTTGTCAAGCTCGATGACTAGAAGGATCCAGTGAAACCTATTCGTATATTGTAACATATGCGTAAGTAGGTAGTCGTACTATCTATGGCTTAAGAAATACAAGAACAAGAGGTTTGTGAGAACACGTACTTGAAGTTGAAGGGCGAAATATATACGGTTTGTAGTCTTTGTTTCAACATTGCATGCAAAAGGTATGCCTCAACTTGTGTTTTTGCTTCTCGTATGACCGGACTTTCTCGTTGACAACCTCTCGGGTCGATGAAGCCAATGTTACGCTTTGCCCGTCTTTTACATCGTTGTATCTCCATTCTACATAAGAAGGATAACTAAGTTAATTAGATTTTTAATTTTATGGTGCGAGAGGAAGCAAACGGTAAACTTAGTAGATCAACACTTACAGACACCAGCAGGACATGAAAGACACGTTGACCTCGTCTCCTTGGTACACATGGTATAAGTCATCGAATTCCAGCCATAGTTCTGCGTTGTTCCCGCGGAAGAAATGCTCATCTTGAAAACGGAGGAGGAACATTAGCTCTCCTTTAGATGCCCTTTCCATGTACCATTCATGCATTTGACGCATCTTGGTTGGGAGATCTTTTATATCACTTGGATCAATTAGCGGTTTTCCCAACTCATACTTCCATCTGGTTGGTGCCACTGGAAGATCCTGGTCTATTGATTGGAGTCCCGCCTCCTTCAGGAATGCCATTTTCCTCAACTCCTCAGCACTCTGCTGATCTTCCGCTATCTTCTTCTTTCCCGCCGACAGAGCCCGTGTATTTTGCACTGTAGCCTTTCTTATTGTCCTTTTGTAGTCGCTCATCACAGGCGGCTACGCGGTTCCGCATGACTGAAAGTGCTTCACAGTTTTTTTATCGATTTTAACCTTGGGCTCGCCGTTGGCGCAAGTCGCACGCCACATCCGTCTTTACGGATGCAGCTAGCTCCTCATGATCATATCATATGGCCTCTTTGGCGGTTCCTTTGACCTTCTCTCGTCACGGATCCGACTTCGTGGGAGGAGGTGCGGTCTGAGATCCTCCTTCGACATTGAGCTTCTTCCTCGGGGAGATCTTTGGGCGTGGTATTGGAGATGTTGGGTGCTTCTTACTTTGAGGCGGTGGCGGTGGGCGGTGGCGAGTCGGGCTTCTTTGTGGAGCGGGAGGTGGAGGAGCCGTGGCACGACTATCGGGAAGCATTGCGTCAAAGCGACGCTGGAGGTGTCGTGGGTTGTCGATGTGGAGGCGTGCTTGCTCTGCGGTAGCTCAAATGCGGTGCCTCTCTTGTTAGAGATATAACCTCCACACCATCCGGAATCGATGTACTTTTTGCGCCAGAGATGAATGTGCCATGGAGGGCTGTCCAAGCTTGGTCGCCGTGCCGCCCCAAACAATCTCGAGCATGAGATCTTGAAGCCCCCACCACCTCTTCCATTGTGACCTTCGAGAATCCGGAGGGTATCCGTTGCGATGGAATGTCCGCCCGCCTCCACCGGATAAGCCATGCCGTAAGCCACCTTGAAGGAGAGGTTACGCATATCAATGTGTAGCTTACATTGGCGGCGAACCTTGATCTTGCCCACGGGATAACGGCGCGCGGTTAAATGCCTTTCTGAGGGGCCACGGCGGACGCAAGAATCGCTTTTTTGCGGTCGGATCGATCACGGATTCTAGCGCCGCTGAACATTGGCGAACGTAGTGCTCCCTCAAATGGCTGATTGCCGCACACTTTTTGCGTGACTGGGACATCGATGGAAGCCCACGAGCTCTAAGCTCTTCCTCCAATCGGCCCACTCGCCTCGATCTCTCCTCTTGCTTCTGTCCCGGCTCCTATAAGTGCTTGAGTCTTTGGCAAAGCCGTGCCTCCATGGCACCTTCCCGAATCCTCGTGTCCGTCCCGGGTGCTCAGGGTTTTGAAGGGCATATGTTAGCTCGTCATTCTCCCTGTCCGTCAGCAAGGATCCTGACCGAGTCTGCTCGATGGCTTCTACAATCCTTCCACCAACTTTTTGGACTGCCGGTGCCATCACCAAGCTACCGTCACCAGCAAGTTTGCCCCCGTGACCCAAGAACCAATTGCGCAGGCGGGGCTCCCAATTTTCAGTTTCAGGTATAACATCCTGCTGCCGAAGTTCCTCTTCCCGCTTGTCCCATTTCTTTGCAGCTTTGATGTAACCACCGGTCCCGAGATGGTGGTGGTATTTCTTCTTCTGTGCATTCACCTTGTTTTTCTCTCTCGCGGCCTGTCCTGCATCCGACAGCTTGTACTCCTCGAAAGCATCCCAATGATCGGTTATCACGTACTTTGTCGAAGGCTTCTTGTTAGGTCCTCGGCTCATTCCGGACTGGGTGACCGATGAGGTACCGGGCTGGAGACACAAACACATATAATATGAATGATTTTAGAATAATTAACATGTTTACGGTGATTTTATAATGGGTAAGAGTATACCTCGGTACCAGTGTTAACGGCCTCATCGGCAGCGTTGGCAGCACCATCTGTGTTAACGGCCTCATCGGTAGCGTTGGCAGCACCATCCGTGTTAACGGCCTCATTGGCAGCGTTGGCAGCACCATCCGTGTTAACGACCTCATTGGCTAAGATGCTACCCAGCGTAATGGTCTCGAACAGCAGATTTTCCGCATCATCGAAAGCCGGGTCACCACGTCTTGGCATCGCCATCTAGAGTAGAGCATAGTTTAAGATAGTTGAGAACATTTCGAGTTTGAAAGCATAGTTTAAGATCGGTAGTATTGTGAAAATATTCATGCATAGAACTAGTGGCTCTAGTGGAATCATTCAATTTCTTCTATAGTTCTCAGGGACATGGGATGTGGGGGAGCGCAGGGACTTAGAAAAAATGTTGACATGAATGTTGACATAAACAACTATATTACAGATTACAACACAAGCATATTGTAATAAATTCCTTTCCTCTGCACCACTTATACATTTCACATATACTTACACATTTCACATGATACATATACAATTGACAATTCACATATACTTATACATTTCACATATACATACACATTTCACATGATACATATACAATTGACAATTCACATATACTTATTTGCTTAATAAAAAATAATGAATCATTCTTATTCCACACCTATATGATTTTCAAAAAATGAAATGTATTTATAAATCCACAACTAGTATGTTAGTAGTCTATTACACCAAAAGAAAGCAAAGCGATTATTCCATGTCAACCAGGATCTTCTCAACGGCCGGCACCTAATGCCGCCGATGGACTCACCACGGCCGCAACAGATCGTTATGCGTTGCCGTCCGTTTAGCCCATCGGCGACATTAGGTGCCGAACCGTTAGAGAACATCCGATATCTTGAGAGGCGTGCCATGAGGTGTAATAGACTACTAACATACTAGTAGTGGATTTATAACCTTTTTTCATTTTTTGAAAATCATATTAGTGTGGAATAAGAATGATTCATTATTTTTTATTAAGCAAATTTTACTGAGTCCTTATCTTTGATCGACGCCTCTTGCACTCGGTAGTGCCATAATTTCAGGGGATATCAATCTGGAATAAAGGATAGATGATGATTACGTCCCAGGAGTAAGCAAACTACTGAAGTAAACTGAATCAAAGACATATTGTACATATAATAGCAGAACATCTTATACAAAATGATGTGTAGCCGCACATTTCATAGTAATCTCTGATCACAATAAGATGCTTGTACAAAGAACTAAATAAAAATAGAGTAGAACAAATCAACAGGCACACAGAACAGTAATTTTAATTTTACATATGTTCATCGAGCTTCATATATCACAATTTATACAAATACCTACTACAACAAAGAATGATTATTATCAAAAATAAATGAAGACACATGAATTTCAGAGAGCATATAAGAGTACAGATGAAATAAAGAAAACATTAAGATATCTGTAAGTGCAAGCTTACGGAAAATACAGAAACACTCAATTAGACTGATATGTAGAAAAATGTGTGATGATTCTTACAGATATAAAGTTGAAAAGAGTAATTGGCGTATTAAGAAAGATTGAATTTTCTGAAAAAGAGGAATTGGCGTATTAAGAAAGATTGAATTTTCTAAAAAAGCTGGAAAGAGAAATCGCATGTTCATCAAAGCTTCCTAGTGCTATTCAGGAGAAGTGCCATGATATGACTATGACAATGAGGCATCCTCTTCTTTTGTGGAAAACAATAGGAGCTAGGAACTTCTAGCTGCAACTTCACCTTGACTTTTCTCTTTTTCTTTATCTTGCCAATTCATAAAGCTATCAAGTATCAACGCAACAGTTGAAATTCGCCATGTAACTTTAATAGGCAATGGAATGTTCATCACTGTATAGTATAGCAAACAGAGAACTGGTTGAGATTACAATCTCCACTGTCCTAGTGGAGATTTTTTTAGCTATCTACCCCCTTAAACTTGGTTTATAGATCAATGCTTCAGTTCAGGTGTAAGCGATCAGCAAAACATAAAAAACTAATGAATTATATTTTCCTGAATGGAAACCAATGAACTATGACAGAACGTTTACATCTTCCAAACTAAATAAAGCAAGGGATACCATTTTATTCTAGTGTATTGGCAGATATGACACTCCCCCACACCCTCATTTCCCCAAATCAACTTCAGACATTCCACTCCCTCCTTCTTCTTGCTCCACACTCTGGCGCCCAGCCAGACATTTCGCCGAACACCTTGCGGGCAGTGGGATTAGAGAGGGAGGAGGAGGGCGTGCGCAGCTATACCTTGGTTCTCCGGGGTGGAATGGCGGCACGGCGTCGAGCGGTGGCAGAGGAGGCGATGGCGAGGTGGCCGTCTGGCGAGGTGGCGTCGCTGGGTCTCGGCGGAGGCGGCGGCACTGAGATTTGGGGTGTGAGGAAGCGCGGGGAGTACTTAGAAAATTTGGGGTGTGAGGAAGAGCGGGGAATATCGACTTTATATAGGGCACCCACATCTACAAGCGGTTGGTAATAACAACCGCTTGTAGAAGTACTCTACAAGCGGTTGGTATTACGAACCGCTTGTAAAGATGACTTCTACAAGCGGTTAATATTACTAACCGCTTGTAGAACGCATGGATGGGCGACAGTGTGAAAGGCCCTATGCAAGCGGTTAGTATTACGAACCGCTTGTAGAAGGGTCTGTACAAGCGGTTCGTAATACCAACCGCTTGTAAAAGTGCTTGCGGATAATATTCAAAACAATACGGTGCCCATATCGTTCGATAAGATCTCTTCCTCCCCCCTGGCTAGCGCGTGGCGTTTGAGTGTGCGGGCTCGTCCACCCCGGTTCGAACCCCGCTCGCGCCCCCTTGCCATTCTTTTTTTTACTGTGCAGCTTTCTACAAGCGGTTCGTAATACCAACCGCTTGTAGAGGTATTTTTACAAGCGGTTGGTATTACGAACCGCTTGTAGAAAGCTGCACATAAAAAAAAGAATGGCAAGGGGCGCGAGCGGGTTCAACCGGTGGACGAGCTCAAGACACTCAAACGCCACGCTAGCCTGGGGAGGAAGAGATCTTATCGAATGATGTGGGCACCGTATTGTTTTGAATATTATCCGCAGCACTTTTACAAGGTTGGTATTCTTAACCGCCAGGTTGATTCCTTCAAGCGGTTCGTAATACGAACCGCTTGTAGATGGTACTTATACAAGCGGTTTATATTACGAACCGCTTGTAGAAGTGGGTTGAGCTTTAAATTCTCTAAGTCGATCCCCACATGCACTCTCACACACCTTCAAATTTTCTAAGTCCCCGAGCACCTCCTCTCTGTCGCGCGCTCCCTCCTGCTCTCTGTTTTCATGCCCACAAGGTGTTCGGTGAAATGCCCACAAGGAGTTTTGTTGATATGTTGATGTTGGAGTAATGAAAAAATATTGTTGATGCTAATTTGTTTCACTCTTTTATGCTAGTAATTCATGTCGACGGCTTCATCAAATGGCGAGACGAAGAGACAACTAGAGGCATTGCGGATGAAGCTATCGTGTCCTCGATGCGGAGATCCTGTAAATGTGTTCACCTCCCATACATCCAAGAATCCATCCAGTGTTCATGAAGTGTTGAATATGTCGATAAGTTTTTGAAGTTATTCATTTGTTCATATTCCTTGACTTTCACCTTCCTTTCCATTCTTTCTGTTTGAAGGGCACTGACATGTTAAGTATTAGCGTTAATGATAAAGCCGACCATGGTGTTGAAAATCTTGCAATGCAAATTGCTGCATTCCAAGAAGATTTGCTGCCTAGTGATGATGGCCTACGGGCTGTAACATTTAATCCTGTTGCAAGAGTATTAAAAAGCTAGAGTATTAAAAAGCTAGAAGAAAGGATGGAAAGAGTAGAGGACATGCTAAACAAATTAGTTAATATAGCTATCATTGTAATGTTGCTCCTTTTATATGATGTACTAGGTAAGTAGCAGGAGACAACCTGTGCTCAAATTGTTGAAAGCTTGTATGTCAGTTGTGTAAATTTCACACTGCTTTTGGGGTTTTTGTATGGGAATTTATGAGCTAACTATGCTAAGCTGAATTTCTCTTTGTATGTCTGTAATTTCCATTTTTAGGTATGCTAAAATTTATGCAGTCCTTTCATAGAGTGGAAACATCAACATATCAACATGATCATCTGGAATAATTTGTATACAAGTAGTACATCTTAAGCCTTCGTCTTTACAATTGTTCCTTCGTTATTGTAACATCCCGAAATTTGCTTTAACTGTATTTACGTTATTTCGAATTATTTACGAATATCTGAAATTTATTTGGAATTTTTGAAATTTATTTGAATCTAAGCTTTATCGGATTAATTGTATAAAATAAAGATCATGCATTTCGCGTGCGCTTAAGTTTCAAATTTAGTTTAAAATAATACCATCTAAAAAATAAGGATGTTTCTTTCAAATACCTTCAAAAAACTAGATTATAAATTAAGTTTGTCGATTTTATTAAAATTCGTACAAGTGTCTGATTAGCTGAAAGTATTCTTACAGAAAAACTATATATCGAAAAATCACGAAATCAACTTCGTTAAGTTCCAAATATTCCCTAGTATTTTAGGGAATTTTTCCAAGATTTTTGGGACTATTCTACTATTTTACCTTGAACATTTTCTCCTCTCAGCACTATTCAAATTCCACACACGTGTACTGTAGATTGTCTTCCTCACTCGATGCAAGTCCAGAGCAAATCGTTTCTCTCTCCTCCATTAGAAGGCACGAAACCTTTGAGATCACCTCCAATAAATCACCAAAGATTTACTAAAAATCATAATCGAGATCCACAACGCATCCTTAATCTTCCACAGCTGTTAGAAAAATTAAACACCCACTAACCCATGTTATGAGTAAAAAACTTCCAGCCATTTTCTTTCTACCATGCATGCAAGCCGTTTTAAGTTGTTAGTCATTCCCTTTACAGCGTGCCGTTTCCTTCTACCGAATGCATGCATGCACGTTTTTATTGCTAGCAACGTACGCATGAAGCCATTACCTTTCCTAGCCGTTTCCTTTGTTTTCCAGCCGAATCATTAGGCGCATGAATTAGCGACGCATGAATTAGCCGTTTCCTTTGTTTTCCAGCCGACTCATTATTTGCTGTTTCCTTCATTCCAGCCATTTCACCGTTTTTTTTCCAGCCGTTTCTTCTACCAGTTGCTACTTCCATTCTCTAGCAACGCCATTGCTTAACTCAAGAATCTGCAGTGTTTTGATTTCCTTTTTCCTTCCCATACGTCCTGATCTAAGGTACTGGCTCATCTTTTCTTTGGCTAGATTCTTTCTCCACCTCCATTTCCTTCTCCTCATATCGCTTGCTGTTTCAATTTCAAACGACGACTCAGCCGACCGACTGTCGCCGCCGCTGCTGCTCGTCTGGCCGACTGTGTGCTCGATCCTTTCATCGCCGCCGTCGCCGACATCGTCGCCTGGACATCTCTTCCTGCGTCGCCGCCGTCGCTGCTACCGCCGACCGGTACTTCTTTTCTCTCATGCACGCACGCTCTATCTTGATCGGTTGATCTGTGTATATTTGTGCTTATATGGTTGAATGCATGTTTACATTAGGATGATTCGGTTTACTTCCTCTCTGTCTTCTCTGCATTTTTGAATTCCGTCTACTTTCATGTCCTAGCCGTCCCTTCCTTACCGTCCGTTTCACCATTGTCGATCACGTCTTAGCTGTTGGAGTAATTGGAACTAAGTGATCGAGAGTTACGTGCGGCAGCTTATACATGTTAGTACGAATGCATATCTACATATATGTGAGGCCATTTTTCGGTTCAAGCTGTTCGCAGCAAGTCTTGCAAATAAGCCGTGTGAGAAGGACTCGCCGGGAGAGTAGTTTTCTTTTCTGTTGTCACATGATCGCATCGATGAAGCGCTCGTCACAGCAGAAATTCAGTCGGATCATGCATATCATTTAGTCTCTGAATTCTGACACCGTTCGCCGCGGACATCGTCGTCGCCGTCATTGCGTCGCCTTCGGCCGACCGGCGACGTTCACCTGACTGCTTCCGCTCTCACACATGAAATCAAAACTGAAGAAAACAAAGAGTCAGAACCAAAACAAACAAAGAAGCCGAAGGAAATAAGTCGTAAGAAGTATATGCATATATGCTATATACAGTGCCATGCAAGCATGGCTAGATAATTCTTGTACGTAAATTTGTAACTAAATTACGAATTTTGTCTTTTTCACTACAAATTCGTTCTAAGTCCGATTAGTATGTGACAAATTTTGTTAATTAGTAAATATTAATACCTAGCCACAGTAATTTTTATGAAATTTTATAAATAAATTTATACTGTTAAAATATTCGCGGAAAGTCCAAACTTATAAATTTTGTAGCTCTTAAACTATACGTTCAAAAATGCTGAAATAAATTTTATAAATCTTACAAAATGCTAAACTAATTATCTGGAAGTTTTCATGAAGTTACGAATTAGTTTGATTTGTCACATTTTTCCGAATGTGTGTTTGTACGTTGTTTTGTGTGCTTACTGGTTCTTTATCTGTTACGCGTAGACGTTGAGCTGTGTGAGAACCCGGAATTCGAGGACCAAGCTCCCGACCAAGACTCGCTGTTTTTCGAAGGCAAGTTATGCTTTGACCATGTTGCTCCAAATTTTTGAAATATATATTTTGTTTTAAACTATGCATGCTAATTCAACTAAAAATGGCTTTAAATTAATTTGGGTGAATTAGCTAGTTAACCTAATTGTTATTGCCACCTTGTTAATATTATTTGTATGCCATGATTCCTTTGATAACCCTAGTTTGGTAATATTAGTTGGTTGATGATATTGTGCCAACACGGGAGGCTAGACCGTGAATAGTTGCTTAGCCATGCATGTACGTGAACCATTTTATTTGGATTACAAAATCAACACTGACTAAAGAATAGTGAATGCTTTTTAATGAAATGTGGAATGATGTTGGTATTAACCTTGGAATGTAGAGACACTGTGTGGTTCTACATGAAAGATGAATATGAGCATCGTTGCCTTCGTTAACAACTTGGGGTGGAATTGATTTAGGCTGGGGCAAGTGGACCGAGGCTTCGTGCAGTGGGCCTGTGGCAACTGGGGTGGGTTGAGTGTTGTGAGGGCTGTGTGCCAATTTGAGAGAAGGAAGTCTTGCCTTGGTCGATTCAGGACCTTACCTTGCAAGCCTTTGACCTGAGTCTCTCGTACAACCACATGTCTGAATGGGAAGACCTAGTTTAGTAGGATTCTGATGTCTTACCTTTGATACCTCGGGGTGACAGTTACAGGGGGTAAGCATGCGGGAGCGATGCACGTGCTCTGCTTGGTACCCGATCCAACGGTGTTTGTCGGTCCTATACTTGGCTCTGAGTGAGGGAAGTGATAGTGAAGGCAACTTGGAGAGGTACTTAGGTGGAGATAAAAGTCTCTCAAAAGCTTTGTTCTGGTTAATCGCCTTTGTGGTGTCTGTTGTATCTTGTGGGTAAAGTGTACAACCTCTGCAGAGTGTTAAAAGCTGTTCAAATAGCCGAGTCCACAGTCTTGGACAATGCTCGGGATTACTGATCAAGGGTAGTGTTCTAAAAATAAAATGGGGTGGTTGGTGTGTGCCAAAATTGTGAAATGAAGTTGTCTAGGGACCTGTGTGTCCAAAATATTGTGAAAATAAACAACTTGAGTTATATATAATGGTTATATGGTTTGATGCTTTCAATCTAATTAGATATTACTTAAAAATATTGATACAAAGCAAAATAACCAGTAGAGCCATTCCTTTGTATTAAGCCTTGCATGTAGTAAATAGACCTGCATTTTGTGCATAACTTGTTGAGTACGGTGTGTACTCACCCTTGCGGACAAACTTACCAGAAGAAGAGACTGCGCCTGCCTATGAAGAGGAGTTCGTTGAAGGGCCAGAGAACTAGGGAAGCAAGCTTTAGTCGGGGAGTCTGTGGCGATGGATGAGTCATCACGAAGTTTTACTTTCCGCTGCTATTTACTGTTTACTTTGAATAATGTAAGCCCTGTGTGGCAGACTATTGTAAGGTTGACCATAAGGTCGTACACTCGTTTATATACATGTTTGAAATACTTATTTAATATTCCGCTGTGTATGATGTGATATTATACCTGTTAGCTTTGTGTGCACTAGCGCGATGCTGGACTAGTGCAGAATACACAGAGTGTCCGGAATTGCAAATTCGGGGCACGACAGAGGTGGTATCAGAGCATACCGACTGTAGGACTTGACCCTAGATTTGCCGATAAAGATAAGGTTATCTTCTAAAGATTAAAATTGTGCAAGATTATAAATGACATCTTGACTTATCCTTTCTTTCTTACTTCATACCTATGCTGTATTTTTGTTATCAGTTTGAGTTATTTTAAAAAATTTAGATCTGACGAGATCTGTTTTGGCAGATGAGGAGGATCCACACTTTCGGGGAGCGCACTGGAGGCTTCGCTGCTGAGTTGTGGTACCTGCTGCAGTTTCTTGAGGGCTTTGTTCGGCCGATCTACAGGGGTACTTCCGTGGTTCGAGCAGGGCTGGACGTCGCTTGGGACGTCAAGGTCACCGTCTACGCCCGAGACAGGGGGAGAGCCAGTCGTCGATTCACTTCACTGCCAGGAGGTCTACCTTTGAGGCCGGGATCCAGGAGACTGCCCGCTTGGCGATGCGTCATATCGCACGCACTTTCTCTGAGGAGCTCGTAGGCACCGACTTCCGTCTTCATCCGCGCCGAGACAACTGGTTTGACAGAGACCCGGAGTAGGAGGATGATGCTATAGTTACCCACTTGGCGAGGTATGACATCGCCCAGGAGGAGCTTATAGACGAGACTGTTCTGGAGCTTCAGAGGTCTCGTGAGGAGGTGGCAGAGGTCAAGGCTCGGCTGCAGGACACTGCTGAGGGCCTAGGTATCTACATGCTGAGGGTTCGCGAGCTGGAGGAGCTGCTAGAGGGACCGGAGCCAGAGCCGGAGCTTGAGCTGCACGACCCCGACCCCGAGGAGCCTGAGCAGGAGGCGCCGGAGCAGGAGGCACCCGTCCAGGAGGCACCAGTGCAGGTGGTGCCAGAGCCACCAGCACCCGAGCAGGCAGCCCCAGAGCCAGCTGAGTCGGTGGGCTCGTTTGTTCTGCCAGCCGGGGGGCACCAGGACCAGTTCGCCCCGATGTCGCCGCACCCACCGCATTACCCGCCTGGAGGACCGCAGCCTGGATGGATCGACGACTAGAGAGTTGTGATCTTTTGTCGAGTCGACTCCTGCATTGAGTCACGTTGTCGTTGAGTCAGTTATTGAGTTAAGTTATTTTTTTGAGTCGGTATTATCGAGTCAGCTTTAGAGCGTTTGGTTGGTTGAACTCTAAAAGTTGTTGTGTTTTTGTGGTGAACAATATCTATGGTTGTGCGTGTTGGTATGCGCCGCAATGCCCGTAGGCACTTGTGAGCGGCCATATCCTTATGATATTAAATAAAAATTGCGTGCTTATGTTAGAGTCAAACAAATCTTCTCCCCGCATAAGATTCTTGTTACTTGCCTATTCATTCTCTCTTTTCCTAAATCTTTTGTTCTTGGATGGTGAACACCAGAACCTTGATGGAGTCGGGCTGACAACTCTCAGCAGAGAGACAACAACAATGAAGCGCCTAATCCTCAAGCACCACCTGTGGATATGAATAATTTGGGTGCATTCTTGACTGCTCAGACCCAGCTGATGCAGACAATGATGCAACAGATGCAACAACTGCAGAATCAAGCTGCCGCTAATAATCTCAACAACAACCAAGCTGTGCATCATGGGCATCACTCAAGACTGTCAGATTTCATGAGAACTAGACCCCCAACCTTCTCTCGGAATGTCAATCCCATAGAAGCCGATGATTGGTTGCGTACGATCGAGAGGAAGCTGCACATAACCCAATGTGTCGGCAATGAGAGAGTCTTATATGCTTCCCACCAGCTAGAAGGGAGTGCTGCTGAATGGTGGGAGAATTACTATGCTTCCCATGAGCATCCCCAGGAGATTACATGGGATGAGTTCACAGTTGCCTTCCGCCAGTATCACGTGCCTGAGGGTATGATGGAGCTCAAGAAAGAAGAGTTCCGATCCTTGAAGCAAGGGGGCCAGTCAGTGGCCGATTACTTGAACAAGTTCACACAGCTTTCTCGTTATGCACCGGAGGATGTATCCACGAACAAGGCTAGGCAGTCCCGGTTTATGAAGGGACTCAACTCTGGACTTCAGGTGGGACTGATCACCTACACGTTCCCTGATTTCCAGGAGTTGGTCAACAATGCACTTATCCTAGAAGATAAGCGTAAAGAGCTGGATGACAACCGTAAACGCCGCATGACCCAGCAAGGAGGACGCCAGGGTCAGCAGAGACCGAGGGTGGTACCTCAACAGTTCACTCGATTTTAGCCAGGAAGCAGCGCAGGAGCACCAATGCCTGCACAGCGACCTACCGGTCAGAACCCTCAAACGCCTGTAAGAGCTGTCAGTCAAGCTGCAGGAAATCCAACAATGGCAGGAAGACGTTGCTACAACTGCAACGAGATGGGGCATTTTGCCAATACTTGCCCCAAGAAGGGTGGAGTCACGCCTGTCCGTTTCAATTTGGGAAATACTCCCGCAAGAACGCCTGTTCAAGGAGGAAGTTGAGGACCTACTCAAGTAGGAGCTGCACCACAATCAGTTATACGGGGAAGAGTCAACCATGTCACCGCGGACGAAGTTCAGAACGCGACAGATGTAGTACTAGGTAAGTTTCTAGTTAACTCAGTACCAGCTACCATTTTGTTTGATTCTGGAGCTTCACATTCATTTGTTTCATGGGTTTTTTGTTATGGAAAATGATTTGGATATGGTCAACCTTAAGAATACCCTTATAGTTCAAACCCCTGGATCAAAACTCTGAACTAAAGTAGGGTGTTCCAGGGTAAAATTATTAATAAATGGAATAGAGTTCCTAGCGAACCTGATCATATTGGAAACTCAAACCTTAGATGTTATTTTGGGAATGGACTTGTTATCCAAGCATAAAGGCGGTGTTGGATTGTGACTGAAGGGTAGTGTGATCGAGAGCCCAAGTGGCAAGAAGGTGGAAATCAGCGATTCTTTGTTAGGGATAGTCAATTAATGATCAACTATGTACAAGCTATGGAAATGAAAGATGTTTTGGTAGTTAATGAGTACCCTGATGTTTTTCCTGAAGATCTACCCGGAATGCTGCCAGATAGGGATATAGAGTTTGTAATTGAGCTTGTACCCGGAACTGCTCCAATAGCTAAGAGACCTTATAGAATGTCCACCGAAGAACTAGTGGAAATGAAGAAACAGATCGAAGAATTATTAGAGAAAGGGTTTATAAGACCAAGTTCATCCCCGTGGGGAGCACCAGTGCTATTCGTTAAGAAAAAGGACGGAAGTTTCAGAATGTGTATAGACTATCGTGCACTAAATGATGTGACGATAAAGAACAAGTATCCGTTGCCCAGGATAGATGATCTTTTCGATCAGTTAAGAGGAGCGGGAGTATTCTCAAAGATAGATCTTCAATCCGGATATCACCAGTTAAAAATTTGGACTGAGGACATACCAAAGACAGCCTTCTCGTCTAGGTACAGTCATTATGAATTCACGGTTATGTCCTTTGGACTGACCAATGCTGCTGCGTATTTCATGAATATGATGAACAAAGTATTCATGGAATATTTGGATAAATTCGTCGTTGTGTTTATCGATGATATTCTTGTTTATTCCAAGAAGGAGGAAGAGCATGCTGGACATCTAAGGATGGTATTAGAAAAGTTGAGAGAAAACCAATTATATGTGTCCAACCTGCCGCTGTTGTCTTCGGCGTCTATACGGACACCGCTGTTCTAGTTTGTGCTCCTGTTATCCTGAGATCTGGTGTAGAATGTGTAACCATTGATCTCATACCCCTTGAATGTCACGATTTCTTGTGATGGTCCCCGAGCCAAGCGTTGCAATAGTTCATCGCTTGACCCTTCCTCAAGGATGTATACGTAGCTGTGCACGAAAGAATCCATGTGCTTGAGGTTATCCAACTCTCTGTCTTCCTGTGAACTTCATGGCGCGAGGACACTTTTGTCTTTGAAGGACATAGGGGCGACTATAGTTGATTGCTTGAGCAGTGAAATATGCTTGCTTGAATGCAACAAGATCATTGCATGCAAGCGCTTGCCTTCCTATTGTCCTTTGCCCCATAGCCTCCCTCGTGTCGTGATATGGGGGGGCCGATAGGATTTAGGTCATTCATGTAATCAACACAAAACTCTATGACCTCCTCCATCACGTAGCCCTCGGCAATGCAGCCTTCCGACCTTGACGAGTTACGGACGTACTTCTTTAGGACACTCATGTACCTCTCGAAAGGGAACATGTTGTGCGGATACTGCTTGGTCCAAGGATACCTATCTCCTTGACAAGGTGAGCGGTGAGATGAACCATGATATCAAAGAATGCAGGAGGAAAGATCATCTCGAGGCTAACCAAACTTTGTACCACATCACCCTCCAACTTAGGCGGTTTTATTTGGTTCGACAACCTTCTGCGAAATGGCGTTCAGAAGGAACATAGCTTTGTGATTGTCCCCGCACCCACTCAGGCAAGTATACCTCGGCGACTACGGGAGCAACTATGTCATCAACACAAAGGCGATCATGGGATTTTAGGCCTTGGAGTTTGTTCTCTTTCGTGTTTACGAGTCTCTTTACATTTGAGGAGTATCCAGAAGGGACCTTCACACTATTCAAACACTCAATCATGCTTTTTTTTCTCTTCCTTGCTTGGAGTGTAGCTCGTTGGATGTAGATAAAGTTGTTTTGTCCCTTCTTTGTTTTTCGGATGTAGGTCACTCCTCACCTCCATGTCTTCAAGGTCCTTCCGAGCTTGCAGTGTATCTTTCGATTTGCCGTACATATCTATGTAGCCTAGAAGGTTCAAGTAAACATTCTTCGTGATGTGCATGAAGTCAAGCGAGTGACGAACCTCCAAAACTTCCCAATACGGCAGGTCCCAAAATATTGATTTCTTCTTCCATGTGGGTGCATGACCATCCTCGTTAAACACAGGTATGCTTCCAGACCCTTCCCAAATACTACTTTTAGATCCTTTACCATAGCAAACACAAGTCGCCCATTACGATCTTTGAGGCTTAACACAATTCTGTTCCCAGATTAAATTCTTGCCTTTCCACCTCAAAGCATGGTGACAGAAGAAACTGCGGTGGCCCATGTACACACACTTCCGAGAGTTTTTGGTACATGCAGTCCGTTTCATCTATGCCTTTGGGTGCGAGCTTTAAACCCTTTGACAGTTTGGCGGACAGTTCTGAGAGCGAGCCAATCGTTGATTGTTACAAACAACAATGCATGCGAGTTGAAATACTCTCTTTGTACTCATCCCAAACCCATACACCATCCTCCCACAACTTCACAAGGTCTTCAACCAATGGTTTCAGTGTAGACATCGATGTTGTTTCCGTGTTGCCGCCTTCGATCAACAATGGCATCATGATGTACTTCCGCTTCATGCATGACCATGGAGGAATGTTATAGATGCAAAGCGTCACGGGCAGTGCTATGGATCTGCTCAACGGCGAAAGGATTCATCCCATCGGTGCTCAACCCAAACCTTATGTTTCGACCTCATTTGCAAAGTTCGGGTAAGCCCGATCTACTTTCCTCCACTGCGAGCCATCTGCAGGGTGTCTAAGCATCCCGTCTTCCTTACGCTCTTCTTTGTGCCAACGCATCATCTTGGCATGACCTTCATTAGCAAACAGACGCGGTAGGGGATCACAGGGAAATACCATAATACTTTGGCTTGAGTTTTCTTCTTCGTACGATTCCCATCTAATTCACGGATCGTCCGCAGCAGCCTTATACGGGATTGTTCGCACACTAGACAAACCTCCAAATCGGCATACTCATTGAATCTGAGGATACAATCGTTAGGACATCGTGCATCTTCGTACTTGCAATCCTAAAGGCGAGAGGACTCGCCGCTTCATCGTAGATTCGGGTAGAGTGTTACCTTAGGAAGCAACATCTTCTGAGTGATAACAAACCATTGAATGCCTTATCGACACACCGTTTGTGGCCTTCCATTGCATGAGTTCTAGTGTAGTACGCTGTGACTTTTTGTGGCCACATCCACGGTTTGGGTACAAATCGAGTTCGTGGTCCTCTACCATGCTCTGAAACTTCTTGTATTGTCTTTCCTCTGTGAACTCTCCCTCTCCGTCATGGAGCATCTGATCTAGCTCATCATCTCCAAACTCGTCGACTGTATCTTCCACGGACCCGTATTGAGTGGTGTCCGGCATACTTTTGGCTCTATCTTCCTCTTCTTCGTCCTCTTCATCGTCTTCCTGTCCAATCGCCTCTGTTTCGCCATGGTGAGTCCAGCACATATAGTTTGCCATGAAACCTCTCGTGATCACATGCCTCATAACCATCCATCGTTCGGAGTGCTCCTTCTCATTCTTGCAATCTACATACGGACAACGATGAAGCTTCTGGAGGCAAGAATGCAACGGCGCGTCGAGAAACTCCTTCATGCCATCTCTCGAACTCTCTTGACCGACGGTCCGCATTGTACATCCATTGCGGTTCATCTACACCAATAAAAATAATAACAACATCTATCACAATATTTAATTAAAGCTAACTATGTCTAATAGTTTTGTATTTTTAATCATTACGTATTCTTTTAACTAAAGCCAACTAATTATTTCTAATCCTCTTGTATTTTTTAAAATAAAACTAACTAATTGTTACATGTTCATGCAAACCTTTTCTATCATTCCGCATTTTAATTTTACTAAATAAAAATTATTTCTTACCTTTTCCCCACCTTTGTAATTTTTCATCGTTTCACATTTATTGCATTTCATTCCATACACCAAACAATATATCACCTTAAGAACAAAAAAATAAGCCAACAACAGAAACACTAACAATTCCCACAAGAACAAAACATGATTTCTCAACATCCAATGCACAAAAAACATCAATATATAGGTGAGAAGGATGTCAGCAACATGTTACTCACCTTAGGAACAATTAATTCGGAGCTAATAGCCTCAATTGAAAATTTTGGCAGCACCTCTCCCCATGAACTACTCTCGGCCCACCACTCTGCTGTCCTGTGCGAGCTCGGGGAGGAAGATGGGGTTTAAATGCGCTGGAAGATGGGGTTTAAATGCGCTGGGCGGGATGGGGGTCTCTACAAGCGGTTCTACACACGAACCGCTTCTGGATCCCCATCTAGCGGTTCTAAACACGAACCGCTTCTAGAGATGGGACTCCAGAAGGGGTTCGTGTCAAGAACCGCTTCTAGAGACCCCCTCTCGCCCGTTGCCCACGAACCGCTTGTGGCACATAGAGCACAAGCGGTGCGCACCTAACCGCTTGTGATAGACCGGCTGTGAAGGCCGGTTCTGTAGTAGTGTGGGTAAAGCTTGGCCGTTCGATTTAGATCGGATGGCTGTTGTCTTGCCACGTGGGCGCACAGTTGGTGAACCACTAGATTGGTTTCGATCGGCTCATATTTTGCCACGTGTCAGCCGTACCAATCCGGTGCAGTACTGACGTCAGCTGACGTCATAATTCGGATTTTTCTTTATAAAAATAATTCCATTAAATCTGGAAATTCAATTTAATTTATTTTCAAACTTCTAAATGCTATAACTTTTGCATACGAACTCCGATTAAGGTGATTCAAATTTCTAAAAATTTGTAAAATTGAGATCTATCTAATGGTAGCTTTTGTTTGAATTTTTGATTTTATTTGTTCTATGGTTTTGGTGTTTATTTGCTATTTCTTCTCGATTCGCATAGACGTTGAATTGTGTGAGGCTTCGGAGGAGGAATTTGCAACTCAAGAACAATTTATGGATCAAGACCACGAGCTTAACCAAGGTAAGTTTTGCTTTAATCATGTTGCACCCATAGTTTGATTAGTTGCTATTTTGATTTAACTCTATTGCATGTTATTTTATGAGTATAAATGATTTCAACTTAGTTTGGGACTTAGATAACATACCCATTGTGTTATACCCTACCTTGATATTTGTATGCCATGATCCATTTGTCACCTTAGGTTGGTTCACTATAGTTGGTTAACAATGAAATCAACATGGATGGTTAGACCGGATTAGAATGCTTAGCTGTGCTACGTCATCACATGTACATGAGTTATTGGTTATTAATCTTGACTAATGGAATATGGAACAATGATGTTAACTTGTGTGTCATGTGTGGTCACACAAAGAGATTGAGTTGTCGCGGCGGGGATGTCACACAACGATGTTGATTTGTGATTAGCACGTGGTGCTTGGTAACCAACCGGGAGGTAATCATTTTAGATTGAAGCAAGTGGTATGGGGCAAGTGTGCCAGGGTGGGCCTGATGGGCTGAGGGTTTGTGCAAGTCTTGCTTTAATCAATCCTAAGGACTTAACCTTGCGAGCCTTTGACCTGAGTCTATCATGCAACCACATATTCATTATGGGCTGACCCTAGTGACTAATTTGCAAATGCTTAGCTTGAGTGCTATCGTCGGGGTGTGAGTCCGGGTGTACGGAGAAAACTTACATGGCGCAAGAGGGGGGCCTTGTTGTGGTGGTGTAACCCTTCAGTGCTGAAACCTCAACGGGTAGCACTGGGTTAAGAGGATGCATTGTAAAGGCTTTATTATGATCATTCGCCTGTGTGGTGCATGGTTGTATCGTGTGGGTAAAGTGCATAACCTCTGCAGAGTGTACAAACTATTCGGATAGCCGTGCTCACGGTATTGAGCAATGCTCGAGAATTACAGTCAAGGGGTAGTTAATAAAATGGACAACTTAATGGGATGGCAGGATGCCATGTGGATAATGGAATTTGATTTAGGACGAAAACTTGGTTTATTTGAGAATCATCGAATCTACTTAATGATATTATTTGTTTTACTGTCTTTTCAATCTATGTATTGTATGTGTTCTTAAATGTTGTTTTACTGCAAGTAAACCTTTTAGCCTTCCTTTGGAATGAGCCTGCATATAGCTAGAATAGAAATGTATTCTGTGCACAACTTGTTGAGTGCTTTTGTACTCACCCTTGCCTATCAACAACCAACAACAGTGGAGGATTCATCGCTCGTATTGGAGGAGGACTTTCAGGTGGACACGAGTCACTAGGCCAATCCTTGTCAGTCGCCTGTGGTGTGCTGATGGGACATCTACGTCTTTTGCTATATTTTTCCGCTGCATTTGTTTAAGTTTACTCTAGCCCATGTGGCTGAATAATGTAAGTGATCATAAGATTATGCACTAGTTATATTAAATAAATGAAGTCTTATTGTTCTTATCGTTGTGTATGATATGATGCTTACCGATGTTAAGCTGTGTGCACTAGCATTGATCCTGGGACTAGTGCGGCAAAACACAGTGGATTCGAATTGGTGAATTCGAGTCCTTACACTATAGTTGATTAATAATGAAATCAACATGGATGGTTAGGTCGAATTAGAATGCTTAGCCATGCCACGTCATCACATGTACATGAGTTATTGATTATTAATCTTGACTAATGGAATATGGAACAATGAAGTTAAACTTGTGTGTCATGTGTGGTCACACAAAGAGATTGAGTTGTCGTGGCAAGGAGGTCACACAACGATGTTGATTTGTGAGTAGCATGTGGTGCTTGGTAACCAACCGGGAGGTTATCATTTTAGATTGAAGCAAGTGGTAAGGGGCAAGTGTGCCAGGGTGGGCCCGATGGGCTGAGGGTATGTGCAAGTCTTGCTTTAATCAATCCTAAGGACTTAACCTTGTGAGCCTTTGAACTGAGTCAATCATGCAACCACATGTCTGTTATGGGGCAACCTAGCTGACTAATTTGCAAATGCTTAGCTTGAGTGCTATCGTGGTGGTGTGAGTCCGGGTGTACGGAGTAAACTCACATGGCGCAAGAGGGGCGCCCTGTTGTGGTGGTGTAACCCTTCAGTGTTGAAACCTCAGTGGATAGCACTGGGTTAAGAGGATGCATTGTAAAGGCTTTGTTATGATCATTCGCCTGTGTGGTGCATGGTTGTATCATGTGGGTAAAATGCATAACCTCTGCAGAGTGTACAAACTATTCGGATAGCCGTGCTCACGATATTGAGCAATGCTCGGGAATTACAATCAAGGGGTAGTTAATAAAATGGACAACTTAATGGGATGGCAGGATGCCATATGGTTAATGGAATTTGATTTAGGATGGAAACCTGGTTTACTTGAGAAACATTGAATCTATTACTGTTATTATTTATTTTACTGTCTTTTCAATCTATGTATTGTATGTGTTCTTAAATGCTGCTTTACTGCAATTAAACCACTTAGCCTTCCTTTGGAATAAGCCTGCATGTAGCTATGATAGAAATGCATTCTGTGCACAATTTGTTGAGTGCTTTTGTACTCACCCTTGCCTATCAACAACCAACAACAGTGGAGGAATCATCGCCGTTATTGGAGGAGGACTTTCAGGTGGACACGAGTCACTAGGCCAATCCTTGTCAGTCGCCTGTGGTGTGCTGATGGGACATCTACATCTTTGCTATAATTTTCGCTGCATTTGTTTAAGTTACGCTAGCCCATGTGGCTGAATAATGTAAGTGATCATAAGATCATGCACTAGATATATTAAATAAATGTGGTCTTATTATTCTTATCGTTGTGTATGATATGATGCATACCGATGTTTAGCTGTGTGCACTAGCATTGATCCTAGGACTAGTGCGGTAAAACACAGTGGATTCGAATTGGTGAATTCGGGTCCTTACATAACCATAACAAAGTCTTTCCGAAACTTCTATCCTCGCATGCGTACCTCCCGATATAGTTCCCATTGTCCCTTCTCTCACACAGAGCAGAAGTACAGGGCCAACGTATATCGTTGAAGAGAGGTAAGACCGCAATGGTAAACACTACACCCTTCTTCCCACATCCACAGATACAAATCCACCTAAGGTCTCACATGCTAAGACTTCAGAATCATACTCAACTAGGTTTGTCCCATACCAGCCATGTGGTTGTATGAATGACTCAGGTCAAAGGCTTGCAAGGTTAAGTCCTTAGGGTGACCAAGGCAAGACATCCTTTTCCCCAAAAGTTTGGCACACAGCCACCTCATTCGCCACACAGGCTTTTTCTAGCACACAGCCCCGGTCCACTTGTCTCAATCTAAAGCATTTCCTACCCAAGTTGTTTTACTGTGCAACACATGCCTGTAAATTAACCTTCATGTAGAACCACACAGGTCTCTACATTCCAACGTCATTACCAACAACATTCCACCTTTTATTGAAATACATTCACTATTCCATTAGTCATTGTTGCTTTTGTATTTGAAAAGATTATTCACGGTATATGCAAAGCTAAGCAACTATTCACGGTCTAGCCTCCCGTGTTGGCATATCATTACATCCAACTATTACCATCACTTAGGCAACAAATGAATCATGGCATACAAATATACAGCCAAGGTGGCAATAACAAAAAGGTTGATTAACTAATATACCAAATTTAATTAAATCCATTTTTAATTAAATTAGCATGCATAGTTTGAATCAAAATACATTTTCAAAACTTAGGAGCAAAATGATCAAAGCACAACTTGCCTTCAAATAGTGGCTGATCTTGATCTGGAGCTTGGTCTTGCGTTGGAAATTCCTCCTCGAATTTCTCCGGCAAATCAACGTCTACTCGAAATAAATATACACAGAATAAACATAATTTATAGAGTGTCAAATCAACTCTAAAAATTCCATAAAATTCACCAATAAATAGATCTTGATTTTACAAATTTTTAGAAATTGGAATCACTCAAATCGGAGTTAAAACGCAAAAGTTATAGTCATTTGAAGTTTAAAAATCAATTAAAAAGAATAAACCGGATTTCTTTATTTATTTTTATACGAAAAATTCGGAAATATGACGTCAGCATGACGTCATCACCGAAGTGAATTTCCACCGAATTATTCCGCAAGCATGACGTCAGCCGGTCCATAGACCTAGTCTACTGTTCGGTTCGGTCCACCGTGAGCTCGGTCTACGAAACAGTGCATTCACTGACACGTGGACCCCACTGATGACATCACGGATGACGTCAGCATCCACAGTACCACGACTGACATGTGGATCCCACTGATGACGTCAGCTCTGACGTCAGCGTGACACATGGCATGATCTGGACGCGACACGCGGCGCAAAACCATCAACCGTAAGCTTGATCCAATCTCGTCCGTCCGATTTAAAATGAACGGTCGAGATCTATGTGACGGTTTGGCTCTGGTTTACCCCGAAGTCGACACATGGCTTCACCACGGCCACTGGATCCAAATCGTATGGCTAAAATTTAATCGGACGACGTCGCCCGAGACAGTAGCGCTGACTCTTCGATTTTCGTGCGACACGCGTCAGTGCGGAATTGGTCCGGCATGTGGCGCAATCAGATCTATTCATTCAAATTTCAACTGCCTAGATTGAACCTAAGTCACTCAACGTGACTGGCTATGTGGCTACTCCGATGCACGACGCGTGGACGCATCTGCACCGCACAACTAAGATCTGACGGTCTAGATTAATTCAATCCTACGCTATCAAAACAAATCCAACGGCTACGCTTAACGATGCTACGCGGTGAAATAAGAGCCACATGATTAAGATCTAACGGCTGAGAAGTGATGATGAGATTTACTGTGGTCGTGATGATGTGGACGAATCTGGAACGTTGAACGAAGATCCGACGGCAGGCAAAGCTCGACTCGGCAGCGATGTCGCGGTGGCGCAAGACTTGCCGGAAAAGAAGAAGACGATGCGGCGACGGTGTTGTGAGGCTTCCCCGGTGGCACGATGTAGATGGCTCGACGCAACTTGGTGCGAGGATTACTCCGGTGACCTCTACATCGGCGGAGACGAACCGGATACGGTGGAAAGACGGCGGAAGTGCTTTGGAACTACAGCGAGCGTGCGCGAAGGCTACGGTGATTCTCGGAAGGCGTGAAATGGCGCAAATAGTGCGGAAAAGGATGCTCTACGCAGTGCGCTAGGTAATGAAGACGGGGAGAAGACATGCCAGTGTTAATGGCGAGTGTTACTATGGCGGTAATGGCGCAACGGCGGGTTCTCCGGAAACGGCCGGTGGTGCTTCGGCATCCCATCTCACCCGCACACGCGTCACGGCATCGACGGCCCACAAACGCGCGCACACGCGGCTTAACCTGAACCGCACAGTCCTGATCCAATGGTTGCGCACTACGTCCATTAGGGTTACGCTTCTATGGGCCGAGTGGCTCACACAGTAGTGGGCCAGGCCCAACACTATTCATTGATTTTTCTCGGATTTCCGAATAAAAATAATTCCCAAAATTCATTTTAATCATTTGAGGCATTTAAAATATCAGAAAAATTCTAGAAAAATTCCAGAAAATATTTTAGAACATTTTGGACTCAAATAAAATAATTTCATTTATATTTTGTGAAAACTTATTCATTATTCAATTAATTTCCATAGAAGGGTTAAATTCCAGAAATTCCAATTAAATCCAAATAAACTCCAAATATTCTCAAAAATTCAAAATATCTGATGAAATTCAAAATGGCCAAATTTTGGGATGTTACAAACCTCCCCCTTAATAGAATCTCGTCCCCGAGATTCAGGGCTAGCTCAAGAACAGGTTGGGAAATTCCTTCTTCAGATCTTCTTCACGCTCCTAGGTTGCTTCGTTCTCTGAGTGATTGCTCCATTGAACTCTACAGAAGCAAATTGTTCTATTCCTGGTTTCTCGTTCAGTTGTATCCAAGATCTTGATTGGGTATTCCTTGTAGGTCAGATCTTCTTGCAATCCTATCTCTTCAAAAGGTGTCTGCTCTATTGGCACTCGAAGGCATTTCTTGAGTTGGGACACGTGGAATACGTCGTGCACTCTTGCCAAAGATTGCGGCAATTCTAACTGGTATGCGACTTCACCTCTGCGGCTCAAGATCTTGAATGGGCCCACGTATCTTGGGGCAAGTTTTCCTTTGGTATGGAACCTTTTAACTCCTTTGGGTGGCGTGACTCTGAGATAAACAAAATCTTCTGGCTCAAAACTCAACTCACGACGTCGATTGTCAGCGTAACTCTTTTGTCTTGATTGTGCAGTCTTCGGTCTTTCTCTAATCAAAGCAATCTTTTCCTCTGCATCTAAGAGTATGTCTGGTCCAAAGACTTGACGTTCTCCCGTCTCGTTCCAATTTAATGGTGTTCGACGTGGACGACCATATAAAGCTTCAAATGGAGACATCTTCAAACTAGCTTGATAACTATTATTGTAGCTAAATTCTGCATATGGCAAACATTTATCCCATGATGTAGTATATGACAGTGCACAAGCTCTTAACATATCCTCGAGTATCTGATTTACTCTTTCAGTCTGACCATCTGTCTGCGGATGGTATGTTGTACTGAAATTCAAATGGGTGCCCATTGCCATATGCAACTTATCCCAAAATCTTGAGGTAAATTGAGTACCTCTATCCGATACTATTTTCTTAGGGACTCCGTGCAAGCAAACAATCCTTGCCATGTATAGCTCTGCTAACTTATCCCCTGAGTACATTGTCTTTACTGGTATGAAATGCGCAACCTTTGTTAAACGATCTACTATGACCCATATGGAGTTGTATCCACCTTGAGTCCTTGGCAAACCGGTGATGAAATCCATCCCGATTTCCTCCCACTTCCATTTTGGTATTTTTAACGGTTGCAGCAATCCTGCTGGTCTCTGGTGCATTGCTTTGACTCTCTGGCACAAATCACACAATGCTACATGCTCAGCTACTTCTTTCTTCATACTCGGCCACCAAAATCTTTCCTTCAGGTCTTGATACATCTTAGCACTTCCTGGATGAATTGAGTACTTGGAATCATGTGCCTCCTCAAGTATCAACTGCTTCAATTCAGGTTTGTGGGGTACGCAGATTCTATTTTTCATCCACAAAGTACCCTACTCATCGACTCTGAAGTCCTTGGTTAAACCTTCATCCATCTTGGATTTGATCCTAACAATCTTATCATCATCCTTTTGACCTTCCCTGATCTGCTCTTCTAGGGTTGGCTTTATTCCATGGTAGTCAAAAATCCTTTCGGTGTAATCTCCAACTTTAGCTTCTAAAACTCTTTACATAAATCAAGTTGATTCTCTGCAACTATCATATTCAGACTGTAACTCTTCCAACTCAAAGCATTGGCTACCACATTAGCTTTTCTAGGATGATAGTGGATTCCGATATTATAACCCTTGATTAATTCTAACCACCTCCTATGTCTCATATTCAGGTTTGATTGGGTGAATATATACTTTAGACTTTTATGGTCAGTATATATTTCACACCGGTTTCCGATGAGACAGTGGCGCCATATTTTAAGGGCATGCACTACAGCAGCTAACTCTAGCTCGTGAGTTGGGTAATTCTGCTCATGTGGCCTTAGCTGCCTTGACGCATAAGCCACTACTTTGCCGTTTTGCATCAGAACACACCCAAGTCCTTGACGCGAGGCATCACAGTATATATCAAAGTTGTCCTTAACATTTGGCAACACAAGACAGGTGCCGAAGTTAAACGCTTCTTTAATTCCTGGAAACTCTTTTCACACCCGGGCGTCCACACAAACTTTTTCTCCTTTTTCAACAATTGGGTAAGATGTCTCGCAATTGATGAAAAACCTTCAATGAACCGGCGGTAATATCCCGCCATACCAAGGAAACTTCTAATATGGGTAACTGTCTTTGGTTGCTCCCAATGTAACACTGCCTCTATTTTCTTTGGGTCGACAGCTACTCCTTCGGCAGTCATTACATGACCTAGGAATTCGACCTTCTTTTTCCAAAAATTGCACTTACTGAATTTTGCATATAATTGGTTTTCTCTTAACTTTTCCAACACCATCCTAAGATGTTCGGCGTGCTCTTCTTCTGTCTTGGAGTAAACTAGGATGTCATCAACGAAAACGATGACAAACTTGTCCAAATATTCCGTGAATACTTTGTTCATCATATTCATGAAATAAGCTGGGGCATTTGTCAATCCAAAAGACATGACCGTGAATTCGTAATGCCCATACCTTGACGAGAAAGATGTCTTTGGTATGTCCTCGGTCCGAATTTTTAATTGATGGTATCCGGATCGAAGATCTATCTTAGAGAAGACTCCCTCTCCTCTTAACTGATCGAAAAGATCATCTATCCTGGGCAATGGACACTTGTTCTTTATCGTCACATCATTAAGTGCACGATAGTCTATACACATTCTAAAACTTCCATATTTCTTCTTAACAAACACCGGTGCTCCCCACGGTGATGAACTAGGTCTTATAAACCCTTTCTCCAATAATTCTTCAATTTGCTTCTTCATTTCTACTAATTCCTCAGTGGACATCCTATAAGGTCTCTTGGCTATTGGAGCTGTTCCGGGCACCAACTCAATCACAAACTCGATATCTCTGTCCGGTGGCATCCCTGGCAAATCTTCGGAGAAAACATCCGAAAACTCTTTTACTACTGGTACATCTTCTAATCTAATAGTCTCTAGGTTGTTGATCATCAATTTTCCACCTCGGACTGTGGTTGCTTGAAATTCCACTTTCTCTCCATCTTGGTTCTCTACAGACACTACTCTGCGGCCACAATCCAATACGGCTTTGTGCTTGGTTAACCAGTCCATTCCAAGGATTACATCCAAGGTTTGGGTGTCTAGTACAATTAGATTTGCTAGAAACTCTACCCCGTTTATGACCAACTTAATTCCCGAACATCCTACGTTAGATTGAAGTTCCAACCCAGGTGATTGCACTACTAGTGTGCACTTAAGTTTTCTCAATTCCAACCCATTTCCCACAGCAAAGTCTTGAGAAATGAAAGAATGTGAAGCACCAGAATCAAATAAAGCTATGGCAGGTACTGAGTTAACCGAAAACGTACCCAATATGACGTCCGTGGCATCTTGAGCTTCAGCAGTTGTGATGTAGTTCACTCGGCCTTGGACAATTGTTGACGATGCAGCTCCGGATTGATTGTTTCCACAGTTTGCTACCGACGCTGGTGTCTTTGTCGGTGTTGGCCCTAGGTTGAAGCGTACTGGGGTTATATTGCCTTTCTTTGGACACTGATTTGCAAAGTGTCCCAGTTCGTTGCAATTGTAGCAACGCCTCACTGCAGTTTGCAGGTTGGAACCCGGTGCGTTGTTCCTCTGCACCGGCGTTCTAAAGCCCTGACTTGAAGATCCAGGCGAAGAAATTGTCCTCTTGTTGGGCTGTTGTGGTTTGAACCTCGCGAATTGCTGAGGATTGACTCTCAGCCTCATCTGATTCGGACGTCCTCCTTGGCCTGACATTCGGTGCTTACGATCCTCTCCTATTTCTTTGCGCTTATCTTCAAGAACGAGCGCCTTATTGACAAGCTCTTGAAAATCTGGAAATGTGTGGGTGATTAGTCCCACCTGAAGTCCAGAGTTCAGTCCCTTCATGAATCGAGATTGTCTAGCTTTGTCTGTAGCCACGTCTTCTGGCGCATAGCGAGCCAATTGAGTAAATCTATTCAAATAATCGGCCATTGATTGGCCTCCCTGTTTCAGAGATCTAAACTCTTCTTTCTTGAGTTCCATCATACCCTCTGGTACATGGTATTGGCGGAAGGCTGTAGTAAATTCCTCCCAGATGATCTCCTGGGGATGCTCATGGGAAGCGCAGTGGTTTTCCCAACATTCTGCGGCAGTCCCTTCCAGTTGATGGGATGCATAGAGAACTCTCTCATTGCCTGCACACTGGGATATGTGCAGCTTCCTTTCAATAGTCCATAGCCAATCATCTGCCTCAATGGGATTGACATTTCCGGAAAATGTTGGAGGCCTGGTCCTCATGAAATCTGATAGTCTAGACTGATGTCCATGGTTCATGGCTTGATTGTTGTTATTAGCTGCAGCCTGATTCTGCATCTGATGCATCATGGTCTGCATCAGCTGGGTTTGTGCTGTCAGAAATGCTCCTAGATTACTCATATCAACGGGTGGTGCTGGTTGAGGGTTAGGTGCTTCGTTACTGTTGCCCCTCTGCTGTGAACTGCTTCCTCTAGTTCCGCTGTTTCCACGCGTATTCACCATCTGAAGAACAAAAGAATTTTGGGAAAAGAGGGAACAAAATAGACAAGTACACAAGAATCTTATGCGGGGAGAAAAGTTTGACTCAGAATAAGACATGAAATTTTATTATGGTTATAGTGATATGATCACTCACAAGTGCCTACGGCATTGCGACTCATATCCAGCACACATCAACATCCATAACAACTTATAAAGTTTGAATCAAAGCAAACGTTCTAGGGACAGACTCGATAAAACTGACTCGATAACTTGACTCAACATTTGAGTCGACTCTGAAAAGAAAAAGAAACTCTCAGTCATCGAGCCACCCGGGCTGCGGTCCTCCCGGTGGGTACTGCGGCGGGTGTGGCGGCATAGGGGAAAACTGGTCCTGATGCCCCACTGCAGGCGGTACAAACAACCCCACCGACTCTACTGGTCCCTGGGCTACTTGCTCCTGTGCCGGTGGCTCCGGCACCTCCTGCACTGGTGCCTCCTGCTCTGGTGCCTCCTGTTCCTGCTCCTCCGGATCTGGGTCTTGTAGCTCCAGCCCTGGCTCTGGCTCGGGTGCATACAGTGCCTCCTCCAACTCATGAACCCTCTGGATGGAGTGAGCCAGGTACTCTTGAACCTCTCGCAACTGGGTCCTGACCTCCGTGACCTAGTCACGGGCCCTCTGCAGCTCCTGGACTGTCTCGTCCAAGGACTCCTCCTGGGCAATGACGAACCTCGCCAGGTAGGTGATCGTAGCGTCCTCCTCCATGATCGGATCTCAGTCCAAGCGGTTATCTCGGTGCGGATGATGACGAAAGATGGTGCCCTCCAACTCTGCGGAGTAGGTGCGGGCGATCAGCCGCATCGCAAGACACGTTGTCTCCTGGATCCCGGCCTCAAATGATGACCTCCTAGCAGTGATGTAGATAGGATGACTCGCCCTCACCCCATCTCGAGCATAAACCGTGATCTTCACGTCCCAGGCGACGTTAAGTCCCGCTCGAACTACAGAGGTTCCCCGATAGATCGACCTATCGAAGCCTCCAAGCAGCTGCATCATACGCCACAGCTCAGCGGCGTACCCTCCAGTGCGCTCACCGAAAGTGTGGATCCTCCTCATCTGCCAAAACACAGCTCGTTAGCCTTAGATTTTAAAATCATAAAGTAATAACAGAAAATTGTAGCATAGGTACGAAGTAAGAAGAAAAAGATTAGTCAAGATTTCATTTATATTCTTCTACAGTTTTAATCTTTTTAGAAAATAGTTTTATCTTCCTTGGCCAGCCTATCTAGGGTCAAGTCCTACAGTCAGTATGCTCTGATACCACCTCTGTCGGGACCCGAATTTGCAAATCCGGACCCTCTGTGTATTATGAATTAGTCCAGGATTACGCTAATGCACACAGACTAAAAAGGGTTAAAGTACCACAGTCATACACAGCAGAATAATAATAGAGTATTTCAAATATGTATGTAAATGAGTTGTATGACCTTATGGTCTCATTACAATAGCTTGCCACGCAGGGCTTACATTAATCAGAGTATTAAGAAATCAACAGCGAAAAATAAACATCGTGATGATCCATCTCTTGCCACAGGCACCTTGACGAGGCTTGCTCCCAAGTTCTCTGGCTCTCTAGCAAACTCTTCTTCCCAAGCAGGCATAGACTCCTCCTTTGGTAAATTGTTGTCCGCCAGGGTGAGTACACACCGTACTCAACAAGTCATGCACAGAATGCAGTTCTATTACTACATGCATGGCTTGTTACAAAGGAATGGCTCAATTGGTTATTTTGCATTGCATCAATATTTTAACTAACTATTTATTTAGATATAAATCAGCAAAACCATAATAATATAATAAGTTTCTCCAAATATTTTCCACATAATTTTGGACACACAGTCCTTAATCAAATTTCACCATTATCCCTGGCACACAGCCTTTCAATCCATTTTATTTTCAAAAATCTAACCCTTAACTGTAATTCCAGAGCAATGTTCAATACCGTGAACACGGTTATTCAAATAGTTTGTACACTCTGCAGACGTTATACACTTTACCCACACGATACAGTTAAACACCACTCAGGCGAGTAACCATAACAAAGTCTTTCCGAAAATTCCATCCTCGCATGCGTACCTCCCGATATAGTTCCCACTGTCCCTTCTCTCTCACAGAATAGAAGTACAGGGCCAACGTATATCGTTGAAGAGATGTAAGACCGCAATGGTAAACACTACACCATTCTTCCCACATCCACAGATACAAATTCACCTGAGGTCTCATATGCTAAGACTTCGGAATCATACTCAACTAGGTCTGTCCCAAACCAACCATGTGGTTGTATGAATGACTCAGGTCAAAAGCTTGCAAGGTTAAGTCCTTAGGGTGACCAAGGCAAGACTTCCTTTTTCCCAAAAGTTTGGCACACAGCCACCTCATTTGCCACACAAGCTTTTTCTGGCACACAGCCCCAGTCCACTTGCCTCAATCTAAAGCATTTCCTACCCAAGTTGTTTTACGGTGCAACACATGCCTGCAAATCAACCTTCATGTAGAACCACATAGGTCTCTACATTCCAACGTCATTACCAACAACATTCCACCTTTTATTGAAATACATTCACTATTCCATTAGTCATTGTTGCTTTTGTATTTGAAAAGATTATTCATGGTATATGCAAAACTAAGCAACTACTCACGGTCTAGCCTCCCGTGTTGGCATATCATTACATCCAACTATTACCATCACTTAGGCAACAAATGAATCATGGCATACAAATATACAGTCAAGGTGGCAATAACAAAAAGGTTGATTAACTAATTTACCCAATTTAATTAAATCCATTTTTAATTAAATTAGCATGCATAGTTTGAATCAAAATACATTTTCAAAACTTAGGAGCAAAATGATCAAAGCACAACATGCCATCAAAGAGTGGCTGATCCTGATTTGGAGCTTAATTGGTCTTGCGTTGGAAATTCCTCCTCGAAGTTCTCCGACAAATCAATGTCTACTCGAAATAAATATACACACAATAAACACAATTTACAGAGAGCAAAATCAACTCTAAAAATTCTGTAAAATTCACCAATAAATAGATCTTGATTTTAAAATTTGTATAAATTGGAATCACTCAAATCGGAGTTAAAACACAAAAGTTATAGTCATTTGAAGTTTAAAAATCAACTAAAAAGAATAAACCGAATTTCTTTATTTATTTTTATACGAAAAATTCGGAAATATGATGTCAGCATGACGTCATCACCGAAGTGAATTTCCACCCAATTATTTTTCTAAAGAAAAACTGCATTATTGCGCAAGCATGACGTCAACCAGTCCATAGACCTAGTCTACTGTTCTGTTCGGTCCACTGTGAACTAGGTCTACGAAACAGTGCATTCACTGACACGTGGACCCCATTGATGACGTCACTGATGACGTTAGCATGCACAGTACCACGACTGACATGTGGATCCCACTGATGACGTCAGCGTGACACATGGCATGATCTGGACACGACATGCGGCACAATACCATCAACCGTAAGCTTGATCCAATCTCGTCCGTCCGATTTAAAACGAACGGTTGAGATCTATGTGACAGTTCAGCTCTAGTTTACCACGGAGTTGACACGTGGCTTCACCATGTCCACTGGATCCAAATCGTACGGCTAAAATTTAATCGGACGATGTCGCCCGAGACAGCAGCGCTGACTCTTCGATTTTTGTGCGACACGCATCAACGCGGAATTGGTCCGGCATGCGGCGCAATCAGATCCGTTCATTCAAATTTCAACAGCCTAGATTGAACCTAAGTCACGCAACGTGACTGGCTACGTGGCTACTCCGATGCACGACGCGTGGACGCATCTGCACCGCACAACTAAGTTCTGATGGTCTAGATTAATTCAATCCTACGCTATCAAAACAAATCCAACGGCTACGGTTAACGATGCTACGTGGCGAAATAAGAGCCACACGATCATGATCTAATGGCTGAGAAGTGATGATGAGATTTACTGTGGTCGTGATGACATGGACGAATTTGGAACGTTGAACGAAGATCCGACGACAGGCAAAGCTCGACTCAGCGGCGATGTCGCGGTGGCGCAAGACTTGCCGGAGAAGAAGAAGACGATGCGGCGACGGCATTGCGAGGCTTCCCCGGTGGCACAAAGTAGATGGCTCGACGCGGCTTGGTGCGAGGATTACTCCGGTGACCTCTACGTCGGCAGAGACGAACCGGAGACAGCGGAAAGACGGCGAAAGTGCTTCGGAACTACGGCGAGCGTGCGCGAAGGCTACGGTGATTCTTGGGAGGCGTGAAATGGCACAAATGGTGCGAAAGAGGATGCTCTACGTAGTGCACTAGGTAATGAAGACGGGGAGAAGACACACCGGCGTTAATGGCGAGCGTTACTACGGCGGTAATGGCGCAACGGCGGGTTCTCCAGAAATGGCCGGCGCCGCTTCGGCATCCCATTTCAGCCACACACGCGTCACGGCATCGACGGCCCACAAACGCAAGCTCATGCGGCTTAACCTGAACCGCACGATCCTGATCCAACGGTTGCGCATGGCGTCGATTAGGGTTACGCTTCCACGGGCCGAGTGGCTCACAGTAGTGGGCTAGGCCCAACATTATTCATTGATTTTTCTCAGATTTGAGGCATTTTAATCATTTGAGGCTTTTAAAATATCAGAAAAATTCTAGAAAAAAATATTTTAGAACATTTTGGACTCAAATAAAATAATTTCAGTTATATTTTGCAAAAAAAATTTCATTATTCAATTAATTTCCATAGAAGGGTTAAATTCCAGAAATTCCAATTAAATCCAAATAAACTCCAAAAATTCTCAAAAATTCAAAATAACTTATGAAATTCAAAATGGCAAAATTTTGGGATGTTACAATGTTCCAAACAGAATATATCAATAAACAAGATATGTATGTTGTCTACGCTCTCTAAGCTCTTTAAGCTTCAAAAACACTCTCTAAGCTGAACAACATTCAGTTTCATATACCATATCAATTTCACATTAATCTCATGACTAGTATCTCTCATTCATTTGGAGAACACCGATTCATCTAAATTACATGAGGAAATGCATGGGAATGTACATGCTCAAATAGGATACTAATATGCAATGCAGTTGAGTTTTTCCATAGAGTACACTAAGGCTAAACTTATAGATTAATGGACGCACTATGAAGAAAGCCATATTATATTAGTAACAACTTCCTTTTTTACTGTGAAGCATTAACATTGACAATCAAGCATGCAGTTTTGTCTATACAAAATATGTAGATTGCCCATGTAAAAAAGAACAGATTGTCACAAATTAGTTGTCACAAATTGTTTATTTCTGTCCCACAATCCTCACTAAACACTATCCCACATGCTAGGTCCCCAAGCCAAACGAATTAGCTGGCCCCTTAGCATTCATCTGCACATTCACATCAAGCATCACTAGATTACATCCCACAAACATCATCACTGGATTACATCCACATCAACCAACATTAGGACATCAAGCAACATTCAACATTCGGGCCTCTGTCATAAGTTCGCAAGAGGTGTACCACGTGGGGAGATGCGGGGAGATCGACGCGATGGCGGGGAGACGGTGGGGAGGTCAACGTGATGATGGGGAGACAGTGGGGGAGGTTGACGCGATGGCGTGGAGGTGAAGGCGACGATGGGGAGGTGGCGGCGGGCAATCTCCGAGGCGATGGCGAGGAAGGTTCGAGGTGACGGCGGGGAAGCTCTGAGGCGAGGAGACGGGCCGAGGTGAGGTCGAGGCGATGGCGACGAGCTCCGTGGTGAGGTGACGGCGTTGGTCTGACCGGAGGTGACAGAGGCACAAGGCGAGCGGCGGCGCTGTAACTGAGAGGGCTAGGTTAGGGTCAATAAGAAGAAGACACGAATTTTGAATTTATATGGGGTACATTATCACTGCCGGGTCACCAAAAAAACCGTCAGTGATACATTATCACTGCTGGTCCATATTTCGAGCCGGCAGTAATATAAGTTATCACTGCCGGCTCAAACTACAAACTGGCAGTAATAACATAATATCACTACCGGGTGGGCATCCAACCGGCCGTGATAGTGGAATATCACAACCGGGTAGATAAGTACCCGGCAGTGATAGTGCTTATCACTGTCGGTTTATAATAGAAACCGGCAGTGATAAGCTAGTCTCCAGACTTAATACTTTTAATTTGATCCAAATTTTCTGAAAATCATGGAGGTATACTGTAGGAAATCTAATATTTTATTTCAATATTTCCCCAAGTTTGTATCAAGTTCTAAAATTATAAAAATCAGATTGCTATCTGTTTTAATAGTTGTAATATTTGAAAAATCAAATAATACTTGAAAAATGAAAAAAATGCAGTCAAATTCACACAAATTCAATTGCTGTCAAATTCACAAAAATCCAAATGCAGTGATAAGCTAGTCTCCAGACTTAATACTTTTAATCTGATCCAAATTTTCTGAAAATCTTGGAGGTATATTGTAGGACATCTAATATTTTATTTAAATATTTCCCCAAGTTTGTATCAAGTTCTAAAATTATAACAATCAGATTGCTATCTATTTTAATAGTTGTAATATTTGAAAAATCAAATAATACTTGAAAAATGAACAAAATGCAGTCAAATTTACACAAATTCAATTGTAGTCAAATTCACAAAAATCCAAATGCAGTGATAACTAGTCTCCAGACTTAATACTTTTAATTTGATCCAAATTTTCTGAAAATCTTGGAGGTATACTGTAGGACATCTAATATTTTATTTAAATATTTTCCCAAGTTTGTACCAAGTTCTAAAATTATAAAAATCAGATTGCTATCTATTTTAATAGTTTTAATATTTCAAAAATCAAATAATACTTGAAAAATGAACAAAATGCAGTCACACAAATTCAAATGCAGTCAAATTCACAAAAATCCAAATGCAGTGATAAGCTAGTCTCCAGACTTAATACTTTTAATTTGATCCAAATTTTCTGAAAATCTTGGAGGTATACTGTAGGACATCTAATATTTTATTTAAATATTTCTCCAAGTTTGTATCAAGTTCTAAAATTATAAAAATCAGATTGTTATCTGTTTTAATAGTTGTAATATTTCAAAAATCAAATAATACTTCATAAATGAACAAAATGCAGTCAAATTCACACAAATTCAAATGCAGTCAAATTCACAAAAATCCAAACACAGTGATAAGCTAGTCTCCGACCAATTAAGTGAAGCTTTCAATTTGATCAAAAGAAAGCATAGCCTCAATTTCCATTATTGCATATATTACATAATTGTTACATATGAGAAAATAAACATGTTGTTCGTACAAAAGAAAGCATACATTTCATTACTACAACTAAGCTACAATTCGACCTTCATTATGATGGTGACATATGTACGTAGCTTCTTCACTCTCTTCCATGATACTTAGGTCAACGTCCTCTCCGAAAGGGGGAAGCTCATCGAATTGGTTGTACTCTTCCTCATCAACAACATTCTCAACTCCGACAATCCTTCTTTTTCCTTGAATAACCACGTGGCGCTCCTTGTTAGCGAGTCGATTATAAAGAAGATTTGTGTATGTAATTAGCAAGTCGAATGGTTCTTCTCTCAGATCCAAGCGAGTTTGAGGTCCACGGTAGTGATACCGTACTTGTCGATATTCACGCACCCTAGAAGTCTGACCCATTGGCAACGAAAGAATGGGACCTTCAAAGGTCCATAGTCAAGCTCCCAAATTTCTTTTATGAATCCGTAGTAGGTTTGCCTATTTCTATTGCTGTCATAGGCATCTATACGGATACCAATGTTTTGATTGGTGCACTTTTTATCTTGCGCTCTTGTATAAAATGTAAAACCATTTATGTCATATTCTTGGAATGTCTGAATTGTAGTTGACGGTCTCTGAGCCAACACTTTCAACTGAGTGCAATCTATCTCCGTATGCATCATGTGTCTACGCAACCAATCACCGAAGTTATCTTTGTGCTCTCTCGTGAGCCAAACCTCTGACCTCCCTGGGTTTGTTCTGGATAGCATGTTCTTGTGTATGTTGACATACGGGGCCACCACAACTGATTGTCTCAAAACTGCGAAATGTCCTTGTGTAAATGAAGCTAGATTGCTAGTACGTAGTAATTTCTCGCCTAGTGCCCCTTTCCCCTGTAGCCTTCCCTCATGCCGAGATACAGGCACACCAATCGGTTTGAGATCCATATAATCGACACAGAACTCAATGACCTCCTTGGTTCCCCAGCCATCGGCAATGCAGCCTTCCGGTTGATTTTGGTTACGAACATATTTCTTTATAACCCCCATGAATCTCTCGAAAGGGTACATCTGATGTAGAAATACGGGACCAAGAATCCGTATCTCTTTCACAATGTGAACAATGAGATGGACCATAATATCAAAAAAAGATGGAGGGAAACACTTCTCAAGCCTGCATAGAGTGTGGACCACGTCTTCCTGCAGCTTATCTAGTTTTAATGGATCGATGGCCTTCTATGAAATCGCGTTGAAGAATGAACACAACTTGATAATTGAGTCTCGGACTTTCTCTGGCAGAACACCCCTAATTGCAATTGGAAGCAGCTGTGTCATCATCACGTGGCAATCGTGAGACTTCATACCAATTAATTTTAAGTCTTTCATTGAGACTAGTCTCTTTATGTTAGCAGAGTAACCAGACGAAACTTTGACTCCGTGCAAGCATTCGTAAACGCTAATTTTCTCTTTCTTGCTTAAAGTGTAGCAGGCTGCGGGAAGGTACTTTTTGCCTATATCCATTTCTTCGTGATGCAGCTCCTTCTTGAGTTTCATATCTTCGAGGTCCATCCTTACTTGAAGTGTATATTTTGTTTTGCCAGGTATATCCAGTAAGATACCAAGCAAGCTGTCACACACGTTCTTCTCTATGTGCATGACGTCGATTGCATGTCGAACTTCTAGGTGTTGCCAATAAGGTAGGATCCAAAATACTGATTTCTTTTTCCACAAAGGAGCCTTATCCCAGGAAGTCGGAATAGATGTACTGCTGGCTCCCTTTCTATAAATAATTGTAAGATCCTTTACGGTGGCAAATATCTGTTTCCCAGTGTAATTCTTCGGAGCTAATGCAGTCTCCTTTGTCCCGTCAAAAGCTCTCTTATAATTGCGGTATGGGTGATCCTTGCGAAGGAACCTACGATGTCGCATGTAAGCCATTTTTTTGCAGTTCTTCAGCCACCGGCTAGCTGTATCATTCAAGCACTGGACGCATCCGTTGAAGCCTTTTGTCGTCTGGCCCAACAGGTTACCAAGAGCAGGATAATCATTGATGGTTATGAACAGTATTGCCCGTAGGATAAAGTTTTCTCTTTTATACTCATCCCATAACCGTACACCATCATTCCACAATATTAGAAGATCTTCAACCAATGGTTTGAGGTACACATCGATATCATTGCCAGGTTGCCTAGGCCCTTGGATCAATAGTGACATCATAATGTACTTTCGCTTCATGCAAAGCCGAGGTGGAAGGTTGTAGATGCATAAAGTCACCGGCCAAGTGCTATGACGACTACTCATGTTGCCAAAAGGATTCATCCCATCCGTACTCAACCCGAACCTTATATTCCTCTACAAAGTGCTTTTTATATTTTCTGTCGATGTTCCTCCATTGCACAGAATCAGCAGGGTGTCTGAGCATTCCATCCTTCTTACGCTCTTTGACGGGCCATCGTAGAAATTGGGCATGTCTTTTGTTCGCAAACAATTGCTTCAGACGGGGGATTATAGGGAAATATCACATCACCTTACGGGGACACCTCTTCTTCTTACGCTTTACCCCGACATCATCGTTCTCGATATCGTCGTCTTTGCTCTTATACCGCTTTGCTTTGCAAACAACACAGGCATCCATGTCTGCAAACTCATTGCGATACAATATGCAATCGTTTGGACATGCGTGTATTCTTTGTACTTCCAGTCCCAACGGGCAAACAACCTGCTTGGCTTGGTACGTAGTTGAAGGCAACACGTTACCCTCTGGAAGCAAGTCCCCCAAGAGACATAACAGCTCAGTAAAGCTCTTATCGGACCAACCATTGCTTGCCTTCAACTGCAGTAGTGAAAGTACGGTATGCAGCTTTTTGTGCTCCTCCTTGCAGCCCAGGTAAAATGGCGTTGTAGAGTCCTCTTCCATACGCTGGAACTTTTGAAACTCCCTTTCACTCGTGAAGTCCCCCTCCCCATCACGTAGCATTTGATCTAGATCATCTTCGTGCCTATCAACGAATGCATCTTCCACCGCCGTCATATCGTTGTCGTTGTCATCTTCATCAATGTGTTGCCCTTCATGTACAATATCATCTTCACCGTGCTCGGTCCAAGAGGTATAGCCAGCCTTGAAACCCCTTCAAAGCAAGTGTGAGACCCCAGATTTACCATCCGGAATCTCCTGTGTTTTTCTGTACTAGTCCCAGATCAGTAGCTAGTACACACAGTCAAACAGTGATGAATCATTACCGAACAGAACGAAGTAATAACATGAATATAAAGTACCAGCCATGTGGCTATTTATTACATCTCCCGGTCACATGACCAGAGTACAAAGCATTGGAAACAAATAACAAAAAGATAAAACCCAAAAGACACCACAGGCGACGACTAGGAGCGCGCGCTTAGTTATCTTGGCGATCTTCAACGAACTCCTCTTCATAGACTCAATGTCTTGAGGCATAAGCTATGACTTTACCTTCTTACATCAAAACACATCCGAGACCTTACTTTGAGGCATCGCAGAAGACTTCAAAATCCTTTCGAATATTCGGGACGACAAGCATAGGTGCTGAAGTTAACCTCTTCTTCAATTCCTGGAAACTTTGTTCACAAGACTTAGTCCATTCAAACTTCTTCTCCTTCTTCAAAAGTTGAGTGAGAGGTCTCACTATCTTGAAAAAACCTTCAATAAAACGCCGATAATATCCTGCTAGACCAAGAAAACTTCTGATATCTGGACCAGACTTGGGTTGCTCCCAATTAAGCACGGCCTTCACTTTAGCAGGATCAACTACTACTCCTTCAGCCGAGATGACATGACCCAAGAAAGCAACTTTCTTCAACCAAAAATCACATTTATTGAACTTAGCATAAAGCTGATGCTCTCTGAGCTTTTCCAAGACTATCCTCAGATGATCCTCATGCTCTTTCTTATTCTTAGAATAAATAAGAATGTCATCAATAAAAATGACAACAAACTTGTCTAAAAGCTCCATAAACACCTTATTCATCAAATTCATGAAATATGATGGTGCATTTGTTAATCCAAAGGACATCACTGTAAACTCGTACAATCCATAACGGGTAGTGAAAGTTGTTTTTGGGATATCTTCTTTTCTGATTTTAAGTTGATGATATCCTGATCTCAGATCAGTCTTTGAGAACACTTGAGCTCCTTTCAACTAGTCAAATAGATCATCTATCCTGGGTAAAGGATACTTATTCTTTATTGTGACCTCATTCAAAGATCGTAATCTATGCACATTCTCATACTACCATCCTTCTTCTTCACAAAGATTACTGGGGAACCCCAAGGTGATGAACTTGGTCTTATAAATCCTTTCTCCTGCAGTTCTTCAATCTGTTTCTTCATCTCTGCTAACTCATTAGCAGGTAGCCGGTAAGGCCTTTTTGAGATAGGAGTTGTACCAGGTACAAGCTCAATAATAAACTCAATATCCCGGTCTGGTGGCATACCAAGCAAATCTTCTGGGAATACATCTGGGTATTCATTCACTATGAGCACATTTTCCAAAGATGTACCTTTTAGTCGGTTCAGGGTACTACCCCCCTTTGAGGAGAGATTAGACAGGAACTCCACTCGAATTCCCTCAGGACTAGTAAGGGAGATAGCACTACTAGCACAGTCTATCTGACCCTTGTACTTGGTTAATCAATCCATTCCAAGGATTACTTCTATACCCTTAGTATCCAATAATATTAAGTTCGCTAGGAACTTTACCCCTTTTATAGTTATATCCATTTTTGGGCAAATAGCAGTTGTTCTTAGTTCTTTACCAGGGGATTGAACTAATAAGGGATTTCTAAGCTGAACTGTATTCCATCCATGCTTTCTAACCAAATACTCTGATATGAAAGAGTGCGTTGCACCAGAATCAAACAGAACTGAAGTAGGTACCGAGTTGACAAAGAACTTACCATACACCACATCCGGTGTGTCCTAGACTTCTTCAGCTATGATGTGATTAACACGTCCTCTTCCGACCGTGCGGGGGGTATGCGGAGTCTGCGGCGTTCCACTTCCCTGAGCTTGTCGGGACCCGAATTCACCAATTCGAACCCACTGTGTTTTACCGCACAAGTCCCAGGATCAAACGCTAGTGCACACAGCTTAACATCGGTAAGCATCATATCATACACAACGATAAGAATAACAAGACTTCTTTTATTTAATATAACTAGTGCATGATCTTATGACCACTTACATTATTCAGCCTTACAAGGCAATAGTAAGAACAATGAGACAAATGCAGCGGAAAAGTAGTAGGAAACGTAGATGTCCCATCAGCACACCACAGGCAGCTGACTAGGATTGGCCTAGTGACCCGTGTCCACTTGAAAGTCCTTCTTTGATACCGGCAATGAATCCTCCACTGTTGTTGGTTGTTAAGCAAGGGTGAGTACACCAACACGTACTCAACAAGTTGTGCACATAATGCAATTCTATCATAGCTATATGCAGGCTTATTCCAAAGGTATGGCTAAGGTTTACTTGCAGTAAAGCAGCATTTGTAAACATATACAATACATAGATTGAAAAGCAGTAAAACAAGTAGTAGCAAGTAAATAGATTCATTGTTCTCAAAACAACCCAATGTTTCCACCTAAACCAAATTCCATTATCCACATGGCATCCTGCCATCCCAACAGTTGACAAATTTTAATTAACTACCCCTTGACTGTAATTCTCGAGCATTGCTCAATACCGTGAGCACGGATATCCGAATAGTTTGTACACTCTTCAGAGGTTATACACTTTACCCACATGATACAACCATGCACCACACAGGGGAATGATCATAACAAAGCCTTTACAATGCATCCTCTTAACCCAGTGCTACCCGCTGAGGTTTCAACACTGGAGGGACTGGTTACCACACCCAGGGCCCCCCTCTTGCGCCATGTGAGTTTCTCCGTATCTCCGGACTCACACCACCACGATAGCACTCAAGCTAAGCATTTGCAAATTAGTCAGCTAGGCTGCCCCATAACAGACATGTGGTTGCAAGATTGACTCAGGTCAAAGGCTCGCAAGGTTAAGTCCTTAGGATTGATTAAAGCAAGACTTACACATACCCTCTGTCCATCGGGCCCACCCTGGCACACTTGCCCTTGCCACTTGCTTCAATCTAAGTGATTATCAAACCCAGTTGATTACCAAGCATCACATGCTACACAATTCAACATTGTTGTGTGACCTCCTCGCCACCACAACTCAATCTCTTTGTGTGACCACACATGACACACAAGTTAACATCATTGTTCCATATTCCATTAGTCAAGATTAATAATCAATATTCCATGAACATGTGATGACGTAGCATGGCTAAGCAATTCTATTCCGTTCTAACCATCCATGTTGATTTCATTATTAACCAACTATAGTAACCATCTTAAGGTGACAATGAAGCATGGCATACAAATAACAAGGTAGGGTATAATTCAATGGGTATGTTAACTAATCCCAAATTTAAGTTGAAATCATTTGTACACATAAAATATCATGCAATAAAGTAAAGCAAAATAGCAAATTTTCCTAACATGGGTTCAACATGATCAAAGCACAACTTGCCTTGCTTAAGCTCCTGGTATTGCTCCGAAGATTGATCTTGAATTGTAAATTCCTCCTCCGAAATCTCGCTCAACTCAACGTCTACGCGAAACGAGAAGAAATAGCAAATAAACACCAAAACCAAGAACAAATAAACTCAAAAATTCAAATAAAGGCTACCATTAGATAGATCTCAATTTTACAAATTTTTAGGAATTTGAATCACCTCAATCGGAGTTCATATGCAAAAGTTATAGCATTTTAAAGTTTTAAAATCCTGAAAAATCCCTAAAATCATAAAATCCGAATTAACCGAATTATTTTTATAAAGAAAATTCCAATTTTTCCCGCCTCAGCTGTACGGTTGCAACGTGGCAAAACCTATGCCCTTGATCATGAATATGACGGCTATCAATAAACTACCGACGTGGCTCAACACCAATCGTCAGATCCAAATCCGACGATCAATCTTTACCCCTACGGTGCACTGTGCACTTAAGTGACATGGATCGACTGTGACCGCACGATTTCAATCCAATGGTGAGAGCTTACCCTTTTGGTTCACTGTGTTCAAAAGCGACGTGGACGTTCTCTGGCCGAGCGATGACGATCCAACGGCTGGGGTTCTTCGCGCGCGTTGATGGAGCGTCGGCGGTGCAACTGGCCGGATTCGAAGAAGACGACCACGGCCTCAGCGATTTGGCGCACTCCGGTGACCAACGAACGATGGCGCACACGTGGCAGACCTCGACGACCTCGAATCCGAGACTCACTCGGCGGAAGAGACTCTCAACAGCGGCGGAACTCGACGCAACCTCTTCAGAAACTCCGATGAGCTCTCGTGGCCTCCTCGGTGACTCTCCGGCGACAGCGCTTTAGAGAAAGGATGCGGCGGCTCAAGATGAGTCTAGGGAAGAGTCGCCCGGCCTTAAATACCCGGCGAAGCACGGATAAACATGGAAGGTTTGAGGCGGCGGCGGCGTGTTAGACTCGGTCACGACGGCGTGAGAATCCGGATTGGAGACGACGCATATCGACCGTGCGATCGTCATCTGACGGTCACGATAGAAAATTAAATCCGAACCGGTATGATCTAATGTGGACCACCCGATCTTGATCCGATGGTGATGGGCGCTAGGGTTTCCATAAATGGCGTGGCGCGACGACGGCTGTTCGATCTCGATCCTACGGTTGAGGTTACCCCTCCCATTTCACGGTCCGCAAGTAACGGGCCAGCCCAATACTGTTCACCAGATTTTCAGGGTTTTCTGATTAAAAATAATCCAGAAAATGAAGTAATTCATTTAGGGTAGTATAAATATTCTAAAAATTCCAAGAAAAATCTCAAAAATACTTGGAGACATTCTGGACCTAAATAAAATATTTTTGGCAAAACTTTATTTTAAATTTCTCTTTTAATAATTATTTCTTAACAAAAGGCATTATATAACAATTCAAAATAACTCAAATAAATCTCAGAAAATCCAATAAATTCCAGAAAATTCACAAAAATCATAAATTACAATAAAATAATATTTAATAATTGAAAATTCAAAAATTGGGATGTTACAGAGCTGGTGCTGGGGCGCGGGCTGGTGTGGTCCCCAAGTTGAACCGAATTGGGGTCACAACCTGATGCTTCTGGGGACAGTTACTAGCGTAATGTCCCATCTCCCTGCAGTTAAAGCATTGGACTCCTCTGATTCTTTGTGTTGCTCTTGAATTTGATTTCTGCATTGCCGTGGCGCTTGAGTGGCCGACGAGCAAGTGGACATTGGGGTCCTGGATGTATTGGTGACTACTGGCCTGCTGGACTGAGGCCGGAAGAAATGGGGTTTGGAGCTACTGGCACCACGCTGCGTTTGAAACATCAACTTCCTCTTTCTTGCTTCAAACAGCTGACGCTAAGCATCCTCTTAGATCAAAGCCTTGTTCACCATGTGCTAGAATGAAGGGAAATCATTTGATACCAACTGTACTTTGATATTGGGGTCAAGACCCTCCATGAAGTGCCAAATTTTGGCCTCATCAGTGGCAACATCCTCAGAAGCGTATCTAGACAGCTGAGTGAACCGATTCAGGTATTCTGAGACTGAAAGGTTTGCTTGCTGCAGCTTGTGAAACTCACGCCTCTTCATTTCTATAATCCCCTTGGGAATATGGGTATCTTGAAAAGCTTCCACAAATTCATTCCAAGTGATGTTCTGGGCTTCCTCGTGGGCAGCGAGGTAATTTTCCCACCAACTTGTAGCGATACCCTTCAGTTGATGAGTAGCAAACAGAACACTCTCATACTCATCACACTGGGCTAAGTATAACTTCTTTTCAACCTCCTTAAGCCAGTCGTCCGCCTCCAGGGGGTCAATTGATCCAGCAAAAGTTGGGGGTCGGGCTATGGCCTGAGCTAGTGCAGCTTGGGGTGGATTGAGGGCGTTCTGCGCCAAGGCCTGAAGTATCTGCAGTTGCATAGCCATCATCTGTTCCATACTGGGTGGTTGATTCGGGGGTGGCGGTGGCACTGGTTCTTGTTGTGCTGGAGGTGGCGGTACTTGGTTATTCTCATTGTACTGCTGCTGTACAGGAACTTCCTCTTGAATCTGCACTCTTCCACGGCCACGACCACGACCACCTCTCCTTCCTCTGCCACGACCTCAGCCAGGGTTCTCCATCTAAAACCAAGGACGGGGAAAGCACAAGGAAAGAGGGAAAAGATAAGAAAATAGGGAAACTAAATAGCTTCCACCAAGACAAAAGCACAACCAACAAAAGAAAACACCAATTGAAATCTTTATTTAAATCAAAATAGTTTTATTAATATGACTGTATCACAAATGCTTAGAAGCATGATACAGTCCATCACACATATTTATTAACGTTCTAATGTAGACAAAAAGATGCTACTGACAAAACTAAAACTAACAACTCCCTTTACACTCCTCAGGAACACGAGGGGAAGGTTCCTCTTCACTAGGCAAACGAGGTATAGAAAGGCATCTATAAAATTTGAAAAAGACAAGGACAGTAAACAAATTTTAAATAAAGGATGAGGTAAGGACAAGACGCTAAGACAGAAAAGATAGAAGCAAAGGAACTTAAAATTTTATAAGTATATTTTTACAAAAAATATTAATACTTAAGGCTTTGCCATTCTAACTAATTCACGTCCTACAGTCGTCCAGGCTCTGATACCACCTCTGCAAGACCCCAGATTTACCATCTGGAATCTCCTGTGTATTTTTGTACTAGTCCCAGATTAGTTGCTAGTACACACAGTGAAGCAGTGATAATCATAACCAGAACAGAACGAAGTAATAGCATAAATATAAAGTACCAGCCACATGGCTATTTATTACATCTCCTAGTCACATGACCAGAGTTCATAGCAGCGAAAATAAAAACAATAAGATAAAACCCAAAAGACACCACATGCGATGACTAGGAGCGCACGCTTAGTTATCTTGGCGATCTCCAACGAACTCCTCGTCATAGAACTCATTATCTTCGACTGCATCTTGGTAATTCTCTGTTGACAAAATTTTGTGTAGCATGTGAGTACAAATGTACTCCACAAGTCTGGGAAAATGCAACATGTAGGGCTTTCCAAGGAAAGGCTTAATAGGGTTCTTTTGCATAAAGCCAAGTTTCATCAAACTATACTTAATAATAATTTTCACAATGCACATTTTAACAAATATTTTAACAATTGAATACATATATTATTCTAGTGAAGGTTTTATCCACCATCACTAGTATACTGGCTCATGACTCTATCCATCATGATCAAAACAGGTTCCATCTACCTGATTGGCTCAATCTGCCAAATAAACATTCGAGAGTTCTAACCACTCCCGAATCCCAAAACACCAGTTATTTTGAAAACCAAAACCAAGTCTACCTGTATGAAAGCATTCTTCGCTTTGCCTTTGACGGTAAGCACGACTATTCGAATAGTTTTACTCTGTAGAGGTGTACAGCTTTACCCACAAGACATGATATTCTCTTGATGCCAAGCTATTAACACACTTCCTTAGGTGTGCCGGCTGAGATATCATGACAAGGCCTTTACAATGTATACGCCTAACCCGACCCACCTTTGCATATAATGTAGCGCTAGAAATTATACACGGTAATGAGGATCAAGAACCTCTATCAATCGAGGAATGCAAACAAAGAAATGATTGGCTAAAATGGAAAGACACAATTGAGCGAGTAATTGAATTCTCGACAAATAGAGAAGTTTTAAGACTGAGCTCGTACACCCAATGGTGTAAAACCTATTGGTTACAAATGGGTCTTTGTGCGAAAAAGAAATGAGAAAGGAGAAGTTACAAGATACAAGGCACGATTAGTTGCCCAAGGCTTTTCCCAAAGACCTGGTATAGATTATGAAGAAACATACTCTCCCGTGATGGATGCAACAACTTTTAGATATCTTATCTGTTTGGCAATGAAGGAATGCCTTGACTTGCGTCTGATGGATGTTGTTCTGACATACTTATATGGATCACTAGATAGTGATATTTATATGAAAATCCCGAAGGATTCAAAGCGCCGAAGCGGCGGGTTCTCGAGAACAATATTCAATTAAAGCGAGAAAGTCATTATACGGATTAAAGCAATCCGGACGAAATGTGGTATAATCGTCTCGGTGAGTATTTGATAAAGAAGGATACACAAACAATTCTATTTGTCCATGTGTATTCATAAAAAGATCTGGAGATGAATTTGTGATAATCGCTGTATATGTTGATGATCTAAATATGATTGGAACAACTAAAGGGATCTCAAATGCAGTTGAATGCTTAAAGAAAGAATTTGAGATGAAGGATCTTGGAAAAACAAAGTTTTGCCTTGGATTGCAAATTGATCATCTTAAGAATGGAATTATTATTCATCAAGCGACTTATACAGATAAAATTTTGAAACAATTTTATATGGATAAAGCACACCCTTTAAGTTCTCCAATGGTTGTAAGATCGCTTGATATAACTAAAGATCCTTTCCGACCTCCAGATAATGATGAGGAAATTCTCGGCCCTGAAGTGCCATATTTAAGTGCCATAGGTGCACTTATGTATCTTTCTACTCATACGACGACGATATCGCATTTGCAAATCAACTTATTAGCAAGATACTGACTCATGTCCTACGAGAAGACATTGGGCAGCGTCAAACATATATTTCGTTATCTTCAAGGTACAAATGATATGGGTTTATATTTTTCGATGCATACAAGAAAGAGTTAGTTGGTTTTGCAGATCAGGGGTATCTATCTGATCCCCATAATGGTCGATCACAAACTGGATATGTTTTTACTTGTGGTGGCATTGCTATATCATGGCGTTCAATGAAACAGACTATAGCGGCAACATCATCTAACCATGCAGAAATTTTGGCAATCCATGAAGCTAGTAGAGAATGTGTTTGGTTAAGAAATATGACAGGGCATATTAAAAGATCATGTGGCTTACTTTTAGACAAAGAAGAACCTACCATTATATATGAGGATAATGCAAAGATGCATCTCTCAACTGAAGGAGGACATATCAAAGGGGACAGAGTGAAGCATATATCACCAAAATTTTTCTTCACTCATGACCTTCAAAAGGATGGTGTTTTGAAAGTCCAGCAAATTCGCTCATGTGAGAATCTCGCCGATTTATTCACAAAGGCACTTCCCACTACAACGTTCAAGAAATTGACCAGTATGATTGGACTTTATCGATCCAGAGATCTTAAGTGATCAGGGGGAGTGAATATGTTATGTACTCTTTTTTCCTTAGCCATGGTTTTTTCCCACTGGGTTTTTCCTTGGTAAGGTTTTTAACGAGGCATACATATTCACAAATTAATGGACATCAAGGGAGTGTTACAAAATATTGTTTCACAAATGGATGTCCATAACCCCTTTTTGGGAGAAACTCTCATACATCAATTAAGGAGAAACTCCTAAGCTATTACTATTGAAACCTTCATAACATCAATTCTTGTATTTAGTTCAAACCTCTCATGTTACCTATAAATAGAGGGTTGTATGCATGAAAGAATGTACAAGAAAGAAAGAAAGAAAGAATTCCCTCTACTTCTATATTGTTCATACTTTGAGTAGTCCACTACATTGTTCATACTTTGAGTAATTTATTAGTTATTTTATATCACGTTATTAGCACGATCGCCTCTAAAAGGCTATCGTAAATTTTACATACTAAAAATACTTTGATCGTCGTTTTCTAAGTTTACTATGTCGAATCTTGCAAAACTTGAATTCATGGCTTTGGATATTACGGGCAAAAATTATTTGTCTTGGGTGCTTGATGCCGAAATCCATCTAGATGCAAATAGCCTCGGTGAAACAATCAAGGAGGGAAATAAGGCCTCTAACCAAGAAAAGGCTAAAGCCATGATCTTTATTCGCCATCACCTCCATGAAGGGTTAAAAGCTGAATACCTTACGGTGAAAGATCCCCTTGTTCTTTGGAACAAATTAAAGGAAAGGTATGACCATCAGAAAACTGTAATTCTCCCTAAAGCTCGGTATGATTGGTTGCACCTGAGGTTGCAAGATTATAAAACTGTTTGTGAGTATAATTCAGCCATGTTCAAAATCACTTCACAACTTTTGTTGTGTGGAGAAAAGGTTACGGATGAGGAAATGTTGGAGAAAACATACTCCACATTCCATGCTTCAAATTTGCTCTGCAAAGAACAATCTGAGAAAAAGGGTTCAAGAAATATTCGAACTTATTTCTTGTTTACTTGTGGTGAACAAAATAATGAGCTTTTGATGAAAAACCATGAGGCTCGTCCAATCTGGTTCAAGTCCATTCCACAAGCGAATGCGACAAGATATAATAATAACAATAGAGAGCGCGCCGAGGATGTGGTCGTGGTGGTGGACGTGGATATGGACGAGGTCGTGGTAGAGGAAATTATAATGTTTCCTTCAAAAATACAAATGGTCCCCAGAAGAGGCAAGAAAAGGGAATACAGGAAAAATGAAAATTATAAACATGAAAATATATGCTATCATTTGTGGAGGCAAAAATCATTGGTCGCGTAACTGCCGTACGCCAAAGCACCTCGTGGATCTCTATCAACAATCGCTTGAAAGGAAAGAGAAAAGGATAGAGACCAATTTTGCCAATAGTAATGGAGATAATGAATATTTTGGCAAAACTCAAGAAGAAGACAACGGCCAACATGATACAACTCATCTAGATGTCTCTGATTTTCTTATTCAAGAATAATTCTTTTTAAGTTGTTATTTGTACAAGAATAAATTTTATATGTTACATATTTAATAATGCAAACATGTTATGTTTTTTGTTCGAGAATAAATATAATATATTATGTATTGAATTATGGTTGTAATGTTTCATGTGTTAATAAATTTTATGTTATAATACTCATTTATCTTATTAAAATTTTCTTTTGAAGTGAATGGAAAAAATGCTGGTAAATGGTGGAGATATATGTGTTGTAGACAGTGCAACAACACATACTATTCTCAAGAATAAAAGGTATTTTCATGATTTGACGATGCATAATGGAAGTATCAATACTGTATCTGGGAGTGCAAATTTGATAGAGGGCTCCGGACAGGCCATAATATTATTACCCGGTAAGACAAAAATAAGTGTGAAAGAAGCATTGTATTCCCCAAAATCTCAAAGAAATCTATTGAGTTTTAAAGATATCCGCCAAAATGGATATCACATTGAGACAATTAATGAAGGAAATAGGGAATACCTTAACATTACAAATATGTCATCGGGTAGGAAAAATGTATTGGAAAAATTGCCATCATTATTATCTTGTTTGTACTATACAAAGATTGATAAAATTGAATCATATATGGTGGTAGACCAGAAGTTTACCAACCATAACAAATTTATTGTATGGCATGAACGATTGGGCCATCCCGGATCAACAATGATGCGAAAAATTATAAATACTTCGTGTGGACATATGTTAAAGAACCGGAAGATTCTTGATCCAATGACTTCTCATGTGTGGCATGCTCTCAAGGAAAATTGATTGTAAGACCATCACCGGCTAAAATAAATTTGAATCCCTTGATTTTCTAGAGCGCATACAAGGAGATATATGCGGACCTATTCATCCAACAAGTGGTCCATTTAGATATTTTATGGTTTTGATTGACGCATCGACTAGATGGTCACATGTCTCTCTATTATCAACTTGCAACCTGGCGTTTGCGAGATTGTTAGCCAATTAATAAAATTACGAGCACAATTTTCAGATTATCCTATTAAATCGATACGTTTGGATAATTTGGTGAATTTACCTCAAAAAGTTTCAATGATTATTGTATGTCAATTGGAATAAATGTTGAGCATCCTGTAGCACATGTTCATACACAGAATGGTCTTGCAGAATCACTTATAAAACGGCTCCAATTAATTGCGAGACCGTTACTTATGAAATCAAAACTTCCAACATCAGCTTGGGGCCATGCTATTTTGCATGCGGCATCATTAATTCGATCGAGGCCAACAAGTTATCATACTTCTTCTCCATTACAGTTAGTATTTGGAAAAGAGCCAGATATATCCCATCTAAGAATTTTTGGTTGTGCAGTATATGTTCCAATTGCTCCACAAAAACGCACGAAGATGGGACCACAAAGAAGGTTGGGAATATATGTTGGGTATGAATCCCCTTCTATAATAAAATATCTTGAGCCATTAACGGGAGATTTATTTACAGCTAGATTTGTTGTTGTCATTTTGATGAATCAAATTTCCCAACATTAGGGGGAGAAATGAAGCAGCTAAATAAGGAAATTGTTTGGAATGAATTATCATTATCTCATTTTGATCCTCGCACAAGACAATGTGAACATGAAGTTCAAAGGATAATTCATTTACAAAATTTAGAAAATAATTTGCTGATGCTTTTACTGATTTGAAGCAGTGACAAAGTCACATATCCCATTGCTAATGCTCTGAAAAAATTGGTGTCCCGGAAGGACAACCACTTTTGCAAATGAGACAAAACCTACCATAAAGCGTGGTAGACCATTGGGCTCGAAAGATAAAAATCCTCGAAGAAGAAAAGGAGCTAAAGATAGTCAAGTTGAAGAAATAATAGCCCAAGGAAAATCTCTGAAGAGATGAATGACATGACTAATAATACTATTTGGAAGAAATACAGTACTGATTCTACACAAACCGAGATCTCATTAAACTATGTCATGTCGGAAAACTTTTGAACCGTGATATTGGCGTCAATGATGCATTTGCATATAATGTAGCGCTAGAAATTATACGGTAATGAGGATCAAGAACCTCTATCAATCGAGGAATGCAAACAAAGAAATGATTGGCTAAAATGGAAAGACGCAATTGAGTGAATTGAATTCTCGACAAATAGAGAAGTTTTAAGACTGTGAGCTCGTACACCCAATGGTGTAAAACCTATTGGTTACAAATGGGTCTTTGTGCGAAAAAGAAATGAGAAAGGAGAAGTTACAAGATACAAGGCACGATTAGTTGCCCAAGGCTTTTCCCAAAGACACGGTATAGATTATGAAGAAACATACTCTCCGTGATGGATGCAACAACTTTTAGATATCTTATCTGTTTGGCAATGAAGGAATGCCTTGACTTGCGTCGATGGATGTTGTTCTGACATACTTATATGGATCACTAGATAGTGATATTTATATGAAAATCCTCGAAGGATTCAAAGCGCGAAGCGGCGGGTTCTCGAGAACAATATTCAATTAAACCGAGAAAGTCATTATACGGATTAAAGCAATCCGGACGAATGTGGTATAATCGTCTCGGTGAGTATTTGATAAAGAAGGATACACAAACAATTCTATTTGTCCATGTGTATTCATAAAAGATCTGGAGATGAATTTGTGATAATCGTTGTATATGTTGATGATCTAAATATGATTGGAACAACTAAAGGGATCTCAAATGCGGTTGAATGCTTAAAGAAAGAATTTGAGATGAAGGATCTTGGAAAAACAAAGTTTTGCCTTGGATTGCAAATTGATCATCTTAAGAATGGAATTATTATTCATCAAGCGACTTATCTGAGATAAAATTTTGAAACAATTTTATATGGATAAAGCACACCCTTTAAGTTCTCCAATGGTTGTAAGATCGCTTGATATAACTAAAGATCCTTTCCGACCTCGAGATAATGATGAGAAATTCTCGCCCTGAAGTGCCATATTTAAGTGCCATAGGTGCACTTATGTATCTTTCTACTCATACACGACACGATATCGCATTTGCAAGTCAACTTATTAGCAAGATCTGACTCATGTCCTACGAGAAGACATTGGAGCAGCGTCAAACATATATTTCGTTATCTTCAAGGTACAAATGATATGGGTTTATATTTTTCGATGCATACAAGAAAGAGTTAGTTGGTTTTGCAGATCACGAGGTATCTATCGATCCCCATAATGGTCGATCACAAACTGGATATGTTTTTACTTGTGGTGGCCTTTGCTATATCATGGCGTTCAATGAAACAGACTATAGCGGCAACATCATCTAACCATGCAGAAATTTTGGCAATCCATGAAGCTAGTAGAGAATGTGTTTGGTTAAGAAATATGACAGGGCATATTAAAAGATCATGTGGCTTACTTTTAGACAAAGAAGAACCTACCATTATATATGAGGATAATGCAGCATGCATCTCTCAAGCTGAAGGAGGACATATCAAAGGGGAGAGTGAAGCATATATCACCAAAATTTTTCTTCACTCATGACCTTCAAAAGGATGGTGTTTTGAAAGTCCAGCAAATTCGCTCATGTGAGAATCTCGCCGATTTATTCACAAAGGCACTTCCCACTACAACGTTCAAGAAATTGACCAGTATGATTGGACTTTATCGATCCAGAGATCTTAAGTGATCAGTGGGAGTGAATATGTTATGTACTCTTTTTTCCTTAGCCATGGTTTTTTCCCACTGGGTTTTTCCTTGGTAAGGTTTTTAACGAGGCATACATATTCACAAATTAATGGACATCCAAGGGGGAGTGTTACAAAATATTGTTTCACAAATGGATGTCCATAACCCCTTTTTGGGAGAAACTCTCATACATCAATTAAGGAGAAACTCCTAAGCTATTACTATTGAAACCTTCATAACATCAATTCTTGTATTTAGTTCAAACCTCTCATGTTACCTATAAATAGAGGGTTGTATGCATGAAAGAATGTACAAGAAAGAAAGAAAGAAAGAATTCCCTCTACTTCTATATTGTTCATACTTTGAGTAGTCCACTACAAGAAAGAAAGAAAGAAAGAATTCCCAAAATCATTATAGAATATTTGGAACCTAATGCAATGGGTTTCAAGATTTTTGGAGTATTTTGGAACTCAGGTGAAAATTCGAATAAGGACCGGAATTTAGAATTTTGGCTTTGCGGACGATAAAGGATTGAACTCCAATTTCAGAAGGATATGGATGCCAGGTTAAATATAACACTGAGAAAAATCCAAATTTTGAATTTAATTATTTTAAATTAGCTTTGAGCAGAAACCCAAAATTGGGGATGTTACAGCAAGCGTGCACGTATCGACTCTATGTTAGAAAATAACTTCTCATTTTTGCAATCAACGCATGGACAACAAATATAGTCCGCCAAATTCTTCAACTTGTATGCCGTAGCCATATTTAGAAAACAAGTCACACCATTAAAGAACTCTGGACTGGGACGGTCCGTGTCATACATCCACCTTCGGTCCATCTACAGTTAATTATATCGAACTATATTTCAGTATATCAATAAACATACCAAAATAATTTATTCTTTACATTAGTCATGCAGTGCTAATTAATTAAATCGATAAAGACGTTATAAGCACATAGCGCAAATAACAATATAATTGTAAATGATTAGATTTACAAATACATCTAGCAATTTTGCCTATATTAAGATACATCAAACCTTTTTCACTATTTAAATATCCATCTAGCATTTGTTAATTATTTACAAGATTTATTAATTTCATTTTGTTATGTAGTGTTATTAAATTCAATTAATATACATCAAACAAACATATAATTGAATATAAGGATATATTTATAAATAATTATGTATCTTGCAACCTTTATTATTGGAAAATCCATCTACCATTTTTCATTATTTAAATATTCCACTAGCAATTCTCACTATTTATAATTCATCTAGCAATTTTACTATTTAAATATCCATATAACAATTTTTCATTATTTAAAAAATTACGAGTTATGCATAATTGTCCATCTAGCAATTTTCATTACTTAAAAATCCACTACATCACTAAAATGGATAAGAATTATAATTTATTAGATAATTTAACTATATCTTAATTTGAGCACTAACGACTTAAAATGTTCACACCATACAATCAATAATTATCAACATCTAGAGCAATATATAAAGTAAAATTTTACTACAAATGTTGGGGATTGATAGATTTCTGACAAGTCAACACACGGTCAACAGGGTACCCGGCTCGGGGCAACCTAGCAAAGGCCTTAAACCTCGACCTAGGCGACATTGGACCCCGCGCGACTTCGAGCTTGAGCAATGAGAGGCCCCGTCTCCGCTCGACCTCGACCTTGGCTCAAGGGCGTGCGTTCACCCGGCGGTTACCAAGACCCGAGTAATGGCGTCAAGGCAGAAATGGGCGGCATTTCCGAAGCAGTTACAGCCCACCTTCAATGTGCACGAAGCCACTCCCCCGGGAATCTCTCCTGTCCGTTGCAGGCAGCATTCGGGAGTATATAAGACCACACGAGGCATATGTATAGGACATCAACTCACTAGCCATAGACCAGTAGACACCAGCAAAGTGCTCAAGCTCGCGTTGTAATTCGCTCTCTGTCCACAATTAAAGAGTTCCTCCTCCTTCGGAGAAGAATGGACGTAGAGCTGTTACCCTCATGGGGGCTCGAACCAGTATAATCTCCTATCTCTTGCTCGCTGACATCACACATCAACCTACGTCCGCACCATCATTGAGCGAAGCGCTTCTTGGGTCCCTCATTCACACTAACCCCCTCTTCACTTCTGAGGTCAGGCGATCCCGATCGTCGACAGCTGGCGCCCACCGTGGGGCCCGAAAGCTTCGTTCAATTGGAAGGAATCTCAGCTTTTCAAGGTATGGCGTCCTCTGCAGCAGCGCATTCCGCGAGCTCGGGCTCGAACGCGGCCTTTGAACATGGAAGTTCCACGTCCCTGTTCTCCCCCTCTCCGCCACTATGAAACCGGTTCGTCCTCATGGCTACCAACCATGACGTGGACATTGAGGAGGGGGAGCGCAGCCCGAAGACCCCAGAAGATGCTCGCCGGATGGCCCAGGTTGCCATCAACTAGGCTGTAACCGCCTTTCGGCGAGAGGAGCTTGAGAAGATTGGAACATCCTCGGGACGCTCCAGACTCTCACACTCAGGCGAGTGCCTCTGCGCGATCGCACGAGTCATGACTGATCCCGCACGACCGACGTCGGGACTTTTTGGCTGAGCTCTCGCGGACGAGCTCGACAAGGCGGCTAGCGAAGTTGGGCCGTCGCAGCGCCAAGACCTCCCTGCTAGGTCCCGGTCATTGAGGAGCGACGGCAGCTCCTCGCGCAGGCGCCAACACCCCCGCCGGACTGCCGCGCGTCGGCAGTCTCGTGACCCATCCCGTACACCGCCTCGCCGTCGCTCTCCGAGCGTGACTCCGGATGGGGTGCGGCGACGACCGGTGTATAGGGACTCTCGCTCCGGCAGCGATACGTCAGGCCTCTCTCCCGACGTCCCTCCAAGGCGCCGACGGGTCCATGAGCGCCTGCAGTACCTCCCAGGTGATGCTCGGGCCAGCTGCCGCGATCGTCGAGGTCGCAGGGCGGGACGCCAAAGTGATCAGGAGCCAAACTCCAGCAGTAGTGAGAACCTCCCCAGGCACTCTATGACCTGGACCGAGTGATCCAGGGCGAAAATGAGCCACTCTGTGACTTCGTACGGCGGTTCATTCGCACTAGGAACCTGATTCCTAGCGTGTCTGATGAAGCTGTGATCAAGGCTTTCAAGTTCGGCGTTCGCGACCAGCGCCTCACCGAAGACCTAGAGATCACGACGAAGCTCACCGTCGGCAAACTCTTTAACATGGCGGAACGCTACGCGGACACGGACGACGCGGTCCGCTGGAAGCACGATTACGACCAAGGAAAGCTTGGCGTCAACTCGGGTGAGGCGGGCCCTTCAGGCTCCAAGACTACCGACCAAGGTTCGGCTGCCGAGAAGCGGAAGAGAGACCGCAAGCGCGATGGAGGCTGACCTCAGGTGACCGTCTCGGCGGATGGTCACCGCGAGGTCATGGAGGTGCGGGACTCAGCTCAAGAGAAGAAGGAAAGACGACAAAACACGAACTAAAGGTTCGTGGAAACTCATGTACCCGGGTAAGGCGAGCCTCGAAGGTTGCTCGGGAGTATGCGATGGTGCTGCTGCCGGATGTTCCTGGGGCAGAGCCACCTGCAGCCACCGCTGGGTCTTCAGGGGTGCGGTTTTTGGGTGCTTCGTCATGGGCGCCTGAGTCCCGAGCTTCCTCCTCGAGGGGGCCCGACTCGCGCCCACGCTCTGTCCCGGTGGCGGCTCCGCCTCCCGCGGTAGGAGGATCTTTGGCCTCTTCCTCGGCAGTGATCTTGCCTGGGTCCGAGGATCGAGCCTCAGTGTCCGCCGCGGCTGGAGCATCTTCGGGATCATTGGCTTGGGGGGTCACAAACGTCGCGATCGGGACGGCCCCGGCGGTCGTGGCAGGGGCATCTCCGGCGCCATCCTCCTCGGTTGCCTTGGGCGGGTTGCCGTCCTCGTCGGCGTCTATCTCACTGGTGCCATAGTCGTCGCTGGTTGCGGGGAGGTGCTCCTCCTCATCCGGGTCGTCGAGCCCTTGGTCGAACTCACCGGCCGGAGCCTGGCTCTGGGGGCTCGGTGGAGTGCACCCTCGACCCGAAGGTCGGCGAGGCGCCAGCACATAATCGTCCTGCTCCTCCTCGTTCGACCTGGACTCGCCCTGGACGACAGTCATTGTTAGTTCAGGCAGGTGTTGAGCTCGAGCGCTCAAGGTCTGCAATTAAGAGCGACTGCTAAGCTAAGAAGATAGAGGAAATTCAAAGGCGAAGAGCCCAAATGATGTACCTGACTCAGCAACCTCCGCTTCGCAGGGGGCTGGCGGGCCCCCGGTGCCCTGCAGGGGGGATGGAGTCTCTCCCTCGAGTTTTGGTCCTCAGGGCCGACGCTGGATCCCGAGCCCCAGTCGAAGTCCTGGCCACCTCCGCTGTGCTCTGTTGCTGCGGGAAGGGTTTTAGGTCAGAAGATGAAGGATCACGAGCGAGGAGCTTGGGGGCTCGACCAGGGATGCTCACCGTCGTGCGGTCGCCCCACTCGACGTGCGCCTTCTTCAGGCTTTTTCCACCCGCTCCATCTGGGGCTGGTCACTTGCTCACCCCAGGCAGGGGGAGCATCTTCCTCACCATTTCTAGCAGCTCGAGCTTGTCCTTTGGAAGCACCGAAGGTTCAAAGAGGGGTCTAGGCGAACAAGGTTTGGAAGGCACGGTCCAGGGTGGCCTACGTCGGCTTTGCGGCGTAGCACGTTCCTCGGCACGGGCTCGTCAAGGGTGTAGTCGTGCGCGGCCTTCCTGAACATCTCGCTCATTCGCGCGACGATCCAGGACTCTTTCGGCGCTGCCGAAAAGACCAATTCATTAAAAGGAATCGGGGAGGGCAGGTCTGAAGCAAATTTTGAGGCAAAGCAGCTTACTGGTCATCCCTTCGCGGGTCATGTCATCGCGGCCTTGGATCTCGAAGAAGGGGTGTTCCCTCCTCCGCAGAGGGAACACCCAGCCTCTCGGGAAGTCGTTGGCGATGGCCTGCCCGGTAAGGCCTCATGTGGCACAAATATGAATGGCCGCGATGGCCTCTTGGTCATCCTCTAGGTCGCCGCTTCAGGGGTCTACTTCTTCCCGTTGAGGGGGGTACCGTCGAACGCCATTGTACGCCTGCCCGCCCCGTAGAACCACCGCCGGTCACAAAGCCGAGGAGTCATGGCGCATTTGGGGAATGACCACGGATTCCGCCCAGTGGAAGTAGAGGCATCCGACCACGGGTCCTTCCAGTCTTGGAAAAGGAGAAGAAGCGGAAGAAGAGCGAGGGGGTGGGAAAGATTCCAAGGAACCCCTCACACAGGTGAGAGAAGATGGAAAGCAAAAGAATGGAGTTGGGTACCAGATTAATCAACTCGATCTCGCATATGGCGAGAACGGCTGCGAGAAAGTTGCTCTCCGGTGTCCGCAGGCCGAAGAGCATGTAGTGCTCTGTGCTGACGAGCTCGTCATCCCATGGCTGCGGCTCGGTCTCTCCGTCCGGCAGCCGCCATGTCCACGGGTCCAACAGCCCCAGGCTTTCGAGCTCCTCATCCTTGTCGCCATCAGGGAACTTTTTTCGAGCTTGGCCATGGCGATTGAGGGGAAGTTTGGTCGGAGGAAGAAGGAGAGCTCGAACAAGGAAGCAAAAACTGCGAAGAAGCGGACAGTTCAAGGAAGTGGCGATGATTTCAAGTTTTATAAGCCCGGAGCGCTGCAGGCCGGCGGTTGGAGCATCTCAAAAGACGCATCAGTTAGGTGATTCGATAGGAGAAATTTAAGGCTGTGCGGCGGAATCGAGGCGTTGCAGACGATTCCGCTGTCCGGTCGTATCCGTACTAGAGTTCCGGAGATCAAGAGGCGCTAGGTGTCATCCCGTCAAGGCCTGGCGTTAGGTTTCCGTCCGACCTCGACCTCAAGCTCGAGGGTTCCAGAAATCAGTCCCGTCTATGTGGAGGCTCAAGGTCAGCCCGTGTTCCAGCCACGACCTTGAGCCTTGGGGGCTAGCTATCGGGGACTGATAGATTTCTAACAAGTCAACACATGGTCAACAGGGTACCCGGCTCGGGGCAACCCAACAAAGGCCTTAAACCTCGACCTAGGCGACGTTGGACCCCGCGCGACTTCGAGCTTGAGCAATGAGAGGCCCTGTCTCTGCTCGACCTCGACCTTGGCTCAAGGGCGTGCGTTCACACGGCGGTTACCAAGACCCGAGCAATGGTGTCAAGGCAGAAGTGGGCAGCATTTCCAGCGATTCTGACCCACCTTCAACGCGCAAGCCACTCCCAGGAATCTCTCCGTCCGTTGCGAGCAGACGATCGGGAGTATATAAGACCACGCGAGGCGTATGTACAGGACATCAACTCACTAGCCACAGACCAGTAGACACTAGCAAAGCACTCAAGCTCGCGTTGTAATTCGCTCTCTGTGCACAATTAAAGAGTTTCTCCTCCTTCGGAGAAGACTGGACGTAGAGCTGTTACTCTCGTGGGGGCTCGAACCAGTATAATCTCCTGTCTCTTGCTCGCTGACGCCACACATCGACCTACGTCCGCACCGTCATTGAGCGAAGCACTTCTTGGGTCCCTCATTCACACTAACCCCCTCTTCACTTCTGTGGTCAGGCAATCCCGATCGTCGACAACAAATATAACATAGATCAAGTCAGTAATTAACCTCGAAAAGAAATACAAGACAAATTTTAATACAATTTTTCAGCAGCAACTCGCCAAGGTAATAACTACATAGCAAAACAAAGCTTCTTTTTATTCTGCTCGGTCGGAGAAGAAGTCACCTGGAAGAGAAATACAAGAAAAATATTAACACAATTTTTTGGCAGCACCTCCCCAGTAAACCAATAACCAAGCAAACAGAGCTCCTCTCTATTCTACTCGGCCAGGGAAGGCGTCGGTCAGTGCCAGATATATAAATACCTTATCACTGCTGGCTCTGTGCAGAACCGGCAGTGATAAGGTCAAATTACGGAAAAATTCGGAAGGGCGAGAAAATACATATCACTGCCGGTTAAAGACTAAAACCGGTAGTCAAAGTTATATCACTGCCGGTTATAAATGGAACCGGCAGAGATATATCACTACCGGTTTTGGGTATAAACCAGCAGTGATAGTCTGTTATCACTGCCGGTTCGTAATACAAACCGGTAGTGATACGTCGAACCCTTCCAACTCCCGCGCCAACCGTCGCGCTTGCCCATTCCTCCGCCAACTGTTGCGCTCCCCATTCCTCTGCCAACTGTTGCCCTTCCCATTCTGCCTCTATATAATGCCCATTCCTTAATCTATAGCACCACTCCTCACAATCCACCACTGCTGCAAGAATGCCCCCCCAAGAAGCGGGCAGAGAAGGAGGGGAAGGAGGAGAAGGAGGAGGAGAAGGAGGAGGAGGAGGCAGAGGAGGAGGAGGAGGAGGGCGACGACGACGATAGCGGCGGCGGTGAGGTCCTGCGGCGTTGGGGCAGGACTAACTCCGCCACCGAATTAGATTCGGAGGAGGAGGAGGAGGAGCACCACTGCAACTCCGATCGGTCATCCAGCGGCAGCTCCAGCGGCGAGGAGGAGGAGCACGACAACGACAACGACTTTTGGATATAGGGTTTTGCGCCATTTTGGGTTTGAAACGGTTAATAGCCGTTGGCCCGTTATATTTTGTATATATAATTAGGACTAAATATGTCATTATGGACGGTATAACTAATTATGTTTTGTAAAAGTTTTGTGTTTTAATTAATACATATCACGCAAATTACAAATTATGCTTTGATATGTTCTGTGCGAGATAAATTACAATGTTTCTTATGTTCTGTATCGAACTAATTATGGGGAACAGTAATATCACTGCCTGTTCTGGAGTAAAACTTTACTTTTTCTGAAATTTACTTTTTCCGTGCGAGGCCGAGGGACCAGGCAAATGGCTAGACTTGTGTAGAGCAGAGAGCAAGCTAGACGATGTGCTGGGCAAAAAGGGCAGCGACAGTACTTCGCATGCAACAGCACGGAATTTTCTAGCAGCAACAGTGCAAGAAAGAAAGAAGAGAGGAGGATGTTGTTTCATGTACACAGACGAGACACAGAACGAGCTGAACAAATTCTTAGAGATGAGAGAGAAGATCGGCGTGATCAAAGGTATTACAAGATTAGAGGGGAAAATGTTGGATGTAATCTTGTAATTGGTTTAGGAGTTTGATTAAGAGTCCATTTAGGAAAAGGAGTCCGATTATGATAAGGAAGTGGAATCCTATTCCGTTTGTGTGGGGTTAAGTTTTGGGTATAAATATAGGGGTAAGGCTTAGTTGTAAAAGTGAACAGAGCGAGAAAAATAAAAGAGAAAATTGTCCCAAAAATATTTTTAGCGTTCTATTCCAACAGTTCGGCTACTACAAGATATTTAGAAACCTAAGAAGCTGAGCCTACTTTACGCACTCAAGGAAGCAGCAGATGATGGAGGAGGAGTAGCAGCAGAAGCCCAAGAGTTGTTGAGTGGACTAGATTGAGCTATGTTGGCGGAAGCAAACTCTACTGTCTTCTTCTTAGGACATCCGCTAATGTTATGACCAAACTTTTGGCAAATAGCACAGGATTTGGGCTTCCGCTCACATTCCAGGCGAAGGTCATAATTCGTAGGAACATTCTATAGTCTTAGTCAGAGGAAGTAGAGGTTTACCTTTTGAATCGACAGTAGAGCAAGTTTGATCGAGTAAGTAGCAACGAACGGAAACCAAACTGAACAATTAAAGATCTTTGGGGTTTAGCCTGCGCGCGAATGGAAGAAAATTAGTTTTTACAGGTCATATGCATCAAATCTCCGAGTTTGTAGCAGTGTTCATTTACATCTTAAGCATATAGTCAAACACTATTCATTGCTTTTGACTTGTCCAGATTGTTAGAAATAATCTTGTCATTAGCATTTGCATGTCTACTTAGTTTTTCTTAGTTTGCATGTAGAAATAAGTATGCGTGTAATCTCTGCATAGTAGCACTTTGTACTGGTAGATCAAGCACAACTCGATGTGTGATATGTGCGAGTTCGTGACTTGAACTAATAGGCATGCACTACCTTGAAAAAGATCATCAGTGGCGGTTCATAACTGTCATCAGTGACGGTTTTTGAACCGCCACACATTTAGTGACACTGATAATCGGGGATTATCAGTGACGGATCTAGAACCGCCACAGATAACATTATTTGTGGCGGTTGGTAGTTACAACCGTCACTGATAACAAAATATCAGTGGCGGTTTTTGATAGAACCGTCACTGATATTTTGTTATCGCGATTCGTTCTAATTAAAACCGCCACAGACTAGTACTATCGATGGCGGTTTTTGGTTAGAACAAATCACCGATAGTCCGACACACTAAAAATAAAAATCGGCATTTGTGGCTAGCCTCAGCGATGCTAGCCATGCCCTCTGCATGTAAAAATAATCACAGCATAATTACAATCTTGTCGGACCACATACTAATCTTGTCGGACCATATACTAAGGATGACAATTACAATAAATCAATGAAATAGACATTGAAACCCAATAAAATTTGGAAGTGTAAGATAAAGAGTTGAGGGATGAATCTTTACCTGAAATTCTCCAATGCCGTGGTATTTCTAGCCATGTTTTTTTGGATAAGATGGATATCGCAACTCTCCACCACCCCAAGTCCAATCTCAATTTCTGAAATGATTCCATCCTCAAAATATTCATCAAATTCTACTCGAAAGCTTCTCATGTAGTCAAAGTATACCTACATTAATTTAGGGTATTAAACAAAGAAACACATAAGAATAAATTGAAACTTATGAACATACGAAATATAATGAAATAGTTTCATCACACACCGGCCCTAAATTATCATAACAGAATCATGACAACACATGAAAAGATATACAGATTGAAACTTTTTATTCAAGACCAAAAATGAATGAATTAAATCCAGAGTAGTTCCCACTTCCCATTCCAAGTATAAACAGGGGAGCAATGGCAAATCTCCGTACGTTTTGTAGATGAGGAGTGCAAGCACATCAAAATTGATTGTAGGTAGATAGCAATGGAGTGTTTCGAGAATCAGTGGATTCATAATTGTTTTCAATGAAGTATGTACAGAAGGTAAGCTACGTACCATAACCTTAAAAGGAAGACGTAATGACTTCATGTTCTCAACAGAGAAAATGTTAAGAAAACACATAAATATTACTATTACTATACTAATAATAATGCACATGAGCACATAACTATCAGAATGAGACAAAGCAGAAAAGGTCAATAGTCTTACCTGCATATATATCCTCACTGATATTGATGATCCTGTTGCAAAAGATTTAAGCATCTCCAATGTGCAGCAAAGAACCTTGTCATTCTGGTCAAACATGATGATGCAAGGCTTTATAAAGTACTGAAATAATCTTGCCTTATCAGATTGAAAGCCAAGTGTTTTAGACAAATCCTGCAGATACAATAAAATGGGCGGTGAAATCAATTCCCATCCACAACCAAAAAAGTGTAGAGTAACATAAAAATCATAAGGAATTGATGTTTAGGAGGAGAAATGTGTGCATGAATGGCTGTTCAAACGTGTAACACTTCCACAACATGTTGCATGCTAATCCAATAAGAGGACAGTCATTATCTGTTGGTAGTATCAACCAGGTGCAATAACATATTGACATATGAAGCAATTATCGAAAGTGCTGTCAGAACAAAAGCTCTTTTACCAAGGTGACACAAGAAATAGAACCAAAGGGAAGATTGGTAACACGGAAAACTGGGCCTAACATATATCTGCAATTCTGTAGTTGTCTAACCACAATGGATAAAAGCGCCAAATAGTAATTGTTCCAAATTAATATGAAACAACGGAGCTACTTTGACATGTGTGAATCCTATTCATCACAAGAGTCCTTTTAGAGCACAAGAGACAAACAAACCAAATAATAAAACAAAATGGTCATCGGGCTCAAATTATAGAACACTTCCTCATTAAAGTTTATTGTATTACCAAAATTTGGAAGAAAAAATAAACAACCCGCTTAAGAGTCTTAAGGATAAACACAAACCTTGAATCTTTGGTTCAGCTTCTTTTTGCCCGAGCTTGTCCGATATTTCAATGACCCACTACAAGAACAATCACAAAAGTTATCCGGTATACAAAATTAACAGTAAGCAAAGCCTTAAAAAATTAATCATTACGGCAATAGGACAAAAAGTCCTTACGATTAAGAAACTATAATAAACAGTTCTAAATGGAAATGTGTACCTTGCTATTAGTTGAAGAAGTTTGCTTTGGAATTTTGTTCCCAAGACCTACAATTGAGGCTCCATCAAAATCTATAGTATTTATTTGGACAGAACAAGAAAAGAACTCCATAGAAGATTTAAACTCACATGTATTTTTGAGGCGTTTTAGGGATCAAGAAAGCCTTTCTTTGAATTCGAGTACCTTGAAACCACTACCACCATTCACAACAAACATCGATGCGGTATACGAGCATACAAGGAAAGTTTATCAAACTAACCAAGTAATTTTTTCACTTGGTTAGTTTATCAAAGTAACCAAGTAATTTTTTCACTTGGTTAGTTTATCAAACTATTACAAACACATGAAATAACTTCATATGAAAAAATAACCATGTAAGGCAAACACATGAAATATTTAGAAGTGCCACTGCATGTGTGTACATGTGTTCCTCAAGAAGACAAACATACATGCTACTGAAGAGCAGAACCAATCGACAAGAGAAGTGGCATTGAGGAAAGAAGGGGCTCCCATTTGAAAGGTACAAAGAGTTATTTACACTTTGTAATGAAATAGAATTGAAGTAACAAAAGCCTAAACTAGTTTTGTAAACTAGAAGCCTATGGGTCTTCGGAGCTTGGAGACACGCGATGTGAGAGATGAGTATGGAGGAGTGGATCGTTGTTGTCTTCGTCATAAAACTCGCCTTTTTTGTTGAGTATTTCCTTCATGATGAAGTAGGCGAGCTGGCCCTGAACGGCTTGGATTTCAGAACGAAGCAGTCCTACCGTAGACAGCTTGAGGCGCTGTAGGTATGAAAAACAGAATTAAGAGAGCATATAGAAATCGAGTGGCGCGAATCGATGTGTCATGTCAGCATGACTGACCTCCACGTCATTGTCTTTTATTGTGCAACTTAAGATTTCCGCATGTCTTGGCAATAGAAGTACCCACATAGATTTGTTCCTTGCTTCGCTTGACACACTCTGAAAATCGAATGAACTAAGATGTCGTCGAAGGAGCTATTTACTATGAAATACGATATAAGAATATTCCTTGCGTATGCGTCTGGGAAATTTAGTACGGATTGTAAGGGTTTTGTGGTATGGGCGGTGTCTCGTGCTATTCTCGACAATATCTTTTGAGCGCCTCGTTGATTAAGCGTGTCATCACTTCATAGTGCGCTTTAGGTTTATCCAGTGGATCCATGATCAGCATCTTGCTCTTGTCTGGATGAATTACTACGAGAATCCAGTGGAATCTGGATGCCATAGCCATTAGTCGTTACGTCAGAGTAAATAACGAAACCAACGAGTAATTTAACTCGCTAGTGAGGAACTTACTTAAAATTGTATGGTACAAGTATAAACTCCTTGTCTTGTAGTTTAAGCAAAGCTTTATAGACGTACTCCTCGACCTCCTTTGGTACTCTCTCGATTTCTTCTTGGCAAACCGTTCCCGGGTCGAGGAATCCCACTGGCCCCTTGGTTCTTCGTAGTTCTTGAATCTCGTATCTATATAACGAAATAGTTAGACATGACATTTATCGGTATTACGTGAATGTAGACCAAGATTGATACATTAGACGCTTACAGTGTCCAGCATCTCAAAAAACATATGTCGAGGGCGTCATGATAGAACAAGTTGTGCATGTTATCGAATTCTATTAAGAAGTAGCCATAGCCCTCGTGGTGAAAATGTTCCTCACGGAACACCGCAGGTGATCGCCTTCGAGTACGTCTTGGTTGGATCGCTCCATGTACCATGCATGTAGTCATTGCATCATGGGTGTTAGACTTTTAACTTCGAATCGGTGACTAAGGGCTTCCCAACCTCGAATTTCAATTTTGGTTGATTTTCTTGTTCATCAGACTTCCCCTTGCCCTTACTTTTTTCACGGACGACATCATACTCGGTCCTGGCTTCCCCTGATCTAGCTGATACGGCTTGTCTAATGTGCCATTTTTTGGGATCAGGGGTTGTAGGTTTGTCCTTTGAAGTACCAGGTGTTACAGGTTTATGCGTTGGAGTACTAACAGGGGGCATATTTATGGGGCCCTCAATGGATTTCTTTTCCACCTCATCTTGCTTCTTCACTGTTTCACTCTCAGGTGCTGGTGACTGATGCGCGGATTGCACTGCAGGAGAGGCTGGCAGTGCATGATCCAAGATGATGTCAGGAGAGGGTGCCACTGCATGGTCCAAGATGATGTCACGCTTGCGCCACTGGATGAATGAGTGGACGGCACCTCCCAGAGTTGTTATCTCGTCATTGGCGGGTTTTTCTAGCCTGATATCAGCAAAATGTGCAACTACCGTGTCCACCTGGACCTTTGCATAACCTGACGCTATCGGGGCATTGTGCAGGGTAGGGTTGAAGGGGGCGGCACCGGCAAGCGGGAGGGCGTCGAAGGGGTGGCGCCGGTGGAGGGCACGGAGGAGGGTGAGTGGCGGTGGGGGGGAGGCGCGTTGCCTGGGGGGGCGGTGCGGTGGGGAGGGCGCGGAGGGGCGGCACCGGTGCGGGAGGGCGTTGAAGGGGTGGCGCCGGTCGCGGGAGGAGCCTTCAGGGCGGTGCTTGTGGTGGAGGAGCCGTCTTGGCGGTGGCGGCGCGGAGCTAGAGCACGAAGTGGAGGGAAGCGAAATTTGCGTATGCGTATATGCATGGCTGAACTATATGTAGAGGAGTATCTGTGGCGGTTAAGAACAATAACCGTCACAGATAAACGTCATCTGTGGCGGTTAAGAACAATAACCGTCACAGATAAACGTTTATCTGTGACGGTTATTGTTCTTAACCGCCACAGATGATGTTTATCTGTGACGGTTATTGTTCTTAACCGCCACAGATACTCCCTCCCACGCCATAGATACAGATGACAATCTGTATAAACTCCAGGAAGCATGCATAACTCTAAAAACTGCAGAAATCATAATATACCATGTTGCATATGACAATACATGATTTTTTTTCTTCCATACATTAATACATATGAAGCATGTATAACATAAGTCCTAGAAGCATTTAACTGTTTATATCCTGGAGCACATAAAAATTGAGTAAATATAATTATTCAAGCTACTACATTTCCTAAGTAGCCATAGAAACCTGAATTCAATTGAACAAGACTCCACCATCGCCTAGTCGAGACTTCGAAGTTTCGAAGTTTTCTCATCAAAATCATGCATATTTATTTCCTATTAATTCGACAGAAATGTACATTTCTTACATCACATTTCCATTACTCCATATAAATGGCGACATGTTGCCATTACTCCTAGCTAATTATTTTCTTTCACAATTTGGCCTTCGTTGTGATCATCGCGATGATAGGTAACTTCTTGAGTGGTTTCTTCCTCGGGCCTGATCTTGGTCGCTGCGAAAGGAGGCAACTCATCAAACTGGTTGTACTCTTCCTCATCCACGACATTCTCAACTCCAACGATCCTTCTTTTTCCTTGCAGAACTACGTGGCGCTTCTTATCTGCCGGGTCGATTATGTAGAATACTTGTGCTACTTGATTCGCAAGTACGAATGGTTAAATCTCAGATCCGACATGTTCGATGTCCATGAGTAAAGCCGCACTTGTCCACCTTGACACCATTCGGGAGTCGTACCCAATGACATCGAAACACCGGGATCTTGAAAATGCAGTAGTCCAGCTCCCAAATCTCCTCTATGAACCCGTAGTAGATGCTCTTCACGTCTTTGCTGTGTTGTCGAGGCGTCTATCTGGACACCTTGTTTTGGTAAGTGCTCTTGCTATCCTGAGCTCTCGTGTAAAATGTATATCCATTGATGTCATATCCTTGCCATGTCGTGATTGTACCTGAAGGCCCTTTTGCCAACCACCTCAATGTAACACTCGTTTCTTCACCAGACATGTGCTCCCTGAACCAATGACTGAACAAACGATTGTGCTGTTTTGTTATCCAAATCTCTGACTTTCCTCGGTTTTCCCTCCTTAGCTTACCCTTGTGTATGTCCATATACGGGCACACCTCAAGTGACTGTTGTAATACTGTGAAATGGGCTTGTTCGAACAAAATATTATCGTAGGAATTTGTAGATTTCTTTCCTATTACACCTTTCCCACCTAACCTACCCTCATGGCGAGATACTGGCACTCCTACCGGTTCGACCTCCTCCATGTAATCGACACAGAACTCAATAACCTCCTCAGTTGCATAACCTTCTACAATTGAGCCTTCCGGCCGAGATCGACACGTACATATTTCTTCGAACACCCATATACCTTTCAAATGGGTACATCGATGCGAGAATCTGGGGCATAAATATTTATCTCATTGACAAGGTGAACAATGAGATGAACCATGATATCAAAAATGATGGGGAAAATACATCTCTAGTCGGCACGAGTCTTTACCACATCACTGAAGTTCATAAAGTCCAACGGATCGATGACCTTCGTGAAATCGTGTTGAAGAAGGAACACAACCTCGTGATTGCCTCTCGGACCTTGTCGTGCAAAATACCTCTAATTGCAACAGGAGCATTTGTGTCATCATCACATGACAATCATGAGACTTCATACCAATTAACTTCAAATCTTTCATCGATACGGTTTCTTGATGTTTGAGTATGTTAGGACGGAACTTTCACACCATGCGAGCACTTGCGAGTTACATTTTCTCTTTCTTACTCAAAGTGTAGCAAGTCGGGGAAGGTAAAGCCGGCCTTTCCAGTGTCTTGAGGATGTAGCTCGCTCGATCTTCATGTCTTCTAGATCCCTTCGTGCCTTGATCCATCCTTTGTTTTGCTAGGAATATTCAATAAAAGACCAACCACTTTGTCACATACATTCTTCTCTACATGCATGGCGTCGATGCGATGTCGGACTTCCAAGTCCTTCAAGAGGGTAAGTCCCAAAAGATGGATCTCTTCTTCCACGTGGTCTTCTCGACGGGACCGCGATGTATTACCAATACTCCCTTTCCAAGTACAACATTAAGATCCCTAACCATATCATACACCTCCTCCCCACGAAGGCGCCTTGGAGCTAAACCGTCCTCCTTTGTCCCGTCAATTGTTTCTTCATATTGCGATGCGGATGATTCTGCGAAGGAACCTCCGGTGACGCATGTACACTGTTTTTCTCGAGTTGTTGAGCCACACACTAGCGGTTTCATCCATGCACTGGGGGCATGCTTTCGCTCCTTTTATAGTACGGCCGGACAGGTTACCAAGTGTTGGAAAATCATTGATGGTGCAGAACAACAATGCGCGTAGAGTGAAGTACTCTCGTTTGTACTCGTCCCATACCTGTACACCTTCGTTCCACAATATCACAAGATCTTCCACCAATGGTTGTAGGTATACATCAATATCGTTGCCAGGTTGTCTCGGCCCTTGGATAAGCAAGGACATCATAATGTACTTTCGCTTCATACACAACCGTGGTGGAAGGTTGTATATACACGAGTCACGGGCCAAGTGCTATGAATCTGCTCATGTTACCGAAAGGATTCATTCCATCCGTACTCAAGCCAAACCTTACATTCCTCGGTTCATTTCGAAGTTCTCCTGAAGAGTCTATCGATGGTTCTCCTTTGGCGAGAATCGGTAGGGTGTCTCGATTTTCCATCCCTCTTACGGTCTTCCGAAGTGCCATCGCATCAATTTGGCGTGCTTTTTGTTTCCAAATAAGCGCTTCAAGCGAGGTATTCTTGGCAAATACCACACCACTTTTGCGGGAGCTCCTTTCTTCACCTCGATAAGCCATTGTCATCGCCCTTACGCTTGTATCGCGACGCTTTGCTGCGGACATACATGAATATGCGCATAGTCTTTGCGATAGAGTATCTGATCGTTTGGACAAGCATGTATTCTTTCTACTTCCAATCCCAAGGACATACAACCTTCTTAGCTAGATCGTGGTTTTAGGCAACACGTTTCCTTGAGCGATATGTCCGCTAAGAGATGTAACAACGCCGTGAAACTCTTGTCGGACCAACCATTGGCTGCCTTCAATTTCGAGAGTGAGAGCACCGTGTGAAACTTTGTGTATTCCTCCTTACAACCGGGAACAAAGGTTTCTCCGAATCCTCCATCAAACCCGTGAATTGATTAAACTCTCTCGACTAGTGTAGTTCTCTTACGCATCGCGCAACATTTGAGCAGATTAATGTCGTCATCGACGACCAACCTATCCTCATCGGATCCATAGCGATGTCGGTTGCCACATTGCGGCTCCATAAATGCGTCGGCGTTATCACGTTCAAGTATGATCTCCTCTTCACCGTGCCTTGTCCAACTTGTATAGCGGTACAAAACCCTCCGGATCAAGTGCAAATGGATATGGTTTTTGTTCGAAAACATCTTCTCATTCTTGCAATCAATGCATGGACGGTGTATGTACTCCGTCTTCTTTTGCATGCTATTCTCCTCACGCCCTTAGAAAAACAAATACACCGTCGATATATTCTTGGCTGCAGCGGTTCGCATCGTACATCCATCTCCGGTCCATCTACAGTTCATTAATTTAAGCAATTTATTAATATCCAAAAATCTTAATTAAATAAATTGTTATTGAATATTCAACAATATGCACTAACGGGACAACATTAATACTAAGTAAATGTTGCAAACTTAATTAATTAATTTTAATATATACTCATACGTAACCAAAAATTATATATATATATATCCTCCGGAAGATCAACATAATAAATTCCTCACCTCAAAATTTCATGATCACCCGACTACCATATTAACTAAAATTTATTTATCATTCACATCCAACAATCTTAATTACATAAATTGGGTTTATATGCTTCATAAAAATTCCCTAACAATACCCACTAATGAAGCAAGATGTATATACACGCGCTAACGAAAAAAATTAATGGTAACTAAGAAAAATATTAACTACGTAAATTTTATACATATCCTTGGAAGAGCAATATAATAAATTTCCTCATCTCAAAATGCAAGGCAATTAACATCATGATCACCCATCTATCATATTAACTATAATTTATTTTTCATTAATGTCCAATAATCGTAAATACATAAATTTTTATGCATATCCTTCGGAAGAGCAACGTAATTTTTATACATATCCTTGAATATTAACTATAATTTTTATACTTCATGATCACCCATCTATCATATTAACTATAATTTATTTATCATTAATATCCAATAATCGTAAATACATATATTTGACATATGCTTGACAAAAATTCATCATCTAAATAAGGTAGAGAACTTAATCTAATACAACAAGGTAGTAATTCATCATCTACAAATTGCTAGCTAAATAAAAACAAACTAAATGTAGACCTTGCACCTAAACCTTAATTAAGCTAGGAATAAACCTTTTAATGGCAATTTTACACTAGAAATGAAGAGAGGAGACATATTTTACACACCTTGGAACAATTCTAGGAAGTGGAAGCACAAGATCTTGGCCAAACAAAATCTGAAATCAAAAAGTGAGTTTTGTTCTCGGGAGGAAGATGACCAAATGACGAGAACAGGGGATATTTATAGAAAGCATTATTAGTGGCGGTTCTAAAACCAACCCGCCACGAAAATGTATTATCTGTGGCGGTTCCATCTACCAACCGCCACAAATAGTCCCACCGTTATCCGTGGTGGTTTTTATTTAAAACAAATCACAGATTAAGTATTATCTGTGACGGTTTTTTGATGCAACCGCCACAAATGGTCCTCCCGCCAATTTCCATATAGAACCGCCACTGATACATGTATTTGTGACGGTTCCAAAAGAACCGCCACAAATAGGGCGTCACCTATGTGCTGTTTTGTAGTAGTGATGCTTGATAGTCGAGATGCCGTGCCATGCGATGCGGCAAGTGCATGCGTGTGAACTGCATAGGATACTCGTAAAATTAATTCCAAACCATCTACTAATTAAGAAGATTGCGGCTCAGAGGTTTTATCGAAGATCTCTCCACTCTAGCTTGTTCTTCAGGTTCTTGGTTTCTAGGATGTTCATGATTACATGTATTGCATCGACCGTGGCCTATGGCTGGCAGTGAGTTTTCATTTTCCAAGATTCCGTGCGAAATCGGTACCGGATGAAAGGATGGGTAATTCGCGAGATGAGGTTCATTTTGCTAGGCATCGTTTTTCCTCCATGATTTCGGAGATGATTCATGTATCGCGGAGATCTTCGTTTCCTGTTGTCGGTGGCAAAATTCAGTTCAACAAGTGCAATACTGGCTTTGATTCTAAGGGCAGTCCTGAAGGAAATCCGATGGCACAGGTAGATAATTCTGATTGTCCTGTTCATGATCATAGGTTTTCTAATGTTTTACAGGATAAGGGGTGATGGAGCTCGTCGAAGCAGTTCAACGTTACTTGGCCTTGGAATAAGAAAGCAGGGTGGAAGGGTCCATTGCCCAAGCCAAGGATTTCATTGCCGTGCACAATTGGGGATTACCTGTTGCCATTGATTGATGATAACTCGCCGAGATGCACATTGTTTAGCGACTCAGGTCAGCGGGTTCTTCGCTATGATCCAGATAAATCGTCTGTTTCGAATTGTTCGCTCATCAAACATTCAAATTCGAACGGTAGTGGTCGGTCTGCTGGGCCGGTTGTGTTGGTGGGCCGTGAGCCTGAAATGTCCGCATGGTCTCTGCGTAACCCAGGGTTAGCTGTCATGCATAGGCGGCTGACCAAGCACAATCCTTCTCTCTATTCTCGCTCATATTCCCAAGTTGTAATGGCGGGCGGGGCGGCAGCTGCTGGTGGCGATTGGAATCAAGGTTGCGGCTATGGAGGTCAATTTCGTGCTCATGGTGGTTTTCGGCCTCCAAGACTTCATGGCCGTGGTCGTGGATGGTATGGAGGCCGGGATCGCGTCCATATCAGGGAGGGCGCGGTGATGTTAATAGCCACGCTGTTCATGGAGGTGGGGCTCAAATTGCTGGAAATTCAGGGGGTCATTGGATTACTACGGCAGAGAAGGTGTTAGAGATCAGTTTCGCTAAACAATCCAAGGAAAAGGGGGACAGTGCATCTATCCAATCCGGTAAAAATAAAGGTACTCCACCTGTTCCTGAACCTGATATGAAGAAGAAAAAATTTATGCTGTGTTGTGAGATTTGTGAAGAAGAACATTTCACGCCTCAATGTCCGTTATTACATGGGCCAAAACCGACTGCAACATTTAGTGGTCTAGCTGGTGATGGTCTCGGTTTTTTTCACATTCCTTTTACTACTGCTGTGAAGAATCCGTGTAAGGTGTCTGCGACGGCTCTTATTAGAATTGTTGAAGGCAAGGCTCCGGCGGAGCTGGTCAAATCTGAGTTGGCTCGGGCAATCCCGGTGAATTGGAATTGGGAGGTTCGGAAGCATGGTCTCAATTCTTATATTATGCCATTTCCGTGTCAGGTAGAGCTCAAAAGAATGATTAGTATGAAGAGACTTCGTACTGATAATAATGAGGGAGTGATGTCTTTTGAGGAATGGAACATGGAGATTATTCCTAAGCAGAAGCTTCAAAATGTATGGGTTCATGTCTATGGTGTCCCTTATGAGATTAGATCTTTTTTGTCTCTTTGGGCGGTGGGATCAATTCTTGGTGTTACTCAACGAGTGGACATGAGATCGATGAGAAAGACTGGGGTGGCAAGATTATTGGTTGCTGTCCTGGATGTGAACTGCATACCAAAGGATACTAATATTGTAGTGGATGATTGCCTTTATGAGATATTCTTCCAGGTTGATCAGGTCGTCAATGAGAACAATGGGGATTCAATTGACTTTGAGGAGGAAGATGATCTGGATTAGCCCGGTGATCAAAACAAGGGCAAAGATCAAGTTATGGAAAATGCTGAAAAAGGGGACAAGTCTGGACCCTCTGAGAAGACAAATTTTCCTATTGGCAATGTTCAGATGGGGACTGGTTCATCTAAAGGTGCTCCTATATGTTCTAACAAGCAGCCAAGTATTGATTCTTTTGTTGCTAATTGGGGTAACATAAGTTGTAGGGCTGTGGTTGATCAGAAGGAGTATTCCAACGATTTAGCAATCAGTAGTATGGAAAACTTGAATACTTTTTCTGTCAAATCTTTTGGTGTTGTCAGTGAGCTGTTGCCGGATGATAATTCAACTCATAAGGTTCAGTATGGCGATGGTAATAGGGTCCAAATTGTTCACAACTCATTCTATTGTGGACCATCGGCTCTGAAGATGGAGGTGGAAGGTCTTGCTTTGATAGTAGGGCTTGAATCTTCTGTGATTTCTAAATGGTTGTTTATTCCTCCGCCTAACCAACCATTGAACGATTTGATATACTCTATTTTGTCTGGTTTGTCGATATGGGGTTTTCTGTTTTCTTCTGGTCTTGATACACTCGGTGTTAGTAATGATGCTGTCAGGGGAGATCATTCTGGAATTTCTGCGAAGGTGAAGTTCCCTGTTTTGTCTGGTTTGTCGACAAGGGCATTTCTGGTTTCACCTGGTATTGATTCTCTCGGTGATAGCAATGATGCTGTCTGGGGAGATCATTTTGGTATTCCTGAGAAGGAGAAGATTACTAGTGGCAAAATTCTGAATAAAATTACTAGTGCTTCAGCAAGTTCGGTGATGCCGACAGTGAGTGATTCGGTTGTTGTTGAGTTGGATCCAAAAACTAATAGTTTTGTGTGTGATACTACAAAGCAGTCTTTTCATGTTGCTATCAATTCCTTGGAATGCCCGTGTGCACTTTCATTTGGACATGAAGTTGCTGATAATGATCTGCTGATGGTGGATAGGACTCTGGGTTGGGATCATTCATCGCCTAAGTCTCTATCCAGTGTGGGTAAGGCTGCACCTGATATATGTCCCTTTGCTTCACGAGAACAGGTGGCAGAAGTGGATGCTGTGGGTGCACTTTCAGTGCATATGAAGTTAAAGGATTTATCTCGCCGAATGCTACAAGCTCTATGTAAGAAGAACAATATACCTGCTAATACTTTCAACTTGACCATGGTGAATGCTCTCCAATTGCTGGATAATATCAAAGGTTGGGGAGAGATTGTATTGCCTCCATCTGCCGGGATTCATGCTCCACAAGGTAGATCAAGTACGAGGATAGCTGCCATGGGAGACACTAACATGCTTGTGAAAGCGATGAAGTTGGTGGATAAAAAGAACTCTTTGGTGCTAGGTAAATGCCCAACTTTTCCGTCCATTTCAAATTCTGATTTAACTTCTAGAATTGCAAATCTAGGGGTTTCTATGGGTAAAGATAATGAAGATATTTCTTATGCAATTACTTCTCTTAAGAATATAGAGATAGATAGGATATGTGTCTCGAATAAAAATAGAAATATGAGTTGTAAATTCTCCTCACCAAAAAATTTCTTAGATGAGGAGGAAGGGAACATTGTCGAAACTAAACTCGAACACATTCGCGATGAAAGTGATCAGAATTTGTTTGTGGAGGGTTTGGATCATATTTGCTGTGATCTGATTGCTTCACCTCGAAGGAAAAAATATAAACCAAGAAATATTAATAAAGAGGGATTGAGATCAAAAAAACCAAAAACACCATCTAAGTTAAGTTTCAAATGAAAGGCGTTTTCTGGAATAGCAGAGGTCTTGGAGACTTGGCTACATTGAAGATGTGGTGAAAGAGGAGCAACTTGATTTTATTGCCCTTCTGGAAACGGGTTGGGATCATTTCCCAGATAAGACCCTGAAAATATTATGTGGTGGTAAACATTTTATTTGGCACTGCATGGCACCTCATGGTCGGTCAGGAGGGATGCCTCTGGGAGCTGACTTAACAGTATATGACATTGGAACCATAGATGAAGGTGACTTTTATATTAAGTTCACTCTTCGCAATAAAAACGATGGTTTCAAATGGGTGCTGATTGCTATTTATGGTCCAGCGCAAAAGGAATATAAGGAAACCTTTTTAACTGAAATGGCGCATATCTGTAGTAAAGAACAGTTACCTTATATTATTGGGGGGATTTTAATATTATGCGTGGTCCTGAGGATAAAAATAAAGATAACTTTGATAATAAATGGCCTAGTCTTTTTAATATGGTTATTCAATCTTTAGATCTTAGAGAGATAAAGTTGTCGGGTCGCCAGTATACTTGGGCAAGTAGTGGTGATAATCCAACGTTTGAGAAATTAGATAGGGTCTTGGTCTGTACTGAGTGGGAAAAAAATTTCCTCTCACTATTGTGCAGGCTAGAGATCGGAGTACCTCAGATCACACACCATTGCTTTTGAATACTGGGGTTTCGTTTCATAATAGAAAGCAACTATTGTTCAAGTTTGAACGTGGTTGGTTGATTAGAGATGGTTTCTTTGAGTTGGTTGCGGATAAATGGCAATCAGAGACTCGAGGGGGTATGGCTATGGAAAAATGGCAGAATAAGATTCGTTCTCTTAGGCAATTTTTAAGAGGATGGGCTAAACACACAGCTGGTCACAACAAAAAGGAGAAGAAATCTATTATTTCAATGCTGGATGACCTTGATAAAAAGGCAGAGCATAGTGTTCTTGTAGAACATGAATTAGATTTCAAGAATTACTTAAACAATAGATTGATACATTTATTGAGGGAAGAAGAAATTAAATGGTATGAGCGAGCTAAAACAAAAGACCTTTTGGAAGGTGATGATAACACCCAATATTTCCATTGGTTGCTAATGGTAAGCACAGAAAACAACATATATTCCAATTAGGTCATGAAGATAGAATAATAGTTGGTGATGCTGAATTGAAAGTGCATATCACAAATTATTATAAAGGTTTGTTTGGACCGCCAGAGGAAAATAATTTTACACTAGTCGAGACATATAATCATGATTTACCTCAGGTTATTGCTGAGGAAAATGACATCCTCATTGCATGTTTTACTGAAAAAGAGGTCAGAGAGGCGGTTTTCCAAATGGAACACAATAAATCGCCTGGTCCTAATGGTTTCCCAGCTGAATTTTATCAGGTTTTCTGGGATATTATAAAAGGAGACCTAATGGCGATGTTTAATGATTTTTATCATGGACATTTACCTCTATTTAGCCTTAACTTTGGAATAATTACTCTTCTTCCAAAAGTTACAGAGGCCATAAAAATACAACAATTTAGACCTATATGTTTGCTTAATGTGAGTTTCAAAATTTTCACAAAAGTGGCTACTAATCGACTCATGGAGGTGGCCAACAAAGTAGTTAGACCATCTCAAACGGTGTTCATGCTAAGTCTCAATATTATGGAAGGTGTGGTGATATTGCATGAAACTATTCATGAATTAAATTCTAAGAAGCTTAATGGAGTGATTTTAAAACTTGATTTTAAAAAGGCTTATGATAAGGTAAAATGGCCTTTTCTTCAACAAACTCTACGTATGAAGGGTTTCAGCCATCAGTGGTGCTTATGGGTTGATCATTTTGTCACTGGTGGAAGTGTGGGCATTAAAGTTAATGATGACATAGGACAATACTTTCAAACTAAAAAAGGGCTTCGTCAGGGTGACCCCATGTCACCTATTTTGTTCAACATTGTGGCCGACATGCTCGTTGTTTTAATTAAGCGAGCAAAAGAAGATGGTCAGATTAGAGGAGTTATCCCCCATCTTATAGAGGATGGCTTATCGATCTTACAATATGCAGATGATACTATCCTTTTTATGGACCATGACATCGAACAAGCTAAAAACATGAAGCTATTGCTTTGTGTGTTCGAACAATTATCGGGCTTAAAAATTAACTTTCACAAAAGTGAGATTTTTTGTTTAGGTGACGCTAAACAACATGAACAAGAATACAATGTTTTGTTTGGCTGTGGTATTGGATCTTACCCGTTTAGATACTTAGGTATTCCCATGCACTACCATAAACTCCGTAATGCGGACTGGGGTGTAATTGAAGATAGATTTCAAAAAAAATTAAGTCTGTGGAAGGCTAAGCAACTTTCTTACAGAGGTAGACTTGTTCTCCTAAATTCTGTGCTAAGTTGTCTTCCTATGTTCATGATGTCCATCTTTGAAATTTCCAAGGGGGTTCTACAAAAGCTGGACTTTTATCGTTCTAGGTTTTTTTGGCAAGGTAATAATGACAAGCGAAAATATCGTCTTGCTAAGTGGAACATCCTGTGTTGTCCTAAAGATCAAGGAGGACTGGGGATTATTGATTTATAGATTCAAAATAAATGTCTTCTAAGTAAATGGTTATTTAAATTATTGAATGAGGATGGGATCTGGCAGACTTTGCTTAGAAATAAATATTTAAGTTCAAAATGCTTGCCCCAAGTGCATATTAAACCTGGGGACTCATATTTTTGGAAAGGGCTCTTAAAGGTCAAGGAGGATTTTCTGAAATGTGGATCCTTCCGGATAAGGGATGGTTCACAAACAAGGTTTTGGGAAGACACTTGGGTAGATTCTGCGCCACTTAAGGTACAGTTTTCGAGTCTATATCAAATTGCTCATTACCCACATGATACTGTGGACAAGGTTATGACGCAAATGCCACCAAATTTTAATTTTCGATGAGCATTATTAGGGGATAAATTGATGGCATGGTATAATCTAATTGCCAAATTAGCTAATTGTCAGCTTACAGATGGAAGGGACAGCTTTCATTGGGGTCTTCATAGACATGGGCAATTCTCTGTACGTTCTATGTATCTATATTTGATGAACCAGGGTGCTCCTTGCACAAGCAAATTCATTTGGAAGTTGAAACTTCCTTTAAAAATTAAAATTTTCCTCTGGTATTTACAACGAGGAGTTCTTTTAACAAAGGACAATCTAACTAAGAGAGGGTGGAATGGGAATCAAAGATGTTATTTCTGTAATTGTAATGAAACAATAACACATTTATTTTTTGATTGCCAACATTCAAAAAATATTTGGCGAATAGTACATATTGCTACTGGTTTACCATCGCTGAAATCTTTGATACATATGCTTGGTAATTGGTTAATTGGCCTTGAGAAAGGTGCAAAGAGACTGGTTTTTGTAGGGAGTGCTGTCCTTTTCTGGGCTATTTGGTGTACGCGCAACGATCTAATCTTTGCGAAAAAACATTATTCTTCTTTTATGCAGGCTACGTTCAGGGGGACATACTGGCTGCGGTTTTGGGCCCTATTGCAGTCTGACGATCATAGGGAGACCATTCGACGGATATGACATGCATTGGAGGTTGTGGCATTGGAATTTTTTGACAAGAATGGATGGTGAAGCAATTATAGGATTTGCTTTTAATTTTACGCTCCCTTTGTCGCTTGTTCAATAATGTTTACGGATGTGATATTTGTAAGGACTTGGCTGTGTGCAATTGTAGAGGCCGGATTTTAATCCTTTATCTATAAAAAAGGATACTCGTAAGGTCAAGGCCATGAAGAGATTTCTTGGCAGGAGAATAGGACCTGGCGATTGGGCTCTTGCATGGCCACTACTTGCACGTTATGCATGTACTGAGGAGTGGCGTGAGTCACGGCCAAGTGAATTGGCCGGTTGTTATTAGCCTCTTGATTAGTGTGTGCATGGTCATTAGTGGTGGCGTGAGTTTAGGAGATCATGGCATGAATTGTGGGTGAGTGAGTTGTTATCTTGCATGTACTTGAGTCTATAAATTAAAAGAAAATGGCAAGGCAGTGAGTGACTTCATTGGCCAAAACAACTTGCATTCTGTGTCCCGTTTTGGTGCTTCTACATCCACGAGAGCATAAGTGAGCATTGTGTCTCTCGTCAGTACTAGTAAGTCTCTGTGAGAGAGATTGAGGAGGTGAGAGTTGAGTCATTCAACTCCAACAATTGGTATCAGAGCCACCATACAGTATTTGTATACCCAAGTATCCACAATTCAAGGAGATGTCGATCATCACGGCGCAAGTGATGAAGGAGGGTGGTGTCTCCTTGAGCTACCCGATGCTGACGACGACCAACTACTCCACCTGGGCAATCAGAATGGAGGCCATCATGGATGCGCAAGGCATTTGGGATGCCATCGATCCAGCGGCTAATGCGGTCGTGGACAAGAAGCAGGACAAGCTGGCACGCGCATGTCTTCCCGGGGCCATCTCCGAAGACGTGCTCCAGCAGATCGCCAGAAAGAAGACATCCAAGGAGATGTGGGAGAACTTGAAAATGAGGTGTCTTGGTGTTGAACGAGTGAAGAAGGCGCGGGTGCAGACCTTGAAGAGTGACTTCAAGGACCTGTACATGAAGGAAACCGAGTCCATCAACGAGTTTGTAGGCAAAATCAGCAGCCTTGCAAACAAGTTGAGCGACCTCGGTGCAGCCATGGAGGACGCCGAGCTCGTCAAGAAGCTACTTGACTCGGTGCCCAAAAAGTTTTTGCAGGTCATCGCAGCCATTGAGCAGTTCTCCGACTTGGACACCATGCCGTTCGATGAGGCGATTGGGCGCCTCAAATCGTACGAGGAAAGGATACGCAAGAACGATAGCAAACGTGAGGAGTAGCTACTTCTCAACTCCAGCAGCTCAACCGGTGGTGGTCGTAAGAAGAAATTTGACAAGAGCAAGGTACCATGCTACAATTGTCAAGAACTGGGGCACTTTGCATATGAGTGTCCTGAGAAAAGGAAGAAGTAGGAGAAATCATTCCTTGCTGCAGCGTCAAGTGATGATGAGCCAGCCCTGCTGTGAGCGGAGATATATGACAAGATTAGGAGGGAAATTGTTAGAAATAATCTTGTCATTAGCATTTGCATGTTTACTCAGTTTTTCTTAGTTTGCATGTAGAAATAAGTATGCGTGTAATCTCTGCATAGTAGCACTTTGTACTGGTAGATCAAGCACAACTCGATGTGTGATATGTGCGAGTTGGTGACTTGAACTAGTAGGCATGCTAGATAGGCGAGAGGCCGTGCCGTGCAATGCGGCAAGTGCATGCGTGTGAACTGCACAGGATACTCGTAAGGTCAAGGCCATGAAAAGATTTCTTGGCAGGAGAATAGGACCTGGCGATTGGGCTCTTGCATGGCCACTCAGTGGCGGATTTAAAGGGGGGGCTTAGGTGGGCTGGAGCCCCACCCTTGGCCCAGCCACCGCAGGGCCCCCCCAGCTGGACCGGCCCAATACGGGCAAGACAGCAACCAAAACGGAAGCTGGACAGTCTTCGGTCTTCCCGATCCATCTCGTCGAGTCGCCGACTAGTGCACGACTCCACGTCTTCCCATCCATCTAGCGGTCTCGCCTCGCACGGTCGTGTCCTCGCAGTCGCCGACGCTGACCACCGGCGTCTAGCACACCGCAGGCGGCGGCAGGCGGCCTACAGGCTACAGGCAAGGACGCTAGAACTTGTGTCTTGTGGTCACAACTCACAAGCACATGCACATGCATGAATTTTCTAGTCAGCAACAGCAAGCACATGAATTTTCTAGTCAGCAGCACATGCGTTAGAATTTTCTAGTCGGCTTGGAGAGTGGAGAGAGTGGAGACCTTTTAGTCACGCATGAAATTTCTTTTGTGATCAGCCACGAGGCCTCGCCGCCGCCGCGTATACGGTATACCGTATACATTTTTTCGATAAAGGAAGCTTTTATTAATCTTAGTAAATTACATCAAGTTGATACAATTATACTAAGAAGACTCGACCTCTACAACTAGGGTGTACATGACCAAACACACACACACAAGAAAAGACAAAGGAACCGTCGCGGCAAACTACATCACGCAATATTGTCTTCAAGGCTATCCACCATCATAGCAAAACTTGGACCACGATACAAGCTCTCCAATGACAACGCCTCCAAGAAGGACTAGATACGCACACGCACCGCCATTGCCATGATCCAACCAGTGAAAGCCAGACCAAAGGTTTTCACCTCGAAGAGTAAATTCTCAGACTACAAAATAATGCCTTCAACAAGGCCATTGCCAGGCACAACCAACTAAGGTCAGACCTAGGGATTTCTCCCTAAAGTCGAAGTACTGGAGATCCCAGTGTTGCAACCACCCTCATTCCGAGCTAGTGCTGCCATACCACTTAATCTTAGCCAATAGAAACGGCCACCTTCTCAAGGCCAGACAAACAATTTTTAGATGTTCGACTCTACGATGACAGATTCGCCAACTAGCCAATAGGCACACGATCATCAAGTCCATAGAGTGCATCTAAAAAATGAGTTGTGTCGCCTAAGAAAGCGAATCCGCAAATCAATGCTAAGATGACATAGATCAAAACAAATGTATGGACAACACTAGTATAAGATGAAGACTCTGAAGCGAAGAGTAGTCACCTAGATCTGCCACTGCCCGCCGGGCCACCCAGCCGTCGCCACTGTGAAGGACCAGTCGCCGACCCTCAAGCCGATGCATAGGTGGGACGCCGTACTCGGAAGCAGCGACCGTCATCCGGCCGGCAAGGAACCTACCAAGAACAGCTAAATCCAGGGGTCGGGAGCACGGATCCGGTGAGGGGCACCAAAGATCCGGCCATTGTCGTGCCCCGAATTTGCAAATCCGGACACTCTGTGTGTTCTGCACTAGTCCAGGATCGCGCTAGTGCACACAGGCTAAACAGGGTACAATATCACATCATACACAGCGGAATATTAAATATGTATTTCAAACATGTATATAATCGAGTGTACGACCTTATGGTCATCCTTACAATAGTCTGCCACGCAGGGCTTACAATAATCAGAGTAAACATTGTTCAATATCGAAATTATAAAACTCGTGATGTTCATCTTCTCCACAGTCGCTCCGACGAAGGCTTGCCCCTAGTTCCCTGGCTCCTCGACATACTCCTCTTCGTAGGCTAGCGTAATCTCCTCTTCTGGTAAGTTTGTCCGCAAGGGTGAGTACACACCGTACTCAACAAGTTATGCACAAAATGCAGGTCTATTTACTACATGCATGGCTTGTTACCAAGGAATGGCTTACTGGTTATTTTGCTTTTGCACCAATATTTTAAAAAGATATTTATTTAGATTGAAAGCATCAAATCATATAATTAACATATTTCTCAAGTTATTTTCCACATCATTTTGAACACACAGTCCCTAATCACAATTTCTTTGGCACATGCCTCCATCCCATTTTATTTTCAAACACTACCCTTGATCAGTAATCCCGAGCATTGTCGATCTGTGGACTCGGCTATTCGAACAGTTTTAACACTCTGCAGAGGTTGTACACTTTACCCACAAGATACAGTCACACACCACAAAGGCGATTAACCGTAACAAAGCTTTTCAGAGACTTCTATCTCCACCTAAGAACCTCTCCGGGTTGCCTTCACTATCACTTCCCTCACTCAGAGCCGAAGTATAGGACCGACAAACACCGTTGGACGGGTACCAAGCCGAGTAACAGCATCGCGCTCCCCGTCTGATTACCCCGTGTAATCCACCCCGAGGTATCAAAGGTAAGACATCGAATCCTACTAAACTAGGTCTTCCCATTCAGGACATGTGGTTGTACGAGAGATTCAGTCAAAGGCTTGCAAGGTAAGGTCCTTAACCCGACCAAGGCAAGACATCCTTCTCTCAATTTGGCACACACCCTCACAACACTCAACCCACCCCCATTTGCCACACAGGCCCACTGCACGAAGCCTCGGTCCACTTGCCCAGCCTAAATCAATTCCCCCAAGTTGTTAACGATTGCAACACATGCTCATATTCATCTTTCATGTAGAACCACACAGGTCTCTACATTCTAAGGTTAATACCAACATCATTCCACGTTTTACTAAAAAGCATTCTCTATTCTATAGTCAATATTGCCTTTGTATTCCAAAATGATTATTCACAATATAAGCATGGCTAAGCAACTATTCACGGTCTAGCCTCCCGTGTTGGCACAATATCATCAACCAACTAATATTACCAAACTAGGGCTGTAACACCCTGAAAATTTTAAAACAGTAAAATGCTATAATGTGAATTTGTGTTTTGAGTATTTTTGAGTTTTATGAAAATTGTGACTTTCGAATTGATTTCTTGGATCTTGTAATTGCAAAAGACAATGAAAGGGAATGAAAGAAATTAAAAGAACAAAAGAAGACTTGAAGATAATTTATTTTACGAATCCAAAATCTGTGGAGAAACCAAATTATGCACAAATAGAAATATATGAATATCAATCTGAATATTAAAAATGAATCGATTGGTCGGTTTGGCTAGTAGCGGTCGCTTGCCTAAGTCAAACCTTAAGCCAATTTCTTGCCTTCACCGCCAAGTGGGTCGATCTCACAGTCGGGCTTTGTCTCGTTCACTCCTCCTGGTTCTCTTCCCTCCTCGAGCAAGCTGCTCTTACTCGATTTCCCATTGGCCTCCCGTTCCCTCGATTTCTCATTGGCCTCCTTGCACTCACCCACTCTCCCATTGGTTTCGCTTCACTCGTACCTTTGTTTCGCCCTTCGCTCTGAAGCTCAAGCGCGACCGATTTTGACCACAAATTCCACTCACTCGCCTCCATTCCTTGGCTATAAGCTGCGCTTGATGACCGCAATGAAGCCCTCTCTCATTCCCTCGGTTCCCCTTCCTTCTCCTCAAGCAGCGCAAGAATCTCATCCCAATTCCGCCATTTCGGTGAGCTCCCAAACTCGAATCCGAAACCTATCCGCATGAAATAAGGATTCATTCCCAAATTCCTTCAACTCGAGCATCCCCAAGTTCCACCGAGCAAAAGCCCCGAAATATTCAAGCTCCCTCATGAAAAATGGTCTTTGCTCCGTCGCCTTTCTCCTCCAAGTCCTGGCATGCCGCAGGCTTCATTTCGGTGCTTCTCCAAATGAATCAACCGCCAAAATGGTATTCCCTAGCCTCCTTGATGCTCAAGCCGCCACAGATTCGATCTCTAACGCCGTTGTTTGCCTCCTCCACCTCCGCCATTTCATTGCCGCTTGAGCTCGTGGGTGTTGCTCGAGACTCTTCCGCGAATTGACACCGCCTCCAGACTCTCCTCGCCGAGCCCTTCCTCTCCATGCTCTCGCATTAGCGGATCTTCACCAGAAAACCGTTGCCTTGAAGCCCTAACCGATGCTCTGTTACGCCTCTGCGCTTGAGGCTGATCATTGAAGAGGAGAGCAGAGCCAAAGGACGCTTTCCATAGGTAAAACACATTCTTGACTTTCCATCCAACCTTCTGGCGAAATGTAAATAACCATTAACAGCTTGTGTATTTTTAGTCCCAAACCGGTGAGATATGTTTATATCTTTATCTAAGATCGGGAGTTTATAGATGTGCAAAAATATTTTTAGAAGAATTCTGTGTGAATTCTAGTAAATGTAATGCATGAGAAGAGCTTTATGTTTTAAGGAATTAATAATTTTAACTTTAGGCAAAATAAAGGAAAGTGAATTTTTATGAAAACCACGATCATCGTTAATAGCTTAAAAATGTAAAGCAATAATATTTAAGTAGAGATACCCCAAAGTAGCTTAATAAATCCTTAAGTAAAACAATGTCACTGTATAGTTTAAAATGAGAATATGCTTTAAGTACAAGTAGGAAAATGGTATGATCAGAAGTTATAAAATGCAACTTTAGTTAAGTAAGTGACAGCATTGAACTCAAATGAGTCTCTGGTTATTCATGCACCCTCTTGCATGCATAATCACACATATGCTAGTATACATATATAGGAAGATTCATATATAGATATATACTCCAGCAATAAGAGTTGTCAATAATTAGAATCGTATTAAAATTATTGCTACATAATCATTAATTAACCTTGTTATGGCCATTAACAAAACAATAGCATAAGGGCTTACAAAATAATCATGTAATTTGTATTAGATCCCTAAAACAGAAGGATCCATGTATGCAAAAATGTTTAAGATAAGATTTAAGTTGCATGTTCTTAATGAAAGAAAATGATAATGATAACAATAAGTAAATAGGTAATCTATTGAAATTAAAGTTGAAATAATGCCAAACCAACTTTAAAGCAATTCTAGGATTGCTACTGTTAATACCGAAAGATGAATCAAGAATCATGCACAGTATAGTTGGAAACTAACTTTAAAACTTGGCGATTTAAGGTTTCAAAATATGATCGTTTAGGCTATTTCAGCGATAGATAAAATAACTCGTTTAAATACCAAAAATCAGTAAAACTAGTTTAGAAACAACGTACAAAGTTTATACTACCATATTACGTAAAAAGAATCTCATTCCATTAAAGTTTGCATATTAATCTTATCAACCTAAAACCCTTAATCGTTAACTTGTCATTTCCTTTTGGCCGATTCGAATATCGTTAAACTTATAATGCCACTTAAGCTATTTCAAAGAATGAATATAATGTATCGCCAAAGCCTAAAATTTATGGAATTAGCTTAGGATTGTTATACAAAGTGTAAATCATCATGTTATGAAGAAATAACCATATTCCATCATGCTTTGCATACAAATCCTAATAGTCAAATAACCTTAAGTGTTAAGCTTTCTGAACTTGATATTGAATCGGTAAGAATGATGAAACCTGTAATTAAGATATTTTTATCACCAGAACCTTCTCAAGTATCACGAATATGTTATCAGTAGCCTAAATCAGTAAATCTAACTTGCATAAAACTAATTCTAAGCAAAATCAATTAAAGATAAAGAACAAATCATTCATACACTAATATGATCATTTAAGCCTTTTCAATAACTCGCAAAGCAGCTCATCTAAACCTGAATTTAGTAAAGAATAGCCTAGAATTGATCCTTAAGATATGATCTGCAGTAATCTGAGAAAATATTCTTGTTTTATCTTGCTTGGAATCTAAATCCTACTAAAGCAAAACACATAAGTAATAAGGTTCCAGAATGTGCTGAGAGCAGTAAGATCAATATACCTTGCAACTAATGATTAATTCTATCAATCTAATCAATCTTTGCATCTTGAATTCATAAAACAAAATAAATAAATTCATACAAGAGCAATCCCTGTTCTTGTGAAGAGTTTATTTGTTTCGCTATCTATTTCCTTTCGCTCTTATTAAAGTTAGTGTTTTTGCTATTTTTTCCGTTGATCGACGTGTAGAACCCGGCGTCCGATTTCGTCGTCATCTTTGTCGATGCACCTCCTCTTCACCGTATGCAATGATTAAGCAAGGCAAGCAATCCTTTGGTCATATTGATCCCACTATTTTATACTCCTTTTGTGCATCAAATTGTTTCTGCATGCGTTTACTTTATGTAAATTGCTAATTTGTGGATTGGTAGTTATACTGTTGTCTCGTGAATCCTTTGATGATTATGGACTTGTGAACCTTGATAGCCATAGATTAAGGTTAGGCATTACTTAATGTCGTCATGGGAATATCGTCCATATTATTAGGTGCTTAGCCATGCTTTAGAGTCATTGATGTACATGATCAAACCAAGATTTGTTTTCACGAAAACATTGAAAATGTCCTTGTTGGTTGTGGGTACTTTGATTAAAACCCAAAAGAAAACTATGTGTTGATGCGGGCGATTATTGGCAATAGCCGGATGTGCGAAAGGAATTGCACGTAGTGTAGGGTGAAGTGTCGCCCGTGTCAAAATTAAGGACCGAGCAATGGGACGCTATTGATCCGAGATTTCCGTGCAACCACAAGGGTGAGGATGGGTTAGCCATAGCTTGTTACGTACCTGGATATGGCTTTGTTCATTGGTAGGCGGGAGCTTAGCACGAGCATTCGGTTTAGTGCTGTGCGGGCGGGTTTCTACCCATGCAGCGGTGTACGCCGCTTTGTGTCTAGAAACGTTGTGTTGAGTGTGTGAAAGTGGATCCACCGCGTGAAAGGAACCACGTGTGGTGTGTGTGTTTCTAGTTCTACGGCGGGGGATTAACGTCCCGGGCTGGACCAAAGCCATGTCTAGGTAATGTAGCGAACTATGTATGGTCTTCTTGACGTCACACCTAAGGAAGTGTGTCGGGCAAAGTTGATCATTCCTTGCGGGTAAAGTTGTACACCTCTGCGAGTTTAAATCTAATCGATTAGCGCTTTCATGTCATGAGCACTCGGTGAAGTCATTCCAATGTTAACTGTTTTATTATTTCTCAAATGGGTTGGTATCATTCGTTTTGTAAAATGTGATTTATGTCAAAGGGCCGACATTGATGGAATTTCAGGAATGTGAATGATTCGCCGCTCACGTCATGGAGGACTGTGAGTGTTACTATGCTTTATTTATTTGCTATCAATCAAATCATGCTCTTTTAAATTCCGTTTACAAATAACTTGGTTTACAAATGAAATTCGCTTTATACAAATGAACTGTATTAGCCTTTCCTTTGTAATGGCCTGCATGTATGATAGGTTTGCTCAAGTCTTGCTGAGTACGTAAAGTACTCACCCTTGCCTAATTATATGTAGGTGGTCGAGTTCACGTAGCTTCGAAGTTGTCCATCGTAAGTTGCGGGATTTTTCTTCGTCGTATTCTATCTGAAGTTTATGCCTGGTCAGTTGCCTGCGGGATTGGATGGGTAAACCACAAGGCTTGCTTCTTTTGCTGCTATATTTCTCTGAGTTGTAATATTATTTGTATAATCGCTTCCGCTTAATTATTATATTGTGTGGTTGTGATTCCAATTGTTGTAAACATGTGAGTGCTAGCTACTGATCCAGGGAATAGCACAGTAATCACATGGAGGTTCTTGTTCATCAGAACGGGGTCTCACAAGGGCTATCAAAGGAATCATGGCATACAAATAGTATTAACAAGGTGGCAATAACATTTAGGTTAACTAGCTAATTCACCCAAAATATTTAAACCATTTTTAGTTGAATTAGCATGCATAGTTTGAAACAAAATACATTTCGAAATTTAGGAGCAACATGGTCAAGCACAACTTGCCTTCGAAAAGCAGCGAGTCTTGGTTTGGAGCTTGGTCCCCGAAATCCGCGTCCTCACGCAACTCAACGTCTACGCGTAACAGACAAAGAACCAAATAAACATGTAAAACAACGTACAAACACACATTCAAAAAATACGACAAATCAAACTAATTCGTAACTTCATGAAAACTTCCAGATAATTAGTTTAGCATTTTCTAAGATTTATAAAATTTATTTTAGTGTTTTTGAACGTATAGTTTAAGAGCTACAAAATTCATAATTTGGACATTCCTTGAATATTTTAACAGTATAAATTGATTTATAAAATTTCGTAAAAATTACTGTAGCTAGGTATTAATATTTACTAATTTACAAAATTTGTTGCATGTGATTTAGACTTATAACGAATTTGTAACGAAAAAGACAAAATCCGCAATTTGGTTACACATTTACGTACAAGATTTTATCTAGTCATACTTTGCATGGCACTGTACACTTCATATATGCGTATACTTGTTACTTCCTTGATTTGCTTCGGTTTTACTTCTGGCTACGCGCGAGAGAGACAGAGAGTGGTAGAGGCTTGCGACCAAATAACAAGGGGCAGCAGCCAGGTGAGCGACGCCGGTCGGCCGAAGGCGACGCCGGTGGTTTTGACGGCGGCGGCGATGCAGGTGGCCGACGACGCGCGTGCAAGCTGGAGGCGAGACGCCAGGAGCCAGCGAACAATATTGGGAAGGGTCGATTGATAACATATATTGTATTCATCTGCACACGTTGTATATGATAGGATCTCCTTTATATGGAAATTAAGTTGATAAAGAGAGAAAGGAAGGAGCCTATCATTACGGAGTGCTCCCTGAACATGCCATGGCATGGACTATTCATGGCATATATGAACATGCATCGTGGCCTCGCGGAGATTCTATGATTCCAACCACTGATCACCTGCCTGATCAGATTCAACGCCATGATCTGATCGTCATCATCAGAACAAAACGCCCTAGTATGCACATACATACCTACCTACGTGATACATAAACATGTATACATGTATGCCTCCTAATACATATACATGCATGTGTTCAAATTTATATATATACATGCGTACAGATATATATACATATGCATGCGTTCGAGTATATATATGCATGCGTACAAATATATATACATATGCATGCGTTCAAGGATATATATACATATATACCTGCAAAATTACAACAGATGAGGCCAACCGATCGACGGGGATTGAGCGCGCAAAAGAGAAAAGGAAGTACCGATCGAGGCCAGGCGATGATGATGGCAGACGGTGCATGGCGACGCAGGAGATGTCCAGCGATTTACGCCGACAACTACTGGCGGGTCGATCGGTCGAGCATCGAGTCTGATGGCGGCGGCAGCAAGCCAGTCGACGAGCGCGGAAAGAGGCATGGCCGGAGAGTGCACCGGTGTTGCTAGTTCAGGCGAGTGCAGGAATTGGAGAAGTGTTGCTAGAGAAATGAGAAAGTGTTGGGAAGAATGGAGAAATGGCTGGAGAATGAAAGCGTTGCTAGTTCAGGCAAGCGTTGCTAGTAAATGGAAGAAACAGGCGTTACTTGAAACGTGTGCATGCATGCATATGGTAGAAAGGAAATGGCTAATTCATGCGTGTGTGGCAACACTAGGAAAGGAAACGGCCAGGAAAGGAAAAGGAAACGGCTGGAATGGAAATGGTCATGCGTGCTAGAGAAATGAAACTGCATGCATGCATCGCTAGTTCCGTTACTCATTCATTTGCGTTACTAATTCACGCATGCATTCCAATCGAACTTAAGAAACGTTGCCGTTACTAGCTAATTCATGCATAGAAACATTCTCATTTAAAAAGAAAGATCTTCATTCACGTTACTACATGCATGGAAGTAAAAAACCAGTTCTAAAGAATTCCTTCCGTTCAGGATGTCCTCGTCAGATAAATTCCGTATTTTAAATAGTGTTGGAACAATACGCGGTTAAGATAAAATAGCAAAAGGGCTCTAAAAATCTTAGAAAAATCCTCTAAAATAATAGGGAATATTTGGAACTTAACGAAGTTAGTTTCGCGATTTTTCGATATATAGATTTTCTGCAAAAATTCTTTTAGTGGATCAGACACTTGTACGGATTTTAATACAATCGACAAACTTAATTTATAATCTAGTTTTTGACGGTATTTGAAAGAAACAACCTTATTTTTCAAATGTTATTATTTTAAACTAAATTTGAAATTTAAGCGCACGCGAAATGCATGATCTTTATTTTATATGATTAATTCGATAAGCTTAAATTCTTATTAATTCCAAAAATTCCAAATAAATTTCAGATATTCCTAAATAATTCGAAATAACGTAAATACAGTTAAAGCAAAATTTCGGGATGTTACAGCCGTCAGGCCACCGGAGCTCCAGCCGCTGGAGTGGGTGGGGGAAGGGAGCCCCCTCCACCAATCGCCCAGGCCGTGCTGGCTGCCACCGTCGAGAGAGGTGGTGAATCTGGCGGATCTGGGCAATCGAGTCCATGGGGCGCGATTGGCCCCGCCGCCGCCTTCCTCGGAAGCTGCATAGGTCTTCCGCGAGCTCGCTCCGGTAGCGGCGTGGCAGAGAAAGAGTGGGGAGGAGGTGTGGCGGCGGCTAGGGCTCCACCACAATTTCTAATCTCTTAGGATGTGGCGGCTAGGGCGTATACATAAACATAAATACATAATACATTGCATGTCATTCTCTTCAGGCAAACAAGAAGCTCTGAACTAGAGTGTGCTTATGTTAGTGACTTAGTGTTACTAAACTGGATCATTTTTGTGGCTCAATGCAGTATTGCAGTAATGCAGTTTGTGTTCTTTCATTTTTGTTTATACTATGTTGTAGATGTTAAGTTTGTGATTCTTTGCTAATTTGTATCATACCATGCTGTAGATGTCAAATTAATTGAATTTGTTTTTATTGAGCAGAATAGACTACAATGAAGAGATATTTTACATCATTGTCAAAATCAAAACCATCCAAAGAGGAGCCACCATCTGGGTCTAGACAACAAGAAGATCATGAACGTGAACGTCAGATCATTACAATTCCTAATGTGAGTCCTACTCCTAATGTGGGTCCTACTCCTAATGTGAGTCCTTCTGTTGCACAAGCACAAAAGAAAGCTCGTATTGGTAATGAATATCAACTATCAACTCTTCAGAAGTAATGATTGGTACGTTTTTTTCCTTTATATTGTTACACACTTATATTATATGTGACTGTTAAACAAATGTTTGCAAACTTTGAATATAGTTGGCTTGTTAAGCTTTCGATGTCTTAGCTTTAGCCCCCCCTCTTTCTAATTTTCTGGATACGCCACTGTGGCCACTACTTGCACGTTATGCACGTACTGAGGAGTGGCGTGAGTCACGGCCAAGTGAATTGGCCGGTTGTTATTAGCCTCTTGATTAGTGTGTGCATGGTCATTAGTGGTGGCGTGAGTTTAGGAGATCATGGCATGAATTGTGGGTGAGTGAGTTGTTATCTTGCATGTACTTGAGTCTATAAATTAAAAAAAAATGGCAAGGCAGTGAGTGACTGCATTGGCCAAAACAACTTGCATTTTGTGTCCCGTTTTGGTGCTTCTACATCCACGAGAGTATAAGTGAGCATTGTATCTCTCGTCAGTACTAGTAAGTCTCGGTGAGAGAGATTGAGGAGGTGAGAGTTGAGCGATTCAACTCCAACACAGATCTTATACATCTTTAGTTTTTCCTCACTAAAGAAATTGGACCAGATGATAAGAACTCTGGTTACTATTCGACTTACACTATTCATTGCTTTCGACTTGTCCAGATCAACGGGCTGAAATGGAGCCCAATTGTCAAAGAAATGCGATGAATTCTACTCTGGAGCAATCAAGCACGGTTGGGTGTCTTAATATCGCAAACATTTATAAATCCATCGTACCCCGTTTGAAGAAGAAGAAAATTGGGTGGACGATACCTCCTTACTGTTCATGAACAGGGCCTGTCATAACATTCATTTATGTCATTGGCAGAACAGTTTCGCAAGTTATGCTACGTAGTACTAGTAGGATAGTATTATAACAACCCTAAACCTCAGTGTTCACACCCTCCCGTGCGTTTGAGCTGAGCCGTCGGCTCTTTTTTTTACGTTTCGGTCCCTTAAAAAATACGTAATTACGTATAGGTTCTTCCCGAGTTTTTTTTGCGAAATGGACCTTTCGATTTACCACAATCGTGAATCTTTCGTAAAAAATCGTGAATCTTTCGTGAAAGGACTTTAAATAAATACAAAAAAAAACGTAGTGCCGTTTGGATCATTCCGCCTATTTTTCACGAAAAGGACATTTCCATTTACCACAACGCGGACGGATGCGCTTGTATCCTTTCGGTCGTTTCTCGCGTTTCTTCGACGATTTTTAAAAAAACACCGATGAAAAAAACGAAATTGTTTCCGCGAAAAAACAACACATGGCCGGCTGGCTCGGCTCGGTTTTTCCTTTTCTCGTGTAGGTTCCTCAAAAAATGTGTAATTACGTGTAGGTCCTTACCTCCATTTTTTACGAAGAGAACCTTTTGGTTTAGAAAAATCCAAATATTTTGTAAAAGGACCCTAAATAAATACCCAAAAAAATGTTGTGACGTTTGGATCATTCCGGCTATTTTTCACGAAAATGACCTTTCGATTTAGTGCAATTGTGGATGCGTTAGTATTCTTTCGACCATTTCGTGTGTTTCCTCGATGATTTTTAAAAAGGCACCGATAGAAAAAAAATAAAATTATTTTTGTAAAAAAAATAACGCATGCGACGCATCACACCATAAAAACTACTCTAGTAGTATAATAAAACTTAGAGCCGAAGGATTGATCATGCAGCTGCATCCTTCAATTGTGTGTGCAATTTGCACATACATTTATGACACTAGTCATCAAGTAGATGCACGGACAAGTAAAGTTGATGTGATATATTTTTTATTTTCTAATTCTAAAGTATCAAAATTTATTAATAGTAATCTTAAGCATATAGTCACTATTACAGAACCGGCCTTCACAACCGGTCTATCACAAGCGGTTAGGTGCGCACCGCTTGTGCTCTACGTGTCACAAGCGATTCGTAGGCAACGGACGGGATGGGGTCTCTAGAAGCGGTTCTTGACACGAACCCCTTCTGGAGTCCCACCTCTAGAAGCGGTTCGTGTCTAGAACCACTTCTAGAGATCTAGAAGCGGTTCGAGACACGAACCGCTTCTATAGGTGGGGATTCAGAAGCAGTTCGTGTGTAGAACCGCTTGTAGAGACCACTTTCCCGCCCAGTGCATTTAAACCGCATCTTCCTCCCCGAGCTCGCACAGAACAGCAGAGTGGTGGGTCGAGAGCAGTTCATGGGGGGAGGTGCTGCCAAAATTTTCAATTGAGGCTATTAGCTCCGAATTAATTGTTCCTAAGGTAAGTACCATGTTGCTGACATCCTTCTTACCTAGATATTGATATTTTTTGTGCATTGGATGTTGAGAAATCATGTTTTGTTCTTGTGGGAATTAGTGTTTCTGTTGTTGGCTTATTTTTTTGTTCTTAAGGTGATATATTGTTTGGTGTATGAAATGAAATGCAATAAATGTGAAACGATGAAAAATTACAAAGGTGGGGAAGGGGTAAAAAATAATTTTTATTTAGTAAAATTAAAATGCGGAATGATAGAAAAGGTTTGCATGAACATGTAACAATTAGTTAGTTTTATTTAAAAAAAATGCAGGATGATTAGAAATAATTAGTTGGCTTTAGTTAAAAGAATACAGAATGATTAAAAAAATACAAAACTATTAGACATAGTTAGCTTTAATTAAATATTATGATAGATGTTGTTATTATTTTTATTGGTGTAGATGAACCGGCAATAGATGTACAATGCGGACCGTCGGTCAAGAGAGTTCAGAGATGGCATGAAGGAGTTTCTCGACGCGGCCGTTGCATTCTTGCCTCGTGAAGCTTCATCGTTGTCCGTAAGCGTAGAGCGCAAGAATGAGAAGGAGCACTCGAACGATGGATGGTTATGAGGCATGTGATCACGAGAGGTTTCATGGCAAACTATACCGCTGGACCCACCATGGCTAAAGCAGAGGCGATTCGACAGAAGACGATGAAGAAGACGAAGAAGAGGAAGATAGATCCAACAAGATGCGGACACCACTCAATACGGGTCCGTGGAAGATACACTCGACGAGTTTGGCGATGATGAGCTAGATCGATGCTCGTGACGAGAGGGAGAGTTCACAGAGGAAAGACAATACAAGAAGTTTCAGAGCATGGTAGAGGACCACAGAATCGCTTTGTACCCAAAGCGTGGACGGGGCCACAAAAAGCTGCGTACTACACTAGAACTCATGCAATGGAAGGCCACAAATGGTGTGTCAGACAAGGCATTCAATGGTTTGTTATCACTCGTAAAGAAGTTGCTTCCGGAAGGTAACACTCTACCTGAATCTACGTATGAAGCGAAGCGAGTCCTCTGCCCTTTAGGATTGCAAGTACGGAAGATACACGCATGTCCTAACGATTGTATCCTGTATCGCAATGAGTGTGCCAATTTGGAGGTTTGTCCAGTGTGCGAAGAATCCTAGTATAAGGTGTAGCGTGACGATCCAGGTGAATTAGATGGGAATCGTACGAAGAAGATAACTCCAGCCAAAGTATTGTGGTATTTCCCTGTGATACCCCGGTTGAAGCGTCTGTTTGCTAACGAAGGTCATGCCAAGATGATGCGTTGGTATGAAGAAGAGCGTAAGGAAGACGGGATGCTTAGACACCCTGCAGATGGCTCGCAGTGGAGGAAAGTCGATCGGGCTTACCCGAACTTTGCAAATGAGGTCAGAAACATAAGGTTTGGGTTGAGCACCGATGGGATGAATCCTTTCGGTCAGTTGAGCATCATCCATAGCACCTAGCCTGTGACGCTTTGCATCTATAACATTCCTCCATGGCTGTGCATGAAGCGGAAGTACATCATGATGCCATTGTTGATCGAAGGCCCGAAGCAACCTGAAAACGACATCGATGTCTACCTGAAACCATTGGTTGAAGACCTTGTGAAGTTGTGGGAGGATGGTGTACGGGTTTGGGATGAGTACAAAAGAGAGTATTTCAACCTGCGTGCATTGTTGTTTGTAACAATCAACGATTGGCCAGCTCTCGGAAACCTGTCCGGCCAAACTGTCAAAGGGTTTAAAGCCTGCACCTAGTGCATAGATGAAACGGACTGCATGTACCTGAAAAACTCTTAGAAGTGTGTGCACATGGGCCACCGCAGGTTTCTTCCTAGCAGTCATGCTTTGAGGTGGAAAGGCAGTAAATTTAACAGGGGAACAGAAATTCGTGTTAAGCCTCAGCATCGTAATGGGCGACTTGTGTTTGCTATGGTAAAGGATCTGAAAGTAGTATTTGGGAAGGGTCTTGGAAGCATACCTGTGCCGAATGAGGATGGTCATGCATCCACATGGAAGAAGAAATCAAAATTTTGGGACCTACCGTATTGGGAAGTTTTGGAGGTTCGTCACTTGCTTGACTTCATGCACATCACGAAGAATGTTTGCTTGAACCTGCTAGGCTACATAGATATGTACGGCAAATCGAAAGATACACTGCAAGCTCGGAAGGACCTTGAAGACATGGAGGTGAGGAGTGACCAACATCCGAAAAACAAAGAAGGGATAAAACAACTTTATCTACATCCTGCGAGCTACACTCCAAGCAAGGAAGAGAAAAAAAGCATGATTGAGTGTTTGAACAGTGTGAAGGTCCCTTCTGGATACTCCTCAAATGTAAAGAGACTCGTAAACACGAAAGAGAACAAACTCCAAGGCCTAAAATCCCATGACTGCCTTGTGTTGATGACACAGTTGCTCCCGGTAGCTATCAGAGGTATACTGCCCGAGTGGGTGCGGGGGACAATCACAAAGCTATGTTCCTTCCTGAACGCCATTTCGCAGAAGGTTGTCGAACCAACTAAACTGCCTATGTTGGAGCGTCGAGATGATCTTTCCTCCTGCATTCTTTGATATCATGGTTCATCTCACCGTTCACCTTGTTAAGAAGATAGGTATCCCCGGACCATTGTATCTGCACAACATGTTCCCTTTCGAGAGATACATGAGTGTCCTCAAGAAGTACGTCTGTAACTGTTCACATCCGGAAGGCTGCATTGCCGAGGGCTACGTGATGGAGGAGGTGATAGAGTTTTGTATTGATTACATGAATGATCTAAATCCTATCGGCGTCCCCATATCACGACATGAGGGGAGGCTACGGGGCAAAGGGACAATAGGAAGGCAAGCAGTTGCATGCAATGATCTTGTTGCATTCAAGCAAGCACATTTCAATCGCTCAAGCAATCAATCGTAGTCGCCCCTATGTCCTTCAAGACAAGAGTGTCCTACACCGCGAGTTCACAGGAAGACAGAGAGTTGGATAACCACGAAGCACATGGATTCTTTCGGCAATTGCTCTGTATACATCCTTGAGGAAGGGTCAAACGATGAACTATTGCAACGCTTGGCCCGGGGACCATCACAAGAAATCGTGACATTCAAGGGGTATGAGATCAATGGTTACACATTCTACACCAGATCCCAGGATAACAGGAGCACCAACGAACAGCGATAATCAGATAGACGCCAAGACAACAATGCAAAGTTGGACACATATTATGGTTTCATAGAAGAAATATGGGAGCTCGACTATAGACCTCTGAAGGTCCCTCTATTTAGGCCCTGTTTGGGAGAGCTCCAGATCCTAGCTCCAGCTCAAAGCTGAAACTTATAGGCTAAAATAAAGTGAATTAAGTTTATATTTTTAGTTTAAAATGTAAACAAGATGATCTACCTAAACACTCTTAATGTACTCACAGCTCCAGCTCCACAAAATTCTGGAGCTAGAAATACCCTGCTCCACCAACTCCACAGATTTTGGTGGAGCTGGAGCTGTCCCAAACACCCCCTTAAGTGCCAATGGGTCAAACTGACTCCAAACGGTGTGAAGGTAGACAAATACGGCATGACAACCGTGGATCTCATAGAAGTCGGCTATAAGCGCGAACCGTTTATTCTCGCGAACGATGTGATCCAGATCTTCTATGTATTGGATATGTCAAGCAAACCTAAAAAGCAGAAGGACAAGCAAAAGGTAATGCCAAAGCGACATGTGGTTCTCCAAGGCAAACGAAGGATTGTAGGAGTTGAGAACATCACCGACGAGGAAGAGTATGGTCAGTTCGACGAGCTCCCTCCCTTTACAGTTGATGTCGACATAAACGTCCTGCGTGACAGTGATGTCGATGCTCCTTACATACGCCACGATCATAACGACAGAACAATTGTAAAGACGAAAACTTAAGATGTACTACTTGTATACAAATTATTCCATATGATCTTGTTGATATGTTGATTCATTTGTTCAGTTCACTTTTAATACAAATGACATTTATTCTGTGATTTATATCCACTCTATGAAAGGACTGCATAAATTTTAGCATACCTAAAAAAGGAAATTATAGACATACAAAGAGAAATTCAGCTTAGCATAGTTAGCTCATAAATTCCCATACAAAAACCCCAAAAGCAGTGTGAAATTTACACAATTGACATACAAGCTTTCAACAATTTGAGCACATGTTGTCTACTGCTACTTACCTAGTACATCTTATAAAAGGAGCAACATTACAATGATAGCTATATTAACTAATTTCTTTAGCATGTCCTCTACTCTTTCCATCCTTTCTTCTAGCTTTTTAATACTCTTGTTGTCATCAGAAGCAGCCGGATGTGCATCTCTCTAGCTTGCAACAGGATGAAATGTTACAGCCGGTAGGCCATCATCACTTGGCAGCAAATCTTCTTCGAATGCAACAATTTGCATTGCAAGATTTTCAACACCATGGCTGGCTTTATCAGCCCACTGCCAATACCGACATGCTGTACCCTTCAAACAGAAAGAATGGAACGGAAGGTGAAAGTCAAGGAATATGAACAAATGAATCACTTCAAAAACTTACCGACATATTCGAACACTTCATGAACACAAGGGATGGATTCTTGGATGTATGGGAGGTGAACACATTTACAGGATCTCCGCATCGAGGACACAATAGCTTCATCCGCAATGCCTCTAGTTGTCTCTTTGTCTCGCCATTTGATAAAGCCGTCGACATGAATTAATAGCTTCAAAGTTAAACCTTTCCAATCTCATCCGAATCACAAGAAGTATTTCAAGCACAAAGAGTGAAACAAATTAGCATCAACAATTCTGATCTGGGCATGGTGGGAAAATGGCATGTATGGTTCCATATAAAATCATGCTTTCTCGAACATCAACATATCAACAAAACTCCTTGTGGGCATTTCACAGAACACCTTGTGGGCATGAAAACAGAGAGAGCAGGAGGGGGCGTTCTGCCGGGTACCTAGGCCCTCCGAGGTGGATTGGGTGAGGGGTGTCGGCGCAGTGGTTGGGGTGCGTCGGCGCGGTGGCGGTCGTCGGCGATCTCGGCGGTGGCTGTGGCGCGCGCGACAGAGTGGAATCGATCGGGGACTTAGAAAAATTTGAAGGTGTATGTGGGAGAGTGTGGGAACCCACTTCTACAAGCGGTTCGTAATACAAACCGCTTGTAGAAGTATATCTACAAGCGGTTAGTATTACGAACCGCTTGTAGAAGGGACTCTACAAGCGGTTCGTAATACCAACAGCTTGTAGAGGACCTCTAGGCTGGGTTGTGTGTTCAAGCCCCACTCGCTCCCGCTGGCCTTTCTTTTTTTGTGTCAAACACAAAAAAAAGAAAGGCTGGCGGGGCGCGAGTGGGGCTCGAACACACAACCTCACAACAGCACTCAAGCCCGCACTGAAGCGCCCGCGCCAGCCAAGGGGGAGAAGAGATTTCTTGTCAACCAGTTTGGGCACCAAATTGTTTTAAGTATTACGTGTTGGCACTTTTACAAGCAGTTTGCACTAAGAACCGCTTGTAGAAGTTCCTCTACAAGCGGTTGGTAATACAAACCGCTTGTAGAGGATCTTCTACAAGCGGTTTGTATTACCAACCGCTTGTAATCGTGTAACATCCCAAAATTTACTTTAAATATATCTATGGCACTTTTGAATTATTTGAAATTTTCTGGAATCTGTTTGAAATTTATTAAAATTAAGCCGTGCTGAATTTATTATATAAAATAACGATCCTGCATTTCGCGTGCGCTTAAATTTCAAATTTAGTTTAAAATAATAACATTTGAAAAATAAGGATGTTTCTTTCAAATACCTTCAAAAACTAGATTATAAATTAAGTTTGTCGATTATATTAAAAACCGTACAAGTGTCTGATCCACTAAAATCTATATATCGAAAAATCGTGAAACCAACTTCGTTAAGTTCGAAATATTCCCTATTATTTTAGAGGATTTTTACAAGATTTTTAGAGCCTTTTGCTATTTTATCCTAACCGCGTATTGTTCCAACACTATTCAAATTCGGAATTTAACCGACAGTCACGTGAATGCATGGACTTCTGTACATGTGAATTATTCTTCCCTGCCGTTTCAATCCTTCAATTACCAAATTGTTTCCTTTTTAGTTTCTAGCAATGCTATTCTTCTTAGAAAATGCCCGCTCATTTCAAATTGTTTTTCCATTTGTTCATTTCTGACGTTTTCCATTCCGGCCATCATGCACCGCTTCCTCTACCTTCTTGATTCATCACGACTTGATTCGGCCGTTTCTAGTCACGAGTTGATTCATCGTTTCTAGTCACGATATGCACCATCGCTTTTAGTCACGTATGTAAAACATCATCGGTTCCTTTTGCCTTCATTCTTCTACCGAGTTCATTTGTTTTTGTTATTTTGTGCGAACCACGTTACGTCTCTCAGAGCCAAGTCTCCTGCAAGAATCTTTGTTCTTTGTCACCATTGGTATTGTTGCCGCCGCCGCCGGTGCACTCTCCTACTGGTCTTTTCTGCGCTATGCCGCCGACTACACTCTAAGATTCGACCGATCGGCCGCCGCCATGATTGCCGATTTCGCCGCTGGGCGTCTTCTCTGTGTCATCGCCGTCGGTGCTACTGCCGACCGGTACCTCTTTTCTCTTGCGTACGCTTTGTCTCTGTTTTGATCTCGTCGATCCTGTGTATTCGCACATATAATTCGCATATATATATTAGGAAGATTAGAGTGTATGATTTCTCTATATGCATGAACACATGTGCTATGGTCGGCAGATGCATATATAAATGTATGTATATAGATTAGTCGGATGGATGTGATAATACTTAGATATATGGTTGAAAAGTCACATATATAGACATGTTAGTGTATATATGTTAACAATCGACTCTTTCCCAATATTGTTACGCTGGTTTCCGGCTTCTCGCCTCCAGCTTGCACGCGCGCCACCGCTAGCGCCGTCGCCTCGGCTGGCTACTGCCGCCACCACTTCGCCTACCCCATCGCCTACGAATGCTGCCTTCCGGCCTAGCGCCTCTTGGCCTGCGTCTAGGCCTTGCGCTTCGCCTCCACTCTCCACGGCGCCCGCGCCGCCATCTGCGAGATGCCTTCACCACCATCTCCTCAGACGACCTCCACGGCGTCGGGGCACATGTGTGCTTCGCCGGTGTCCAAAACGGAAGAAAAACCAAAGAAACAGAAGAATATGCATATACATGATGAACAGTGCCATGCATGTATGGCTAGATAAATTTTGTACGTAAATTTGTAACTAAATTGCGAATTTTGTCTTTTTCGCTACAAATTCGTTATAAGTTCAAATCGCATGCAACAAATTTTGTAAATTAGTAAATATTAATACCTAGCCACAGTAATTTTTATGAAATTTTATAAATGAATTTATAATGCTAAAATATTCAAGGAATGTCCAAATTTATGAATTTTGTAGCTCTTAAACTATACAATCAAAAGTGTCGAAATAAATTTTATAAATCTTAGAAAATGCTAAACTAATTATGCAAAAGTTTTCATGAAGTTACGAATTAGTTTGATTTATCGTATTTTTCTGAATGTGTGTTTGTACGTTGTTTTACGTGTTTATTTGGTTCTTTATCTGTTACGTGTAGACGTTGAGCTGTGTGAGAACGCGGATTTCGAGGATCAAGCTCCAGACCAAGACTCGCTACTTTTCGAAGGCAAGTTATGCTTTGACCATGTTGGTCCTAAATTTTGGAAATGTATTTTGTTTCAAACTATGCATGCTAATTCAACTAAAAATGGATTTAAATATTTTGGGTGAATTAGCTAGTTAACCTAGTTGTTAATGCCACCTTGTTAATAATATTTGTATGCCATGATACCTTTGATAACCTAGGTTTGGTAATCTTAGTTGGATGTTAGTATTGTGCCAACACGGGAGGCTAGACCGTGAATAGTTGCTTAGCCATGCTTAACGTGAATAACATTTGTGAATGCAAAAGCAATATTGATTAAAGAAATAGTGAATGTGTTTTGATAAATGGTGGAATGTTGTTGGTAATGATGTTGGAGTGTAGAGACTTGTGTGGTTCTACATGAAGGATGATTACGGGCATGTGTTGCACCGATAAACCACTTGGGGTGGAATTGATTTAGACTGGGGCAAGTGGACCGAGGCTTCGTGCCAGGTGGGCCTTCGTGGCATTTGGGGGGTTGAGTGCTGTGAGGACTGTGTGCCAAAATGTGAGAGAAGGATGTCTTGCCTTGGTCAGTTAAGGACCTTACATTGCAAGCCTTTGACCCGAGTCTCTCGTACAACCACATGTCTGAATGGGAAGACCTAATTTAGTAGGATTCTGATGTCTTACCTTTGATACCTCGAGTGGCGACACGGGGTAATCTATGCGAAGTGCTTGATGCTCGTGTTACGGCTTGGTACCCTATCCAACGGTGTTAAATCATCCTATACTTCGGCTCTGAGTGAGGGAAGTGATAGTGAAGGCAACACGGAGAGGTTCTTGGGCTAAGATAGAAGTTTCGAAAAAACTCTGTTATGGTTAATCGCCTTTGTGGTGTGCGACTGTATCTTGTGGGTAAAGTGTACAACCTCTGCAGAGTGTTAAAACTATTCGAATAGCCGAGTCCACGGCAATGGACAATGCTCGGGGATTACAGTCAAGGGGTAGCGTTTGAAAATAAAATGGGGTGGAAGGCTGTGTGCCAATGTTAATGAAGAATGTTGATTAGAGACTGTGTGTCCAAAATAATGTGAAAAAAACAACTTGAGACGTATAATGGTTATATGGTTTTGATGCTTTCAATCTAACTAGATAATAGTTTAAAATAGTGTTGCAAAAGCAAATTAACCAATCGAGCCTTTCCTTTGTAATAAGTCATGCATGTAGTAAATAGATCTGCATTTTGTGCATGACTTGTTGAGTACGGTGTGTACTCACCCTTGCGGACAAACTTACTAGAAGAAGAAACTACTCCTACTTATGAAGAAGAGTACGTTGAAAGGCCGGAGAACTAAAGAATCAAGCCTCTGTCAGGGCGTCTGTGGCAGAAGATGGAGCACCACGAAGATTTATTTTATTCCGCAGTTGAACTTTTGTTATTTGATAAATGTAAGCCCTGCGTGGCATAACTATTGTAAGGATGACCATAAGGTCGTACACTCATTTGTATAAATGGTTGAAGTACTTTAATGTTATTCCGCTGTGTATGTGATTGGTACTTTAAACCCTGTTTAGCCTGTGTGCACTAGCGCGATCCTGGACTAGTGCTGAATACACAGAGTGTCCGGATTTGCAAATTCGGAGCACGACAGAGGTGGTATCAGAGCATACTGACTGTAGGTCTTGACCGTAGATAGATTGGCCGTTCTTTAGGAACTTCAAAATTATTTTCTAAAAGAAAAATTTAACTTGAAAGAATGATAAGTTCTTGACTTGTCTTATTCTTCTATTCTTTTCTTCTTGCTGAAATTTCTATCTTTCCTCACTGGTTAAAATGAAATCTTACCTCAATTGTCTTGAGTAGATAACGATGTATCACACTTAAGGGAAAAGTATTGGGTGTCAAGTTGCGAATCCAAGATCTTGAAGACAAAAACGCCGAACAGGAGGAAAAAGGGTGAAGTGATGAAGAGTTCGGGAGTAAGAAGAACCAGTGCTTCCGTAGCCAGTTGAGACTCGTGTGTGAAGGGTTGCGTCAGTCTAAGATAGAAGTGCTACCCTCTTAGACGGTAGATTATTGTGTGTTTAGGTTAATTTGGTTTTCTTGGATTGTTGATTGTGCAGTATGCGTTGCAGAGCTTTTAGGCTTGAATAAGTAACCATACCAAGTTAGTAATTGTTTGCTTAAGTTTTTGAGTCAAACCTTTCTCCCCGCACTAGAATCTTGTGTACTTGTCCACTCTATTCCCTCTTTTCTTAAGTCCTTTTGTTCTTCAGATGGTGAATACTCGTGGAAACCGTGGAGCGGGAGGAAGTGGATCACAACAAGGTGGAAACCAAGACAACGCACCAAATCCTCAACCAGCCCCACCTGTTGATATGGGAAACTTAGGAGCTTTTCTGACCGCCCAGACTCAACTTATGCAGACGATGATGCAACAGATGCAGCAGTTGCAGAATCAGGCTGCAGTCAACAACAACCAAGCTGCACACCATGGAAATCAATCTAGATTGTCAGATTTTATGAGAACTAGACCCCCAACCTTCTCTGGGAATGTCAACCCCATTGAAGCTGATGACTGGCTGCGCACCATTGAGAGGAAGTTGCACATATCCCAATGTGTAGGCAATGAGAGGGTCTTGTATGCCTCTCATCAGCTGGAAGGCACAGCCACAGAGTGGTGGGAAAATTATTGCGCTTCCCACGAGCATCCTCAGGAGATTACCTGGGATGAGTTTACAATTGCCTTCCACCAGTATCATGTGCCGGAAGGGATGATGGAACTCAAGAAAGAGGAGTTTCGATAATTGAAGCAGGGAGGCCAATCTGTGGCCGATTATCTTAATAAGTTCACGCAGTTGGCTCGTTATGCGCCGGAGGATGTTGCAACTGACAAGGCTAGGTAATCCAGATTCATGAAGGGACTGAATTTCGGGTTACAAGTGGGACTGATCACCCACACATTTTCGGATTTCCAAGAGCTTATCAACAAGGCGCTCATTCTTGAAGATAAGTGCAAAGAGTTGGATGACAACCGCAAGCATCGTTTGGCACAGCAAGGAGGACGCCAGGGTATGCAGAGACCGAGGGTGGTACCTCAACAGTTCACCCGATTTCAGCTAGGGAGCAGCAAGAAGAACACCATCGCTGTCAAATGATCCACCGTCGAATCCACAAACACCAAAGAAGATCGATTAGCCAAAGCTGCGAGAAGCTTCGACAATGGCAGGAAGACGTTGTTACAACTGCAATGAAATGGGACATTTTGCCAACGTCTGTCCCAAGAAGGGAGGAGTTACCCCTGTCCGCTTTAACCTGGGTAATACTCCTGCAAGATCACCAGCTCAAGGAGGAAGCCGAGCACCTGTTCAAGCTAGAGCCGCACCACAATCAGCCGTGCGAGGAAGGGTTAACCACATCATGGCGGATGAAGTTCAAAACGCCACGGATGTCGTGCTGGGTAAGTTCCTAGTTAACTCAGTACCAGCTACTATTCTATTTGACTCAGGAGCTTCTCATTCATTCATTTCTCAAGTTTTTGTCATGCAAAATGAGTTGGATGTGGTTAAACTTAAGAATACGTTAATAGTTCAAACCCCTGGATCAGAACTCCGAGCTAAAGTAGGATGTTCTAGGGTAAAATTAATAATAAATGGAATAGAGTTCCTAGCGAACTTAATTATACTGGACACTCAGACCATAGATGTTATCTTGGGAATGGATTGATTATCCAAGCACAAGGCAGTACTTGATTGTGGACGGAGAGTTGTAACCATTGAGAGCCTAGATGGTCGGAAGGTAGAGATTCAAGCACTTGCTGCTAGGAATGGTCAACTGATGGTCAACAATGTGAAAACCATTAATATGGAAGATGTTTTCGTAGTTAATGAGTATCCGAATGCGTTTCCTGAAGATTTACCCGGAATGCCACCAGATAGGGATATAGAGTTTGTAATTGAGCTTGTACCTGGAACAGCTCCAATAGCCAAGAGACCCTATAGAATATCTACCGAGGAATTGGTAGAAATAAAGAAACAAATTGAAGAATTATTGGAGAAGGGATTTATAAGGCCTAGCTCATCGCCGTGGGGAGCACCAGTTTTGTTTGTAAAGAAAAAGGATGGGAGTTTCCGAATGTGTATAGATTATCATGCACTAAATGATGTGACGATAAAGGACAAATATCCGTTGCCTAGGATAGATGATCTCTTCGATCAGTTAAGAGGAGCGGGAGTCTTCTCAAAGATAGATCTTCGGTCTGGATACCATCAGTTAAAGATTCGGACTGAGGATATAGCAAAGACGGCTTTTTCGTCGAGGTATGGGCATTATGAATTTACGGTCATGTCCTTCGGACTGACTAATACTCCTGCGTATTTCATGAATATGATGAACAAAGTATTCATGGAGTATTTAGATAAATTTGTTGTCGTATTCATTGATAACATTTTGGTCTACTCCAAATCGGAGGAAGAGCATGCTGGACATCTAAGGATGGTCTTGAAAAAGCTGAGGGAAAACCAGTTATATGCAAAATTCAGTAAATGTGACTTCTGGAAAAAGAAAGTTGAATTCCTAGGTCATGTAATGACTGCCGAAGAAGTAGCTGTGGACCCAAAGAAAGTAGAGGCAGTATTGCATTGGGAGCAACCAATGTCAATTACTCAAATTAGGAGTTTTCTTGGAATGGCAGGGTATTACCGTCGGTTCATTGAAGGATTTTCTTCAATTGCGAGACCTCTCACGCAATTGTTAAAGAAAGAGAAAAAGTTTGCGTGGTCGCCTGAGTGCGAAAAGAGTTTCCAAGAGCTCAAGAAGCGTTTGACTTCGGCACTTGTCTTGGTGTTGCCGAATACTAAGGACAATTTTGATATATACTGTGATGCTTCGCGTCAGGGACTGGGATGTGTCCTGATGCAGAATGGTAAAGTGGTGGCGTATGCATCAAGGCAGTTAAGGCCACATGAGCAGAATTACCTGACCCATGATTTAGAGTTAGCCACTGTAGTACACGCTCTTAAAATATGGCGTCATTACCTTATGGGAAACCGATGTGAAATATACACCGACCACAAAAGTCTAAAGTATATATTCACTCAATCAGATCTTAACATGAGGCAGAGAAGATGGTTAGAATTAATCAAGGATTACAATGTCGGAATCCATTACCATCCGGGAAAAGCAAATGTGGTTGCTGATGCTTTAAGTCGGAAAAGCCATAGCCTGAGTTCGATGACAATAGAAGATCAGTCTGACTTATGTAAAGAGTTTTAGAAGCTAAGGTTGGAAGTCGTACCAGAAGGGTATTTAGCTACCTTGGAAGTTAAGCCGACCTTAGAAGAGCAGATCAAGGAAGGACAAAAAGATGATGAGAAGATTAATAGAATCAAATCTAAGATGGACGAAGACTTAGCCAAAGATTTCAGAGTAGATGAATAGGGTACCCTATGGATGAAGAATCGAATCTGTGTACCTCATAAGCCAGAATTAAAGCAATTAATTCTGGAGGAAGAGCATGATTCTAAGTATTCAATTCACCCCGATAGTGCTAAGATGTACCAGGATCTCAAAGAAAGATTTTGGTGGCCAAATATGAAGAAAGAAGTAGCCGAACATGTAACATTATGCAATGTGTGCCAAAGAGTCAAGGCCATGCATCAGAGACCAGCTGGACTGCTACAACCCTTAAAGATACCCGAGTGGAAGTGGGAGGAAATCGGAATGGATTTCATCACCGGGTTGCCAAGGACTCAGGGTGGATATGACTTGACGGATACCCGATACACAGGTATCCCCAATGCCCAGAAAAGCGTATGGGCCGCCATCAGGTTTAAAGCCGGGGCCCAAGGCCTCACCAAGTCGACCTCAGAGGTGGCCAAGCGTTGCTGGTATGGGCGCCCACGAGCTACGGCGGTTCCGACTCAGAGGTGTCCCGACCGGCTGGTCGGACTGACCGAGAGCCTCGAACAAACTCAAACCATCTTCGTCAACAAGCTAACATCAAATCGTCGGCTTGGCGCCGACTCGCCACTACACCCCACCACGGACACGGCGCTGACCAATGACCAAACAGAGGTGGAGGCCGCGACCTTCCCGGGCAATTCGGTCGACACCACGGCGTCGCTACGCGACACACCGAGAAGCAAAGTGCGCTGCGTTTCCGGAGGAACGGACGCACCCTCGCCAGCGGCTTCCCGACTCGACGCAGGCCAACAACTACCCGTCCGAAGTCAAATCCGAGACCGGACGAGGCGAAAGACCAAACTCCAGCGAGGAGCCCCATCCATTTTTTCCTTTACACGCCTGTGTAACCGCTTCCCGGCTATATAAGGGGAGGTTTGCCCTTCGGAGCAAGGGAGAGACCATAGACAAACATTCGCACACTCAGGCAGAGCATGCCCTTGAGCTCCGAGTTCTTCGCGCTCGTAGCCCCTCCACCCCGCCATCGCATACGAGGCGCTTGCGCAGCCCTCGCTTGTAATCCAACGTGCTCCCCAGCATCAATACAGACACGCACCACCACACGAACTGGAGTAGGGACATTCAGCCCGAACCAGTATAAATCCTGGACCCTCTTTTCTCTTCTGGGTCTAACCATTCAAGGAACGGGAACGCGCGGCCCCTCAAGACTTACAAAATTTACTTGCCGGTTCTCGAAACACCGACAGTTGGCGCGCCAGGTAGGGGCTTTGCGCGTTACCACTGTCTCTGGACTCCCATTTTGCTTCCTTGATGGATTCCTTCGTCAACGACAACGCGCTTGCGCCCAGGAGCCGAATCCGTTTCGGTTCCCTTGATTTCGTCGTCGACACGATGGGAGAGCTCAACCTTGCTCCCGTCATGTCCCAGGGCCGGGCCCCCGCGGGGTGCCTGCACCGCGTCATCCACACCCTCGACAGCCTTCAGCTCGAGGCCCTCGCGCCGGCTCCAAAGCCGACGCCCGCTGTGCGCAGCACCGCCACCCGCGGAGGTGCGCTCGCGCCTTTGCGGGCGACGCCTACGCCTCCCGAAGGCCTGCGTTTTGAGGCAATGGCTGGTTACGAGCCAGCTTCCATCCACGAAATCTTGGAGAGCTCCACCGATGGCAACTCCGGCTCCGACGTGGAGAGAGCCTCGAAGGAGCCGTATACCCGCGAATGCAACGTGGCCGGCGTGAGCGATCAACCGGCCGCTACTTCGCCGAGTCAAGAGGACCGCCACCGGCGCTCCGAAGCGCCGGAGGCGGCCCAGTAGCACGAGCAGGGCGGATCATCCCAAGCCCGCCCTGACCAGCTTCGCCGACAGCGGGAGCTGGAACTGCGGGCGGCCAGACTCGGCAAGGCGAGGGTCGACCAACCGGGACCAAGCCAACTCGTGCCCCCGCAGGCACAAGGTGGCGCACGCGCGCATGCACCGAGTACACCAACAGTTGGGGGAAGAGCCGGTTAACGCCCCGTGCTTCCCTCTTCCAAACCAAAACTTCGCCGCGGCTGCGATGTTGCTCCGCGGCATCCCCGAACCCAACGAGCCCGAGGTTGGCCACCTACCAAAGACCTTTCGAGCTGGTAGAGCACGCCGCAGACAAAGATGTACCGCCCCTGGCACCCTCACTTGGGGTCTCATTGAACGTCAAAAGCTAAACTTCGCCATGAAGCCGGAGAAAGCCGCGATGGCCGGAGCGCCCCAGCCTCTACACCGGCGCACATCGCCTTGGGCAACACTATGATTGCCGCGACACTCTCGACGCCAAGAAGAGCGCCGACGTCGCGCTCGTTCGATGGTCGCCGATAGCGCCGCCGCCAGAATCCGCAGTTTCGACCCCAAAGGGCCCGGGGCCCCGAGCATTCTCACGGAGATCCGCCGGCGGATTTCCTGCCGCTTCCTCGCATCACCAACATCACCAAGTACACGGGAGCAACGAACCCCGGTGTTTGGTTAGAAGATTATCGGCTCGCCTGTCGGGCCGGGGGGGCTACTAATGATCTCTTCATCATTCAGTACCTCCCCCTCTATTTGGCGGACTCGGCTCGAGCCTAGCTCGAGTACCTGCCCGCCGGGACTATCAGGAGCTGGGCCGACTTGAAGAGCGTCTTCGTCGGCAACTTCCAGGGCACGTACAAGCGCCCTGGGAACTCTTGGGACCTGAAGAGCTGCAAGCAGCAGCCGGGAGAAACGCTCCGGGACTACATCCGGCGCTTCTCCCAACAGTGCAATGAACTCCCCAACATTAGCGACGCCGACGTCGTTGGGGCATTCATTTACGGCACCACATGCAGGGCCTTGGTCCACAAACTGGGTTGCCTCAAACCCAGGACCACCAAGGACCTGCTCGACATCGCCACCAACCACGCCTCCGGCGAGGAGGCAGTGGGGGCCATCTTCGATAAAGCGAAGGCCAAGCGAGAATCCGGCCCCGAGCCGGCCGCACCCTCCGACCGCACCGACAAGCGGAGGCGGAAGGGAAAGCAGGTCCGCGAGGACCACACGGTCGCAGCCGCCGAGCGCCCTGACAAGCAGCAGACGCGGCAACCATCCGACCACTTAAAAAGGCGATGGATAGCAGGTTCGAACCACAGGTACCCGTCGAGCACAAATCTGGGGCTGCGAAGTCTGGCGTTCTCCGAAAACCCCACGCCATGCGGGCAAAGGAAAGAAGCGACCCGACACCGAGAGGTCGGAGAGGACAAAGCGGTAGCGGGTTCCCAGAACCCGACGGATGCCTTATGATCTTCGGCGGACCAGAGAGCTACGCCGACAAACGCCGGCAGAAGCTCGCCTACCGTGAGGTGCACACGGTGACCCCCGCGGTCCCAAACTACCTCCGCTGGTCGGAAACCCCGATCACCTTCGATCGGGCGGACCACCCCGACCGCGTCCCGCACCCCGGAAGATACCCACTCGTCGTCGACCCCATCGTAGGGTCGAAGCGCCTCACCAAAGTCCTCATGGACGGCGGCAGCGGTCTCAACATCCTGTATGTTGAGACGCTCGACGCCCTGGGCATCCCCCGCTCGACCCTACGACCGAGCAAGGCGCCCTTCCACGGCGTCATCCCGGGCCATCAAGCCTACCCTCTGGGGCAGGTCGACTTGCCCGTCACCTTTGGAGGACCCGAAAACTTCCGCACCGAAATCCTCGCCTTCGAGGTGGTGGGGTTCGCGGGCTCCTACCACGCTATCCTGGGGAGGCCATGATACGCCAAGTTCATGGCAGTCCCCAACTACATGTACCTGAAGCTGAAGATTCCGGGGCCACAGGGCGTCATTACCGTGTCCTCATCCTTCCAGCTTGCTTTCAACTGCGAGCGAAGCAGTTGCGAGCTGGCCTCGGCGGTCATCGCGTCCGCCGAGCTCAACAACTACCGGAGGCAGGCCTCCGAGTCCATCCCCGGCTCCAGCAAGTCGGGGCCTGGGTCCTTCGAGTCCGCGGAGGACACGAAGGGGATCGCGATCGATCCCGAAGACCCGACCAAGACCGTGCGGGTAGGGTCCGCCCTCCCCGCCAAATAGGAAGGCGCGCTCGTCGACTTCCTCCGAGAAAATCGGGATGTCTTCGCCTGGAAGACCTCCAACATGCCGGGTATCCCGAGGGAGGTCGCCGAGCACACCCTGAACATCCGGCCTGGCGCCAGGCCAGTCGCCCAACGCCTGCGCCGTTTCGATGAAGAAAAGCGCAGGCTCATAGGGGAAGAAGTAGCCAAGCTTTTGGAGGCAGGGTTCATAAAAGAGGTACACCACCCCGAGTGGCTTGCCAACCCTGTCCTTGTAAAAAAGAAATCTGGGCAATGGAGGATGTGTGTCGACTACACGGGCCTGAACAAGGCATGTCCCAAGGACCATTTTCCTTTGCCCCGGATTGACCAGGTCATTGATTCCACCGCTGGGTGCGAATCGCTCTCGTTCCTGGACGCCTACTCAGGCTACCACCAGATCCTGATGAAAGAGTCCGACCAGCTCGCGACCTCTTTTATCACTCCGTTCGGCTCGTTTTGTTACGTGACGATGCCTTTTGGTCTGAAGAACGCAGGCGCAACATACCAACGTTGTATGTACACCTGTTTCAAGACCGATCGCCGAACATCGAGGTACGAGACGACATCGTCGTCAATCAGGAAGGCCACGACCTCGCCGCCGACCTGGAGGAAACCTTTGCGAACCTCCGGCGGTTCCGCATAAAACTCAACCCCGAGAAATGCGTTTTCGGGGTTCCCAAGGGAAAGCTCCTCGGATTCATCATATCCGAGCGCGGCATCGAAGCCAACCCGGTGAAGGTCTCCGCAATCATGAAGATGGGGCCGATCGCCGACCTAAAAGGCGCCCAAAAGCTGACGGGATGCCTCGCAGCCCTAAGCCGTTTTGTGTCTCGCCTTGGCGAGCGCGGGATGCCGCTCTACAAGCTGCTCAGGAAGTCCGACCACTTCAGTTGGACGCACGAAGCTCAGGAGGCCCTCGATCGATTGAAGGCCTTCCTGACATCACCCCCGGTCTTGACTGCGCCATCGCCATGCGAGCCTCTGCTCCTCTACATCGCCGCCACGACCCAGGTCATGAGCGCGGCGCTCGTCGTCGAGCGGACGGAGGAAGGCCGCGCCCTCAAGGTGCAGCGACCGGTCTACTTCATCAATGAAGTACTTTCGAAGTCCAAAGCCCGTTACCCACAAGTGCAAAAGTTGCTCTACGCGGTGCTAATCGCGAAGAGGAAGCTAATCCACTACTTCAGCCAGCACCCTATCTCTGTGGTGACTTCTTCGCCGCTAGGCGAGATCATCCGCAACCGCGATGCTTCGGGAAGAATAGCCAAGTGGGCGCTTGAGCTCGACGGCCACGACATCACGTTCGTTCCCAAGACGGCGATCAAGTCCCAAGCCCTTGCCGACTTCGTTGCTGAGTGGACCGAAGCCCAGGCGCCACCGGCACTCGAAGACCCCGAATACTGGACAATGTACTTCGACGGGTCCTACACCAAGAACGGAGCGGGCGCCGGAATCGTCATCGTCTCCCCACTCGGCAACAAGCTCCAGTATGTTGTTCGACTTCTCTTCGACGCCACCAACAACGTCGCCGAGTACGAAGCCCTCATCAACGGCCTCCGGATCGCCGCCGACCTCGGCGTACGACGGCTTTACATATACGGCGACTCCAAGCTGGTGGTCGACCAGGTCATGAAGACCTCCGAGCCCCGAGACCCACGCATGGCAGCATACTGCCGCGAGGTGCGCAAGCTCGAAGAAAAATTCAAGGGTTTCGAGCTCCATCACAGCTACCGACGCCACTGGCGATGAGGCCGACCACCTCGCCAACATTGCCTCGGGCAAGGGACCGGTTCTGGCCGGAATCTTTGTCCACGACCTTCGTCAACCGTCCGTCCGAATGGACCCGGTGGTCGATCAGGCGGCCGGCCCGCCCGGCTCGCCCAAGCCAAACGTCGACCATCCGGACGCCGCCCCATCCAGGTCAGGCCAAGACGTGCTCACGGCCGAGTCCGACTGGAGGAAGCCTTACGTCGAGCGCTTGACGGACGGGACTCTCCCTCCGGATCCGACCGAGGCCCGACGCCTCGCCCGGCGCGCGAAGTCCTTTGTCCTGGTCGGCGAAGACCTTTACAAGAGGAGTCCCTCCGGGGTTCTCCAGAAGTGCATCCTAACCGACCAAGGCAAGGAGTTGCTGCTCAACATCCATGGCGGAATATGCGGACACCACGCAGCCCCACGGTCCCTCGTGGGAAAGGCTTTTCGTCAAGGCTTCTACTGGCCGACCGCCGTGGCTGACGCCGAGCAAATCGTTCGCACCTGCGAAGGGTGCCAATTTTTTGCTCGGCAGACGCACCTTCCGGCTCAAGCCCTCCAGATGATTCCCATCACATGGCCGTTCGCAGTCTGGGGACTCGATCTGCTCGGCCCTTTCAAGAAAGCGCCCGGGGGCTTCACCCACCTCTTTGTCGCGGTGGACAAATTCACTAAGTGGATAGAGGCAAAGCCAGTCGCCACCATCACGTCCGCGCAGGCGGTCGACTTCTTCCGCGGCATCGTCTATCGGTTTGGAGTCCCGAACTCCATCATCACCGACAATGGTACGCAGTTTACGGGGAAGGAATTTCTCGAATTCTACGATGACTTCAACATCCGCGTCGACTGGGCGGCCGTCGCCCACCCGCAGACCAATGGCCAGGCCGAAAGGGCAAACGGCATGATCCTCCAGGGGCTCAAGCCGCGAATCTTCAATCGACTAAAGAAGTCGGCGGGGCGGTGGGCGACCGAGTTGCCCTCCGTCCTTTGGAGCCTGCGAACTACTCCGACCAGGTCGACCGGCTTTACGCCATTCTTCTTGGTATTCGACGCCGAGGCGGTCCTGCCGACCGACCTGGAGTATGGTGCTCCAAGACTCGCAACCTTCGACCAAACTCGGGGGCTCGAGTCGCAGCAAGACGCCATCGACCAGCTCAATGAGGCGCGCGACGTTGCCATCCTCCGGTCGGCCAAGTACCAGCAAACGCTGCGGCGCTATCAGAATCGCCAGATCCGTGGTTGAGCCTTCAACGTAGGCGACTTGGTCCTGCGCCAAGTTCAGTCCAACGTTGGCAGGCACAAGCTTTCGCCTCCGTGGGAAGGCCCCTTCACCGTCGTGGAGATAATCCGGCCCGGCACCTACCGACTCAAAGACGCCGAAGGCAACACTGTTTCAAACGCTTGGAACATCGAAAAGCTCAGGCAGTTTTTTCCCTAAGAACCTATTTCTTTGCCGAGCGTATCTATCTGCCTGACCAACCCGAGCGGCGCGAACCCGCTCGGGGGCTTGTAAGTCTGCGTAACCTTGTTACGCAGCGCCCTAGTCAACCTAAGGTCTTCCCCTCAAGAAACCACTTCAACCCGGCTATTACGGTCTACGTCTTGTAAAAACTCCGGCGGTTTTTCTTGACTACGGCCGCTAAAGTAATGGCCCGTGGCGCGAAGTGATCTTCATACGGGTGACCCACGGACGATCCGCAAAGGGTTTTCTTTTCACAAACATTCGGCAATCATCAGGCATTCGGCAAGAAAACAAATGCAGAAAACATGCATCGCATGAACTTCAACAAAAAGTGCAGTACATCCATTACAGACAGGCAAATAAGCAATGTCTACACCTTATGCTAACCCTAAAGCGGAAAAGAGTGCAAAAATCTGCAAAGCAGCAGGCCGGACCATGAAGACAGGAGGGCCGCTCCGGCGCCCGAGATGCCACGCCTGCACGGCGAGTTCAGGGGGGACCGCGACGGCCGCCTAGGGGTCGGGGCCAAAGAAGGCGTCCTCCCCGGCGTCCTCCCCGGAGACCTCGCTCGCGTCCGTCTCATCGTCCGAGACCTCCAGGTGCAGCCTCCCCGCCACCGTCTCCGCCGCCTCCCGCACTCTGGCCCGCGCCTGGGCCGCGTCGCCTCGGATGTGGGAGATAGTGGCCGCAGGTCGAAGGAGCCGCACCGGCTGGCGCAGCACGCCAGCACGTACTCCGCCGTCAGAGCGGCGGCCCTCCGCCCTTCGCGGGCAGAGCGGTCCCAGAGGGTCTGGGGCAAGTCCTCCAACGCCTCGGCCGCCCGGGTGAGGCCAAAGGCGTACTGCGCTACGGTGGGCTCAACTGGCTCGTTGAGCTCCAACCCAGCGGCCTCAGGCTCCTGCCCATGCTTTGAAGGTGGGCGAGCATGGAGAGGAGAACCCGCTGCGGAGTCGAAGTCCTCGTTCGCGCGAGCTATCTTCGCCTCGGTGGCGGCCGCAGCGCCCGAGCCGCCGCTTGTCTCGGCGGCTCGCACCGCGCCGAGTGTTATCACCGCGCCCTAAGGCGGCAGAAGATCCCACTTGCGACACCAAGTCGGCATGGGACCGCACCAGCGCGTCCACCATGCTTGCCGCCCGATCCCTCAGCAGGCCGCTTCCCGCCGCCTGGGGGGCGCTGGAGCCACCCCCGACGTCGCTCGTCGGCGCCGCACTGGGCCGATCGGACTTGCGGGAAACAAAGACCGGAAACGAACGTCAACTAGACGCTCCCGGCAACCCTACCACGTCCGAAACAACCAAAAGAGCACCTACCCACGGCGGGGGCTCCAGATGAAGAACCTCGGCGAGGGCAGATCAAGCCCGCCCCTCGCCGCCGCGCCGGAGGAACCCTCCTCCGCCCGACGCTTATTGGAGGGTGAGCCCCCAGGGCTCCCCTCCACCACCCGCTTACCAGCCCTCTTGTCATCTCCACTGCCGCTCGCCATGGCACCCGCAAGAAGTTCCTCTGGGAATGAACTCGGAAGATGAAGGAGCCAAGGCAACACGAGCGTTAGGGCTGAGTATGGTTTACCGCCTCCCTCAGCGCCCGTATTTATAAGGGCGTATTCACCAAGCAGAAACCGCCGCCGCCTCGCGTGCTTCGCGGCGTCTCCTGGCGCGCCCTCGGCCCGACGCTGCGACACGACGTGCATTAAAATCCCACTCCGCATTTAATGCGGCGGTTTACACTGGTGCGGCGCCGCCCTCGCGTAGTGACGCGATGCTTCGGTCTTCGCCCAGACCCAATTATACGGACATCCTCGGAATCCGCACCAGCGCCTGCGAGCCGCACGGCTACCGACCCAAAAGAGATAAGTCACCTGACTCCGTCTCCCTCGCGATTTTCTCGAACGACCAGCGATACGTGCCGACCACACCCTGGTCGCCACGCATCGCTCGGGGGCTCGGGAGCAACGTCATTTACATTCATACAGATCGGCGGTCCGACCAACCACACGGCTCCCCCACCAGGTAACCTATCCGACCCAAGCGCTACGACCTCGCCCGGGCAAACAAGCACGGTTTCAAGTAGCGCTCAGGAAAGGGGTAACTCAGACGGTCGAGCCATAAGTCACCAAAACGCCCTTTTTCATTTCAAAATGCGAAATGCATGCTCCCGTTTCTCAAATGTCATTCACATTCATACGGGTCGGCGATCCGACCGACCATTCGGCTCCCCTAGCGGGTAACCCATCCGACCCGGGCGTTGCGACCTACACCCCAGTGGCTACGGTTTCGAAGTAGCGCCTTGCGGTAACGGGTTACCCGTACGGCGCGAGCCACAGGTCAGTCGGAAACGTCCCTTTCCTACTCAAAATGTGAATGGGTGCTCTCGCTTTCCAACGTCATTCATGTTCATACAGGTCGGTGACCCGACCAACTACTCGGCTCCCCTAGCGGGTAACCTGTCTGACCCAAGCGCTGCGACCTACGCCACGACGGCTACGGTTTCGAAGTAGCGCTTTGCGGTAAGGGGACACCTGTACGGTGCGAGCCACAAGTCGGTCGGGGCCACTCCTCTCCTGCATGAGGCTTGAATGGACGATTTCCGACCTCGGGGTCTGTTAGCCCCTCCTTTGCGCTTCCTTCGGAAAATCGAAAACACCTACGCCCAAAAAAAACCCCGGCGGTTTCCAGGGTTACGGTTTCCGAACGCAAAAGAAGGGCTTAAACTCGCGAACAAGCACAAAAACGAACCCCAATTCATTACATGCTGAAGTTTCTTACATCTGCATAGTATCTAACATCATTCATAATCCCCGTGGAGGACGTTCTGCGGGAGTATCCGGTCAGCGATCGCTCGGGCATAGGGCTCGACTTGGAGTCCGAAGCGCTCGACATCCTCGTCAGTCCGGTTCCGGCCGACCCCGCTGCTAACCTTCTCCAGGTCAAGACCATTGTAGAAGGACATGGCGTTAACAAGCGCGGAAGTGGCTCCCAGGGCAGCACTCGTCTTCACTGACTTCTCGACGTGCTCCGGCACACGGGCCAACTCGGTCGCGAGCAGACTCATACCTCGCACAGCCCCGAGCAGTCGGACGCAGACGGCCCGGCCGACCTTCCCTAAGGTCCTCAACTCGGCGACCAGCTTGCCCCGCTCATCCTCTATTTCCTTTCGAGTCGCCTGAGCCGCCTCCACCGCCGCGACCGCCGCGTCGCGCTCTTCCACCGCCAAACGCCGTGCCTCCGCGACTTCGCTGAATCTTTTCTGCAGCTCTGAAAATCGAGGCAAAAGTTAGAAGTGCGGCTACGACGGCACCTTCCGAATCAACCCAGACAACAACTCCTTACCAGACGAGGCATTCTCCATAGCTTGGAGCCTCCCCAGGACCTCCTCGCCGGACTTCACCGCCACAGCCGCCTCCTCGAGGGCGACGTCCCGAGCGTTGCGGGCCTCCTCCTCGAGCTTCTGCCGCCGCAGATCCGCTTCGAGCGGCAGTTTTTCTGTTGTTGGCCTCGCCAGAGGGACTGCTTCGGATACCCTCGCCCTCAGGGACTCACCCGACCGGCGCTCCTCCTGCAGGGCGTCGTCCTTCTCACTCACCATCCGGCGGGCCTCTTCCGCCGCTGACTACTCGCGCGCCGCAGCTTCCCGAGCCTCCTGCAGATCGGAGTCCCGTTGGTCGCGACCCTCCTCCGCGGTAGCCCTCTGGCTGTGCAGGCGACGGAGGAGCCCGGACTTGCCCTCCGAATGCACCCGAAGACGCTGCAGCCAGCCATCGCTCCATTTCAAGATCCAGCAACATCCGAAAGGGCGAGAAAATTCCGAACATAACTTACCGCACCGGCCGGGTCGATCCCCCCGACGACCACATCCAGCGCCCTCCCGGAAGACTCAAGGAGAAGATTCAGGCTCACCCGAATCTGCCCCAGCTCGGTCCGGGCCCGTTGGGAACCCTCCCGCAGGGATTCCCACTCGTTAAGCTCTGCCCCGTCGTCCAGCGAGAATGATGTATCGCCAGATGGGTCACCGGCCGGCCAGACCAGGATGGTCAGGGGCAACTGAGAAAGCTCCCCCGTGGTCGTCTCGGCGGTCCACTCCGACGGTTGGGCCTCCGTCACCACCGCCGGCGGATCCGCGGCCTCCGCCACTGCCGCCTGCAGCTCGTCCCCCAGCTGCTCCTTCGGCGACGATGGCGGCACTGCTTCCAGTGCCAGGACTCCTCCGGGAGCTGGCACACCCGCGACCGATGGCGCGAGGATCGGTCCGCCCTCCTCGGCCCCCGTTCGTGGCGGCGAGCTCCTGACGGTCGCCAGGACGTCGTGGGACACCAATTCCATGGACGCCTCCGACACCACCACCGGCACGACTTCCGTCGCGTCAGCAACCACGGGCGCGGTGGGCGCCGCCGCCTCCGACGCTTCGCCCTTGGTCGACCGGCATATCTTCAGCTCCCGCCGGCGGGAATATCGGCGTCGGTCCCGGCGGCAGTTCCGCCACCTCTGTCAAGCTTTCCTCGCAAAATCCCTAAAAGCAAGGGCCAGTCAGGGACATTTTGAACAAAATCGACACGCATGGCGAAGGGGATGAGACTAACCACATCGAGCGGGTGCCGAATAACCGCGCTCTCTTCGCCGGTCTTCCTGGCGAAGGGGGGCCGTCTCTCCCCCCCTCCAGGGGCACCCCCGTCGGAGGTGTCCCTGCCCGGGACGCCGCAACAATGACCTCTGTGTCGATGTCCTCCATTGGATCGTCGACCGGCGGCAGCCCAAAATCATACTCTTCATATGGATCGTCGAGGTCTCCGCCGTCGCTGGAGGACGACCCCCAGCCGACCGAAGAAAGGGCGGTCGACTCCGACGCCTCCTCGCCGCGTGCGGTCATGGCCCGACGAGCCCCCCTCTTCTCCTTCCTCTTGCTCTCCAGGCGCTCCTTCCGAGCGGACTCCCGCAGCTCGGCCTGTTGGCGGATCGCCGCCCTCATCTCCTTCTCCCCCGGCAGCAATGCCCAGGAGGATGCTCCAAGCAGGCCCTGAAAGGGGCGGGAACTCTATTCAAGCCGGAACGCGAGGAATTAAGGTATGCAAGAAAGGGAAGAGGAACCTCCCACTTACCAAGTTCGGGGGGTTTTCCGCCGAGAAGGGCTCGGGAACGCCGCCCGCCGCCACCGTGGCTTTCAATGCCAGGACGGCGGCCACCCGAGCCTCCACCTCCGACGAGGGGAGGTCCGAACCCTCCATCCTCATGGGATCGGACGCCCCCTCATACTTGAACATCGGGTGGGGCCTGTCCATAAGGGGTTGTATGCGCCTCGCCATGAACGCGCGCATGACGACATAACCCGTCAGGCCTCGCCTCTTCTGAGCCGCGAGCTGCTCAAGGATCACCACCATCTTCCTCTTCTCTCTCTCGTCTGCCGGACGACCCCATTCGGGCACCACCTCGGGCCGTCTTCCGGTGAAGGCCGGGGCGCTGTCTCCTGCATTCCGAATGTAGAACCACTCGGGGTGCCATCCATGGTTTGAGGTGGGCAGCTTCATGTCAAGGTACTCCGCCGACCGGTTAGATCGAAGCTGGATGGCGGTGCCGCCGATCGGCGCCAGCAACGCGCCCGACTTGCCCTTCAACGCCCGCATATGGAAGAAGTACTTCCAGAGGGCCCAATGAGGTTCGATCCCCAGGAAAGCCTCACACAGCGTGATGAAGATCGCGATGTGCAGCACGCCGTTGGGATTCAGGTGGTGCACCTCCACCTTATAAAAGTGAAGAAGCCCGCGGACGAACGTATGGAGGGGGAGGCCGAACCCGCGCTCAAAGAAGGACGCGGCTACAACGATCTCGCCATCACCAGGCTCCGGAGCCGCAGCCCCCGTCGGCACCCTCCACCGAGCTACATCGCGCGGCGGAAGGAACCGCTTCTTCGCCAGGCCGAGCACCCGAGCGTCAAGAATGGTGCACTCCGGCCAAGTCATCTCCAAGGAGGCAGGACCGTTGGGTGAAGAAAGGGCTAAGGCAAAGAATCCTTCTCAAGGGTTTTCTTTGATCTTCCTCATGGTCGCCCTCGTCTCTCTTCCTTTCGCAGCGAAGAACAGGACAACGCAGGGGAATCTGCCCTATGGCCCCCCGTTTTCCGCTTATAAAGAGCGCAACGACCGCCGACCGAACAGGCGTCAACCAAGCAGAGCATCGCGAATGGAAACGGCGCCCGTTCCGCTCCCCCGACCGTCATGACGGTTCAACGGTACGCTGCCCTAATTCTTGATCGCCCCCGCATTTAATCCTTAGCAGACCGCGGCCGAGCAAAAGGACATCAGGCGGATTGGCATGACGGCTCCTCGGGCCTCGCCCGAACTCAAAGGTCGCCTTGCGACGGAAAAAACATGCCAGACCGCCACGGTCCGTAAGCCTGAAAGGTTTACCGACTTATGCTCGTGGCTCGACCAAGTCTTTGGCCCTTAACGCCCGCCACCAAGTGGACGCACACGTCGCCCCGAACGAAAGAAGAAAAACCGAGCGAGGGACGAGGATAAGGCGAGCTCCCAGTGGGCCCTTGTTGGGTCGGCGGACGACCCAATCGCCTTGAATCGTGTTCGAGGTCATACGTCACACTCTCCCGCGGAGCCCGTCGACGGGTGGCAGCCAGCTGCGCCCCAGGTCGGCGGACGACCTGGGGTCCGACTCGGGATCGAGTAACGAAAGGCTCTCATGGGTCGCCCTTCTGGGTCGGACGCCGCGAGCGGATAACGCCCGCTCGAAATGGTTTTCCTCGAAGCCACCAGGGCCCACTCGAACTACCCGCTATCAGCTCGTCACGAGCATGGCGTTCGAGCCTACGTATGGCAAACGCGCGTTTGCTCACCCCCTCCAGGTCCCACACCTGCGGATGGGGCGTATTAAGTAGAAACGCGGCGCCTCCTCGCTCGGAGCATGGGACGGACGCCTCTATCACTCTCCGGCAAATGGGCGCTTCAAGACGGATAAACCCCGACCAGCTCTCCGACACGCTCGGGGCTCGAAACTCCATCCACCGGATCGCTTCGCGCACAAGAACAGCAAAGCCGACCAGCCCGTTTGGTCGGGCGCCGACGACCGGGGAAGCCGCCCCTGTTCAACCAATGCGCTTGCAGGTACCTGGGCAGTTTTCGCCGGGAGTTCGTATCCATCAAACGGAGCTACCTCTGCACGTGGGATAAACCCCCGACCAGCTCTCCGACCTACTCGGGGGCTCGGGGCTTATCCACCGGATGCGCTCGCGCGCACCCGGGCCAAGCCGACCGAACCTGATCGGTCAGGCCGCGGCCAGCCAAAGATCCGGCAACCTCGGAGCAGTATGCTTACCCAGCATCCACCGACCAAAGCAAACCCCCGACCGACTTTCCAATCCGCCCGGGGGCTCGGGCGCTATTGACAGATACCCGATACACAGGTATCCCCAGCGGCCCAGGAAAAGCGTATGGGCCGCCACTGTGCCTAAAGCCCGGGGGCCCAAGGCCTCTGACCAAGTCGACCCCAGGAGGTGGCCTGACCAAGCGTTACAGGGCGGGCGCCCCACGAGCTACGGCGGTTCCGACTCAGAGGTGTCCCGACCAGCGGGTCGAACGGACCGAGAGCCTCGAACAAACTCAAACCATCTTCGTCAACAAGCTAACATCAAATCGTCAGAAGCCGGCGCCTGACCCGGCCACCTACCCCACTGACACGGCGCTTCGGCATGACCAAACAGAGGTGGGAGGCCGCGCGCCTTCCCCAGGCAATTCCCGAAGGCTGACACCCCGACGTCAGCGCCTGACAAGCCACAGAGAGCAGGTGCGCCGTTTCCCGGAGGAACGGACCGCACCCTCGCTCAGCAGCTTCCCCGACTCGACGCAGGGCCAACAACTACCCGTCAGAAGTCAAATCCGAGACCAGACGCCGAGGCGAAAGACCAAACTCCCAGGCGTATGGAGCCCCATCCATTTTTTCCTTTACACGCTCTGTGTAACCGGCTTCCCCGGCTATATAAGGGGAGGTTTGGCCCTTCGGAGCAAGGGAGAGACCACAGACAAACATTCGCACACTCAGGCAGAGCATGCCCTTGAGCTCCAAGTTCTTCGCGCTCGTAGCCCCTCCACCCCGCCATTGCATACGAGGCGCTTGCGCAGCCCTCGCTTGTAATCCAACGTGCTCCCCAGCATCAATACAGACACGCACCACCACACGAACTGGAGTAGGGACATTCAGCCCGAACCAGTATAAATCCTGGACCCTCTTTTCTCTCTTCTGGGTCTAACCATTCAAGGAACGGGAACGCGCGGCCCCTCAAGACTTACAAAATTTACTTGCCGGTTCTCGAAACACCGACATGACTCCATATGGGTCATAGTGGATCGGTTAACAAAAGTTGCTTATTTTATACCCGTAAAGACCACCTACTCAGGAGATAAGTTAGCAGAGTTATACATATCGAGAATTGTTTGTTTACATGGTGTACCCAAGATGATAGTATCGGATAGAGGTACCCAATTTACCTCCAGATTTTGGGATAAGTTGCATACAGCAATGGGCACCCGTCTGAATTTCAGTACGGCATATCATCCACAAACAGATGGTTAGACTGAAAGGGTGAACCAGATACTTGAAGATATGTTGAGAGCCTGCGCTTTATCATACACCACATCGTGGGATAAATGTTTGCCGTACGCAGAATTTAGCATAATAATGGCTATCAAGCTAGTCTGAAGATGTCGCCTTTTGAAGCTTTATATGGTCGTTCGTGTCAAACACCACTAAACTAGAATGAGACGGGAGAACGTCATGTTTTTGGACCAGACGTGCTTTTAGATGCAGAAGAGAAGATTGCTCTAATTCGAGAAAGGTTGAAGACTGCACAGTCCAGGCAAAAGAGTTATGCAGATAACCGGCGCCGTGATTTGAGTTTTGAACCAGAAGATTATGTTTATCTCAAGGTCACGCCATTAAAGGGAGTTAAAAGGTTCCATGCTAAAGGAAAACTTGCTCCGAGATATGTGGGACCATTCAAGATTTTGAGCCACAAAGGAGAAGTTGCATACCAATTAGAACTGGCGTAGTCTTTGATAGGGGTACATGATGTATTATATGTATCTCAATTAAAGAAGTGTTTGCGAGTACCGGAAGAACAAACACCTATTGAAGCTATTGAGCTGCAAGAGGATTTAACTTATAAGGAATATTCAGTGAAGATTTTGGATATCATGGATCATGAGACCAGAAACAAGTCAACCCGCTTTTGCAGAGTCCAGTGGAGCAATCATTCAGAAAGCGAGGCAACTTGGGAGCGCGAAGAAGATTTGAAGAAGGAGTTTCCCAACCTCTTTTCTAGCCAGCCCTGAATCTCGGAGTCGAGATTCCGTTAAGGGGGGGGAAGGTTTGTAACACCCCAAAATTTACTTTAAATATATCTATGGCACTTTTGAATTATTTGAAATTTTCTGGAATCTGTTTGAAATTTATTAAAATTAAGCCGTGCTGAATTTATCATATAAAATAACGATCCTGCATTTCGCGTGCACTTAAATTTCAAATTTAGTTTAAAATAATAACATTTGAAAAATAAGGATGTTTCTTTCAAATACCTTCAAAAACTAGATTATAAATTAAGTTTGTCGATTATATTAAAAACCGTACAAGTGTTTGATCCACTAAAAGAATTTTTGCAAAAAATCTATATATCGAAAAATCGCAAAATCAACTTCGTTAAGTTCCAAATATTCCCTATTATTTTAGAGGATTTTTCCAAGATTTTTAGAGCCTTTTGCTATTTTATCCTAACCGCGTATTGTTCCAACACTATTCAAATTCGGAATTTAACCGACAGTCACGTGAATGCATGGACTTCTGTACATGTGAATTATTCTTCCCTGCCATTTCAATCCTTCAATTACCAGTCATTTCCTTTTCAGTTTCTAGCAATGCTATTCTTCCTAGAAAATGCCTGCTCATTTCCAGCCGTTTCCATTTCCAGCCGTTTTTCCATTTGTTCATTTCCTGTACGTTTTCCATTCCCGGCCATCATGCAGCCGTTTCCTCTACCTTCTTGATTCATCACGACTTGATTCCAGCCATTTCTAGTCACAAGTTGATTCATCAGTTTCTAGTCACGATATGCACCATCAGTTTTTAGTCACGTATGTAAAACATCATCAGTTCCTTTTGCCTTCATTCTTCTACCGAGTTCATTTGTTTTTGTTATTTTGTGCGAACCACGTTACGTCTCTGTAGCCAAGTCTCCTGGAAGAATCTTTGTTCTTTGTCACCATTGGTATCGCCGTCGTCGCCGCCGGTGCACTCTCCGGCCTCGTCTTTTCCTGCGCTGCTGCCGCCGACTACACTCTAGCGTTCGACCGATCGACCGCCGCCGCGGATTGCCGATTTCGTCGCCTGGATGTCTTTTCCTGTGTCACCGCCGTCGCTGCTACCGCCGACCGTTACCTCTTTTCTCTTGCGTACGCTTTGTCTCTGTTTTGATCTCGTCGATCCTGTGTATTCGCACATATAATTCGCATATATATATTAGGAAGATTAGCGTGTATGATTTCTCTATATGCATGAACACATGTGCTATGGTTGGCAGATGCATATATAAATGTATGTATATAGATTAGTCGGATGGATGTGATAATACGTAGATATATGGTTGAACAGACGCATATATAGACATGTTAGTGTATATATGTTAACAATCGACTCTTTCCCAATATTGTTACACTGGTTTCCGGCGTCTCGCCTCCAGCTTGCACGCGCGCCACCGCTGGCGCCGTCGCCTTGGCTGGCTACTGTGGCCACCACTTCGCCTACCCCATCACCTGCGAATGCTGCCTTCCAGCCCTGCACCTCCTGGCCTGCGTTCGGGCCTTGCGCTTCGCCTCCACTCTCTACGGCGCCCGCGTCACCATCCGCAAGATGCCTTCGCCACCATCTCCTCAAACGACCTCCACGGCGTCGGGGCACATGTGTGCTTCGTCGGCGTCCAGAACGAAAGAAAAACCAAAGAAACAGAAGAATATGCATATACATGATGAACAGTGCCATGCATGTATGGCTAGATAAATTTTGTACGTAAATTTGTAACTAAATTGCGGATTTTGTCTTTTTTGCTACAAATTCGTTATAAGTTCAAATTATATGCAACAAATTTTTTAAATTAATAAATATTAATACCTAGCCACAGTAATTTTTATGAAATTTTATAAATGAATTTATACTGTTAAAATATTCAAGGAATTTCCAAAGTTATGAATTTTGTAGCTCTTAAACTATACATTCAAAAGTGTCAAAATAAATTTTATAAATCTTAAAAAATGCTAAACTAATTATCTAAAAGTTTTCATAAAGTTATGAATTAGTTTGATTTATCGTATTTTTCCGAATGTGTGTTTGTACGTTGTTTTACGTGTTTACTTGGTTCTTTATCTGTTACGCGTAGACGTTGAGCTGTGTGAGAACACGGATTTCGAGGATCAAGCTCCAGACCAAGACTCGCTGCTTTTCGAAGGCAAGTTATGCTTTGACCATGTTGCTCCTAAATTTTGGAAATGTATTTTGTTTCAAACTATGCATGCTAATTCAACTAAAAATGGATTTAAATATTTTGGGTGAATTAGCTAGTTAACCTAGTTGTTAATGCCACCTTGTTAATAATATTTGTATGCCATGATACCTTTGATAACCTAGGTTTGGTAATCTTAGTTGGATGTTAGTATTGTGCCAACACGGGAGGCTAGACCGTGAATAGTTGCTTAGCCATGCTTAACATGAATAACATTTGCGAATGAAAAAGCAATATTGATTAAAGAAATAGTGAATGTGTTTTGATAAAAGGTGGAATGTTGTTGGTAATGATGTTGGAGTGTAGAGACCTGTGTGGTTCTACATGAAGGATGATTACGGGCATGTGTTGCACCGAGAAACCACTTGGGGTGGAATTGATTTAGACTGGGGCAAGTGGACCGAGGCTTCATGCTAGGTGGGCCTTCGTGGCATTTGGGGGGTTGAGTGCTGTGAGGGCTGTGTGCCAAAATTTGAGAGAAGGATGTCTTGCCTTGGTTAGTTAAGGACCTTACATTGCAAGCCTTTGACCTGAGTCTCTCGTACAACCACATGTCTGAATGGGAAGACCTAGTTTAGTAGGATTCTGATGTCTTACCTTTGATACCTCGGAGTGGCAGTTACACGGGGGTAACTGTACGGGGGAGCGTGCCTGTGCTACGGCTTGGTACCATATCCAACGGTGTTCATCTGTCTATACTTGCTCGAGTGAGGGAAGTGATAGTGAAGGCAACACGAGAGGTTCTTGGGCTAAGATAGAAGTTTCGAAAAACTCATTACAGTTAATCGCCTTTGTGGTGTCGATGTTGTATCTTGTGGGTAAAGTGTACAACCTCTGCAGAGTGTTAAAACTGTTCGAATAGCCGAGTCCACGGCAATGGACAATGCTCGGGGATTACAGTCAAGGGGTAGCATTTGAAAATAAAATGGGGTGGAAGGCTGTGTGCCAATGTTAATGAAGAATGTTGATTAGAGACTGTGTCCAAAATAATGTGAAAAAAACAACTTCAGACGTATAATGGTTATATGGTTTTGATGCTTTCAATCTAACTAGATAATAGTTTAAAATAGTGTTGCAAAAGCAAATTAACCAATCGAGCCTTTCCTTTGTAATAAGTCATGCATGTAGTAAATAGATCTACATTTTGTGCATGACTTGTTGAGTACGGTGTGTACTCACCCTTGCAGACAAACTTACCAGAAGAAGAAACTACTCCTACTTATGAAGAAGAGTACGTTGAAAGGCCGGAGAACTAAAGAATCAAGCCTCTGTCAGCGCGTCTATGGCAGAAGATGGAGCACCACGAAGATTTATTCTATTCCGCTGTTGAACTTTTGTTATTTGATAAATGTAAGCCCTGCGTGGCATAACTATTGTAAGGATGACCATAAGGTCGTACACTCATCTGTATAAATGGTTGAAGTACTTTAATGTTATTCCGCTGTGTATGTGATTGGTACTTTAAACCCTGTTTAGCCTGTGTGCACTAGCGCAATCCTGGACTAGTGCTGAATACACAGAGTGTCTGGATTTGCAAATTCGAAGCACGACAAATCGGCTGCCCACCAAACCCAGCCTAGAGGTCCTTTACAAGCGGTTGGTATTACGAACCGCTTGTAGAGTCCCTTCTACAAGCGGTTCGTAATACAAACCGCTTGTATATGGTACTGCTACAAGCGGTTTGTATTACGAACCGCTTGTAGAAGTGGGTAGAGCTTTAAAATTTCTAAGTCCCACACTCTCCCACATACACCTTCAAATTTTTCTAAGTCCCCGATCGATCGCCTCCTCTCTGTCGCGCGCGCCACAGCCACCTCCGTCGACCGCCACCACCGAGCTCGCCGACGACCGCCACCGCTCCGACGCCCCCCAGCCACAGCGCCGACACCCCTCACCCAATCCACCCCGGAGGGCCTAGGTACCCGGCGGAACGCCCCCTCCTGCTCTCTCTGTTTTCATGCCCACAAGGTGTTCGGTGAAATGCTGCAATACTTTTTGTTGTCATCTGTGACTTGTGAATTCTTATATATATTTGTTAGATTGCTTACTTGGCCAAATAAGCCTGCAGCAAAGAAGAATGATGAAGTAAGCCTCAGTGCTTCTGCTAAAAAAAGCTCACAAGCAAGCTTTTATTATTTCAGAAAGTAGAGATTTATGTAAGGCTAAAAAAATAGACATACTTAGATGGTACATACAGGTAGATGATTGGGATATACTTGGTTAACAAATGTGTAATGTTTACCTATGATTGTTTGAGTTTCTATTTTTATTTTGATCATTTACTTCATCTGAAATTCAAAACAAGGAGTGGGGCTTGCTCCTAATGGATGAGGTGTGATCTCCATTCTGTGATAACTATCTATACTAACTTGTCAACATCATTACTATATGCTTGTATTCTGTTATATGCATTTGGCACAAAACTCGGACTACATATATACATCCAGCTCAAGTAAATTGAGAATTTTGTTGAAAATTTTGGGATATACCTATCTTTTAGAATGTAGAAGTCAAGTATTCAACAAATTCTGGATCAATAAGGACCTGAGCACCTCTTTCCCCCTAACAAAAATGCAAAGAGACATGTCAAATGATGAGAAGGGGGTCGTGAAAAAAAATGGCCACAGCTTCCAAAAAATGAGCAACTACTTCTGGACTTATTCCAATAGCAAATAATATGGCTGCAATCAAACATGGATATTAGCATAGATTAGATTTGATGATTTGATGCACTCACAATTATTCTTATTTCCTATTTCTTCAACTTCTTCCCCCCTTCTTTGGAGCTCGTACTCCTAAATACTCCTAAATACAAGTATAAATCAAGGTCTTTGACAATGAAATATATATGATAAAGCAAGCTAATGCATGTGAGCTTTTTCATGATTGTTAGTGAATGATTAGCAGAAGGTTTATAGCTATATTAATCATAAATGGTACTCATAAGGAATAGATATGGCGGGGACCTAACAGTTTTAAAATTTTGAGATACAAATATGATAACCAGTGATTGTAGAGCACTCCTGTAGGCTCAGAACACATAAAGGTTGTCCATGTCAAGAACTGGTAAACAAACGACAGGTTTGTACTATGGTATGCATAAGGCAAAGAAATCTATCATAAATAGAACATGCTCTACCTTCATAAATGACCATTCAACTCGAAGTAAAAATGAATATAGATAAAATAACTGTTGCCGAATAGTGTACAATCCAACCCCCAGCTCGAATTTTCTGCAAATAGAAATACAACTTCAAGTCAGGTTACCTTTTATGGTAAAATATAGTGGTATCATAATTCATAAACCAAACATAATCACATGCAAGAGTTAGAGGGTCAAAAAATATACTCCATTGATTTTTATAAGGCGCGGTTTGAACATTCCTAAGACCAAATTGGCGATGGTTTTCACACCGCTCTGATGGTTTTCACGTTGCAACCACGAATTAAAATTTGGCGATCTTAAACTATGCTTTCAAACTCAAATTGTTCTCAACAATCTTGTCTTCATATATAATCTAAGCCTCGAGATTTGCTCTACTCTAGATGGCAACACCAAGACATGGTGACCGGCTTTTCGATGAGGTGGAAAATCGATGTTCGAGACCATTCTTGTTGGGTAGCATCTTAGCCAATGAGGTTTAACACCGATGCAAAAATCACGATGGTGCCGCTAACGCTGCCGATGAGGCCGTTAATCTTTGGTACCGAGGTATACTCTTACCCACTATAAAATCACCGTAAACATGTTAATTATTCTAAAATCATTCATATTATATGTGTTTGTGTATCCAGCCCGGTACCTCATCGGCCACCCAGTCCGGAATTAACCGAGGACCTAACAACAAGCCTCCGACAAAGTATGTGATAACTGAAGTCGGCAACGACGGGAGTCTGCTAGCCCCAGAATCAGCAATTGGCTCTTTCAATAATGCTTGCGGCTACCACGTGAGGGATCACATCCCAATCAGCATCCAGAAATGGGCCGAAGTCCCTACAGCTACCAAGGAACTGCTCTGGAATGATATGAAGGAAAATTTCACTTTTCCAGAAGGGTACGAACAGAAGTCCAAGGGATGGGCTTTGAAGAAGATGTCAACTTCCTTTCAGCAGTGGAAGTCGTCCCTCACCCGCAAGTACATCGACAAAGGAGAAAGGCCAGACTTCAATCAATTTCCTAAGATGGTCGATCATTGGGACGCTTTCAAGGAGTACAAGCTGTCGGATGCAGGACAGGCCGCGAGAGAGAAAAACAGGGTGAATGCCCAGAAGAAGAAATACCACCACCATCTCGGGACCGGTGGTTACATCAAGGCTGCAAAGAAATGGGACAAGCGGGAAGAGGAACTTCGGCAGCAGGATGTTGTACCTGAAACTGAGAATTGGGAGCCCTGCCTACGCAATTGGTTCTTGGCTCACGGGGGAAAACTTGCTGATGACGGTAGCTTGGTGATGGCACCGACAGTCCAAGAAGTTGGTGAAAGGATTGTACAAGCCATCGAGCAGACTCGGTCAGGATCCTTGGTGACGGACTAGGAGAATGACGAGCTAACATATGCCCTTCAAAACCCTGAGCACCCGGGACGGACATGAGGTTTCGGGAAGGTGCCATGGAGGCACGGCTTTGCCAAAGACTCAACCAGTTACAGGAGCCAGGACAGAAGCAAGAGGAGAGATCAGGGTAGAGTCGGCCGATTGGAGGAAGAGCTTAGAGCTATGAAGGCTTCCATCGATGTCCTGGTTACGCAAAAAGTGTCCGAAGCAATAAGCCAGCTTCAGGGAGCACTACGTTCGACTAATGTTCAGGCGGCGCCGGAATCCGTGATCAGTCCGACCGCGCAAAAGAGCAATTGCGCGTCTGCCGTGGCCCCTATAGCAGACGACCCGCAGGCCCGTCATCCCATGGACAGCATCAAGGTTCGCCGCCAGTGCGAGCTACACATTGATATGCGTAACCTCTCCTACAAGGTGGCTTACGGCATGGTTTATCCGGTGGAGGCGGGCTAGACGTTCCACTGCAACCAGATACCCTCTGGATACTCGAAGGTCACGGTGGAAGAGGTGGTGGGGGGCTTAGAAGATCTCATGCTCGAGATTGCTGGGGGCGACGACGTGACCAAGCTTGGATAGGCCCTCCATGGCACATTCATCCTCTGGCACAAAAAGTACATCATATTTCCAGATGGTGTGGAGGTTATATCTCCAGCAAGAGAGGCCCCACAGTTTGAGCCACCGCAGACAGCGAGGCCTCCTCCACATCGACAACCCACGACTTCTCCAGCGTCGCCTGCACGCAATGCTTCCCCGGTGGTCCAGGCCACGCCTCCTCCACCTCCCGCTCCACAAAGATGCCCGACTCCGCCGCCACCGCCACCGCCTAAAAGTAAGAAGCACCCAACATCTCCAGTCACCACACCTCCAGCATCTCCCCCAAGGAAGAAGCTCGATGTCAGAAGGAGGGATCCCACATTGGCACCTCCTCCCACGAAGTCGGCATCCGGCAGACAGAGAATGTTAAAGGAACCGCCAAGGAGGCCATATGATCTGACTGCGGAGGAGCTAGCTGCATCCGTAAAGACGGATGTGGCCAGGCAACTTGCGCCAAAGAAGCCAAAGCCCAAGGTTAAAATAGATAAAAAAACTGTGAAACACTTTCAGTCATGCGGAACGGCGCCACCGCCTGTGATGAGCGACTACAAAAGGACAATAAGAAAGGCTACAGTGAAAAATACACGTGATCTGTCGGCGAGAAAGAAGAAGAAAGTGGAAGATGAGTAGAATGCTGAGGAGTTGAGGAAAATGACATTCCTGAAGGAGGCGGGACTCCAATCAATAGACCAGGATCTTCCAGTGGTACCAACCAAATGGAAGTATGAGTTGGGCAAACCGCTAATTGATCCAAAAGATATAAAAGATCTCCCAACCAATATGCGTCAAATGCATGAATGGTACATGAAAAGGGTATCTAAAGGAGAGCAAATGTTCCTCCTCAGTTTCCAAGATGAGCATTTCTTCCGCGAGAACAACACAGAAATATGGCTGGAATTCAAGGACTTGTACCATGTGTACCAAGAAGACGTCGTCAACGTGTCTTTCATGTCCTGTTGGTGTCTGTAAGTGTCGATGTACTAATTTTACCGTTTGCTTCCTCTCGTACCACAAAATTGAAAATCTAATTAACTTAGTTATCCCTTCTTATGTAGAATGGAGATACAACGATGTAGAAGAATGGGCAAACAGAACATTGGCTTCATCGACCCAGAGGTTGTCAACGAGAAAGTCTGGTCATACGACCAGCAAAAACCGCAAGTTGAGGCATACATTTTGCATGCAATGTTGAAACAACACTATAAACCGTACATACTTCTGCCCTTCAACTTCAAGTACGTGTTCTCACAAACCTCTTGTTCTTGTATTTCTTAAGCCATTGATAGTACGACTAGCTACTTACGCATATGTTGCAATATACGAATAGGTTTTACTGGATCCTTCTAGTAATCGAGCTTGACAACAGCAGGATTATAGTTCATGACTCAAGAAGGAATTCAGTCCAAAAATATCAATGGTTCATTGACGTTCTTAACAGGACATTTGCAAAGTTCAAGAAGAAGCAAAAAGGAGAATTCAAGAAAGAATTCGAAATCATAATAAGCACTCAGGTACGTACTACAAAAACTATTATTAATATACATGCGCCATATCAGTTCTTCATCTAATATTCTGAAATTTCTCCCCGTGAAGGTTAAACACCAGACGACTGGAAACAACTTATGTGGCTACTACGTGTTCCACTATATTCAAAGTTTTATCCATGGCGATGAGCTGGAACATTATGCCGAGGTTCGTATATGCATGTCAATTTGTTAGCTACAACTTACATTTTAATTAATTGCATGTGATCGGATATTTATATACTTCCCGCTTAATTAATTGTCAGCCCAACATCCATGAGCACGTTAACGTGCTCCCGTCTCACCGGGTGCGCGCACTCTAAGAACAACTCATCGACTTCATTGTCGACGAGATTGTATCTCCAAATGGCGAGTTCCACATAAGGTTTCCTGCGTTGAACACCGCTGAACTGATGACGACATCCACGTCAACCAAAGACTTAAAGAGTGACACATGCAAGAAATGAGTTCGATAATCATTTTTTTAATCATTCAAACTTGTAAACATCGGTTGCGTGTATGTACTTGTCCATTTTTTACACTATTAAGTTCATTTTTTTGTGTAGTGAGCTAGCTTGTGAACATGTGTATGAGTATGCATATGTAATATATATTTAATTGCGCAAAAAACTCCTCCACTCATATTTAATTTTTTGGTCAAAAACGATACACAAAAACACCGTAAGAACATATTCTATAATACATATAATCGAAAACTCTCTCCACAAGCGGTTGGTGACTCCAACCGCTTCTGGAGTGCTGCTCTCCACAAGCGGTTGGTAAGACTAACCGCTTCTGGATATCCTTCTCCACAAGCGGTTTGTAACACGAACCGCTTGTGGAGTCCCCTACATGGCGGCTCCACTGGCCTTCCTGGACACCTTCCCAACCGCTTCTGGTGCCACAGCGACGGGTATCACACGCGGTTGTTTAGAAGCAGTTATAACCCCGTTTCTAAAGGGGGTTACGAGCCGCTTGTGATAGCCGGTTCTGTAGTAGTGAGTCAAACATTCCTAGATTAGTTATACAGGTACCATTAATTTTATCAGAACTTGATTTGAGTTGCAAGATTAATTATACGCCTGCATTTAATTATGTTAGTATTTAATTTTATTTCTGAAAGATTATATTTTTTTAAAAAATAATTTTAATTCCGAAACTAAGTGAAAATTTGAAATTGTATGGTTCAAATTTGATTTTATTTGCATATATACTTGGATTTGTTTTGTTTGAAGTTTTGCATATTCTAGAATTACTTGCACTTTCGAATTTCATTTTATTCATTAAACTTAATTTTACTTCCAAGATTAATTCAAATTTAGATTAGCTTTTGTTTTTATTAAGTGTAATTATAAAATTATTTATTTCAGATTTAATCTTAGTTGCATACACGTGAGAAGCTTTTCTTATATTTTTGCAATGGCTAAATAATTTTAAGTCAGTTCCAGATCTTATTGCATTGGAAACCTAGCTGATCTACTTCTCCCGATTGGAATATAAATTTTAATAGGATTACACATAAATGTTCATGTGTGCGAATAGAAACGGTGGAGATAAGCAATATAAAGAATTGTTATCACTACTACAGAACAGGTCATCACTGTCAGCTTATCCACGCCATTATTGCTGGTTATGGGTGCTGGCAGTGATTGGTCAGCAGTGATACTCGGGATTATCACTGCCGGCTCAGGAACCGGTAGTGATAATACCTATCACTGTCGGTTCATTGTACAACCGGCATTGATATTTGACTATCTCTGCCGGTTCACACCAGAACCCGGCAGTGATATATGTATATCTCTGCTGGTTCATACCAAGAACCGACAGTGATATATGTATATCACTACCGGTTCCTGGACGACCCGGCAATGAAAAGCCGTGCAATTCTGAAAAAATTTGTAGATGTATTTCATAGATTACTCTACCTATATATAAAATTGTAGGTTCATATTCAATAAATATCAGGACTTACAAAAAAGAGAAAATTCTGACAAGTTTCAACTCCTGCTCCCATGTAGCCAGCATACCCTTGGGAACAATTATCATCGGACTACACAGTGGGAAAAGTTCAAGGTAAGATTTAACAAATGTGATTGCAAGTCGGGTATTCCATGTCCTTGGGGCATGAGAAATCACACAGCCACCTGCAACATCGGTGTTCACAGTGTGCTTCAGCTGTTCAATTGAAATATCCCCTGCCAGCTTTGTCCACATGTACTCAAATCCTTCTTGCTCGTGCGGGAACTCAAATCCACATGTTCCCGTACGAGCAAGAAGGATTTGAGTTCATGTGGACAAAGTTGGCAGGGGATTTGAGTTCATGTGGACAAAGTTGTCTAAATCTCTGCTCACAGGATTAGAGGAAGTGTTTCACTAATTTCGGAAGCAAAGCTTTTGGGAGCACCATCAATACCAATTTCCTCATAGTGATAAGAGCTTATGTAGCTTGTTTTCCAGTGCTTCCGAGCTCCTCTAAGCATCACAAGTCCTCCTACCTCCATCTAGGGGTGAAAACGGGTCGGGTAATTTCCAACCCATATCCGTATTTGAAGGAAAAAACTATCCGAAACAAACGGGTACTACCCATACCGAAAATAAACGGGTAGTATCCGTACCCGTATCCGATCAGATGTATGCGGGTACGGGTAGGATACGGGAAGAGCAATATCCGGTACTACCCGAGATAAAACGGGTCAAGTACGGGTACCCGATCTTTTTTGCATTTTTGGGTACCCGATTATCAATAACAGAACTCAGAAAGAGGCCCAGCAAGAGGGCAACCACCAACCAGGACATTCATGAGCCTTGATATCTTGATGCATGCATGATGATCCTTGTTTTGTGTGTTCATTTATGTTAAGTAAACTCTATTTGTCACTATGTGTTGGACTATATGTGTAATTTTTAATCTATGTGTTGGACTATGTTGGACTCTATGCGTCTTTGTTGGACTCTGTTATTGTTGGGTTATGTATTAATTGGACTCTATGCGTCTCGTTGAACTCTTTGTTAGATTATGTTTTACTTGGACTACTATATGTTAAACTACGTGATTATTGAACTATATGTTTCATCGCATGTTCTCATTCTACCTATTTCGCGTACTATCCGACAAAATATCCGATACTCGTTTTCTACCCGCTCGTTAATACCCGGTACTCGTTGTTTACCCATTCCGTAAATATCCGTATCCGTCCTGTATTTTCATTACCCATATCTGTCCCGTATCTGGGAAAAAAATATTAGGGTAGGATATGAGATAACCTACTACCCACCTGTATCCGACCCGTTTTCACCCCTACCTCCATCTCCGGTCGGTCACTCTCCTACCTTTTCTTTTAAGCACCTGACCGCAAGTCTGCCAATTTCCTCCGGGATGAAAATATAGTCTTCAGTTACAATCTCCTTGTCAAACATAGCCCTTCCACCGTTTTTTACCAAAATAGCAGAGACAACCTTTTTAACGTATCAAATTTTCTATTCCTGAACAAATAATTTAATTGATCCTTTGTTCTTCCCATTGCTAAATATGGCTAAGCATAAACACATACAATCGAATATTCCCAAAGTTGGAATTAGTTATTGCCCTACCATTATCTTATGGGTTTCGGTGCTAACATTTACGTATTTATCAAGTAAATTCTATGCAACAAGTAGGAATATCTAGCGATACCTATAATATAGCAATTTTACTGAAAGTACGGGTATTTTCCGATTAATCATCCGTTTTTTCCCATTCAATCACGAAAAAGCTTATTCTTATTCACTAAGTATGGTAAATTAGTTTATAATATTGTGTCATACTGTTCATAGTATGTTCCTTATGGATGAAGTATAAACAATTAAATGAAAACATATTTTGTAGAATGATAATTTAATTACAATAACTTTGGATAAATATAATATTTCTAATTAATTCTAAATATAAATAAATATATTTATAAGAACGTATAATCGGCCATATTATGATTAATCATATAGCGATACCACATTCATTCGTCGAGCACATACCATTTTTCCTGACACTGGCTGCTAACAGACCAATCGACAAGGCAAAGGAAAGGCTAATTCGTCATTTGCACAACCACACACGAAGGTGAAGTATGTAATTCTTCAGGGGTTGATTTATATAATTAATTCCTTTTGCACAACGAGTGGCTACATGTATCAGAAGGTTGTTGTACTTTATTAGTTCGCGTCTTCAATGGAAATTTGTTTACTCTCTGAAAAAAAATACAATGTAGCAAATTACATCAATTCCGGTTGTCTATTGCATTACCTCTGGAAAACAAAAGGAAGCCCACCTTTCATTTGACAAGGAGATCATGACGTACTACAACCTTACAAGAACAATATAGTAAGTACATCGATCAATACGACTGCAACTCGACAACTTGAGAACTAACGGCCAAGTACTATTCACTGTATCAGAGAATGGCACGATATAATATTAGTTCACTATGCGTCACACTACAATTAATATTTCATACATCCATATGCAACTTAATTACAAGCTAATACAGGAACCAATATTTCTATCTCAATGCACATATTGACTCATAAATAAAAGCTTAATTAATAAGTTGCAAATTTTGAGGTGTTACAACAAGCAAGTAATGCATTTTTATATAATGTTTTGGTATGAGGTGGGAGTGTAAGTACCGTTGGACAGAGTAAACAGTTTCTATATAATGACATCTCACATCCATATGAAACTTAATTACAAGCTAATACAGGAAGCAATATTTCTATCTCAATACACATATTGACTCATGCAAAGTGTAGGGAAAAAACATGCAGTAGGTTGTGGTACGACGAGAGGATTACAATAAAGACATGCAGTAGGTAGTGGTCTGAGTTGTCTTGTGGATTAGGAAATCTCTGCTCACAGGATTACAGGAAGTGTTTCACTAGCAGTTTTGCTAATTTCGGACGCAAAGCTCTAGGGAGCACCATCAATACTAATTCCCTCCGAGTGATAAGGGCTTATGTAGCTTGTTTTCCCGTGCTTCCTAGCTCTTCCTAGCTCTTCTGCTACCTTCTTCATGTCCGGTCGCTCTTCTACCTTTTCTTTTAAGCACTGGACTGCCAGTTTGCCAACTTCCTCCAGGATGAAAATATCCTCTTCAGTTGCAATCTCCTTGTCAAACATAGCCCTTCCACTGTTTTCTTGCTCACAAACCCCGAGGAATTCGATGATGAGGCTGCGGTCCCCATCATAAACAATTGGCTTTCTAGTAATAAGTTCTAAGAGGACAACTCCGAAGCTATATACATCACTCTTCTGTGTTAACCGTCCGGTTTTATGGAACACCGGGTCCATGTAACCCAGGCTCCCTACCACAAGCATGGTGCAACTTTTGTCTACTGTAAGAAGCTTTGATGTCCCAAAATCTGAGATTTTTGGCATGTACTTGTCATCTAGAAGTATGTTGGCTGGCTTGACATCACCATGTCGTATGGTATGATTGGTGGACGAGTGCATATACGTCAATCCTTCTGCAGCTTCAATTGCAATATCCAAACGTTGGTCTAGTGGGAAAGGGGTGCTGTTACCGTGGAGAAAGTCTTGAAGACTCCCATTAGTGGCAAACTCATACACCAACACTGGAACATCCACCTCCAAGCAGCAACCCAGGAGTTTGATAATGTTTTTGTGTTTCATCTTCGATTGGATCTCCACTTCCTTGGTAAATTCCTCCTTTCGAGCTTCATTTACCTCGATGGAGGTTTTAACTGCCACCACAGTACCATCGGGAAGAATCCCTTTGTAGACTTGACCAAAGGCCCCTTTACCAAGAACCTCTGAATGGTTCTTCGTGATTTTCTTTAGTTCCTCCTTTGAGAAAATCTTTAAGGTTTCCACATTTTGAAGTGTCAAACCCCCATTCTTTTTGAAATATTTGTTCATTCTTCTCTTTTGGAGCATCAGTTGTGTCAAAAGTAGAGCAATAGCCAGGAAGGAAATTCCCAATGTGATGCCTACAAAGATCATGGATGCCTATGTCGTCATTAGTACCCATTTATTTTGATAAAAAAATGATAGAGACGATACGTCAATTTGAACTGATTATGTTGCAAATATTAACATCAAATATGTGGATACTACTCATTAAACAATATGGATGGCTATGGTTCAAGTAACTTTCAACTAGAGAAAATGTCTTGATTTTTTCATCACTAATAGAATAATCAATGGACGTTGAAAAAGTATATATGAAATATAAAAATTACATGAGGAACATAAATGCCTAGCCTAGGCACCCACAACAAGAATCACCGGTACACGTTTTTTATCAGCATAAAAATCAGAGTTTGGGTATGGAACATATTTATAGATGTCATACATTTAAGGTAAGTGATTTTTGAACTCGATCAGTTGAATCTCACATGACCTACTTTTGTAACAAATGTGACTACAGTGATTATGTTTCATGAAAGTAGCTCAAACTAGTTTAACTCAATATGCATTTAATATTTTTAATTTATTTATGAAATAAACGGCATGAAAAGACACCCACATCAAATGTTACATATTTGAAGCACATCAACGCGGGTATTGATTTGGGTGCTTAGGAACCTACGTGCACAAAACACTTATCCGTATATACAATACAAACAGTTGTACTGTGGTTACTCTTTTAAATATATCACCTAGAGGCCGGAGCATTACTGAAAATTTTCGGTTCGTTGGGTATGTACTGTCATCTCCTAGATGATTTATCCGTGAAATTTGAGCAGATTTGCAACCATCAAACTAAAATCCAACGGTGTATATCTTCTCCCAAATATAAATCTCCTCCTTTCCTCAACCTAATCAAAACAAGGGTTTTGAAATTCGTTTTATTTTTTTTGGAACCCACCGAAATGACCGAATTTCGGTTATGTCAAAAATTTCGGGATGAAATAGTTGAATAAAATTGAATTTTTTGGCAAAATTTGACCAAAATTTGAATTTTAGGGAAAAATCAAATGAAGCCACCGAACTATAACTAGGACAAGTGTGTTATTTGGGGCTCAATGAAAGAGCAAAATTTCAACAAAATTCGAAACTCTGACCAAAATACACACCCTCTCTCCTTCATACCCGTGTGTGTATTGCACCCCATCGCATTCAGCGCACCACGGACCTCCCCCACAGTTCAGCCACTTTTTTCCCACGAACATTGTCCAACCCTATCCACCATTCTCACGCCTGGTTGTGCCACCATCGCAGCACCACACCATAACTAATCTAAGCTAACCTCATCATAGAAGGCAATGCAAAGTATAAGGGGCACCGATCCGGACTCTAGTCCAAAGGTTAGAAATTTAGATTATTTTGTGTAGGAAATCAGTAGTCTGATGTTTATAAACCCCATACTATATTATTCTTGTAGAGTTGGTGTAAAAATAAAGTATTTTTCTTTTTTTTTCACAACTGTATAGCACTTTATGTCAACCACATCTGATGAATGAATGAAATCATTGCCGTTAGGTTATTAGACTAAGTCGTCTATAATTCGAATTTTTTTGGCTATATAAACTAACTTCTGTATTTGTAATCTTGAAATATTATAATAAGTGATTTTTCTCATAAAGTTTTTCTACGTTAAATCTTATCTCTAATTATTATACCGTGTCTAACAAGTTTTGTTAGTGGTATCACAACCAGCATCCAATCTACTAGATCTATTATTGCGCCAGCCTCCGTCGCGCCGTTCCAGCCCGCAACGTCATCCTCTCCCTCGGCGTCCACCGGCCGGTCATCAATGCCAACCTTCGCCATCCTCGCCATCAATGCCAACCATCGCCTTGCCTCCTTGGAGCCTTCCAGTGACTCAGCAAGGATAAGGCCGGGTGGTCACGTAAAGAAATCAAGTTTTTTTATTTTCGTCGGACTTCAGTTAAATCTTAGAGGTGGATTTAAGTCCGGCTCTAATCCGAAGCTACTTCGACTTCTGTTTTTTTGTACGGCTTCAACTTTCAGCTTTTCAATGCAGTTTCTCGGTTTCTATTATTTAAATTTCAGGCTTTTATATCTATGATTGGCAAGATATTTTATACATGCTTTTATGCTTATTATTTTGTGCATATATTATTAGCGGTTTTCATCGTAAATTCAAGCTGTCATGTATATTAATATATATTATTGATATCATCCATGCACAGTTTAGATTATTATGCATATTTTGGTGGATTCTTTTGCAATTTAGGCCATTATGGTTATTATTGACAGTATTTATATGAGATTTATCATTAGCGGATTCATGACAATTTATTCGATGTTTCATCATCGATTATTTTTACGTTTCATCGTCTTCTTTAGAGAAAAAAATAATGTCAGCTGAGGAGACAACTGCATTTGATGTTTCATCACTATTATATTAGTGTTTTATTCACTGTTTTAATACATTGACCATTATGGAGGTTTTCACAACATTCATTTGGAACTCAATGACACCCTGCTGGTAGTATTATACTTTTCGGAGTTTTTCTAGTAATATTTTGCTCCAATGTCAGTTTAACATGAAGGTTTAAATTGCAAGAAGGAGTTTATTTCTGTGTAGATACTATAACATTGTTTTGTTGTCTTTGCTCGATTTGAGAAGCCTACTGCAATTTATACTCTATTGATGGCACGATAAAGCTTTCTTCATATTGACATTTTTTAGCTGTTTTAACTATGTTGTGGATTTTTAGTATGCAGTTTGCCGAATTTTATGTTTTAGGTGGAGTATATCAAAAATCAATGTTATGAGTTCTTCACTATCTGCTCAGTATCGCAGGTGGTGTTTTGGTTGATGCCATTTGATGATTGGACTTTTATTTTAGGAGGTCAGTTGTACAGACTTAGACTTTACTGAAGTTATGAATATTGAAGACCAAAATTCTTCGTCTGCTTTGTTACAGCTGTGTGTTTAGATGTTATGTTCAAGTCTTTCTCTCAATCTACTGGTGGTTTGCTCAATCTTTCTTTGTGAGAAGTGTTTGGATAAGACTGTTGCAGTCTTTTATACTTTTTGTGATTTTTTACACTTTAAGTATTTGGATTTATTATTTCAGTTTTCCTTGCTCAGTAGTCCTTTAGACTTTTAATGCGCTTGTATTTATATGCTTAATTTCCCTTTTGGTTTTTTCGAAAACAATTTTGTTATAGATTTTGAGTTAAGGAGAGATTTGTTAGAGATAACTCAATATCTCTAACTACTATATTTTCTATTTGAAATAGGTTGTTAGTCCAAGCCATCTACAATTTGGACTATTTGGCTATATAAGCTAACCCCTGTACTTGTAATCTTGGAACATTACAGTGAATTATTTCTCATGGTTTTTTCCACAAGAATTTTTCTACATTAAATCTTGTCTTTAATTATTGTGCCGCCTATCTATCCCTAACAAAAATATACAATAAACTAAACAGGGACACAATAAACTTGAAAAATTAATTTACATGGATGCAGAAGATCGATGATACGTGGAGATCCAGGTAATAAAATAGTAAGGTCGTATATTGTACGTACCTACGGAAAGTTGTGCTGCAAGTGGGAACTTTGGAGTACATCTTTCTGTTGTTGCATTGTTGCTCTGATAACCTGGTCGGCACTTGCAATCGTATGATCCTGGGGAGTTCTTGCAAACGCCGTAGCAAGGATACTCCTCCGGACGTCCACATTCGTCGATATCTGTGTCGTCGATCACGCATATATTAATCAAGTACTCTATATAATCAAGAGGACACCCAATCTAATAGTATCTAGCTAGTCCATGCATGCATGAATGGCATATACTTAATATAGTACGTATTAGCAGTATAAACATTTTTACTCACCGGTGCATCCATCCTTGACGTAGGGGTTGCCCTCGTAACCTTCGGTGCAGTTGCACAAGTAGCCGGGGCCATTGGTGGAGTTGACGCACTTACTGTTGGCGCTCACGCAGGCGTACCCTGGGTTCTTCGCCGCCGTGGCGCAGGACATGGGGATGGCGCCGCTGCCGCTGTCATCACGGATGGCCCAGTCGAGCCACAACGGCATGCGGGTCCGGTTCACGTCCATATGAAGGTCGGCCGTCCGGAAGGTGTAGTTGCCCTTGTCAACGATGAAGGCGTAGTCGCAGGGGCAGAACTCCTGGTTTTTGTGCGACCAAGTAGAATTATCGTTCTGGAAGACAACAACGTTGTCGGTGAGCCCCGGCGGGATGTCGACGTGACAGCAGCCGACTCCAGCGCACTCGCCGTCCCGCGCGCTCCGCGAGTCGTTGCTGTAGGCCAGGCACCCCGCGTAGTAGGTGTATCGGTAGCGGCCACGCCCCCCGCTGTTGATGTAGGCAAATGTGTTGCAGCCGAGGATGACGAGCTCGTTGTCGGTGTTGGAGATGCGGTACATGCCGTCCGCGTTGATGTTCACCGAGCCGTCGAAGAACCCGGTGCGACCGTTGGCGGAGTTGAAGCACTGCCACGCCACCGGCAGCATCACCCGGGCCCGCGGGAGCGGCGCTACGGACAGCTGCTGCACTGGAATGACCTGGCTGGTGTCCGCAAGCACCGGCATGGGGCCGGCTCTGGCGCCGTTGTTAACGCACAAGATCTCGAAGCCCTTGCGGAAGCAACCGGTGCCGATGCCGAACGGGTAGGGGATGTCGACGCCGCCGCAGCTCGCCTGGCAGCCAGGCGTCACGATGAGGCTCTCGGAGGTGGCCGCCACTGCCGCTAGTAGCAGCGCAGGCAGCAAGAATGCTGTATTCATTGATGACATGCTGATCGATTACTGCTCTTTGTGTTGCTAGAGTTTGCCTCCATGGCACCAGCGGACTTCCAAGCGTTTATACAGAAGAGCTGGCTAGCTAGTAGCCACGCACTACTACACAAAAGGTAATCCTTACCGCCATATTATTGCTGGTTGGGCTAGAGTCGTCAGTGATAACATATCACTGCCGGTTTATAAGCTCGGCCGCGCAGGAAACGTATGCCGGTTCGAGAAACCAACCAGCAATGATAACACACTATCACTGACGATTTATACCCAAAACCGATAGTGAAGTATCACCGGCAGTGATATCAGAACTTTTACTACCGGCTTTACTCTTTAACCGGCAGTGATATGTATTTTCTCGCGCAATCGAATTTCCCGCGTAATCTGACCTTATCACTGCCGGTTCTACGCAGAGCTCTGTTTTGCTCGGTTGTAATTTTCTTGGCGAGTTGCTGCCAAAAAATTGTGTTAGTATTTTTCTCGCGTTTCTCTTCTAGGCGACATCTTCTCTGACCGAGCGGAACCTCTCTGTTTTGCTCGGTAGTTATTATCTTGGCGAGTTGCTGCTGAAAAATTGTATTAAAATTTGTCTCGTATTTCTCTTTGAGGTTACTGACTTGATTTATGTTATATTTATAGTAAAATTTTACTTTATAGATTGCTCTAGATGTTGATAATTGCTGATTGTATGGTGTGAACATTTTAGATCGGTAGTGGTCAAATTAAGATCTAGTTAAATTATTGAATAAATTATAATTCTTATCCATTTTAGTGATGTAGTGGATTTTTAAGTAATGAAAATTGCTAGATGGACAATTATGCATAATTGTAATTATTTTAAATAATGAAAAATTGTTATATGGAATTTTAAATAGTAAAAATTGCTAGATGAATTATAAATAGTGAGAATTGCTAGTTGAATATTTAAATAATGAAAAATGGTAGATGGATTTTCCAATAATGAAATTTGCAATATACATAATTATTTAGATCTTTATATTTTCTAAATCAGGAGCAAGTTTTAAACCGAATTCTCTATTCTTTCTACTTTTTTTAAAGTGTTCATTCTTCTCGGACAGAAAGATCGAATCTTTTGAGATCAATCTCGGTGATCGATTTGGGAATCAAGTTTCTCGGTGAATCAAGATCACATCTACCAAATTTCTGCAAGTTTTATTGAGCCAATCAAAAGTTCTTGTGATTCTTGTTCTTGGTTGAGGTATCTGTTCATGAGGAACTTTTGGGTCTGGTACTCTCACATACTCCTGTAGGGTACTACTAGCTTTTCTTCTCGAAGAACCTCCACCCTTTTGAGAGATCTTTTGTGTTAATCTTTTGAAATACTGTGTGTGGAAAATTTGATTGCAACCATTCACCCCCCTCTGTTCGCCATTTCGATCTTTCACAATACCAACATGTTAATAGAAAAACAACTACACGTGACATTTACATAATGTTTACAAATAAACTAAAAATATTAAAACAGACATTCATGACACTTAGTTTTTCTTTTGCATTAACATCAGATATACGAACTTCCTCCCATCAAAGTAGAATTATTAATAGAAAGTAGAATTATTCCTATCACTCTTCATAATGTATCAACTAACACGACGGCTATAGAGTATCTCTCAGTGTACCTGGAGACTTATGTTGGAGGTTTTATACCCCACCAAAGGTGTGTACGCCACATTATTAGTCTCATTGTGCAAACATATTTGGTTGTAATGAAACCTAGTTTGAAGGGCATACGTAGTGCTATCGATTTTGTTACAAATCACCCATAAGGTTTGCCCAGTTCTCAGAGTACTATAGGGTTAATAATAAGGAACCAAGAAGATTTAACCTTGATATGAAGGTTAGATGAAACTCAACATATATATACTATGCTGCAGCGGTGCAAAGGCTACGAGCATATTATCACTTTCTTCGTCAACTGCAATAATGGTGAGGTATTAGTTACTAAAATAGATTGGGAAATTGCTAGTTATTTTCATTATTTTTACAATTTTTTTACAATGCAACTACACATTTATTCAGTGTGTACTACCCAACTTCTTATTTAGTTATCGAGTGGCTTTGGACTATTGCTATTGCTTTTAACGAAAATAGAGATAATTATATTTTACATCGCATTATAGAACCAATAGAGCAAATATTTTTAAAATATTTTCAATCTATTCCATATCTTTATTGTTTTGCTACTATTTTGTATCTCAAAGAAAATTTTCTGATTTGTAGAGCGCTTTTGAGGGAATAGGTGAGGCATTTGATCTTGATTTCTCCGAGGTTTATACTTATGTTTATAATGAGTTTTTTTAGAGTTTTCGACAAATACTATGAGAAATTTGACACCAGAGGTGAAGTAAGAAGATCTACCTCAACATCGTAACAAGCACGAGGTAGTTCGACGGTTTCAAACATATAGAAGAAGCTAAAAGGCAAACTGTCTAGTTCGTCTTCCGAAACATTGAGCAGATCGCAATGGAATCCACGGATAGAGATCAACCATTACCTCAGCACGCCTTTTGTGGAGACCAAGCTTAACATAGATGAGAAAAATCAACTCAGCTTGCTCTTATGGTGAAAGAATAACCAACGTATTTACCCCATGCTATCCCATTTCGCACGGGACGTACTTACGGTTCTGGTGTCCACTGTCTCATCGAAACCTACTTTCAGTTTGGTGGGTAGGATACTTAAACTGAGGAGGTCGTCTATTAGACTCAAGATGGTTGAGGCAATTACATGCCCCCAAAGACTAGGAGCATGCCATTGACAGGACACAACATCAGCCCGAGAATCAGGAGATCACGGATACAGTAACCGACTTTAACAATCTCAGTTTCGGGTAGTCCATATATATAAATGTAGTTATTGTACTCTTTTCCTTATTAGAGCACTACTACAGAACCGGCCTTCACAACCGGTCTATCACAAGCGGTTAGGTGCGCACCGCTTGTGCTCTACGTGCCACAAGCGGTTCGTGGGCAACGGGCGAGAGGGGGTCTCTAGAAGCGGTTCTTGACACGAACCCCTTCTGGAGTCCCAGAACCGCTTCTAGAGATCTAGAAGCGGTTGGAGACACGAACCGCTTCTAGAGATGGGGATCTAGAAGCGGTTCGTGTGTAGAACCGCTTGTAGAGACCCCCATCCCGCCCAGCGCATTTAAACCCCATCTTCCTCCCCGAGCTCGCACAGGACAGCAGAGTGGTGGGCCGAGAGCAGTTCATGGGGAGAGGTGCTGCCAAAATTTTCAATTGAGGCTATTAGCTCCAAATTAATTGTTCCTAAGGTGAGTAACATGTTGCTGACATCCTTCTCACCTATATATTAATGTTTTTTGTGCATTGGATGTTGAGAAATCATGTTTTGTTCTTGTGGGAATTGTTAGTGTTTCTGTTGTTGGCTTATTTTTTTGTTCTTAAGGTGATATATTGTTTTGTGTATGGAACGAAATGCAATAAATGTGAAACGATGAAAAATTACAAAGGTGGGGAAAAGGTAAGAAATAATTTTTATTTAGTAAAATTAAAATGCGGAATGATAGAAAAGGTTTGCATGAACATGTAACAATTAGTTAGTTTTATTTTAAAAAAATATAGTAGGATTAGAAATAATTAGTTGGCTTTAGTTAAAAGAATACAGAATGATTAAAAAATACAAAACTATTAGACATAGTTAGCTTTAATTAAATATTGTGATAGATGTTGTTATTATTTTTATTGGTGTAGATGAACCGGCAATGGATGTACAATGCGGACCGTCACCAAGAGAGTTAAGAGATGGCATGAAGGAGTTTCGACGGCCGTTGCATTCTTGCCTCGAGAAGCTTCATCGTTGTCCATGCGTAGATTGCAAGAATGAGAAGGAGCACCGAGCGATGGATGGTTATGAGGCATGTGATCACGAGAGGTTTCATGGCAAACTATACTCTGGACTCACCATGGCGAAAACAGGCGATTGGACAGAAGACGATGAAGAAGACGAAGAAGAGGAAGATAGAGCCAACAAGATGCCGGACACCACTCAATACGGGTCCGTGGAAGATACAATCGGCGAGTTTGGCGATGATGAGCTAGATCAGATGCTCCGTGACGGAGAGGGAGAGTTCACAGAGGAAAGACAATACAAGAAGTTTCAGAGCATATTAGAGGACCATATAACTGATTTGTACCCAAACTGTGGACAGGGCCACAAAAAGCTGCATACTACACTAGAACTCATGCAATGGAATGCCACAAACGGTGTGTCAGACAAGGCATTCAATGGTTTGTTATCACTCGAAAAGAAGTTGCTTCCGGAAGGTAACACTCTACCTGAATCTACGTATGAAGCGAAGCGAGTCCTCTGCCATTTAGGATTGCAAGTACGGAAGATACACGCATGTCCTAACGATTGTATCCTGTATCGCAATGAGTATGCCGATTTGGAGGTTTGTCCAAGTGTGCGAGGAATCCGGTATAAGGCTGCGCTGATTGATCCGGTGAATTAGATGGGAATCGACGAAGAAGAGAACTCCACCAAAGTATTATGATATTTCCTGTGATCCCGGTGAAGCGTCTGTTTGCTACTGAAGGTCATGCCAAGATGATGCGTTGGCACGAAGAAGAGCGTAAGGAAGACGGGATGCTTAGACACCCTGCAGATGGCTCGCAGTGGAGGAAAGTAGATCGGGCTTACCCGAACTTTGCAAATGAGGTCAGAAACACAAGGTTTGGGTTGATTACCGATGGGATGAATCCTTTCGGCCAGTTGAGAAGCATCCATAGCACCTGGCCTGTGACGCTTTGCAGCTATAACATTCCTCCATGGCTATGCATGAAGCGGAAGTACATCATGATGCCATTGTTGATCGAAGGCCCGAAGCAACCTGGAAACGACATCGATGTCTACCTGAAACCATTGGTTGAAGACCTTGTGAAATTGTGGGAGGATGGTGTACGGGTTTGGGATGAGTACAAAAGAGAGTATTTCAACTGCGTGCATTGTTGTTTGTAACAATCAACGATTGGCTCGCTTCTCAGAACTGTCCGCCAAACTGTCAAAGGGTTTAAAGCTCGCACCCAAGTGCATAGATGAAACAGATTGCATGTACCGAAAAACTCTCGGAAGTGTGTGTACATGGGCCACCGCAGTTTCTTCTGTCATCATGCTTTGAGGTGGAAAGGCGAGAAATTAACTGGGAACGAAATTAGTGTTAAGCCTCAAGATCGTAATGGGCGACTTGTGTTTGCTATGGTAAAGGATCTAAAAGTAGTATTTGGGAAGGGTCCTGGAAGCATACCTGTGCCGAACGAGGATGGTCATGCACCCACATGGAAGAAGAAATCAATATTTTGGGACCTACCGTATTGGAAAGTTTTGGAGGTTCGTCACTCGCTTGACTTCATGCACATCACAAAGAATGTTTGCTTGAACTCGCTAGGCTACATAGATATGTACGGCAAATCGAAGATACACCGCAAGCTCGGAAGGACCTTGAAGACATGGAGGTGAGGAGTGACCTACATCCGAAAAACAAAGAAGGACAAAACAACTTTATCTACATCCTGCGAGCTACACTCCAAGCAAGGAAGAGAAAAAAGCATGATTGAGTGTTTGAGCAGTGTGAAGGTCCTTCGGATACTCCTCAAATGTAAAGAGACTTCGTAAACATGAAAGAGAACAAACTCCAAGGCCTAAAATCCCATGATCGCCTTGTGTTGATGACCAGATTGCTCCGTAGCCGTTAGAGCTATATCGCCCGAGTGGGTGCGGGGACAATCACAAAGCTATGTTCCTTCCTCAACGCCATTTCGCAGAAGGTTGTCGAACCGGCTAAACCGCCTAAGTTGGAGGCGATGTGGTACAAAGTTTGGTTAGCCTCGAGATGATCTTTCCTCCTGCATTCTTTGATATCATGGTTCATCTCACCGTTCACCTTGTCAAGGAGATAGGTATCCTTGGACGATGTATCTCGCACAACATGTTCCCTTTCGAGAGGTACATGAGTGTCTCTGAAGAAGTACGTCCGTGAACTCGTTCAAGCGTCCAGGAAGGCTGCATTGCCGAGGGCTACGTGGCGGAGGAGGTGATAGAGTTTTGTGTTGATTACATGAATGACCTAAATCCTATCGGCGTCCCCATATCACGACACGAGGGAGGCTACGGGCAAAGGGACAATAGGAAGGCAAGCGGTTGCATGCAATGATCTTGTTGCATTCAAGCAAGCACATTTCACTCGCTCGAAGCAATCAACTATAGTCGCCCCTATGTCCTTCAACACAAGAGTGTCCTCGCGCGAGTTCACAGGAAGACAGAGAGTTGGATAACCACAAGCACATGGATTCTTTGGTTGCAGCTCTGAAGTACATCCTTGAGGAAGGGTCAAGCGATGAACTATTGCAACGCTTTGCTCGGGGACCATCACAAGAAATCGTGACATTCAAGGGTATGAGATCAAAGGTTACACATTCTACACGGATCCCGGGATAACAGGAGCACTAACGAGCAATGTGTGTCAGTATAGACGCCAAGACAACAACAATGGCGGAGTTGGACACATATTATGGTTTCATAGAAGAAATATGGGAGCTCGACTATGGACCTTTGAAGGTCCTCTATTTAAGTGCCAATGGGTCAAGTCGACTCCAAAGCGGTGTGAAGGTCGACAAACACGGCATGACAACCGTGGATCTCACAGAAGTCGGCTATAGGCGCGAACCGTTTGTTCTCGCGAACGATGTGATCCGTGTCTTCTATGTAATGGACATGTCAAGCAAACCTAAAAGCGAAGGACAAGCAAAAGGTAATGCCAAAGCGACATGTGGTTCTCCAAGGCAAGCGAAGGATTGTAGGAGTTGAGAACGCCACCGACGAGGAAGAGTATGGTCGATTCGACGAGCTCCCTCCTTTTACGCTTGATGTGGACATAAAGCGTCTGCGTGATGATGATGTCGATGCTCCTTACATACGCCACGATCATAACGAAGGAACAATTGTAAAGACGAAGACTTAAGATGTACTACTTGTATACAAATTATTCCACATGATCATGTTGATATGTTGATGTTTCCACTCTATGAAAGGATGCATAAATTTGAGCATACCTAAAAAGGAAATTACAGACATACAAAGAGAAATTCAGCTTAGCATAGTTAGCTCATAAATTCCCATACAAAAACCCCAAAAGCGTGTGAAATTTACACAACCGACATACAAGCTTTCAACAATTTAAGCACAGGTTGTCTCATCGCTACTTACCTAGTACATCATATAAAAGGACAGCGTTACAATGATAGCTATATTAACTAATTTCTTTAGCATGTCCTCTACTCTTTCCATCCTTTCTTCTAGCTTTTTAATACTCTTGTTGTCATCGAAGCAATGGATGTGCATCTCTCGGCTTGCAACAGATTAAATGTTACTGACCAGTAGGCCATCATCACTTGGCAACAAATCTTCTTGGAATGCAGCAATTTGCATTGCAAGATTTTCAACACCATGGTGGCTTTATCATTACGCTAATCTGGACATCTTTGTGCCCTTCAAACAGAAAAAATGGAAAGGAAGGTGAAAGTCAAGGAATATGAACAAATGAATAACTTCAAAAACTTACCGACATATTCGAACACTTTATGAACACTCGGGATGGATTCTTGGATGTATGGGAGGTGAACACATTTACAGGATCTCCGCATCGAGGACACGATAGCTTCATCCGCAATGCCTCTAGTTGTCTCTTCGTCTCGCCATTTGATGAAGCCGTCGACATGAATTAATAGCTTAAAAGAGTGAAATAAATTAGCATCAATAATATTTTTTCATTACTCCAACATCAACATATCAACAAAACTCCTTGTAGGCATTTCACCGAACACCTTGTAGGCATGAAAACAGAGAGCATGAGGGAGCGCGCGACAGAGAGGAGGCGCTCGGGGACTTAGAAAATTTGAAGGTGTGGGAGAGTGCATGTGGGGATCGACTTAGAGAATTTAAAGCTCTACCCACTTCTACAAGCGGTTCGTAATATAAACCGCTTGTAGAAGTACCATCTAGCGGTTAAGTATTACGAATAAACAATCTACTCTAAGCGGTTAAATAATACCAACCGTTTGTACAAGTGCTGGATAATATTCAAAAGCAATACGGTGCCCATATCGTTCGATAAGATCTCTTCCTCCCCTGGCAGCGTGGCGTTTGAGTGTCTTGAGCTCATCCACCGGTTGAACCCGCTCGCGCCCATTGCCATTCTTTTTTCTTGTGCAGACTTTCTACAAGCGGTTCCTAATACCGACCGCTTGTAAAAATACTCTCTCAAGCGGTTCGTAATACCAACCGCTTGTAGAAAGTCGCAGTAAAAAAAAAGAATAACGAGCGGGTTCAACCGTGGACGAGCCCGCACACTCAAACGCCACACGCCAGCCAGGGGAGGAAGAGATCTTATCGAACGATATGGGCACCGATGCTTTGAATATTATCCGAAGCACTTTTACAAGCGTTGGTATTATGAACCGCTTGTACAGATTTTCTACAAGCGGTTCGTAATACTAACCGCTTGCATAGAGCCTTTCACACTGTCGCCCACCCATGCGTTCTACAAGCGGTTAGTAATATTAACTGCTTGTAGAAGTCCTTTTTACAAGCGGTTCATAATACCAACCGCTTGTAGAGTACTTCTACAAGCGGTTGTTATTACCAACCGCTTGTAGATGTAGGTGCCCTATATAAAGTCCATACTCCCCGCTCTTCCTCACACCCCAAATTTTCTAAGTCCCCACGCTTCCAAGTCTCAGTGCCGCCGCCTCCGTCGAGACCCCGCACCGACGCCACCTCGCCGTATCCGCCACCTCGCCATCGCCTCCTCTGCCACCGCTCGACGCCGCGCCGCCATTCCACCCCGGAGAACCAAGGTATAGCTACGCACGCCCTCCTCCTCCCTCTCTAATCCCACTGCCCGCAAGGTGTTCGGCGAAATGTCTGGCTGGGCGCCAGGGTGTGGTGCAAGAAGAAGGAGGGAGTGGAATGTCTGAAGTTGATTTGGGGAAATGACGGCGTCATGTGCATGTTCATTCTGTTGTAATGAGATATCTTGATTGCAGCTATCTGTTGTGAGTTGAGCCCTAGTTTCGCTGGACATGTTTCATCCTTTTCTTGATTTGGTGCATCAGTGAAGAAAAACTAGTATCATTGATTCGTGAAAGTGGTAAACAATAGAATAAGCATTTCCATATATTGTAAATAAAGGCACAAAAAATGAGAATGAATTCAAGCCTTTTTTTTTGGACATTCATTCACTGTTTTCATTTTTAGCTTGTACTTTCTTAAATAACTTCTGTTCGATCAATGATAAGCAATAAGAAAGCATGATCTATGTTTCCATATGGTAGTAGTTAAGGCCAAATTGTGTTGGCAGTCAAACTCCACAAGTGTTGTTTATAACTTTTCCAATAATTTTCCACGGAAATGCTACTACTGAAATTGTTTGGATTGCTTTTGTGTCATGCAAATACATAGGCCCCTTCCTTTTGTGTCAAGTTAGAAGGTGCAAAAGCTCCTTGGTGATCTGGAGTCTACCAACAAATGAGGCCCATGTTTCTCATGGAAAAATTGATGAACATCAAGCATGTTATGCAGCTTAGTTTCCTCCTAGAGTGTGGAATAAGAATGATTCATTATTTTTTCATTATTATGTATCATGTGAAATGTGTAAGTATATGTGAAATGTATAAGTATATGTGAGTTGTCAATTGTATATGTATCATGTGAAATGTGTAAGTATATGTGAAATGTGTAAGTGGTGCAGAGGAAAGGAATTTATTACAATATGCTTGTGTTGTAATCTGTAATATAGTTGTTTATGTCAACATTCATGTCAATATTTTTTCTAAGTCCCCGCGCTCCCCCACATCCCATGTCCCTGAGAACTATAGAAGAAATTGAATGATTCCACTAGAGCCGCTAGTTCTATGCATGAATATTTTCACAATACTACCGATCTTAAACTATGCTTTCAAACTCGAAAAGTTCTCAACTATCTTAAACTATGCTCTACTCTAGATGGCGACGCCAAGACGTGGTGACCCGGCTTTCGATGAGGCGGAAAATCTACTGTTCGAGACCATTGCGCTGGGTAGCATCTTAGCCAATGAGGCCGTTAACACTGATGGTGCTGCCAACGCTGCCGATGAGGCCGTTAACACTGATGGTGCTGCCAACGCTGCCGATGAGGCCGTTAACACGGATGGTGCTGCCAACGCTGCCGATGAGGCCGTTAACACTGGTACCGAGGTATACTCTTACCCATTATAAAATCACCGTAAACATGTTAATTATTCTAAAATCATTCATATTATATGTGTTTGTGTCTCCAGCCCGGTACCTCATCGGTCATCCAGTCCGGAATGAGCCGAGGACCTAACAAGAAGCCTTCGACAAAGTACGTGATAACCGAAGTCGGCAACGACGGGAGTCTGCTAGCCCCAGAATCAGCAATTGGCCCTTTCAACAATGCTTGCGGCTACCACGTGAGGGATCACGTCCCAATCAAGATCGAAATGGGCAAGTCCTGCGGCTACCAAGGCGCTGCGGAATGATATGAAGGAAACTTTCACTTTTCCGAAGAAGGGTGCGAATGAAGGCCAAGGGATGGGCTTTGAAGAAGATGGCAACTTCCTTTCAGTAGTGGAAGTCGTCCCTCACCCGCAAGTACATCGACAAAAGAGAAAGGCCAGACTTCAATCAATTTCCTAAGCTGGCCGATCATTGGGAGAATGACGAGCTAACATATGCCCTTCAAAACCCTGAGCACCCGGAACGGACACGAGGATTCGGGAAGGTGCCATGGAGGCACGGCTTTGCCAAAGACTCAAGCACTTACAGGAGCCGGGACAGAAGCAAGAGGAGAGATCAGGGCAGAGTGGGCCGATTGGAGGAAGAGCTTAGAGCTACGAGGGCTTCCATCGATGTCCTGGTCACGCAAAAAGTGTGCGAAGCAATCAGCCAGCTTGAGGGAGCACTACGTTCGGCCAATGTTCAGGCAGCGCCAGAATCCGTGATCAGTCCGACCGCGCAAAAGAGCAGTTGCGCGTCCGCCGTGGCCTATGTGAGCATTTAACCGCGACGCCCGTTATCCGTGGACGGCATCAAGGTTCGCCCGCCGGCGAGCTACACATTGATATGCGTAACCTCTCCTTCAAGGTGGCTTATGGCATGGCTTATCCGGTGGAGGCGGGCCAGACATTCCACTGCAACCAGATACCCTCCGGATTCTTGAAGATCATAGTGGAAGAGGTGGTGGGGGGCTTCGAAGATCTCATGCTCGAGATTGCTAGGGGCGATGAAGTGACCAAGCTTGGACAGGCCCTCCATGGCACATTCATCGTCTAGCGCAAAAAGTACATCGTATTTCCGGATGGTGTGGAGGTTATATGACCAACAAGAGAGGCACCGCAGTTTGAGCCAGCTGCAGGAGCAAGCACTCCTCCTCCACATCGACAACCCACGACTCCTCCAGCGTCGCCTGCACGCAATGCTTCCCCGGTGGTCTAGGCCACGGCTCCTCCACCTCGCGCTCCACAAAGAAGCCCGACTCCGCCGCCACCGCCACCGCCTCAAAGTAAGAAGCACCCAACATCTCCAGTCACCACGCCTCCAGCATCTCCCTCGAGGAAGAAGCTCAATGTCAGAAGGAGGGATCCCGCACTGGCACCTCCTCCCATGAAGTCGGCATCCGGCAGCCAGAGAAGGTCAAATGAACCACCAAAGAGGCCATATGATATGACTGCGGAGGAGCTAGCTGCATCCGTAAAGACGGATGTGGCCAGGCAGCTTGCGCCAACGAAGCCAAAGCCCAAGGTTAAAATTGATAAAAAAACTGTGAAGCACTTTCAGTCATGCGGAACAGCGCCACTTTGTGATGGCGACTACAAAGGACAATAAGAAAGGCTACGATTGCAAAATACACGGCTTACTCGGCGGGAAAGAAGAAGATAGCGGAAGATCAGCAGAGTGTTGAGGAGTTGAGGAAAATGGCATTCCTGAAGGAGGCGGGACTCCAATCAATAGACCAGGATCTTCCAGTGGCACCAACCAGATGGAAGTATGAGTTGGGCAAACCGCTAATTGATCCAAGAGATATAAAAGATCTCACAACCAAGATGCGTCAAATGCATGAATGGTACATGGAAAGGGCATCTAAAGGAGAGCTAATGTTCCTCCTCCGTTTTCAAGATGAGCATTTCTTCCGCGGGAACAACGTAGAACTATGGCTGGAATTCGATGACTTGTACCATGTGTACCAAGGAGACGAGGTCAATGTGTCTTTCATGTCCTGCTGATGTCTGTAAGTGTTGATCTACTAAGTTTACCGTTTGCTTCCTCTCACACCATAAAATTGAAAATCTAATTAACTTAGTTATCCCTTCTTATGTAGAATGGAGATACAACGATGTAAAAGACTGGGCAAACAGAACATTGGCTTCATCGACCCAGAGGTTGTCAATGAGAAAGTCTGGTCATACGAGAAGCAAAAAACACAAGTTGAGGCATACCTTTTGCATGCAATGTTGAAACAGCACTACAAACCGTACATACTTCTGCCCTTCAACTTCAAGTACGTGTTCTCACAAACCTCTTGTTCTTGTATTTCTTAAGCCATTGATAGTACGACTACCTACTTACGCATAAGTTACAATATATGAATAGGTTTCACTGGATCCTTCTAGTCATCGAGCTTGACAACAGCAGGATTATAGTTCATGACTCAAGGAGGAATCCAGTCCAAAAATACCAATGGTTCATTGACGTCCTTAACAGGGCATCTGCAAAGTTCAATAGGAAGCAAAAAGGAGATTTCAAGAAAGAATTCGAAGTCATAGTAAGCACTCAGGTACGTAACTATTATTAATATACATGCGCCACATCAGTTCTTCATCTGATATTCTGAAATTTCTCCCCGTGAAGGTTAAACGCCAGATGGCTGGAAACAACTTATGTGGCTACTACGTGTTCCACTATATTCAAAGTTTTATCCATGGCGATGACCTGGAACATTATGCCGAGGTTCGTATATGCATGTTAATTATTTGTTAGCTACAACTTACATTTTAATTAATTGCATGCGACCGGATATTTATATACTTCTCGCTTAATTAATTGACAGCCCAACATCGATGAGCACGTTAACATTCTCCCGCCTCACCGGGTGCGCGCACTCCAAGAACAACTCATCGGCTTCATTGTCGGCGAGGTTGTATCTCCAAATGGCGAGTTCCACGTAAAGTTTCCTGCGTTGAACACCGATGAACTGATGACGACATCCACGTCGACCAAGGACGTAAAGAGTGACGCATGCAAGAAATGAGTTAGATAATCATTTTTTTAATCATTCAAACTTGTAAACATCGGTTGCGTGTATGGACTTGTCCATTTTTTACACTATTAAGTTCGTTATTTTGTGTAGTGAGCTAGCTTGTGAACATGTGTATGAGTATGCATATGTAATATATATTTAATTGCGCAAAAAACTCCTCCACTCATATTTAATTTTATGGTCAAAAACGATATGCAAAAACACCATAAGAACATATTCTGTAATACATATAATCGAAAACTCAATCCTGGCGGTTCTTGACTCCAACCGCTTCGAGTCTTGCTCTCCAAGCGGTTGGTAAGACTAACCGCTTCGATATCCTTCTCCAAGCGGTTTGTAACACGAACCGCTTGGAGTCCCCACGTGGCGGCTCCATCGCCTTCTGGACACCTTCCCAACCGCTTCGAGCCCACGGACAAGCGGTTCGAGCAACCGCTTGTGATACCCGACGAGTATCACACGCGGTTGCTTAGAAGCGGTTATAAAACCGCTTCTAAAGGGGGTTACGAGCCGCTTGTGGTAGCTGGTTCTGTAGTAGTGGAGGTACTCTACATCAGAGTGTAAGGTTTTTCACAAGATAATAACTCTATATATATTCAAGATTTAATAAAATTATCTTTTTTTCTAATATTTGTACGTGGGCAAGCACGTCGGCACATAAATGGAACGCTAGCCGGGTTGAATACTTGATTCGGTGCATGCACATGGCTATGACAGCTTAGGGCCTGTTTGGTGGAGTTCCAGATCCCAGCTTCACCTGAGATCTAAAACTTGTAGACTAAAATAAAGTGAATTAAGTTTATATTTTTAGTCTAAAATGTAAACAAGATGATCCATTTAAATACTCTTAATGTACTCACAGCTCCAACTTCACAGATCTGGTGAAGCTAGAAATACGTAGCTTCACCAGATCCACAGATCCGATAAAGCTGAAGCTCTACCAAACGCCCCTTTAATATTGATTCGGTGCATTTACTGTTTTTAAATGAGGCATGCATGAGCCGTACGCTTTAAGATACTACAGAGTACAAAAGATCTCGCAAATCAGTCATGGAAGGCCACTAGACACTAGCTAGCTTTAAGATACTACAGAGTACAAAAGATCTGTCAGAAATTCATCAAATCGAAATTTTATATGTCATGTAAGAAGGCCACTAGACACTAGCTAGCTGTATCACATAGAATCACATATAAAGATGGAAAGCGAGCGAATCACATAGTATCAGAAATAAATCTGCTCGTTTGATTAAGACCATGCATGCACAGGAGCAATTGCGGAAGAAACGAACGGTAAATCACAAGGCATACTATAAAATGGGATTTCAATTAGATTTTTATGCACCTTGTTTTATGGGATGCAGGGAGTATTACATTAGATCTAAGTCATAGATAAAATTATTAAGCGAATTTGCCAACCAAGATTTTCTCTTTTTCCACTAGTAGTATTGGAATTTGTAGTATTTTTTCTTTTCTTCGATTAATGTGGTGATTTATAGCTTTACTAGCTGAGTGCTCATACGTTGCAACGGAACAACAACCACTCTTGCAGACGAATTAAAACAGTAGAAAAATAATACTTGGCAGAAATCTAAAAAAACTAAACCGTGATAATAAGAAAAGTTTAAAGTGCAATTTGTAAATTTTCATATGCAAAAGCTTTTGTACTTGGAACTATAAGTTACAGACAAATTAAAGCAAGAAAACAATAATTTCTAGTAATTATATAAAGTCTACAAGAGTAAACCATAATAATCAGAAATATTTTATGGTACCTTCTGTAAATTTCCGTATGACGTTATAAGGTCTAAATTGTAGTTTTCCTATGGAAAAGACCTAAATTCAATAGATAGCCATGTGCCCATGCGTTGTAACGGAAACTCAATTTGTGATAAAAAGTTTATTTGTAAAGAGCACTAATAATGGCAAAGGTGGGTAATTTTGATGAAGTAATAGTGGCAAAAGTGGGTAATTAAAGAGCAGTGGCAAAAGTGGGTAATTTTGATGAAGTGAAGTGAGAAGAAACTCTTACTTTATATAGTAAAGATATCTTCTAAATCAATGTGGGGGCTCTCGATGAGCTTCCAATTAGTAAAGATATAGAAATCTAAGCCATAGATAAAACTATTAAGGGAGTTTGGACAACCAAGATTTCCACTATTTCCACTATTAGTGTTAGAATTTCTAGTATTTTTTTCTTTTCTTCGATTAATATAGTAATTTGTAGCTTTTTATCTTACAGATCAATATGGAGTTTCTAGAAGAGCCTCTAATTAGTAAATATATAGACTAATAGATAGATGACTTTAAGAAAGGTCTTTCCATGCACTGCACAATGAAGTTTAGACCTCTCTTGGTCAGTTTGAGGGTTGTTGTGATGTGTTGCGTTGTGAAATCTAACTGGTTATACTAATCTTAGTAATTTTGCTGTTGTATCTCAAAAAGATATGCTTTCAACTAACTGTGGCATCCAGAAAGAGAAACAAATAAGTGATTTCCAAAAGCTATCGCAAAGACGGAGCCTTGTTCCCTTTTGGCCCTGTTACTGTGCTAGATTGGTCCGTACCGTCTGTGCATATCATCCTAGACATACTTGACCTCATTTTTTCCCATAGATAAGATATGCATCTCATGTCAGGATTTGGGCACTTTTGCAACGTGACGAGGCATGAGAGGATTTTCGTTTCTTTGTGCTTGCGTCTCAAAGTTATTGTAATGAAGCTTCTTGCTAATAATGACTGGCGGCATAACTATAGACTTTGCTATCCTTAAGTTTTGATGCATTTCTGTAATGACTCTTTCGCATTTGTGCTGAAGAGCGACTGTAAATTTTGTAATAAAATCGGACTATGTGTTTTGGCAGAGACCAGAGATGATTTCTTTTTCTAAAAATGTCAGGACCAACTACTCACACGTCAAGCTCAGAGTAAACGCTAGTTGTCCCTCTAGTAGACTCGGAGAAGACTCTGCTACGAGCTGGCCGATGGATAGATCCCAAAAACGAATATCTACCGTATAAAAGAGCCTGGGAATGCCGGCCTCCCAAGGGCCACGTGTCACCCCTGGGAGAGGGCCCTAGAAAGTTTGTTAATCGTGTTTAGATCCTTTTGAAAAACTAAAAATCGCATTTAGCTCTTTTCAACCGTTTTTTAAGTAAGATAGACTCGAGAAATTTCAAAATTCCGTTTAGGTCCCTACACGCGGTTTATAGTTGAATTGGAAATCACATTTAGATCCTTTCATCGATTTTTTTGCACACGATTTTCTAAAAAACGGTTTTTTAATTCCTTTCGTTGATTTTTTTCACACGGTTTTCTAAAAAACGGTTTTTTAAAAAACACAGATTCATTAAGGGTTTATAGCTGAATTGAAAATCGCGTTTAGGTCCTTTCGTCAATTTTTTTATTAAAAAAAATTGAAATCGTAAATAGATCATTCAGCCGGTTATTTTGAAAAAAGAGACCGTGGTTCCGTAATTCGATTTGCAAAAAACTCGTGCCAGATTTTTTCCTCACGACGCGGCATTGCACGCAACTCAACCTAGTACAATATAAAGACTCACGAGTTGACTTGACTAGCCTGAAATGCTTACTTCTCTCTCATTTGGTCGGAGATTTCGATCGAGTGGTGGATGTGTGCAGTGTATGGACATTGATATGAGATTTTCTTCCAGTTAGGCTATTCCCAGTGCATAGTTTTATTTCCTAGTTTCTAAAAGTGCCACATCAGTTTTTATCTAGATAACCGTGTATTTTGAGTTTCATCTAGATGAAACTCTCTCACCTCCTATGAAATTCTCTCTATCTCTCTTTTTATAATTATCTTACCATATCACTAAATATGATAATATATCATATTATTTAATGAGAATAAAACTCTAGAATAGCCTTACAGATACGAAGTTCCGAAGTTGCTGTGTTGAAACTTTATTCTCTGGGAAGAGGCGAGGACAGCCTCGAAGTGACCTTGATGACCACAGGCTCACAGCTTCACACGGACATGGGCACATGGCTACTTGGAAATTTCCTTGTAGGACTTGTGCCAAGTGTCTACTGTCCTTCAAGGCGCAACGGGGAAGGTCCAACGCTCGTCCAACGCGCGCGACCGTCGATAATTAGTGCTGTTCACTCCGCTCATCAAGGAAGAGTGAAACACGGTTTCGCTCGGCCCAATCGGCTCGATGTGTAGCGTCTAGTTTCGCGCATTTCGCGCACTCAAGCCGAACAGCGCAGACTCCATGCGTAGCGCGCTCAAGCTGAACATGTGAAATCTATTGCTGTATGTGTATATATATACTAGGATAATTTGCGCGGTGTATACGTGCGTTGTTTTTTCGCGAGAAAAATTTTGTTTTTTTTCCGTCAGCGTTTTTTTTAAAAATCAGCGAGGAAACGTGCGAAGCGGCTGAAAAAACAAAAATGCATCTACGTTTGCGCTAAATCGAAAGGTCATTTTCGTGTAAAACAGTCGGAATGATCCAAACGTTAATACGTTTTTTTGTATCTATTTAGGGTCATCTCACGAAAGATCCAAATGTTAATACGTTTTTTTAACACACCGTATGTGTCACTTTTCCAAAGAAAAAAATTTTTTTTGGCAGTGTTTTATTTTATAAATCATCGAAATAATGGGCGAAATGGCTGAAAGAACACAATTTTTTTCGCGGTGTAACACGCCGCGCGTGTCTTTTTCATAAAAATTTTTTTTTTCGACTTGAGCGCGCTACGCATGGAGTCTGCGCTGAAAGAAGAGTATGGTCAAACAAGATTTTCACTCATTATTTCAGCGATTTAAAAAATTAAACGCCGCCGAAAAAAAAGATTTTTTTCTATAAAAAACGACACGCGCGGCGTGTTACACCGCAAAAAAAATTGTGTTCTTTCAGCCGTTTCGCTCATTATTTCGACGATTTAAAAAATAAAACACCGCCGAAAAAAAAGAATTTTTTTCTACGAAAAAGTGACACGCGCGGCGTGTTAAAAAAACGTATTAACATTTGGATCTTTCATGAAAGGACCCTAAATAGATACAAAAAAACGTATTAACATTTGGATCATTCTGACTGTTTTACACGAAAAGGACCTTTCGATTTAGCGCAAACACAGATGCACTTTTTATTTTTTCAGCCGTTTCGCGCGTTTCCTTGCTGATTTAAAAAAAACGTTGACGAAAAAAAATAAAATTTTTCTCAAGAAAACAACGCACGCGACGTATACGCCGCACAAACTATCCTAGTATATATATATATATGCACATACAGCAATAGATTTCACATGCTCGGCTTGAGCGCGCTACACAAGGAGTCTGTGCTGTTCGGCTTGAGCGCGCTACACAAGGAGCCTGACGCTATACATGGAGCCGATTAGGCTGAGCGGGGTCGTGTTTCACTTTTCCTTGATGAGCGGAACGAACAGTACTAATTATCGACGTTTACGCGCGCGTTGGGCCTCCCCGTTGCGCCTTCAAGGGCACTGCCTCGATGGAAGTCGCTACTGTTTGTTGTGAACCTAGTTCAGTGCATGAACCGTTTTTAAATGAGGCATGCAATACAGCCGTACGCTTGAAGATACTGCAGAGTAGAAACGGGCAATGGCTAGCTGTGTCACACGCATGATTCCTTGCTTTCTTTTTCCGTGACTCCTTCAACCTCAAGAGTTAAGACCCTCGAAATGCATGACACGCATGTCTATGCGTCTGCACATAAATGGAACGCCAGCCGGGTTGAGTACTGGATTCAGTGCATGCACATGATAGACAGCTTAATACTAATTCGGTGCATGTACCGTTTTTAAATGCGCGAGTGATAGTTATTGGACGTGTCTGATATACTGTTTATTTTATCGGATGGTTCTTATAATATTTTTTTAATATGTGTAATATTTTTTTAACATGTACAACATCTGTTTACTGTACTAATATTTTTACTGTTATACTGTTATCGAAGAAAAATATTGTACACGTGTTAAAATATATTGCACACGTAGTAAAAAAATAATGTAAGCATCTAAACAAATAAATAGTACATCGAACGTCCGAACATAAATTATTTTGTTTTAAATAAGGTATGCAATACAATCGTATGCTTAAAATAATGCAGAGTACAAACGATCTCGCAAATCAGTCATAGGAGGCCGCTAGGCTCAGTCATAGGAGGCCACTAGGCACTAGGCACTAGCTAGCTGCCTAGCTGGCTCCCAGTTATGAACTTTCACATCATCACATGATTTTTTGTTGGCGAATACTAGCATCCGAACGTCCGATTTTTTTGTTTTCTTCGGACGCATCTTGAAACATTTTTTATTTACTCCTGCAACATTTGTTACTAACGCGTGTAACATTTTTTTTGAACGCTTGCAACATCCGTTTACTGTAGCATTTGTCGAAGGAAAATGTTGTACGAGTTGGTAGACAATGTTACACGTGTAGAAAAAAAATGTTACGGAGTGTTAGGACGTCCGATGCCTAGCAAAACCGTTTTTTGTTTCGCCTGGCCGCCCTCCTCTAGGGTTTAAATTTTCGTTTTGAAGAGATTTTTTTTTTGTTAGTATGGCGGTAGTGATTTTTACAAAAAACGTCTCAAAAACTAAGAAAAATCAAACAGATTGTAAATTCAAACCGGTTTGAATTCTGGTCAAACTTACGTGTGAAAACCGTGGTAAAAACCGACTGAGGTTAGAAAAATAGAGGAAAATCCCAAAAAAGGAAAAAATTACAAAAAAATGTTGTAAACTTGTCAACACCATTTACATTATAATACCTTTTAATTGAAGTTGTAGAGTAGGCATAGGCATAACTTCGTCATTTTTCTATTGTCATAGAAATGGCATGTTCAACTAATATGAATGGAATGTTAGTAAAAAAATTCCACTTGCAATGAAATCAAACATACAATTGAAATAAAATTTCGGCATGACATTTGCTATATTTTAGATAATCTGAAGTTGTAAAGTAGGTATTTATGCTTTCACAATAATATGTGAACAAATAACCTTTCATTTCAATAACAACGACATATCGATCCAATAAGCGTAAAAAATAGGCATTCAAATATCAATACCATTTACATTTAGATACTTTTCATTTGAAATTGTAAGGTTGGCATATTTTCATCGTTCTTTTCACACAAATGCCATGTTGGACTTGTGTGGACGCTATGTTAGTATTATATCAAGTTGGAATGAAATAAAACATGCAAATGAAATATTACCTTCAGGGCTACAGGGAGTATTGTTGCATGTACACTTGGTTGGCCACGTTGTATTCCTCGGTGGACATCAAGGCCAATCCTCGTATAGTTAGCAATTCTGCCTTGTAATTGTGCCAGTTTTACCCTGTCTATGTGCTTATCGTTTGCCATTGTTGATACAATATGGCATAAAACTCAGGGTTGTGTCATTTGTAGACCTATTGAGTGAGAGGTTGTGCATGAGCATCGGGGATGGCGTAATCATAGCTGCCATATGAGCCATAGCTCCTTTACGTCTCGGCGATGTCATGAGAGCTAGAGCTATCCTATGATGCGCAGCTATCCTGTGATGTGCCCTTTCCCTTTTCCTTCCCCTTAGTAGTCATCCTTTGTGATTGAGGTGTGCCATGGTCTCTATACTGTGTTGCCTTGACCGACGAATGGGGAAAGAGGACTTCAATTATTGTGCTAGTTGGAGACCTCTACTTCGGTCGGCACGTGAAGCAAAATGCAAGGTTAGGGGTGGCCCAAGATAGGCTAGCTGGCCCGCAGCCATTTTGGCCTGTGGACTGAAAGCCCACGGGCTATATTTTTTTGCTTTTTCTATTTTCAAGATTTCAAATGGCTCAAAATCATCTCTAAACTTTGTTTTTTCAAAAAAAAATCACATCAGAGATCACAACAAAATTTATACTAATTTTATGAATTTTTTGGATAAATTTTTTCAATTTTTTCTAAAATTTTCAATTTGAATTTCGATTCAAGCGGTTTACCGTTCAGTTTTCATTCTCAAGCCGCGGTGGTACAGATGAAAACCATGGTAAACTGGCGGTTTACTACGGTTTTGTTAACCCGGCCCCCCTCCCCTCCTCTCTCTCTCTCCCGGTCCTAGTCTCCCAGACGGCCCCTCGATTCCTTCTTGCTTTCATGGTTCGGCTTTGCCTAAGAGGCACCCAAGACCCCTCGGTTCCCTCGCTAGTCACTGCCACTGCCCCGCATGGTGCGCAAACTCATCGTCGTCGTGCTTGATCTCCTCTAGCTTCATGCGCAGCGTGGCAATTTTGGAGTCGCTGCTTGTCAACCCGGTCAGCGTCGTCATCCTCCGACCCAGACTTGGACAGTAGCGCCATGATGTTGCTCGGCAGGTCGGCGGCGGCGACGTGGCCGCTCGACAGTGCCACCACTCGCGTGTGCTCGAAGAAGAACACCTACACCACGACGTGCAGTAGGAGAAGCTTGTTCTACACGTGCGGCACGCCCTTCTCCGGCGACTTCGGCGATTGAGCACCCGGCAAAGATAGCTTCCTCTTCCCTCCTCCTCCCTCCCCACCGGCGGCCGGCAGCGGCCACTCCCTCCTGAACTCCCCTCCCTCCTTGTGGGCAGGGTGGCTCGGCCCATAAGCGGTGGCGTGCTCGAGGCGGGCTAGGCGGCTCGACAGGCCAGCGCATGCGTAGCGTCTAAGAGGCTGCCGCACGCGAGGAGGCCGTGCGAGGTGGCACGTGCGTGGTGGCTCAAGGGCCTAGCAAGGCACGTGTTTTGCCACATGCCCTACCGCATGCTGGTGGGTCGGCATTGCCGCTGTGCTACCTAAAAAACTGCACGTACTGGCAGGCCCGTCACATGCCGAGCAAACGTGCCAGGCTGGCACGGCCTAATCTCCACAATGTCGTGCCAGGCCCTAGGCCAAGTGTGCCTCGTGCTGATCCAAAATGGCCTGGCTCAAACACCCACCTCTGGCAATGATGAAGCCTACCTTAGCGCTGCCACGGCATAAGAAATCAAACCTGTCTCCTGTCATTTCCCTCTCAGCTACTCTACCTTATCATCTTCTATCTTGAGATTGCCCTCGCTATGAAATTGCCTCACCCTTTGCCGTTGCCACGGCGGGAATCGTCAGCTGGCCCCTGCCTGTGCCAACCTTGACCGTTGTCGGCGTATTCCACCTGACAGACCCGGAGTCTACAGACCGGGTTTTGTTCAGTAGAAGGGCGTCTTTGTGGCTGGCTAACCCTCGAGAGTGAAAACCCTAGAGACTCCCACACGAAGGACTCCAGCGTCTATGAACTAAGATGACACAAAGATTTTTACCCAAGTTCAGGCCCCCTCAACCAGGGTAATAGCCTTACGTCCTGCTGGATCATGTATAGAGTGTTTAAGGCCAGTACAGAGCTCTCAGATTACAAGTTCTTCCTTAGACTCTACAGCTGAACTCTTGGTTCTTCGACCCCCTTTCCCCATGCACCAGAGGGCCCTTATATAGCCCAGGCTAACGGGGGTAGGTAAAAGGGGGGTCATCATGCTGATCTTCAAACATTTATTGCTTCTTCCCGTGTTGTCCCGTTCCTCCAGCCTCATTAAATGCCGACGCATGGCTTCGCCTGGTCCGCCCGGGATGTGACCCCTTTGCGACGGGTAGGTGAGAGGCGTCAGAGGAATGGGCTAGTAGCAGAAACCCTCGCAGTCAAGGGACCTGACACAACAAGCCTGCCGTCTGGCGCAGTACGATAGGGGAAGGAGACTTCGAGGTGAAGCCACCTCGCCCCACCTTTTTTCCTTGTGGCGGGGCGAGTAGGGCGTCCTTGCCCACCTACTCGCTCGAACGCCACGTGGGCGGCACTGTCGGCGGGCGTTTCGCCCGCCGATCGCCCGAGCCGCCACGTGGCCGGGCCGGCGTCGGGCGAGAGGCGTCTCGCCCACTGCCGCCCGGCGCCACGTGGGCGGCACTGGCGGTGGGGCGTGCTCGCCCGCCCGATCACCAGGCCGCCACATGGGCTGGGCGCTAGGCGAGCAGGGCGACCTCGCCCACCTGCTCTCCCGAACGCCACGTGGCTAGTTTTGTGCGCCGGAGAAGGTACCCCAGCGTAGAGTACGCTGACAACCGTCTAACAACACCACTTCTGTATGCTATCGGCATTCACTGCCCTCTCTTTCACCTCTGTCGGGATAAGCCTCAAGCCGATCTACCTGAATTATTTCGCCCACGCCACATCTGCGGCGGCGAACAAGCCCGCAGTGAAGCAACGCTGCCCTTCTCTGTCAATTGCTGCCATGGCAGCCTTCTCTCGCCATTTGTGCTGCCACAGCCGAGTTTCTTCGTCTCCAGTCAGCACCGCCTCTATTCGTCTTGCCTCGGCAATAGTTTGTCATCCAAATCGCTAACACGGTGAACAACAGTGACACTCAAGCTCGCCACACTGTATGAATCAAGCGCAACCCTTGCAGTGCCACTAATGTCCATCTCGTTGCCTGAAACGCGGTCATACCCTACCCTGCCATAACACGACCCCTCACCATACCTTGCTCAGCCGAGTTCCCCCAAGGCTAAAGTGTTGGACGTAATCCTGATCAGAAGAGTTTTGTTCAGATCCTTTTCAGGTTGCATATAAGTTTGATAGTTAAGTTAGTTGTCGGTCATAGAATAGTAATTATCTTTAAGAGTCCAGTTCGGTTCAGATTAGTTTGAATTGCTTTGCAATTTGTAATCTAACCTTATCTGTAAAAGCTATAAAAAGGTGAATATACCTAGAAAAACTGCGCAATTGAGGGTAGCACCAAAATCCTCTTGTTGATTGTTTTGCTCTATTTTTGCTATCTCCTGAAGTCTTGTATTCTTCATCTGCGTATTGGGAGTTTTCTTCTGAAGTTCAGAGCATTGGCAAAAGCTCTGTTGATGTTTTGTTTCCCTAAAGTCCAGAGAACTGGTGTCGGCGTATTCCACCGACATGTGCCCGTGATCTCTGAGACCGGGTTTTTTGTTAGGAGGAGGCGTCATGCGGGCTAATCTAGAGGGCGAAAACCTAGAGGACTCCACACGGAGGGTTTGGCGTCTATGAACTAGGAAGAACAAAGGATTTTTACCCAGGTTCAGGCCCCCTCATGAGAAGGGTAATAACCTTACTTCCTGCTAGATTGATTATAGAGTGTCTTTGAAACCAGTACAGAGCTTCCTGGGTTACCAGATCTAGGCTATGCTACCAAAGCTCTTGCTTGTTCTCTTCCCCCCCTTTTTTCGACCCCCTTTTTCCATGCACCCGGAGGCCCTTATATAGGCCAGGCTAACGGGGGTAGGTAAAAGGAAGTCATCATGCTTATCTAAATACATTTAATGCTTCTTCCCGTGCTGTCCCGTTCCTCTAGCCTCATTAAATGCCTAAGCGTTTTTGCCCGGTCCACGGATGGGACCCCTTTGTGACAGTAGGTGAGGCGTCCGAGGAATGGGCTTGTTGCGAAAAAAACCCGTACCGATAAGCTCGCTGCGACAACTGCCGTTCGACATGGTACGGCGGCGGCAGAGCCTTCGAGGCGGTTACCACGCCCCACCTTTTTGCCTTGCGGCGGCGGCGAAGCGGCGTGCACGCCTACCTACGCGCGGGCAACACGTGGATCGCCATCGCGGCGGTCAGGCGTCCTCACCCCACTCGCCGGGTGCCACGCGACGCCGCCGCGGCGAAAGCGTGGCGCCTCGCCACTCGCCCGGTGCCACGGATCGACCGCCGGGCGGCAAGCGCAGTCGCCCGCTGCTCGCCGGGTGCCACGTGGGTCGGCCGCCGGGCGGCGGCGTCTCGCCCACGCTTTCGCCGGGTGGCCGCCGGCCACTCGCCGCCGGTGCCACGTGGATCGATTGCCGGGCGAGCCGGCGCTCTCGCCACTGCTCACCGGTGCCACGTGGGTCGACCGCCGGCGAGTAAGCGTGCTTCGCCACTCGCGCCGCCGGGCGCCACGGCGGATCGAGCCCACACCGCCGGGGCCGGCGGCTCGCCCGGCGCCGCCGGGCGCCACGTGGATCGACCGCCGGGCGAAGCAGGCGTCCTCGCCACTGCTCGCCCGGCGCCCACGTGATCGAGCCGGGCGGCGAGCGTATGCTTCGCCCACCGCCATTGGGTGCCCGTGGATCGACTTTTCAGGCGGCGAGGCGCCTCGCCACACCTGCCGCCGGGTGCCACGTGGATCGATCGCCGGGCGAAAGCGGCGCCTCGCCCACTTTTCGCCCGGTGCCACGTGGATCGACCGCCGGGCGAGCAAGGCGTCTCGCCCACCGCCGCCGGTGCCACGTGGATCGACATGTTGACCGGCTGTGTTGGATGCTTTAAAGTGGAGAGGTACCCTAGCGTAGAATCTGCCGACAAGAGCCCGGGCCTGCCCTAGAGCGCAGGCCTAAGACTCCTTTTTTAGAACCTTCATTTAATGCATTTAATGCTTAGTGCGCTCTTGGGTAGGGCCACCACTCATGAGGGTACGACCGCCTCGGTTCCCCTCCCGCGTATCTGCAGATTTTTTGGGACCCGAAACGACGCACGATCTTGTCTCATCGCGAACCGCCGGTGCAGGGGCGCATATAAAAATAGGTTTTACCTGCATAGGACGGTTTTACGCCTTCTTCTTCCTTGCGCATTTTGCTCTCTTGCTCTTTCGCCTCTATTTCCCAAAGCCCTTCGTCTTCTTCGATTCCATGGCGCAGCCCATTCCTGCTTCGACCGCGGATACTCTCGCGGTGAAGAGAATGGCCATCATAGCGCCGGAGGGCACCTTCCGCTTCCGGGCGGGGACCGCCACGCCACGGTGCCTTTCAAACGAGATCATCATACACACCTGGGCACTGATGGTGGGTTTGGTCCCGCCCTTTTCTGATTTTTTCCTCACCGTACTCCATTTCTACGGGATCCACCATCTTCACCTTACCCCCAACTCCATCGTCCTTCTCTCCATCTTCGCATACCTCTGTGAGATGTTCATGGGGGTAATGCCGAACCTTCCTCTCTTCCGCTACTTCTTCCTCTGTCGCGCCTCCACCGACAATGAGGTAGTGGGGAGTTGCTACTTTCGTCTTCGAGACGGGATGGCCTCCCAGTACATCGCCTTCCAGTCCAAATCCAACTGGAAGGCATGGCGCAGCCGATCGGTCAGACATCAACGATTTATACGGGTCGACGCCTTGGGAGTGCCCACCGGAGCGGCGGAGGCCTCTGAGAACTGGAATTCGCCGGTCGAGGAGACGGCGGAAATCCTTGCCATGGCGGCCCGCATCAACAGACTGCGGGTCGCCGGATTGACCGGAGCGATGGTGGCCTGGGACTTCGCATCCCGGAGAATCAGCCCCTTGCGCCGCCGCCACCGCCCAAAGATGGCAAGCGTTACTCGGCGATGATGATAGCGCCGACGCGTGGCGTGGCGTAAGTCTTCATTCTTTCTTAATTTTCTTTCCTGAGCACATGTTCTTTCCTGTGGCTCCCTACCAACCGACAGCCAATTTCTCTTGCCTTTTACCAGGCGCGGGAAACCTGGAGGATATAGTCATCGGCAGATGGCTCTCCGTGCTGATGCCGCTATCCGTGGGCAGTTCATCTTTCCCTGCGGCTCGACGCTCGCCGCCGATCTTTGTCGACGCGAACGCTCGAACACGCCAGCGGTTCCGCTAATGGACTCCACGGGGTCGTCGTGGTGCCACCATGGCCTTGGTGATCAGGATCGGCTCCTACAGGACGAGCCGCGGCAAGCGAATCGATCGCTTCGGACGCCCACGCTCGGACCCTAAGAGGGCGGGCCACGGAACAAACTTCTCCGCCCGCCACCTGCAAGGGCGGCGTTTTCTAAGGCGGCAATGCAAACCACCCGCCACGACTTCGCCTCGATGCCACCGCCTCATGGCGCCGGCTCGGTACCATCTCCCGGCTCCTCCCGCGTCGATCGCGGCGCCAACACCTCCGGCCACGGGACCCCAGGCCACCATTCACCATGGTGGTCTGACGCTTCCGACGGCCGGGCTCCGCTTGAGGGTGCCACCAAGGGCGGCCCCTCAAGGCGCGCCAATGGCGCCCCCAGCGCCCACCGAGACGGAGGAAGCGCCTGCCCCAGCCGCCTCCGCCCGCCCGGAGAACCATGAGGCCAACCCGAGGCAGCGCCTCGGGCTCCAAGCCTCCCACGCCGCTATTCCCCTCCATTCTCCACGTCAACATCTTCACCCGGCTCAGCGATCTTGGGGCCTTTTCGGCACGCCCTCGTTGAAGCCGCCGAGCACGGAGCCGATCTTGCCCGTAATCAGGCGTCGGTGAGAGGTGAAATGCTTGTGCCAGACAAGGCGGACACGGCGGAGGCGGCATTGGTGCGGGAGAGGACCGATGCAACCGCCATGCAGGCGCGGGTAGAAAGGGCAGAAGAACGGGCGGAGAGGGCCGAGACGGCGCTGAAGACCTCGGAGCTGGAGTCCTTCTGCCGCGGGCGCAACCCGCCCATCATGTTTCAAGAATGCGTTCAGCGCACCAAGAGGTGCCTGGAACCCTTGGGGGTGGCGCTGAACACGCCACTGGAGGACTCCGCGCTGCAGTTCGCCCATGCAACCAACCAGGCCGCAGAGGCACTCCGGGGCTGCTCGGCTCGGCGCTTCGTTCGCCAGAGAAGGACATGAGGTTGCGATCATGACCGCGACCCACATCCTGGCCCGCTGCGCCAGCCGCGATGCTGCCTTTGATCCCATGGCGGTGGTGACAGCCGACGTTGAGGGAGACGCCGCCAAAGTGAGGCGCTGAAAGGCAATGCCGAACACATGGCCGGGCTACTGCAAGTAGACCGGCCGATCATGGATGTCTCCACCCCACTGGCGGCGGAAGGCGAGGGCGGCGACGAGCTTGACTTTGGCGATGACGACTGATGAGCCGGGCTGCCTTGCTGCTCTTTTTGTTTTATCTTCATTTGACTTTCATCTGTTCTGCGTGCACTAGTAAACTTTGAATATCTCCTAGTTAAAATTACCTGCATGCTTCGTTTGTTTCGCATGATCAGTTTCCCTGGGTTAGATCGTCAGTCTACCAGTCTTATAGCTTAGCTGGGACGCCTGAACAAAGGGACCGTTCCTAAGTTCTGCCAGCGATGGTGCGCGTTTGCTGCGAACACCAGTACAGATCATGCGAGCCATACAGGACTTAGGAAAACAACGATTTTGAGCTAGGCAGTGTACGCGAAACGTAGAACAGCCTAGCCCTCAAGTACTTACGCGGGATCACCTATGGTTTAGATTCCTACGGGACTTAGATCCCAGTGATCTCCCGGAATTACGCCATAGCGTAACGCAGCGAGGTAACGAGTTGCCAGAAATGCCTTTAGACCAGCAGCACTTAACGGTGACAACCAGCGGTGCTTCAGGGAGCCAACCCGAGGTGTGCAAGCCGGTTTGAGTGCTGTGCCTAACTTGTATCTTGGCCACCGCCCCGCTGTGACGCCGCCGCTAGCACTCTTCCTTTTATCACTAAGGGGCCCTTGGATTCTAAGATCCATGATAATCACGCGTGGCTTGGTTCGTCCTGAGATATATGCTCAAGGAAACGAACGGTAAATGCGACATGAAACACTTATCTTGCTTTTTATAGCACTGGGCGACCAGCCCCCAAGCGTCTGAGCGACCACGAAGAAGCTTGGGGCGACCAGCCCCCAAGCGTCTGGGCGACCACGAAGAAGCTTGGGGCGACTAGCCCCCAAGCTTCTGGGCAGCCATGAAGAAGCTTGGGGCGACCACGAAGAAGCTTGGGGCGACCACGAAGAAGCTTGGGGAAGCTTGGGGCGACCACGAAGAAGCTTCGGCCACCACTTAAGAAGCTTGGGCGACCACGAAGAAGCTAGGCGCGACCGGCCCCGAGCCTAGAGGCCATGAAGAAGCTTCAGGGCACAGCTACTAACAGAATGAGTAAGCATATGCAGGAAAAAACCGAAAGATATAGGCCCCTGCACGGGGTGAGCCCCGGTCCCCTTTTGACTTCTAAGTCCTTGTGATTTTTTGAGGGTCGAATCACGGTGCTGTGCGTCAAAGTAGCGGGCTTCCAGGAGGGATGCTAGACTAGCGATGCTCAAGAAGGACAACCAAATGTGCTTCAGAGAGCCAACCCGACGCGCGAGCCGCGTTTGAGCATCGCATTTAGCCCGTCCTGATGCCAGTCCTTGTCCGGACACGAGCACCAGGCGTACTCTTATAGATCACCAAGGAATTAGCAGACACATGGGGCCAGCGGCATTTATGCAAAAAAACTTGTTACTAAAGGCACAGAAAGGGACAACAACGGTAAATTGAAAGCCCTTTAGGCAACAACTTTACTAACCGCCAGAAGCCGCCAACCAGCCGAGGGAGAGTCTTACCTCAAGGTGACCTAAATGAAAGCAATGGGTACTTACAATTCCTTCAAGGATAGAATTTCGTAACAACTCTATGTTATAGGAATTGCGATTCTTCACCGTCCTCGTTGGCTAGCCCGACCGCCTGCCGAGAATCTGAAACCACCTTGAAGGGCCCTCCCATCGGGAGACAGTTTATTCAACCCAAGATGCGTCTGAATTGGCGCAAGACTAGGTCGCCCTCGCGGTGTCCTCAGAGACCGGGTGGCGTGGTACCGCTGAGATTTTGTTGGTAGTGGGCGGCGCAGAGCAAGACGATCCGCACCTCCTCCAAAAGGTTGACATCTTCTCGTCGGAGATCCTCTTGGTCTTCCTCGTTGAACACCGAGAGCCAGCGAGGAACCGCGGACACTTCGAGGGAGAAACGACCTCGCCCCATACACTGGGGAAGAAAAGGCGTCTGCCCGGGTCTTGGCGTAGGTGTGGTGCGGGCGACCACAAGATCGCCGGGAGTTCTTCCGTCCACTGCGCGCCCTTTTGTGGAGCCGATCAAATGCTCTTGTATTGAGACCCTTGAAAGACTAGCGTTGGCGATTCGTGCTGCAGCCATTGCTCATGGGATGGGCCACCGGTTTAAACATACCTTGGTGCCCATTTCTCACAGTAACTCTAGAAAAGCGTGTTGGTGGCTGGGTGCCGTTGCCGGTGATGATGCGATTGGCGACTCCAAAGCGGGTGAAGATCCAGCAAGATGAACTTAATCAGGCGGCAACGCCGTGATGGCTCGCGATCGCCTCGGCTCGACCCACTTGGTGAACTTGTCGATGGCTACAAAGAGGTGGGTGAAGCCCCCCTGGCTCGTGAGAACGGACCCGGGATATCCGACCCCAGACGTGACGAACGGGAGAGTGGGATGGTTTGCAGAGCTTGGGCTGGTCGGTGGGTTTGCCTGGCGAAGAACTAACAAGCTTCGCACGTCCTCACCAGCTCGCAAGCATCCTGGAGGGCGGTAGGCCAATAAAACTTGAATGAAACGCCTTGCCGACTAGAGTTCGGCCGACATATGGCTCCCTTTGCACGCCCATGGATATCGAGAGCAGGGATGCTCCCTCTTCCCAGTGATGCACTTCAAGAGAACTCCGCTTTTGCTCTGGCGCGATAGGTCCCCACCAACCAGAGTATAGCACTTGGCCTTACGTGCAATCTTCTCAGCTGAGGCATCATCGTCGGGGATCACTTGGTCACGCAGGAAGGCCAGGATAGGGTCCATCCATCGATCTTCCTGCCCAAGGGAGGCGACCACTCGGTGCTCGCCCGGGTACTCCGTTGGGCCGAGCTTTTCCCCTGGCGCTGCCTAAGAAGACTACGTAATCTTCCCTCCCGGACACAGGAGGCGGGCACGCTGCCTTCCCTCCTCGAATTGGAGGTGTGGCAGTGCACCGCCTTTCCCCACCGAGCCGGAGGTTCGAATGACCTTTGCCGTCATCCCCAGGCTAACTGGGGGTCATGACAATGACACCATCATCCCCACCTGAATCGTGGGCTGCGATGGACGGTCGTGATAGTCTTTCTTCAAAGACTCCGACCGGAACAGGAGCCCTTGATGACGCAAGCTGGGACACCCCGTCAGCAAGGTGATTGTCCCGCCGAGGGACATGAATATATCCCAGACCTTCAAAATGACGCTCTATTCTTCGGACCTCCGCCAGGTACGCCGCCATGGTGGGGTCAGAACACTGGAACTCCTTCCGTGCTTGATTGATGACCAGCAGGGAGTCACCCTTAACTTGAAGACGCCTAATGCTCAGCGTTGAAGCGATGCGCAGCCCCGCCAGTAGACCTTCATACTCAGCAATGTTGTTAGTGGCCTTGAATTCGAGGGCGACCACATACTGGAGGGTGTCACCGGTCGGGGAGACCAGGACAACCCCAGCCCCCGCGCCTTCCAGCCTGAAGGAACCATCGAAGAATAACATCCAGGGGGAAGGCGCGGGCACTTCTTCGGCCAGAGTGGCGGAGTCCACTCACGATTTAACTCCGCTAATTTTTAACTCTTGATGGCGGTACGTGGCACAAATTTGATGTTAAACTCCCCCAGCTCCACCGACTATTTAGCAATGCGGCCTTCGGCCTCACGATTGTGGAGAATTTCCCGTAGGGGATAGGCCGTAACGACGGTGATTTCTCTCGAAAATAGTGTCCAGACTTTACTCGACGCATAACCAAGACCGCATATAGCATCTTCTCGAGCTTGAGGATACCGAAGTTTACGCTTCATGTAATACCTTCTCGATATAGTAAACCGACTTGGACGCCTTCCTCTCCGCGAACCAACATCGCTCACCACCTCGGGGTGGCAGCGATATACAGAAGCAAAGGCTCACCCGGCGCGAGGGAAACCAACACCGGGGGAGAGGAGAGGTACTACTTCAGGTCTTCAAATGCCTTCTGTGCTTCCCGTCCATTCAAAATGGTTAGTCTTCTTCAACAACTTGAACAGGGGCAGGCTTCGTTCTCCCAAGCGGGCAATAAATTGGCCTGGGAGGCCAAAGCGACTCAGCCACCGTAATCGAACTTGCTTGAGTCGCACTGGCGGCTTCATGTGCTCGATGGCCGCTATCTTGTCAGGATTGGCCTCGATGCCCCTTTGGACACCTGAAACCCAAAGAATTTGCCGGAGGACACACCGAACACGCATTTCTCTGGATTGAGCTTCAGGTAGTTCTTCCGAAGGTTAGCAAAGGTCTCCTCCAGGTCTTGGATCAGTTCTTCACTCTTTTTGATCTTCACCACCAAGTCATCAACATAAACTTCAAGATTTCGCCCCAGCTGGGGGCGGAAGGTAATATGCATGGCACGCTGGTAAGTTGAACCGGCATTCTTTAACCCAAAAGCCATCCTTACATAACAATATACACCGTGAGGAATTACAAAAGCTTCTCTTCTTCCTCAAAGCGCCATGCTGATCCGGTGGTACCGGAGTACGCCATCCAGAAGCATATAGCGGCAGACCCTACCGTGGAATCTACGATGAGGTCGACCCGCGGCGAGGATAAGGATCGCCAGGCAAGCTTTGTTGAGGTCGGTGAAGTCAACACACATGCGCCACTTCCGTTGGATTTCTTGGCGAGCAGTGGTTGGCAAGCCACTTTCCAGATGAGACTTCGACTATCCCCTCAAGGACTTCTCTACCTCCTCTCGAATGGCATCTCTCGCTCGGCGCCTACCTCCCGACCTTCTGCGGACGGGCGACGTCGGGAGCGTTGTTAATCGGTGCTCGATCACTGGGGACCCGATCATTCGGACGGTTGCCGGCGTAACACGCCTGCGATTGGTGGTGGAAGGTGACGAGCACGTCTTCCTATTTGGCGCCGAGGTTGGCGCCGATGTTGACGATCTTCGGAGTTCGCCCCCCCAGCAGGCGACCACCTTAACCTCACCGGCAGAGCCGGGTGAGGCACGGTCCGGGCCCCGAGGGCTCCAGGAAGTGAGGCGTCGGCCTTGGCGACGCAAGTGGCACTGCCGATCCCAAGCCCTTGTGGCAAAGCCAGGCCTCTCGACCTATCCACGGTGATGACTATGGGGCGGCTGGGCCTGGCATCTTCACCACCATGTAAGCATAGTGGGTAATCGCCATGAACTTGACCAGCTGGTCGGCCAAGTAAGGCGTTATATGGGAGGTCGAATCGGCGACCTCGAAGTCCACCATCTCGGTGCAGTGGTTATCCTTCTCCCGAAAGTGACGGGAGGCAAACTTGACCTAAGGGGAACAGTTCCACGCATCAGGGCTACCCCGAAGAACGGTCAGGCGCCAAATCTGTCGCGTCAGGATCTGCAGCGCCATGAATGCCGACGCGGACAGGAGGTTGATGGAGCTGCCTCCGTCCATTAGCACCCGCCCCAACCGTACATTCCGGATCGTGGGTGCTACCACGATCGGGAGATGCCCTAGGCTGGGGGTGCCCTCAGGGTGGTCGGCCCGACTGAAGGTGATCGTTTGCTCCGACCATTTCAGTGTCCGACCCGCCCCCGAGCTCGACGCCATGGCGCACACCTCTCTTTTCAACCGCTTATAAGCGGCGTTGGAGGGAATGGTGGATGAACCACCATGGATGTACGCCACCGTGTGATCCGCCTGCTGAAAAGCCAGCGGGGCGGGTTCTTCATCTTGATCATCTTCAGGGCGGCGCTCCTTAAGCCGCTGCTCCACCATCCTATTTACGACCCGACATCCGTCCAGGTCATGCGTGTTGGTCCTGCGGATGGGGCAGTAGAGCTCGCCCTCCTTCTGATCGCGACGGTCGTTCCCACGACCGCGGCGGTCATCGCGCCGATCACGGCGATCATTACGCCGGTCACGACGGTCGTCGCGCGCTTCATGGCGATCATCACCGATCGGCGGTTGCGCTTCCGAGAGGTCTTCTTCGTCGCTTTCGCTGGCAAGACTCGCTGGTCTCTCTGCCTCGCCGCGCCTTCTTACTGCCAAAGACGGCGGAACCCTTTGAGTCCGGCCTCATCCTTGCCTCGGCCACCGCAGGCAAAGGCCAGCCCCTCGCCTCGCGGCCCGCGCACACTTGGGTGCGAGGGAGAAAAGCTCGGAGGTGGTACTGATGGTGCGGGTAGCCATCTTCTCCTTCATCTTGCGATCGCGCACTCCTCTCCGGAAGGCGATAACGACCGACTGCTCTGAAATATGAGGGATCGTGTTGCGACAGTGACAAAACCGCCGGATGAAGTCGCCATGACTCCCCTTTTCTGCTCCGGGCGTGGAGGTCATCTTCCACGCCTGGCACAAGAAGGAACCACGAAAGTTGGCGACAAAGAGGTGCACAACTCTCCCCACGAGTGCAGACCCTCGGGGAGGTTCAACTTGACCAAAGAAGGCGAGCCCGTCAAGGCCCGTCGGAAGGTAGTTAGCCATGACCTTTTCAGATCCACCGGCTCGCACCCGTCGTGTATATTTGCAAGAACTCCTCCGGGTTGGTGGTGCCATCGTACTTCTCCATGGATCTGCGGCCGAAATCTGTCCGGGCCACACCACGTGGCGCAGCCGACGGAAAAGCCCGCACCGACGCCATAGAGGGAACCAACCGCCCACAGAGCCGGTCCGAGACCGCCGAGCGTTGGGCACAGCTCCTGTTGAGTCGGAGGGCGAACCTCCTCCTTAGTCCGGGAATGAGAGCCTTGAAACTCTCACCGTCGGAGACCACTGCCTTCCGTGGCGGCGCTCGGATCGGGCGGCGTGGCAGCGACGAGGAGGTCATCGCCATACTGCCGATGGCTTTCATCCAGTGCGACACAGAGGTCCCCACGGTTTTCTGCGGAACCGGGACCCGGCGCCATGCGCCCCTCCGGCCCGGCCCCTCTGCCGGGCCACCTCGATGGGCGGCGGGCGCTGGAGTGCGCTCAACACGGACCCGAGCAATGGCACACCAGCGGTGCACTTTGTCGAGAGCCCTACCAAGGTGGGCGCATCCACGAGACCAGCCGATGCTCGAAACCACGGGTGGCCGGAGAATCTCTGCGAGTTCCACGGAGGTGGTCAGAGAGGCAGACGGACATGATAAGTCTCCGAGCCGGTGGCCGCCTCCATGGGCAAGCCGGCGTCACCAGAGGCCCCACGGATCCTTGGAGCAAGGCCGCCACCTGCAGGGCGGGGTCGAGGTGATCCTCCGGCCGTGAGGCTGTCGGAGGCGCCTGAACACCACTCACCCCCGCTTGATCTTGGTGATGAGCCGCCATCTCGGATCTGGCGGGCTTGAGTCTGATGAAAGAACAGGAAACTTCACCGGGAGTTGGCGAAAAAAGCCAACCACTAGCCCCCACAGGCGCGCCCCACAGGCGTATTCCACAGCAGCCCGTGATCTCTGAGCCGGGTTTTGTTCGGTGGGAGGCGTCTTGTGGTGGCTAATCTAGAGGGCGAAAACCCTAGAGGACTCCCACATGGAGGGTTTCGGTGTCTATGAACTAGGAAGAACAAAGGATTTTTACCCAGGTTCAGGCCCCCTCGTGAGAAGGGTAATAACCTTACTTCCTGCTAGATTGATTATAGAGTGTCTTTGAAACCAGTACAGAGCTTCCTGGGTTACCAGATCTAGGCTATGCTACCAAAGCTCTTGCTTGTTCTCTTCCCCCCCTTTTTTCGACCCCCTTTTTCCATGCACCCGGAGGCCCTTATATAGGCCGGGCTAGCAGGGGTAGGTAAAAAAGTCATCATGCTTATCTAAATACATTTAATGCTTCTTCGTCTTTGTCCCGTTCCTCGGCCTCATTAAATGCCTCTGGCGTGCCTTTGCGGTCCGCGGATGGGACCCTTTGTGGCGGGTAGGTGAGGCGTCAAGGAATGGGCTTGTTGCGAAAAACCTTGCAGCCGATAAGCTGCTGCAGCGAACTGCCGTTCGACATGAATGCGGCGGCGAGGAAACCTTCAAAAGCGAAGCCACCGCGCCCCACCTTATTGCCTTGCGGCGCGGCGAGCAGAGCGTGCACGCCCACCTACTCGCCAGGCAACACGTGGACTGCTCACCGGGCGAGTAGGGCGTCCTCGCCCACCTGCTCGCCGGGTGCCACGCGGTGACGACCGGGCAGCGAGGCGTCCTCGCCCACACCTTTCGCCGGGTGCCCGCGAACCGGCGCCTAGCCGGCGGGCGTGAACGCCGCCGTGCCGAGCCGCCACGTGCACTGGCGCCTGGCGGCGAGTGTCTCGCCCACACCTGCCGCCGGGTGCCGCGTGGGACCACCGGCGGCGGGGAGTTCGCCCACACTTTCATTGGCGCCCGTGGACTACGGGCCGTGGCGGCGGTATCTCGCCCACTGCGCCCGGTGCCACGTGGGCCGACCGTAGGCGGCGAGGCGTGCTCGCCCACACTTTCGCCGGGTGCCACGTGGATCGACAGCCGGCGGCAGGCGTCCTCGCCCACTCGCCGCCGGTGCCGATGGGTGACCGACCGAAGGCGGCGAGGCGTTCGCCCCACCTTTCGCCGGGTGCCACGTGGGTGACATGTTGACATTGTGTTGGTTGCTTTTGTGCGGCGGAGAGGTACCCTAAGCGTAGAATCTGCCGACAAGCTAACAAAGTGTTATTGTCGTTGTTTTGCTGGAAGTTCATAGAACTAGTTAAGTTCTATGGTTATTGTTTTCTTGCATTTCGGATCAGAGTAGCACAGAGGAAGGGAGTTTCAAGTTCAATACCATCACTTGGTATCAGAGCTTGGTTGGTTGTTTCAATCTGCCACAAGGTTCAAGCCTATGGCTCTTTCATCACAGCAAGGTGCAAAGGAGGCTGGCGGTGTGCCGATTTCCTTCCCGATGTTGACTGCATCCACGTACAATATATGGGCGATAAAGATGGAAGCCATAATGGATGCCCAAGGGATCTGGAGGCTATAGAATCAGAGGCTGGCGTGGCCGTGGAAGAAAAAACCAACAAGAAAGCAAAAGCGTTCTTATTCCAGTGTATTCCAGAAGATCTGCTTCTACAAATCGCCAAGAAGAAGACAACGAAAGAAATTTGGGAAGCTCTGAAAACAAGATTTCTTGGCGTTGATCGGGTACAAAGAGCATGGCTTCAAACTCTGAAAAATAAGTTCGAAACTCTACGGATGAAGGAACGGGATTCAATAGATGAATTCGCCGGGAAATTGAGTAGTATGGCGGCCAAGTATAGTAGCCTTGGCGCCTCACTTGATGATGCAGCGTTGGTGAAGAAGCTCCTAGATTCAATACCAGAGAAGTTCCTCCAATTGGTTGCATCAATTGAGCAATTTTCTGATATGGATAGTATGCCATTTGAGGAAGCAATTGGACATCTTAGACCATCTCCAACCGAGTCCCTTCGGTCGTCCCGTTCCCTTCCTTATGGGAAAGTGTAGGAGAGAGACGGTTCCCAGCTCCTCCAACGGCTTCCCTTCCCCAATGGACGCATCCTAGGATAGGAGAGAGGATCCCTCCCCCACGGGCTTTGCTCCCCATTCCCGTCACGCTGGGCCGTTGCTACGGTTGTCAATTGGCGAGGCTTCGTGTGGCGGCAAGGATAGGGCGGCAGTCGGCAAGGGCGTCGCGGGCAAGGTGGTCCACCCCACCGGCCGGAGAGGAGGACGAGCAGACGGAAATCGACACCTTCAGGTACGCATCGAGGACCACCATATTTGTCGATTTGATGAAATGGATTTAGGTTTAGGGTTCTTCGATTCAACCGAGTCCCGTCGGTCCGAATGTGGGGGAAAAACCTGGATGGGGTGAAATCGCCGACAAGTAAATTGGTCCTCACCGAAATGGCAGTCCAGAACATAGATAGGGAAAATTGGGGATACTTGCGTTGGGTGATGATGCCTAGATGGTGTAGAAGATTGATTGAATGAGCACTAGTTCGAATTAGGCTATTTCGTACTTGGTGGAGTGATTGGATTATATGGGTACTAGTAAAAACTTATGCATAATCACGGCATGAACAGAGGACACCATATTTGCCTGTTTTCGACAAAACCCCATTTCTTTGGTATTCAGTACTTCTTCAGTTCAACTAGCATGTCAATTAGTTTGCAATTACTGATACAAAGTCCTACTATTCTACAATACAGAGTACTGGCTTCTTTTCGGTAATGAGATGAATCTATACCCAGTAGACTGTAATTGACTGCCAAATAATTAACTGAGTGAGAAAGAAAATTAGAATGCATTAGAGGTTTAAATTTAAGGAACCAGGGCTTCATGCGCTTGCAGACACTGTTAAGTTCCTACTTTTTTGCTCTAGTTACCCTAGTGCATTACTGAACATAGCATCAATTGAAATGGTTCACTAGCTTTACTACTGTAAATGGACTGCCGCTAGAGTTAACACTACATAAACCAGTGCATCTTGCCGGCAATGGCATGACTTGACTCCATAGGGCTCTTTTGTGGCTATGTTCAGTAAAGAAGAGGAGCTGAAGTATATGAACTATACCCCCTTTCCTTTTTCTTTTTTAACAGAGCTAGGAGCTCACTCCGGTTGAAACTTCAATTGTGAAGAACTAAAGCTAGCTTAGCTAATTGGGTTTGACAGAAATGTGCAGCATATTATTATACACTTAGGGACTAACTCAATTTGCATTGATAATGACTGAACTTATGGTTTCTTCGTAGGTTAGCATTGATACTGAACTTATTCATGCATGAGTTGTGCTCTGATTCTCCAACTTTAAGTCAGGGCACACGTCAATGAGTTGTCTCTTCTCTGATGCACCGGTGAAATGAAGGAGCCAATTCGAACTTGACCACGTACTAACTGTTGTTTGATATAAAACTTTTGTGTTATTTTGTCTCAAGAGTAGAACAGCAGTGAGTACTCAGCTAAACCCTGGGAACTAGTTTTCCAATGGCAAAATTGCCATGTTTCATATGGGCACCCACGGCGATTGGCTTCTGATATGTCAGTATGACTGAACTTAGCAGGGAGCTATAGAATGTTAGGTTGTTTTCGAAAAGAGGATCAGACCATTCACATATGGGGGTATTAAATCAATTAGGTTCTTTGAGCCAAGTAGCTGATGTGAATTTGGGAGTTTCAATCAAACATGTCTAATTATATTTACTACCCATGATGCTGTGCAGTCTCTTCTGTTATATAATTCAATCAAACATTGTATTACCTTCAGTTCGAACGTAGTATGATTCAATATTGCCATAACCTGTGTGAAGTATTGTCATTACGTGCTGTTTTAGATGGACTCGGAGACCCTTCGAGGGGTCATCTCCAAGCTGTGAGATATGCTGGAGGATAAAGCCGAGCAGCTCAGGACGCTCGCTCGGGACAACTTCGTTCCAAGTGATGAAATTTGGGCCACTGACATTAACAGCGCACTTCTTCAGGTCAAGTCCATAGCCGAGAGCTTGGAGAAGATGTCGTTTGACACGATTGACTTTACCACTGCACCTTCTCCGACTGTGCGCGATCACAATGCATCTGTCGAGGGCGTTGATCCGGACGACATAGTGCCTGCGGACTACGACAGATCGAACGACTCCCTGCTGAGCGACTACTCCACGGATTCTCTACTTAGCGATTGGGAAATCGAGTCCGATCGTTCGGGCCACCTTGTTTAGATCTACATGTCTGTTCCATGCTTTAATTTCGACCATGTGGTTTTGAAGTGCTAAGTGAGCTTTATTGTATTTTGGACCATCTAGCTATGAACTTGTAATCCTTACCGTAATTTTAATCAATGTGATGTACATTCCATCTTTGAATCATATTGTTCCCACATTGGTTTGCCATGACTTTGTAATAACAAAGCGTGTGTGTGCTTTCAATGATCAGGGAGGACGACATGGACCCTTTCTATTCGAACTACCTTCAGGATGACTTGGACACTGTGGTACACGGGTTATCTCCCCTTGACATCTCCGACCATGGGCATGGTGATCTTGCCGAGTCGATCCACGACTTTTGAAGAAGGAACCAAAAACAGCTCGAGGCGAGAGGACCAAATGAACTGCGCAAGAGGATGAAGTTCTAGTCTCAGCTTGGTTGAATGTGAGCCAAGACCCCATTGTTGGGAAGGACCAATCATCTGATACGTATTGGAGCAGAATTGCAGATTATTACAAAACCTATAGTAAGGAACACATGAAGGCAAGATCGAAGAAAGCAATGGTTAACCACTGGTCATTGATAAATGAGTGTGTTAGCAAATATGCTGGGTATCTCAATCAGACCGATGGTTTACATCAGAGTGGGAGTACCGAGCATGATAGGGTAAGGACATGTCCCCGTCTACAGTCAGTAGTTGTAGTCACTTCATAATTAACTGTGTCTCCCGAGTCTTGTAATTGTCATCTCATTTTGCAGATGGCCCATGCTGGTAGGATGTACCAGGATATTGAGGGCAAGCCATTCGCGTTCCACCATTGTTGAGTACTACTGGCGGATCATCCGAAGTGGTCTTCGCACTTGTCCCACAAGAAGCAAAAGACGGGACGACATGGTGCGACGCATGAAGGGTCCAATGACATTCCTATTAACCAGTCCTCGCAAGCATCCTCTGAGGAGGGGGAAAGGCCACCAGGCCGGACCGCTGCAAAGGCCGCGAGGAAGCTTGCTAGTACGTCTAGTATGTCATCTGTGGGTGTGTACTCCGAGCAATTCAACAAGATGAATGAGTCCAGAGCTGCTATGGTAGAAATACAGAAGGAAAAATTGGCCATGTCGAAAGAAGCGGAGAATGAAAAGATTATGAAGGTCGACTTGAACTCGTGTACCGAATTGCTTCGCGAGTACTACGAGAGTCGACAGATTGAGATTGTGATGAGTCGTCAGATGAAAAAGTAATTGTTGCCTTATGTCATCCCTATTTGAACTATCTAGTTCGAGTTGTCATCCCTCTACTATTGTTGTATTGTTGTGTTAATGTTTGAACTATCTAGTTTGAGTCTACCGCCTTTAGTATTGTTGTATTGTTGTGATAATGTTTGAACTACCTAGTTTGAGTGAGGGCCTTTAGTATTGTTGTTTTGTTGTGTTAATGTTTGAACTATCTAGTTTGAGTGAGGGCCTTTACTATTGTTGGTTTGTTGTGTTAATGTTTGAACTATCTAGATTGAGTGAGGGCCTTTACTATTATTGGTTTGTTGTGTTAATGTTTGAACTATCTAGTTTTATTCCAGACTTGCCGGATTTGTACTATCTGCATTGTCGGTTCGCCTTATTTTAGCTTTCCATTTCATTTCACGTACAGCCAAGTTCACTTATTTATTGAACCTTACAGTGATACATAACAATCTCACACCGAAACATAGCTTACACTTGCATTATCCCCGTCGCGTGACCAAGGTGTTCGACGAGATCCGCTGCAACCGATGGTGAAGTTGGCGATCCCTCGCCTTTGAGTTGCTTGTATGCGATGCAAGACCGACTTCGTTGGGTGGACGTCTCGTAACGACGGGAGTTCCCATATAGTCGAAGTTCATTTCTGTGGTGGCCCATTCCTCTCATCCTCTCGATCATGTTATGCAAAATGATGCCTTGATCATTATATGCCTTAACGTACTCTGGTGCCAACATCGGGGCCCCTTACAATGGCAAACCTTCCTGGAGCACTCAAATGCTCTCGACATCCTTCCTTGCGGTGACTGCATCTGCGAAGTGGATCCTCTTGTTTCCCATCGGTAGCGAAATCGCCTTAACAAAGGTACCCACTCGGGGTAAATGCCATCCATGAGGTAGTACCCCATAATAAATGCAGTGCCATTGGCGATCTAGTTTACCTCGGGCTGTACCAACATTTTCCTAGAAAATATGTTATAACGATGTAACACATTAATATCGTTCATGCTTCTGGCATCTTGAAAAAAGCATGCCAAATCCACAAGTCATCACTGAAGCAACCACCTCGAGGACTATGGAAGGCTTGCTGAGTATGCGGTGAATGCCCCTGCCATGCTTTGGACAGTTTTCTAGGTCCAATGCATGCGATCGATGCTACCAAGCATGCAGGAAACCCTGTGCTCTGTGACAAGAAGGAGTCTAGCAATGTCTTCTGCGTTAGGAGATCGGAGATACTCCTCCCCGAAAACCTCGACCATTGCCTTCATGAACTTCTTGAGAGCTACAAGGGCCGTGCTTTCCCCAATATGGAGGTACTCGTCCACAGCGTCGGCAAGAACACCGTACGCTAGCTGACGGAGAGCTGCTGTTACTTTCTGAAGAGGATGCAAACCAAGCTTCCCGGTTGCATCCCTACTTTGCTGGAACCAAACGTCGTGTCCTTCGACAGCGTTCGTTATGCACAAAAATAGGGAGCGGCTCATCCGAAACCTGCGTATGCGAAACGACTTAGACATAATGAAACCTTACAAGTACATCATTCATATTTGTTAGGACTACTGGTTTGTTACCTCCGCCTAAAAAATGCGTCGCCGTACACGGGGGAGGAAGCAAAGTAATCACCATAGAGCCGAGCCGCCCCTTCAACGTGACATCGGTTGATCACCGCATGGCCTGGAACCGATCCCCGTCGACAGTTGTTACCTCGCGCTTCTATCTCCTCCTCCTCTGCGATTGCGAAGAGAAGGGAGTCCTCATCATCAGTAAAGGATTGTTCATCACTTGAGGAAGAAATGAACTGACTCATTGTGAGGTTGGCAATGGGTTGTGGGTGACTAACCTGATGAATGAAACCCCTCAATATATAGAATTGCTGGGTTGGATGAGAGGGATGAGAAAAAGTTAGGTATTTCTGGGAAGGGAAGGGAATGGGGAAGGGAATCTGTTGGAGTGCATTGCTGGGAAGGGAATGGAATCTAGGAAGGGATTCCCTTCAGAGGTTGGGAAGGGAACGAAATCCTGGGAAACGGTTGGATATGGTCTTAAAGCTTATGAAGAAAGAATTCGCATTTGTGCCAACAGTAGCAGTAGCTCGAGTGGCACTGAAGGGCATTTATTGCTAACCCAGTCAGAATGGTAGCCACGTCAAAAAGGTGGAAATAGCAAGGAGTCTTTGACTAATAACAAAGGTTTTGGCAATAAACCAGATGGGCAAGGTCGAGGAAGATGAAATGGTAGAGGGCGTGGCCGTGGAAGAGATGGCAGAGGCTGCAATGGAGGCCGGTATGACTCGGGTGGGAACAGCAGAACTGCTAAAGACAAAAGCCAAATAAAATGTTTTAACTGCGACAAGTTCGGGCATTATGCGTCGGAATGTCGGCTTCCCAAGCGCAAAGATGAGGAAGCAAATTTGACACGGGCTTAAGAAGATGAGCCTGTCGTTCTGTTGTCAGTATGCAAGCAAAGTGACGAAAACATGATTCTGCTCAATGAAGACAGAGTTGTTCAAGACAGCTTCATCAAGGATCACAAAGAAGAGAAAGGTATCTGATACCTAGATATGGTGCAAGTAATCATATGACCGGGCAACAATCATTCTTTACTGAGCTTGATGAAAATATTGTTGGGCAAGTCCACTTTGGAGATAGCTCAACAGTACAAATCTTGGGAAGAGGATCAATATTGCTAGAATGTAAAAATGACAAGCATCGCCTAGTTACTGAAGTGTACTACATTCCCAATCTTCGTAGCAACATATTGAGCCTAGGTCAGATTACAGAAGCAGGTTGTAAGGTGGTACTTGATGGAGTGCTATTAAACATATATGATCAGGAAGGAAGATTGCTCATGAGAGTCAAGCGCACTGATAACTGTCTGTACAAAATTGTGCTAAACACATCCGTGGCAGTGTGTCTCTCAGTGAGTATTGACAAGCCGGCTTGGTTGTGGCATGCTAGGCTTGGTCATTTGAATTTCCAGGCCATGAAGGATATGGATGTAAAGGACTTGGTATAGGGAGTGCCAAGGATTGAGCACATGACACAATTGTGTAAAGGCTGCATCCTTGCAAAACATAGCCGACAAGCATTTCCTTTGGAGGCATTGTATCGGGGAGAAGAAGTGCTAGAGTTGGTTCATGCTGACCTTTGTGGACCTATATCACCATCAACCACAACCGGTAACCAGTGCTTCTTACTCCTCATAGATGATTGCAACCACTTCTAGTGGGTCTATTTTCTTAAAACAAAAGATCAAGCTTTTGATGCATTCAAAAGGTTCAAAGTGCTTGTTGAAAAGGAAAGCAGACACAAATTGAGAACACTCAAAATAGATCGAGGAGGTGAGTTTATTTCTCATCAATTCGCAGATTTTTGTGCTAAAGAAGGAATTCAAAGGCATCTCACTACACCCTACACACCATAGCAAATCGGTGTACTAGAACAGTGAAATCGTTCAGTGGTAAATGTCACTAGAAGATTGCTGAAAACAATGGGAATGCCTGGGGTGAGGTAGTGAGGCATGCTATTTATCTTCTGAATCGTGTGCCGACTAAAGCAGTAAAAGGAGCTACTCCTTATGAAGTGTGGAAGGGTAGAAAACCCAATCTGGAGCAGCTTCGGTTATTTGGGTGCATGACATTTGCTAAGGTGCTAGCAAGCCAAACTCATAAACTAGATGATTGAAGTGAACCAATGGTGCATCTGGGAATTGAACACTACTACAAAAAGAGTTATATTAGACACATCATTACAGACTATTTTTTATGAAAACCGTCTGTGATGTATTTCAGACACATCGCAGACGGTTTGTAGTTAAAACCGTCTGTGATGTCGGATCATCACAGATGGTTTTATCCACAAACCGTGCGTGATGAAAGCGAAACTTCACGAGATGGTTTTGGCTAGAACCAAATGCAGGATGAGGTGAACATCACATACGGTTCTAGCCACAAACCGTCGTGATGAAAGCGAAACTTCACGAGCGGTTTTGGCTAGAACCGCGTGATGAAATGAACATCACGAGCGGTTATAGCAAAAAACCGTCTGTGATGTTCGTTCACCTCATCACAGACAGTTCTATCTATAAACCGGCTGTGAAGTTCTCGCTTTCATCACAGACGGTTTGTGGATAAAACCGTCTGTGAAGTTATGACCATTTTAACAAAAGTACTCGGATTTCTTATTTGCCAACTAGAATCGGTGCCCAAAAGAATATAATCGGAGAGCTCATCGTGTGATGACTCTGGAAAGCTCAAGAACACCAAAATCGAACGTACGAGTCAAAAGTTATGGTGTTTTTACAAGTTCTGTGAATAGTAATGGCACATATATTGCAAGCATCATTAATAGTCAAAAGTATGGAAAATAAATTTAAAAGCTTTAAATTTTGCTAATTACCTTCATAGTTTGCTAATTTGAAATAATTGGAAGTCGGTGTTCGGGTGCTTCACGGGGTTAAAAGGAGGAGGGAGGCATAATATGTCAGATGTTATCATACCATCACTGAAATACTGGATCTTATAAGAACTCTAAAGTTAAGCGTGCTTAGATGAGAGTAGTAATAGGATGGGTGACCTCCTGGGAAGACCACACATGTGGTGTTAAAAATGTCTGGGAAGACCACACGCCTAGTAATTAGGCGAGAGTAGTATTAGTAGTATTAGGATGGGTGACATCCTCTAATTTAGTGTTTTTAAATTACCAGTTAGAACAGTGTGTCATGAGCCCTTATCCTAGACGGTTCTAGGCTAGAACCGTCTGTGATGAGCCCTTCACTGACGGTTCAAAAACCGTCTGTGATGACTTATTGTCATCACTGACACTTTGATACAGACAGTTCACAAAACCGTCTGTGATGTGGGTTTGTGAACCGTCTGTGATATAGTGTTTTGTAGTAGTGGAAGAGGGAAGCAAAGCTTATCGGCTTCTTGATCCAGTAAGGAGAAGGATATGTGTTAGCCGTGATGTGATTTTTGACGAAAGTAAGAAATGCAATTGGGATTGGTTGCCTGGAGATAATCCTGTCTTGGCTGAATTCACTATTCAATATTTGACATTGGCTGAAGAAGTGGATCTGACATTTGCGGACATAAGCGCAACAAGATTGAGGCTCGAGAGACACTTGGTGAGGAGATCGATTACTCAGTTGAACCTCCTTCTCAGTTGGCTTTGGGGTTGGGAGAAGCAGCAACAGCTCCAACCGAATCAACAACATTATCACTGACACCTACTTTGAATTTAGTTAGTGATGAGGACATCCCAACCAAGGATACAACCGCTGCCCCTTCTTCCCCTACGACCGCTACTTCGACTACGACGCTTGGAGGGCTTAATCCAGAAGCAAGGCCTTTCCACCCACATTTGCTGGACCAGCACGTTAAGGTCTTCCACCAAGGACAGCCCACGCGCCAAGGAAGGCCCAAGATCGAGCCCAATTCGTCGACAAGTCCGGTTCGGCCATCCAGGAGCAGCAGTACTTCAAACGGACATAACTTGGGCTCCCGGACTCCGTTTTCAGTGTGCGACCACCCGTTTGAAAGGTATCGAGATAACCTTTCCAATGGATCTAGTCCCAAGGTCAAATTTCTCCTGAAGGGACAGAAAATCACTAAACAATCTCACAGTACAGAAATCCCGGGTGCTGCACCACCTTTCTTTTGGGCCCAAGGCCCATGTACTCTTAGGGTTTCACCCCCCCTTGGCCGGCGCCCCTCTCCTGGCTGCCGCACACCCCTTGGGCGCCCCCCTTGTGTGGGTACCCCTTTATATTAGCTTTTCACCCCTGTTCTTCATTTTTTAGGTTTTGTTGTGTTTGGTAGACCCCGTGTGCATCCCTCCTCGTGTTTGCGCGTGTCGACTAGATTGTCCGAGCCAAAAAATAGAACCTCAACTTGTTCCTTTGATTTCAATACCATAGTTCCAGATTGCTTCATACTTTGTTCTTGCGGGTTCTCGATTTCTTGCAGGAACTACCGATCGTTTGGATCTTGTATCTGTGTGGATTTGGCATTGCGATTGCGAAGCTCCCATCCTATGGTTGGAAGCCCTAAATTCGGTAACATCAACACCCCAAATCGACGTACCATCATCTCACCGAAAGATCAGGATCCCCGTCCCCATCAAGTGGTATAAGAGCTCAAGGATGCTCGCTGAGATCTTCCCTCAATTTTCGTTTTCTACCAAGAGTCCAGAAAATTTGCCCCACAAAAACAATATTTGTTCCTCTGTCCAAGCTAATTTGTGCCCTAACTTTTACTACTTGTTCTTGGTTTGTTGAATCGTCGGTTGCATAGTTGTGTCTTTGCTAGTTTTAGTGTCTAGTTCCCTTAGAGTTTCAAGTTCGAGTCACGTTTTGATCACAGTTGCGTTCCTAATTTGAGTTAGAGTCTTTAGTAGATATCAGATTCCAAATCAAAAAAAAAGAAAGAGCACCTTCGAAGAAGCTGCCGCCCATCGCGGAATCGGTGCCGCAGAGCTCGCCATCTGTGAATGGTGATGCATGAGTGCTCGCCCAACCCGACAATGGTCGCGTCGAAAGTGCTTTGCGCGTCGCGACAATGTCGCCAGTGCTTTCGCTTATCGCGACAACTGGTCGCCCGAGTGCTCGCCCAACGTGTGAACTGGTCGCCGAGCGCTTGCCAACTGCAACAAACTGGTCATCCGAGTGCTCGCCGACCGCATGAGCTGGTCACCCGAGTATTCGCCGACTGCATATCAGAGAAGGAAAAGGCAAGTGCAATTTTCAAAAGCCGCACTAGATCATTTGCAAACCAAAGTTCAGAGAGGGAGAGAGTATCTTTTAATTACCTTTATACCCCTGGTCAAAAAAAAAGTGTGTGTTGTGAGTGTTGTTTGGAGTCCTTTTTGAATCTGTTATTCAGTTTTAGGGCTCCACAAAAAAAAATAAAAAAAGAAAAAAAATCAAAAAAAAGAGAGGAGCCCTAGCTGCTTGCTTTGAGTTGAGGACATTCTCATTGTGTCTTTGTGGCATCGTTGGTGTTTAGAGTCACGTCTCTAGCATGGTCTAGCCTAGGACCAGCACTGTACTGAATTTGAATGACTTTTCAGCTTACTTTGGTTCAGTGGTACTAGTTCCTCCTTTGCTACATATTATTGCATGTCCAAGCTCCACCATATTCTAACCACACAAGTTCTGGAATTTGCAATCGCTTGACACATCGAGGACTTGTAAGAACTTGGTAGAAGCTTGAGCGTGTGTGAGGCTTGACCACTTCATACACCCTAGTAGTTCATAGGAGCTTTCATATCTGTGCGAAGTTTCTTTATTTCTACTCACTATGGCAGGTATTCCAAGCAATCATGGGAGCAACGTTGGTAGTGGGAGTGAACGTGAGGACCTCCTCACACCCAAAGAACGGCGTTGGGTCACTCATTTCAACAGGTTGCACCAACAGCATGAGATGCGAACTCGTGACACCCTTGATGCGATTCAAGCGCAATTGGCACCCCTCACTGAGCTTCAAGCATAGCTAGCACAACTTCTTCAAGGTGCTGTCCCCAACAATGGTGCCACTGGTCATACTTTGGGCCAACGTGGTGCTCCACCTGCTCCTTTAAATGGGGTGGATCAGGAGGAGAAAAACTACGCCGCCGATACTGAGGACGACTACAGGGTAAATGTGAACAACGACCGACCTCATCATCGACTCCGCAATAACAGGCAAGGTATGGCTAGAAATCAACATGATCAAAGGGAAAACGTGATGATTCTATGGCAAAAATGAAGTTTACTATGCTTCCTTTTGATGGTACTTATAATCCCGATGCTTATCTAGATTGGGAGTTGGCGGTAGATCAAAAACTTTCTTGCTATGACTTCTCTGAGCGTAGAAGGGTTCACGCTGCCACTAGTGAATTTACTGGTTTTGCATCTATTTGGTGGAAAGAACTTTGTAGAGCCAACCGTGATGTACCTACCACTTGTGATGGGTTGAAGCGTGTCATGAGGGCTAGATTTGTTCCTACATACTATGCTCGTGACTTATTGAATAAAAAGCAGCGCTTTAATCAAGGTGATAAAACAGTTGAAGAATATTATCAAGAATTGCAAATTGGCATGTTGCGCTGTGGGATAGAAAACAGTGAAGATGCAAAAATGGCTAGGTTCTTGGGTGGGATTAACCGAGAGATACAGGATATACTTGATTATAAAGAATACAATTCTATCACTCGTTTGTACCATCTTGCTTTGAAAGCAGAAAGGGAAGTGCAGGGTCGATGATCGATAATGCGAGGTAATTTTGGAGGCTCTTCCACATCCAAGTCGGTCCAGATCAATACCAAGACATCATCTTCCATACCTGGACGTGCACCTACACCCGCTGTTCCCACTACTTCAATGCCAACACGCATTTCGGAGGCAAACAAGTCAGTCACACTTCAAGCACCGTCAAGAGTGTTTCCTCAGTTGCCTCCACCGGTAGAACGCGGGAAACACAATGCTTCCGATGCAAAGGAATGGGGCACGTGATGTGAGACTTCCCTAATCAACGTGCTCTAATAATCCGAGAAAATGGTGAGTACACTAGTGCTAGTGACATTGATGAAAATGAATATGCTCTTGTTGCCACTAACAACTGCAGAGCGGAAGAAGAGATTATCACTTGCGACATCAGAAATATCCGGCTCTTGTTGCCACCCGTGTGCTTAGCGCACAGCTTGCACGCGATGAACAAAATCAACGCCATACTATCTTTCAGACAAGGTGTGTGGTGAATGAGCACGCTGTGCATGTCGTTGTTGATGGAGGTAGCTGCAACAATCTTGCTAGTGTAGACATGGTCGAGAAGCTTGGCTTGCCCACAAATCCACTTCCTCAATAGTACGAAATTGAATGGCTCAATTCCACTGGTAACGTTCAGGTAACAAAAACCGTTCGAGTACCTATCTCCATTGATTCTTATCATGACAATGTTATTTGCGATGTTTTACCCATGGATGCTTGCTCTCTTTTATTGGTGTTGACGCCAAAAACGTGAAGAGGGTTTCTGGTTGCAACACACCGGACGAACGCCGGGTTCAAGTGTGTGTGGCGTGCCAATCGATTTGACCCTGCAATCGATAAGGAACAGAATTGTGAAACTCAACAGAGTCGATCCTAGAAGCGAATCGGCTAAAAACAGAAATTAGCCAGAAAACTGATTAAAAGGGTAACTAGACCAGTCGATTAAGACTAATCCGAAGGTAAAAGGCAGATTGATTCTGAAAAGGTGATGCGCAACAAGACAGAATAAATCAAACCTAAAGAAATCGATGATGATCAAACAATCGGCGATTCGCAACTTTATTTGATCAATGTCGACTTACAAAGGAAAGATTACAAAGCTAGAAAGCTTAGAAAACTAAATGCTATGAAAGAAAAAATAGCAGATGTGATTTTGATTGTCTGTATGTACTTCTTCAAGTAGCCCTGGTGCGCCTTTTATACCCATCAGCCAATCCGAGTCCTGATCCAATACGTCAATTTAATCCGAATCGGCTGTAGTTTTCTTATTGGACTCTGCCACCAGATGTTATCCGTATGCTATCCAAACTTTCCCACTGTGCTTCGTGCTTTATCCAAACTTGTGCTTTTCTGCCGATTCTTCTCGTAGTTTCTAAAAACTGGTGCAAACATATGCCCCCATTTTTGGAAGATAACTTGTTATCTTTCAAAAATCCATCGGCTTTTTCCTCGTCGGCTTCTTTCTTCATCGACTTCTTCCTTGCCAGCTAAAGAACTGTTCCAGTAACCGCTTGTTTTAATTGCACCATAAAAATCTCGGTGCGGTTTAATGGCAGGTGTCGCCTCGAATTCATTTCCCGCCACTTTTTACTTTTCACCGTGCTATATATATGCGAGACCCCCACGGTCATTTTCACGCTTTCCAGCTCTCGCACCCTCTGCCATCGACTTTCATCCTTCGATCAGCTCTCTGTCATCGGCTTTCACCCTTTGAAGATCAGACGAACCACCAATCGGCTGAATGGATCCTTCTCAGGTATTCATTCCAATCCCAGCAAGTGATGATCAGTATTATCTAGGCCCGATAGGGAGCTTAACTGCTGATACGGTTATTAACGAAGAAATTCCTAGACTTCCTTTATCGGCTCAAGGCTATAACATAACAGAATGGGAAAAAAGTTTTAGAGCCTGGCCGACAGCTCTTAAGGGATGGAGGAGCTGGTACATCCGAGTGTCGGCTCAAAAGAGGTCTGAATGGGAAAACATGGGTATAGCTGAATGTCTTCCGCTGAGTCTTGCAAACCCTGAAGCCAATGAGTCCTTGGTGGCCACGGCCTGTTATTTTTGGTCAGACACCCTTAATGCTTCTCTTTTCCGGACCGGCCCCATCAGCCCAACTCTCTTAGACATAGCCGAGCTTTGTTGCCTTAGGCCAGATGGAGACCATATATCGACTTTTAGCGGCAGGCCAAGATACAAGCTAATCCGATCAAAAGGCGAGGGGTGGTCCAAGTATATTCAACATAATAACAAGGTTAATGGGCTAGTATCGGATGAGGAGCATGTAGCTTTTCTGAACTTGTGGCTGGATCGATTTCTATTCTGTGGAGCTTCTTTGGGTCCAACACAAGTTTTTCAGTTTACGGCAGAGCAGCTGGTAGATGGCCGTCGGCTTGCACTCGGAAAAATGCTTCTTGGCGTTGTTTACCAGATGATGCACGTTATCAGAAGTCGGCTTTTCTCTGGGTTTGCTCAATTTATGCGTGAAACAGCGTCGGAGGCCCATTATGGTTTATTCAATTATGGCTCTCTGACATTTTTAGCGATCAGCGATTCGAGTCATCGGAAGGTTCGGCTTTTCCTCGTGAAGACTATCTTGAAGGTACCACTCCTCAATACAGAGCCAGCCGATCGCACGGAGAAAAGCTTGTGATGTGTACCAGCAGTGATGTCAAAATTACCCCAGTCGACTTCAAGAAGTACTTGTCATTTTTTCTGCATTTAGATAGCACGACTTTTGGCCAACAAGACTTCTTTCCTTACAGCAACAATGCCGATTTTCAGTGGCCTTCATTTCTTCATTTAGATGCTGATAGCTCCTTGATGTCAGCATTGATTTTAGAGTTGTATCGGATCTTCATATCTCCTTGCATTCTTCACGTCGGCTTGAACTCCCGTAACAGAACATTCCAACCCTCGTACGAGTTTTATCACCCTTCGGTGTATGCCCGTCAGTTGGGTTTCGGCCAGATGATACCTAGCTTGCCCCTCTTTCATCGTCTTCAACCAAGGGCCAGGGTGACCAATGGGACTGCGGCTGAAATAATTTCGGAGATAGCCGACGAGTTCCAAGTTATCAATCTTCCGCACTTTTTCTTGAACTCCCGCCGAGCTAGCCAAGTTTTTTGCTTGGTGGGCACCTATATCAGAAGCCCTCTATCTGGATCGCGCACCGTCGGCCATTATAGAGAAATTTTTACCAGACTTTCATGAGCCGACGATAGTTTCTTCTAGCAGCAGCAGTTCGAGCGAAGATAGCTCGGATTCCTCCAGCTCGTCGGGTTATACTAACTCATCTGTAGCTGTAGAGGTATTGGCTTATTTTTCTTAATATCCCTGCACTTGATATCTGCTTTTAGATTTTAATCACTTGGTTCCGCACTTTTCAGGACGCTGTAACTGCCAATGAGAATATTGCAGATCCATCGGCTGGGGGAACCAAAGGAAAAAGGCCGCACCAAACAACTGGCTTGACTGGATATTCCTCTGGTACTCTTCGTATTCAGAGTCCATCCCTGTCGGAACTTGCAAAAGACCGACCCTCAAGTAAGCATTTTTGAGCCGATAATTCACAAATGTTTTGAGTCCGCGGTTGCTTTTAATATTCATCGTCCATCTTTGTAGAAAAACACAAGTCCACTAAGGTTCCTACCAAGAAGAACCCAAAGCGCAAAGAACAAAGCGCCGAAAGTTCCCCTCGCGTATCGGCCAATATTGAAGTAAATACCGCACTATTTGCATACACCCAAGAGCTAGAAAATTCTTCTCCCCCCTTTTCTTTACTGACATTGTAATGCTGCTCCTCTTTTTATTTTATTTTTTTAGCCGACAGTATCGGCTCAAGTGGCTGGTATTCTGGCCAATCTTCAGGGTACGTCTGCTGCCAACCTATCGCCACTTTCAGCTCAACTTCCTGTCGCTTCACCGCCTCAGCCGACTCCTCCAGCGCCTGCCGCTTTACTGCCTCAGTCGACACCCCCAGCGCCTGCCGCTTACTGCCTCAGTCGACTCTCCCGGCGCCTGTACCAGAAGAGTCGACTGACCCGGCAGATTTTCTTGGGTTCACCTTGGATGATCTCGATGATCCAGAAGTGATGGCTTCAGATGACTACGTCGTAGATATCCACAACATTATCGACGTGTCTTTGAAAGCATCGGCCGCGGTTGTTCAGTCGAAGCCAAATATGCAGGACAAGCTCAACCAGCTTTTTCGTGAGGTCTGTCAGCCTGAGTCCGAGATTCTTGCCAACAGCCAACCGCTAAGGGATGCTATGGCTGCGGTGGAAGCCGATCTCCCGCCCGGCACGATGAGAGCGCTTCTAGGCATGTGCCACTTAGACGACCAAAGAGCAGAAGTGGAAGCCGCACGTGCATGCATCGCCCAACGAGAGGCTCAGAAAGCTGATCATCAGGCATTGGATCGGCTAGTGGCTGAGGCCAAAGGGTTGAAGCAGCAGTTTGACAAGGATGCTGCCTTCTTGAAATCCACCAAGGCCCAAATTCTCTAGCTTGAATCATCCAAAAAGTTACTTGAGGAAGAATTGTCCAAGCTCCAAGGTCAACTGGCTATTGAACAAGCGCAAGTATCGGCAAAGACTGCTTCCCTTTCTGAGCAAAAATAGAAGATTGGCCAAGCCGTGGCCAGTGTCAAGGAGCAGTCTGCCAAGATAATCCCTGTGCCCAGCAATTCCCAAGCTGACGAGAAGATTGTCGATGGAGTCCAAGCTGCAGTTGCCAAAGCTGCCGGTGCACTATCGGCTTTGGGCGCTAGACTTCCTGGGTCTGGATTGTAAACTCATGCTGTGTTGAAACAATGCCTTTTTGCTATACCTTTGTAACACTATTGATCGGCTGTTTAACCGATAATATTCGTCTTGTTTTAATCGGCTGTTTAACCGATTTATTCCCGAACTCTTTATGCTGTATTTTAATTACGCACCGATCCAAACACTAGGGTAGTACTGCTTTAGGTACTTTCCGTTAATTGCCTTTGGTAACACCAACCCTTCAAGTGTTTTGAGTATATACGCATTTCCGCTAACAAGCCGATTTATTTTATACGGTCCTTCCCAGGTAGGTGACCATTTGCCGAATCGATTATCCTTAGAACCGATCGGCAATATTGTTTTCCAAACTAAATCGGCTTCACTGAATGACTTAGGAACGACCTTTTTGTTGTAAGCTTTAGCAACTCTTCTTTTGTTCTTTTCGAGCCGATCTAATGTAATCAGCCTTCGCTCCGCCAAATCGTCCGAATTGCATAACATCAACTCTCTGTATTCATCAGCCGATAGATTATTCTGCCTCGCTACTCGCATAGACTCAATATTTATCTCTACGGGCAACACGGCCTCCTGACCATATACCAACTGATATGGTGACAATTTAGTCGATCTGTGAAACGCTAGCCGATAAGCCCACCAAGACTCTGATAGTGTAGAGTGCCAAGTTTGAGGCCTTTCATCAATTTTTCTTTTAATTAGTTTGATCAAAGTTTTGTTAGACGACTCGGCTTGTCCATTGGCCTGAGCGTAATACGGCGACGAGTTAAGCAACTTGATGCCCAAGCTTTCTGCGAAGTTTCTAAAATCGTTAGACATGAACACAATTCCTTGATCGGTTGTGATGGTCTGAGGAATACTGAATCGATGAATAATGTGCTCATTAACAAAGCCGATAGCTTCCACGCTGGTGACCTTTTTAAGCGGAACGACTTCTACCCATTTCGAGAAATAGTCCGTGGCTGCAAGAATAAATTTATGGCCTTTACTTGATGCTGGGAATATTTGGCCAATTACATCTATTCCCCACCATCTGAACGGCCACGGTTTAATAATCGGATGTAAAGCCGATGCCGGTGCAAGTTGTACGTTTCCAAACTTTTGACAACTTTGGCACCCTTTGTAATATTTGAAATAATCTTCTAACATTGTCGGCTAAAAATACCCAGTTCGTCTCAAGATCCACTTCATCTTGTGAGCCGATTGATGCGCACCGCAAATTCCTTCATGAATCTCCCCCATGGCTACCTTTGCTTCCTCGTCCCCAAGACATCTCAATAGCAACCTTCCATTGTCCGATAATATAGCTCTCCTTCCAGCACAACATACTTCAACGCTTGTTGACGAACTTTTCGCGCGGTAGGCCTGGACGAGTCCATTAGGTAAGCTTTTATTTCTGTTCTCCAATCGGCATTATCGACACACAGCATTGCTTTGTCGATCAAGTCAAATGCTTCGTATCGACTGTATTCCTTATAGCCTGAAGCTGCCTGAGCCAATATGTTAGCTTTGTCATTCATTTCCCTGGGCACATGACCGATACAGAATGACGTGAAAGTGTTGATAATATTGAGACAACGCTCTAGATACTTTGATAGCACCTCGTCGTTGCATTTGAATTCTCCTTTAATTTGTTGCACCACCAATAATGAGTCACCATATGCTTCTACATTACTTGCCCCGATACTCTCTACCAGCTGCAGCCCTTTGAGCAATGCTTCATACTCGGCCTGGTTATTAGAGCATCGGCTTTTAAGCCGATATGCAAACTAGATGTTATGCCCTTTTGGTGAAATCAGAACAATACCTATTCCACTCCCCTCTTGACAAACTGACCCATCAAAATACAGTTGCCATGGGGCTACATCGACTATTCCTGCCATGGTATCATGTCCCGTTATGAAATCGGCTACAGCTTGTCCTTTAATAGCTTTGGCCGATTCAAACTGTAGGTCGAACTCAGACAGAGCGTAAGCCCACTTCCCAAGTCGTCCTCTTAAAATCAGAGCAGATAGCATGTATTTGATGATATCGGTTCTGCATACTACTATGCAAGTCGATGCTAACACATAGTGTCTCAATTTTGTACAAGCAAAATATAACGATAAACATAACTTCTCTACTGAAGGGTACCTGGTTTCAACATCCAAAAGTCGTCGGCTTAAATAAAATATTATTCATTCTTTGCCATCGACTTCTTGTGCCAGAACTGCCCCAATAGTTTCGCTTTCAGCCGATACATATAACTTAAATGGGATTCCCTTCTGAGGTGCAGCCAAGACTGGTGGTGATGCTAAGTATTGCTTTATATCATCAAAAGCCTTCTGCTGATCGGCTCCCCACACGAACTCCTGATGATCCTTCAACTTCAGTAGTGGCGTAAAAGCCTAAATTCTTCCAGACAGATTTGAGATAAATTGTCTTAAGTAATTAATTTTGCCGATCAGCTTTTGCAGCTCATTCTTGCATGTCGGCGGTTTTGTATTCACTATGGCTTTGACCCTTGTTTGATTGACCTCGATACATCTTTGGTGAACCATAAATCCAAGAAACTGACCAGCCGACACGCCAAACGCACATTTCAAAGGATTCATTTTTAACCCGTGAGCTCTTGTGTTTTGAAAAACCTTTTCCAAATCGGCCAAGTGCTGCAGGTATTCCTTAGACTTGACCACCACGTTGTCAATGTAAATCTCAACAATATGGCTGATCAGGTTGTGAAAAATCAAATTCATGGCGCGTTGGTAAGTGGCACCTGCGTTTTTTTAAGCCGAATGTTATTACTGGCCATTCATACAACCCTATCGCGCCAGGGCACCTGAAGGCAGTTTTAGGGACATCGGCTTCTGCCATGAATATCTGGTTATATCCAGCATTCCCATCAAGAAAACTGACAATCTTATTACCTGAGGCGGCATCGATAAGCATATCGGCTATAGGCATGAGATATTCATCTTTTGGCGTGGCTTTATTCAAATCTCAGAAATTTACACACACCCGAAGCTTACCGTTCTTTTTCATGACAGGAACAATGTTGGACACCCACTCGGCATATCGGCAAGGCCTTATGAATTTGGCCTCTACCAATCTTTCGATTTCCTCTTTTATTACATTGTACAATTCTGGATTAAAACGCCGAGGAGGTTGCTTATATGGCCGATATCCTGGCTTGATAGGCAGCCGATGTTCTACTAACTGTCGGATTAATCCAGGCATCTCATAGTATTCCCAGGCGAAATAGTCCCTGTATTCCCTAAGTATTTTGACCAACTTATTTTTGTATTCTATATCTAAATTTGCACTTACAAAGGTTGGCCTTTTTCTATCACCTTCTCCTATATCGACTTCTTCAAGCATATCGGCTGAAGTGAAACCTTGACCCAATTTTTTGCTTTGGAAGTCTTCAATGGCTTCACACGAATTTATCACATGCCGATAGCTACTTGCTTTGTCTTGTAGAATCTGGATCATTTCCGACCCCATCTTCTCAAGACTTCACTCGCCCGATCAAAGGTGCCTGGCTTGATACTGATCGGCGTAAAGCCCATCTTCCCAATGCATTTGAAGTCACAATCGTCTAGTGCCTTACCTGATATGCATTCTGCCTCTTCGTGCGGCCAATTTGCATCAGAGTTGGCCATGGCAATATGAGCCGATGTATCGGCTGGGACAACTTCGACTTCATCTCCATTCCATTGTACAAGAAGTTGGTGCATTGTTGAGGGTATACAGCAGTTGGCATGTATCCAATCTCGCCCGAGAAGGACACTGTAATTCCCTTTAGCTTCAATTACAAAGAATGCGGTCGGCAAGGTTTTGCTGCCGACGGTTAGCTCTGTGACCATCACCCCCTTTGCTTCAGTGGGGTCACCTGTGAAGTCATTTAACACCATGTTAGTTTTGATTAAGTCTTCGTCGGTTTTGCCCAACTTCTTGCAGGTAGCAAGTGGCATTAAATTCACAGTAGCTCCTCCATCTACAAGCATCCTGGATATCGGCTTTCCGTTGATAAAGCCTTTTAAGTATAACGGCTTTAAGTGCCGATGGGGATCTTGTGGTTTTTCAAACACGACATCACGCGCACCTAAACACAGTTGTGCAAACGTGTCCTTAGCCGACTCAGTTTTGATCCTAAACTTAGCTAGCAGAGTGAATACCATGTTGATGTCCATAGAAGGAGTGTCATTTCGGATTATCGGCGACAGCAAATCATCCGAGGAATCTGACTCGTTATCGGCTTGTTCTTTTCTCCTCCATTCCTTCTTAACAAGTTTCATCGGCCGTAATTCATTAAATGTTTCGTCTCTCTGTTTTTCTTCTTCGGCCTCTCTCATTTCTTGCGTCCTTAGGTGCTGAAGCCGTCTGCGTTGCGATCGGCTAAGTCCGGTTGGGCACCATCTGGGCTTGGGCTCCACTGGCTTGCGGATTTTACCAACCAAGTTCTCCGTGGGTTCTTCTTTTTTGACTTGGTTTGGTGCGCCTAACCTCTCCTTTACTGGCTTCCTATGCCCTGACTCATTTTGATCCGACATTGGCCTGAATATACGCTCTTTCACCGATTGTTTTGGCCAATCTCTTTGCGGGTAATGCTCCATGGGGCACGACCTCGAAGACGGTAATGCCACACCCCTTTCCCAACAGAATTGCCAAAAAGGGCATCTCTGGTGAGCTCTTTCTACGTTGTCTGGCCGATACCAATTATTGGGCCGAAACATATTGTTTGGCCGATGCGGTTCATCTGGTCGGCGAAACTGCTGCTTCTACCGATGGCTCATCCTCTCATATTTCTCAAGCAACTGTGAGAAAGTTGGCTTGGGCTTGAATGCTGGTTTTCGAGGTGGAGTTCTTTCAGCTTTGTACCATCGCCCGGCTTGCAACTCTCCCTTTGGCTTAATCGTTCTTGAATTTTTCCCATCTTGATCGGCTTCAATTTGAAGCGAGCCGATCGTTATCTTCAGTGTTTCTACTTTTGAGCTTGACTCTATGTCGACTTGCCTCGTTGCTCTGGGTTTTTCGTCGACAACCTGCTTTCCTTCGCCGGAGCACTGAACCATGTCAATTGGCAAGGGATTGACATCGACTTCCATGGCCGGCTTTTCTGCAAACTTGAGCCGACCATCTTCAATGGCTGCCTGTATCTGCTGTCGAAAGATATTACAGTCATTAGTGTTATGGGAAAAAGAATGATGCCACTTACAGTATCGCCGTTTTTTGATCTCGTCAACCGACGGTATGGTATGTCCCTCTGGTAGCCGTATCAATTTTTCTTGCAGTAACATATCAAATATGCAATCACATTTAGATACGTCGAAAGCATACTTGACCTCTGACTTACTCTTTGTCGGCTTAAGCCATGAACAGATAAGTGGTTTTTTGGAACCTTTTATCCATTCGGCTATGTTTATATCTGCTTCATCCTCAGACGTTTCACTTGAACTATACTCGACCATGTTTACCTTGGCCTTGTCCTTACCATTTATCCTAATTTTATCTTTAAATTCTTTGCTCAAATATCGGCTTTCTTGTGCCGATACATGATGAAGCAGATGACTTAGATCAGTGAATTCTTGTCCAGCAAGTTTTTCCTTGAGTGGGGGAATCAGCCCTTGAAATGCCAAATCGGCTAACTGATTATCGGGCAACGCTACGCTGAAACACCGATTTCGCACTTCTCTGAACCTCCTGATATAATCGGAAGCCGATTCGCCAAACTTTTGCCGGACAACACTTAGATCTGAAATTCTCAATTCCAGACTACCAGAGAAAAAGTGTTCATGAAATCGGCTCTCTAAATCATTCCAAAAGTGGACCGAATTTGGAGGCAGATTCGTAAACCAAGTAAAAGCAGTTCCCGACAAAGACAATGGAACAAGTCTAATTTTCAACCCATTGGATTGAGCTGCTTCACCACACTGGGCGATAAATCGTCCAACATGTTCTAAAGTAGTGACCGAATCATCCCCTGAAAATTTTACAAAATCGGGAATCCTGAAGTTGTGGGGATATGGCATCCAGTCAATGTAGTATGGGTACTGCTTTCTGTAGCCGATCATTTTTCCTTTGGGCTGCAGGCCAAATTGATCTCTCAAGACCATCAAAATCTGATCAGCCCAATTGATGTTATTGGCCGATGGAACACCAGGGTTTGGCCAATTGTGGTGAACAGTATCCTGCCACCCGAGTGCAAACTCGGCTGGTTGGCTCGCCCTAGCCAATGGGTACTGTTGTTGCCATGGTTCGTACCCATCGGCTCTGGCAGCCGGCACCTCGGGCAGTGGAACAAAAGGTTCTGCATATGAAACTACCCTATGCGAAGCCGGATTCCTAACTTGGAATGGCCCTTGGGGTTTGCTATTCCTATCTAATTCGATCGGCTGAGTAGCCGATTGAACGTAGGAAGTCCCTGAAGCCGATGGATCTAACTTCACAGCGTCAGTGTATGCGTGATAATGAGCGACTGGGCTTGGGCGAGGATTTGTCGGTGCCAACACGGTGGGTTGGGTCGGCATTAGTGAGGGTGCAGGTGCCGACGCTTTGATCGTGTTGGCGTTTGGAGCCACAGAATATACAGGATACGTTGAGAGTGGCTGTAATGGGTCCATCAATCCTCCGGATGTTGCCAACTCTTGTGCAATCGTTTTTACGCTATTTTCTATCATCGGCTTTAAAGTTGTAACCAAAACCGATGATTGATTAATTAATGCATGATGCACAAATTGTTCAATCATAACAGATAACTCTGCTTGGGCTGGCATATATCGGCTTACCTGAGTCGACGTGACGCCAGCTTCACCGAGCGGATTCAGAGTTGGGAGCGCCATCTTCTGCGTGACCCCTCGTCGGGTTTTTTGATAGCAACTCAACATCTACTCCTCCAGGGCAACTTTCCGATCTTCGATTTCCTTGCGCTGCTCTAGAGTCAAATCGTCCAAAGTTGGGACGATTATGGCATCGGAGTTCACATCGGCTGGTGCGGTGGATTTGCCTGCAGTCATCTTGTCGATTGTCTGGTCCCACCGGGCGTGCCAAAAATGTGTTGACGCCAAAAACGTGAAGAGGGTTTCTGGTTGCAACACACCGGACGAACGCCAGGTTCAAGTGTGTGCGAGGCATGCCAATCGATTTGACCCTGCAATCGATAAGGAACAGAATTGTGAAACTCAATCGAGCCGATCCTAGAAGCGAATCGGCTAAAAACAGAAATCGGCCAGAAAACCGATTAAAAGGGTAACTAGACCAGTCGATTAAGAGTAATCCGAAGGTAAAAGGCAGATTGATTCTAAAAAGGCGATGCGCAACAAGACAGAATAAATCAAACTTGAAGAAATCGATGATGATCAAACAATCGGCGATTCGCAACTTTATTTAATCAATGTCGACTTACAAAGGAAAGATTACAAAGCTAGAAAGCTTAGAAAACTAAAAGCTATGAAAGAAAAAATAGCAGATGTGATTTTGATTGTCTGTATGTACTTCTTCAAGCAGCCCTGGTGCGCCTTTTATACCCATCAGCCGATCCGAGTCCTGATCCAATACGTCAATTTAATCCAAATCGGCTATAGTTTCCTTATTGGACTCTGCTACCAGATGTTATCCGTATGCTATCCAAACTTTCCCACTGTGCTTCGTGCTTTATCCAAACTTGTGCTTTTCTACCGATTCTTCTCGTAGTTTCCAAAAACTGGTGCAAACAATTGGGTAGACCTTGGATCTATGATATGGATGCTATACATCATGGTAGGACCAATGAGTTACTTTCTTGTATAGGGGAAAGAAAATTATTTTGAAACCCATGAGCCCTACAGAACTGAGAAACATTGATGTTAAAAGAGCTCAAAGAGAAAAAGAAGAGAGTGGAATTCAAAGTGTAGCTAGTTAATCAACCCATTCAACTACACCAGTTGCTCAAAAACCTGAACTTAAGTTGGAGGGTAAAGTATTGTTGGCTACAAAAGTTCTCTCACAAGATAACATGGATAGTATGGAACCATTGCCATTGTATGTTGCTTTACCTTCTGTTATTACTAATAAGTTGCAAGAACATGAGAAGGAGTCGAGGACGACTCCAATTCAAGAAGGGGAGGATGATGAGGACATCCCAACCAATGATAAAAAGGCTGCCCCTTCTTCCCCTACGACCGCTACTTCGACTACGACGCTTGGAGCGCTTAATCCAGAAGCATGGCCTTTCCACCCACATTTGCTGGACCAGCACGTCAAGGTCTTCCACCGAGGACAGCCCACGCGCCAAGGAAGGTCCAAGATCGAGCCCAATTCGTCGACAAGTCCGGTTCGGCCATCCAGGAGCAGCAGTACTTCAAACGGACATAACTTGGGCTCCCAGACTCCGTTTTCAGTGTGCGACCACCCGTTTGAAAGGTATCAAGATAAATTTTCCAATGGATCTGGTTCCAAGGCCAAATTCCTCCAGGAGCGATGGAAAATCACTGAACAATCTCATGAGATAGAAATCCCGGGTGCTGCGCCACCTTTCTTTTGGGCCCAAGGCCCATTTACTCTTAGGGTTTCACCCCCCCTTGGCCGGCGCCCCTCTCCTGGCTGCCACACACCCCTTGGGCGCTCCCCCTTGTGTGGGTACCCCTTTATATTAGGTTTTCACCCTTGTTCTTCGTTTTTTAGGTTTTGTTGTGTTTGGTAGACCCCGTGTGCGTCCCTCCTTGTGTTTGCGCGTGTCGACTAGACCGTCCGAGCCGAGAAACAGAATCTCAACTTGTTCCTTTGATTTCAATACCATAGTTCCAGATTGCTTCATACTTTATTCTTGCGGGTTCTCAATTTCTTGCAGGAACTACCGATCGTTTGGATCTTGTATCTGTGTGGATTTGGCATTGCGATTGTGAAGCTCCCGTCCTGTGGTTGGAAGCCCTAAATTCGGTGCCATCAACACCCCAAATCGACGTACCATCATCTCACCGAAAGATCGGGATCCCCGTCCCCATCAGTTAGTACGCCTTCTACCTTCTCCTCTGAGTCAGTTCCATTGAAGTTCAAATCGCTAGCAGAGATTTATCAAGAAACAGAAGGCATGCAGTTGTTTGATCTTTGGAGCGTCGCAGTCTTTGGAAGAGATGAACATTGTGACGGTTAATGAGCGACAAGTTATTACAAGCGACAAGCAACAAAGATTGGAAGAAGGCAATGCAGAATGAGTTTGACTCAATTGAAAGAAACATGACATGCACTTTAACAGGCCTTCCCAGGGGTCCAAAGCAAATCAGTTTGAAATGGGTGTACAAGCTAAAAAAATGCAACTGGAGAAATCGTAAAGCACAAGGCGAGATTGGTTGCAAAAGGATATGTGCAATAAAAGGGAATTGATTTCGAAGAAGCGTTTGCTCCGGTTGCTAGAATGAAGACCGTGAGATTATTATTAGCATTGTCAGCTCAGAAGGGTTGGCAGGTGCATCATCTCGATGTCAAATCAACTTTTCTCAATGGGGAGCTTCAAGAAAATGTATATGTATCTCAACCAAAGGGTTTTGTCATTGTCAAGAAAGAAGACAAAGTGTACAAATTGTCCAAAGCACTGTATGGGTTGTAGCAAATGCCTAGAGCCTGGAACACATGCTTGGACACAACCTCGAACAACCTCGGTTTTCTCAAATGCCCTCAAGATCAAACAGTTTACAGATGTAGCTCTGATAAAGGCTTACTCATTGTTGGAGTTTATGTTAATGATCTAATTGTGACTAGAGAAAATCAATAGGAGATTTGGTTCTTCAAGGAGCAAATAGAGAATGAATTTGAAATGAGTGACTTGGGGATGCTTTCTTACTATCTAGGAATAGATGTAAAGCAAGCAACAGAAGGGACATTCTTGAGTCATGCCGGATATGCTAAGAAGAGATTGCAGCAAGCAGGGATGTGGGAATGCAATCCAACAAAATACCAGATGGAACCAAAGTTACATCTGACCAAAGATGAAGAAGGAGCATCGGTAAATGCAACAGCTTATCGGAGTTTGATTGGATGTTTGCAATACTTGCTGCATACCAGACTAGACCTAAGCTACTTGGTTGGGCTGGTTAGCAGGTATATGGAAACACCCGAACAAAGCCACTTAAATGCAGTCAAGCAGATCCTTCAGTATGTTAAAGGAACTGTTGGCTTCGGCATTGCTTACAGGCACAATGGAGATAGTAAGTTGATAGGCTTTAGAGATAGTAATCTTGCGAGTGATCTTGATGATAGGAGAAGTACTACTTGTATGGTATTTTATTTCTTAGGAGGACCAATCACTTGGTGCTGACAAAAATAGAAAATTATGGCATTATCTTCATGTGAGGCGGAGTTTATGGCTGCGGCATCTACTGCATGCCAGGCAGTATGGTTAAGAAGTATGGTAAGTAGTTTAACCAGTGTTGAACCAGAAAAAGTGGTGCTAAAGGTTGACAATACATTGGCAATAGCACTTCCAAAGAATCCGGTGTTTCACGGGAGGAGTAAACATATAGATATCAAATACCATTTCATTCGGGAATGTGTTGAAAATGGGCTGGTTCCAGTTGAATATGTGAGCATCGAGGAACAATGCGCAGATATTCTAACCAAAGCTCTTGCGAGAGTCAAGTATGCTGAGATGCGAGGTTTGTTGGGTGTTAGAAACATTGCTGAAGAAGATCAGGATTAAGGGGGAGAATGTTGGATGTAATCTTGATCAAAAGAGTTTTGTTTGGATCTATTTCAGGTTGCAGATAAGTTTGGTAGTTAAGTTAGTTGTCGGTCGTAGAACACTGATTATCTTTAAGAGTCCAGTTCGGTTCAGATTAGATTGAATTTCTTTGCAATTTGTAATCTAACCTTATCTATAAAAGCTATAAAAGGTGAATATACCCGAAAAAGTCTGCTTGATTGAGGACTGACACCAAAATCCTCTTGTTGATTGTTTTGCTCTGTTTTTGCTCTCTCCTGAAGTCTTGTGTTCTTCATCTGCGTATTGGGAGTTTTCTTTTGAAGTTGAGCATTGGTAAAAGCTCATTGACGTTTGTTTCCACGAAATCCAGAGAACCGGCAAAGTGTTATTGTTGTTGTTTTCTTTGAAAGTTCGGAGAACTAGTTGAGTTATGCGGTTATTGTTTTTTGCGGATCGGATCGAGTAAGCGCAGAGGAAGGAGTTTCAAGTTCAATACCATCACGGAGCTGGACGATTGATGTGCGCCATCTGCGTGGCTAACTCCATTAATTGGGTCATCTGGTGAAAGCGACTGGCGGCGAAAGCGTGTTGTTCATCTGTCTATTACGATAGCGGCGGTGTATGTTTTGGATGGACAATATCTTAAAGCGAAAATGTAATACAGACAAAAATAGAAGGCTAGCTTGGTGCGATTATATGGATTTAATCCTATAATAGCGATTCACCTTGCGAAAGCATGACAGAGTAAATTAATATATCTGTATACAAACTACTTATCATATGTTTTGTGTGGCAGGGGAAGAGGGTTTTTACTAACAGGGGATGGCGAAATAAGCATAAGGGGTTGCTATATAATTACAGGTATTTTTTAGATAGGTATAGGACCACTGTCCATAGTTTGCGCAACAAAATACAGATGGTTGGCAGGGAAAATCACGATAGCATCAAAAGCATGGGAGGTGATAGAAGGATTGGTCCCGATCTTTTGATGAAAGAAGTGGATTCGATTTGGGGGGAGGAGATGTTGGCGACCCGACTACACCGTCCTCAGACGATGCGTCTTAGCAATCGTTACACCAACTCCCGAAATGTTATTGATCTTGCTGGAAGCACGATCAACCTGACCACGATGGTCTTTATTCCTGCAAGCAACCGAAGAACAAGCAAGAACAAGATGAACAAATAACTGAATTTGCAATGGAATTGAATTGTTCAATCTGAAAACTAGAGAAAGGTGGGGTTCCAAAGATAGTAATTCGGACGGTTTAGTTAACACGCGCGATTACAAGAGGAAGTAGCAATGCTAACTTTCAATCTAACAAAATCCAAGTTCTAGATGAGGTTTTAGGGGGTTATTTATACTATGGGAGTAGGAGAGGGTCGGCCATAACATAGGAGATCTAATACAACTCGAATTCAAAGCACAAAGTCTGCTTTGACTAGAGTTTGACTCGGACTGAAAAAGCAACGTGTGGTTTTTGGTAGTTTTCGGACGTATCCGAAGGAGTTTTGAGATGAGACCAGATCCGTTGGAAAGTAGACTCTGAGATCTTTCAAACGTACTCATGGTCCTCTAGAAATCTCCGAAATCAAAAGTTATGGCCTTTTAAAGTCAGCCCTGTTGGTGAGGCCGAACTAGACTCAAACTTGAACCTCTCTTCCCAATCCGACTTGAACTTATTCTTTAGCCCAATTTTGGTCCACGAGGGTCCTTCTCCATGGTTCCTAAGTACAATCAAATCACCACAAGTATTAAATAGCATCCCATTCATATTATCACTAATGGGGAGGCTTAGGAACGCATTCACCTGATGATTAAGCTATTGTGCGCGAGCTCGAGTAATCGGTCCTTGTATAACAGCAGTGGGTTCAAATTGATGTGTAGATGTGGCTGTATCCATGGGAGTGATATCCTCATCATCCTCCCCTTCTTGCATTTGAGTCGTCCTCGACTCAAACTCTTCCTCTTCTCCCAAGTATAGCTTTAAATCTACAATGTTAAATGTGGGACTAACCCCAAAATCTGCAGGCAACTCAAGCTTATATGCATTATCGTTAGTCCTCTCCAATACTTTAAAAGGACCATCAGCTCTAGGCATCAACTTAGACTTTCGTAACTCAGGAAAACGATCCTTTCTCAAGTGCAACCAAACAAGGTCACCAGGTTCAAAAATTACATGCTTCCTTCCTTTACTAGCAGCAAGCTTATATTTCTCATTCATAGACTCAATGTTTGCTTTAGTTGTCTCATGCATTTTTAACATCAGTTCAGCACGTTGTGTAGCATCAAGATTCAATTTCTCCGAATGTGCTATAGGCAACAAGTCAATGGAGCACGACGAACAAAATCATATACAATCTCAAAAGGGCACAACTTAGTAGTAGAATGCAGCGAACGATTATACGCAAATTCAATATGAGGTAAGCATTCTTCCCACATCTTAATGTTTTGTTTCAAAACATCCCTAAACATGGTAGACAAAGTTCTATTGATAACTTCTGTTTACCCATCAGTTTAGGGATGACAAGTAGTAGAAAACAGCAACTTAGTCCCCAATTTAGCCCATAAAGTTCTCCAGAAGTGGCTAAGAAATTTAGAGTCATGGTCTGAAACTATTGTGTTGGGCACACCATGCAACCGAACTGTCGGGGACTGAGAAATCTCTAACAGGTCAACGCGCGGTGAACAGGGTCCCTAGCTCGGGACGATGAAGCAAGGGGGCCTCGACCAAGACCTAAGCAACGTTGACACCTGCACGACCTCGAGCTTGGTCAGTGGGGGGTCCTATCCTCGCACGACCTCGACCTTGGCTAGAGGGTGTGCGTTTACTCGGCGGTTACCAAGACCGAAGATCCCGGAGTTAAGGCGGACGTGGGCGTTAGATCCGGAACGGTTGCAGCACGTCTTCATTGCACGGCGCCATGCATTACCCCGGGAATCTCTCTGGCGTTTCGATGCTGGTGGAGGAGTATAAAGCCCCTTGGAGCAGGGCGGCAGGGGTAACACAGGACATCAGCGCACTAGCAATAGACCAGTAGACACCACCCGAACGCTCAAACTCGAGCAGTAATCCACTCTCTGTACTCACGATTAGTGCATTCCTCCTCCTCAAGAGAAGACTGGACGTAGAGCAATTACCCTCGCAGGGGCTCGAACCAGTATAAACCATTGTCCCCTGCTCGTTGACGCCTTCACCCAACCTACGTCCGCACCATCGTTGAGCGAAGCGCTTCCTGGGTCCCTCATTCACACTAACCCCGTTTTCATCTTTGCGGTTAGGCGATTCCGATCGTCGACAGCTGGTGCCCACCGTGGGGCCCGAAAGCTTCGCTCATCCGGAAGAAGTTCAAGATTTTCGAGCCATGAAGTGGATGTTGAGGAGGGGGAGCGCAACCCGAAGACCACTGAAGACGCTTGTCGGATGGTGCATGTCGCCATCAACCAGGCCATAACTGCCCTCCGGCGAGAAGTCCAGGAAAAGGCCGGCGCCTCGTCCGGCCATCCCAGGCACCCTCCCTCGGGAGAGCGCCTCCGTGCTATCGCCCGGGTCATGGATGATCCAAACCGGGTGAGGTCAGAACTCTTTGGCCGTGCTTTGGCCGACGAGCTCGATCGCGCTGCGACAGAGGTCATACCTCCGCAGCACTAGAGTCGCCGCTCAGGGACTCATTCCCTGAGAAGTGTCGACAACTCATCGCGCCGATGTCAGCACGCTCACCGATCACCTCCCCGGCAGGAGGTACCTTCACGCCAGCAACTCCGGGATGTATCCCTGACTCCGCCACGTCGCCGCCCCGCGGACGCAGTTCCGAGTGGTGTTTGGCGCCAACCAAGCGACGTCAGTTCACCTTCAAACAGCGGTAGGTCTAGGAGTCTTTCCCCGGATATCCCGCCTAGGCGCCGCAGAGCCCAAGACCGCCTGGAATATCATTCGGGTGACTCCCGTGCTCGGCGCTACGGCCGCTCTCGCTGAAGGTCAGGGCGTCGAGGCAGCCTTGACCTTGAGTCCCGAAGAATAAAGCCTCGCCGGCGACGACCTCCCGAGCGTGCCTGTTCGACCTCTGACTACGCGGTGTACTCCGACGACCTTCGGCGGGTGCGTTGGTCGGCTCGTTTCAAGCCTGCCTTGATCGAGCGGTTTGACGGAACAAAGAACCCCGATGAGTTCCTGTCGATCTACACCACCGCTATTTTGGCCGCAGGGGGAGACGAGTACGTGAGGGCAAATTACCTCCCTACCATTTTGGACGGCACCGCTCGCACCTGGCTCTTTAATCAGAAGCCTGGCACCTTCCGCTCGTGGCGTCGAGTTGAGCGCTACATTCAAACTTCAGAGTACATGAGCGGCGGCAGGAGAAGGACCTGGACCGAGTGATCTAGGGGAAAAACGAACCTCTCCACGACTTCGTATGGCGGTTCATCTGCACCAGGAACCTGATCCCAAGTGTCTCCGACGAAGCAGTGATCAAGGCCTTCAAGTTCGGCGTCCGCGACCGGCGCCTCACCGAAGACCTGGAGATTACGACAAGGCTCACAGTCGGCAAGTTGTTTCGCATGGTGGAGTGCTATGCGGACGCAGACGACACGGTCCGCTGGAAGCGCGACTACGACCAGGGTAAGGTTGGTGTTAATCCGGGCGAGGCTGGCCCCGTCCACGCCAAGAGTACCAACCAAGGCTCGCTGCCAAGAAGTGGAAGAGGGACCACAAGCGCGATGGCGGCCGACCTCTTGTGACTGTTTTGGCGGATGGTCACCGCGAGGTCATGGAGGTGCGGGACTCGGCCCCAGAGGGGCTCCATCCCCAGCGAAATCGGCCACGACCCCAGCAGGTGCCACGCTGACCTCAGCAGAATTATCGCCGGTCTGGGTCGCGACAGGCAGACGGCCGCCCTCAAGGCCCTGAGGGGCGACCTCGATTCGACGAGGGCAAATTCTGTCTGTTCCACAGGACTCCGGGCCACGACCTGCAAGGCTGCAGAGCCTGGCAGAGCAAGCTGGAGGCTTTCTACGATGGGCGCGGTGAGATGCCCACGCTCCCAAAGGAGGAGATCGGCCGATAGAGATGTAAACGCCGTGAGGACCGGCCGACCTTGACTGGATTTCAGCAGGCGATGCGGATCGGCGTCATCTTCGGCGCTCGTCAATGTCGTCCGGTGCGAGATCAAGTATGCTGCGAGCATGGTCTACCAAGCCACCACCGGGAAGCCCGCGGACCAGCCCTGCAAGTGGGCCGGGGCTGCGATAACCTTCACGCAGGAGGATGCTCCCCAAGGTATGTCTAAAGATCTTAAGACTGCCCTGGTCGTGACCTCAACCATTAGTAACACCTTGGTCGGGCGGGTCATGGTCGATGGAGGCAGCTCCCTCAACTTGCTGCTGGCTAGCGCACTCGACCGGATGCAGATTCCCCGGTCAAAGGTCAAGAACATTGCGATTCCATTTTTTGGGATCGTTCCAGGGAGCTCGACAACACCTCTAGGGTAGGTAGTTCTGCCCGTCACCTTTGGCGCCTCGGATAACTTCCGCACCGAGCTGATTACCTTCGAGGTGGTTGAGGGCGACCTCCCCTACAACGCCATCCTCGGGCGTCCGGCTCTGGTCAAGTTCATGGCGGCCAACCACTACGGTCACCGCTGCATGAAGCTCCCGGGGCCCAGCGGTGTCATCACTATGAGGGGTGACCTCAAGGCGGCGCACAGCTGCGAGACCCAGGCCCTGGCCCTCGTCGGCATCCTGCCTCAGCAGGGCCCCGAAGCGACCATGAAGGTCGCCCGACAGAAGGCAGTCATCCAACCCAGCGGGGCAACGAAAGCTGTGCCGCTCGTGGAGGGGGACTCATCCAAGTGCGTCCACATCTCGACCGAGCTGAGTTCCAAATAGGAACTCGAACTCGTCACCTTCCTCCGCGCCAACAAGGATATATTAAGCAGGGAGCGGCGGACATGCCCGTGTCGAGGGAGGTGGTTGAGCCAGATCGCAGTGCGGCCCGATCTTGGCCCGTCGTCGAAGGCTGCGGTGCTTCTCCCGAGAAGGTCGCCATAATCAAGGAAAATCTCAACAAGCTATTGAAGGCCGGCTTCATTCATGAGATCAACTACTCCGAATGGCTGGCCAACCCCGTCATCGTGTAGAAGAAAGGCGGGAAGTGGAGGATATGCGTGGATCACACAGGGTTGAACTCGGCATGCCCGAAGGACAACTTCCCTCTCCCGTGCATCGACCAGATCATCGACTCCACGTCAAATGCCAAGCTGCTAAGCTTCCTGGACGCCTATTTTGGGTACCACCAGATCAAGCTGGCGGTTGACGATGAAGGCAAGACGTCGTTCATCACACTGTTCAGGACCTATTGCTACACGACCATGTCGTTTGGTCTCCACAACGCCGGCGCAACCTTCCAGCGCTGACATTCGAGCTTCAGATCAGCCGCAACCTTAAGGTCTACGTGGACGACATCATCGTCAAGAGCTCCGCCGAGGCTGACCATGTTCGAGACCATGAGGAGACCTTCGCCAACCTGAACAAGTACAAGATCAAGTTCAACCCGGAGAAGCGCGTGTTCGGTGCCGCCTTTGGGAAGGTGCTCGGCTACATGATCGGGGGCTCGAGGGTCGGCCCGAACCCGGAGAAGATCGTGGCAATAGAAAAGATGGCCCCTCCGAGTTCGGTGAAGCAAGTGCAGTGCCTCACCGACCGCATGGCCGCCCTCAGCCGGTTCATCTCGAGGCTCAGCGAGCGCGGACTGCCTTTCTTCAAGGCCTTGCGCAAGCACGGGGGCTTCGAGTGGACACCCGAGGCTCAGTCGTCCTTCGACGAGTTGAAGGTATACCTGTCAACCCCACCCTTACTTACGACCCCGCAGCCAGGCGAGAAGTTGCTGCTCTACCTCGCGGCCATCGTCCAAGCCGTCGGGCTGTCACAGTGGCAGGCGGGATCTTGTGAGCACCGATCTACTACGTCAGTGAGGTTCTCCAATGGCCAAAAGAGCGCTACCCTCAGGTCCAGAAGCTGCTATATGCCCTCCTCATGGCTTCGCGCAAGCTTCGGCATTATTTCCAAGCTCACTCCGTGGTCGTCCTGAGCAACTTTCCGCTCAGGGAGATCTTGAGGAATCCAGAGGCCGGAGGTCGCATCGCCAAGTGGGCCATGGAGTTGGCCATTTTCGACCTCCAGTTCGTGGCGCGCACGGCTATCAAGTCGCATAAGTCTTTTGACTCGACGTGGTCGGCAGACCTCGCGGCCAGACACCGAACTCGAGGTCGAGGAGGAGAAGCCCTGGGTCATATACTTTGACGGTTCACGATCCTTCAAACGCTCGGGGGTTGGGATCCTCATTCTCACCCATGAGGCGGCAGTGAGGTATGTGGTTCTGTTTGATTCGGCAACCAACAATGCAGCAGAGTACGAAGCTCTTCTGGCGAGGCTCCGGGCTTGCAAGGCGTTGGGAGTTCACCGATTGGTCGTCTAGGGCGATTCACAGCTCATCGTCAACCAGTTCAACAAGGGCTACCAGTGCTAGGAAGATTCCATGGCAAAGTACCTCGCCGAGGCACGCAAGATGGAGAAGTGGTTCTAGAACCTGGAAATCATACATGTGGCACGGAAGGACAACTCCGATGCATATTTCCTCTCCAAGCTCGGGTCGTCTGACGACGAAGTCCCTCCAGACGTGATCCTAGAGACTCTGGCATCGCCCTCGATCTCCGACCAAGGGGCCTCGGTTGCCTTCATTGAAGGTATTCCCTCGTGGGCCGAGCCGATCCATAATTTCCTGGCGACAGGAGAGCTCCGGCCGACCCCGTGGAAAGGAGCAGAATCAAGCGCCGGGCAAGCTCGTACAAACTCGTGGATGGCAAGCTTTATCGTTGGAATGTTTCTGGCATCCTGACGAAGTGTGTGGCCACGGAAGAGGGTAAGTACCTTTTGCACGACATCCATTCAGGTCTTTGTGGGGCACACTCTTCTTTCAGGACCATGGTCAGGAAAGCTTTCCGCATGGGGTTCTCGCCAATGATACTCGGGGCGTCGCAACATTGTCCGTTCTGTCGAACTGTCGGTTCCATGCTCGAAGTCGCATCACCGCCCTCGCGCTCCAGACCATCCGCTAGCTTGGCCTTTCTCGACTTGAAATTTGGACATCCTCGGCCCCTTCCATGCAGCGCACGGGGAAGAAGTTTTTATTCGTGGCCATCGATACCTTCACCAAATGGATCGAAGCTGAACCCGTCTCGACCATCACGGCTCGCGTGGCGGTCAAGTTCTTCCATTTGTTCATGGTCACTAGGTATGGGGTTCCATGCAGAATTATCACTGACAATGGAACACAATTTACCAGTGAGCTATTCCAGGAGTACTGCGAAGACATCGGCACCAAAGTATGCTATGCTTCGGTGGCCCATCCGCAGAGCAATGGAGCAGTGGAGCGCGCCAACAGACAAATCGTTCAAGGCGTCAAAAAGCGAGTATCAGATGAGCTCGAAAGACACGGCCAGACCTGGGTGGATGAACTTCCCACCATCTTATGGTCTATTCGTACCACAGCCAACCGTGCGACGGGGTCCACACCCTTCCGGCTCGTGTTCGGTACCGAAGCCGTCCTGCCACCAGAGGTCACGTTGGGCTCCGCCAGGGTCAGCTTGGTCGATCAGATCGACTTCGAGCAAGAACGGTCTCTTGACCTTACCTTGGCGGAAGAAGTAATATGCCGTGCACTGCTATGATTGTCGCATTACCTGCAAGCTCTTCGCAGACATGCGTCTCGATCAGTACGACCTAGGAGCTCCTTGTTGGGGACCCTATACGAGACGGATTCAGCTCAGCCCAACACCAACAAGTTATCCCTCGGTGGGAGGGCCCCTATAGAGTTGTTTCAACAGATCACACGGGGGCTTACCGGCTAGTGCTACCCGATGGCAGAGAGCTCTCTAGCTCGTGAAACATTGACCAACTTCGCAAATTCTATGTGTAACCCTTTTATCTCACATTTCAATAAAGCTGTTGTTCAATTATCTTGTTTGGTCTTTGCGCCCCATTTTTCGTTCTCTATTTTGTGTTGGCTCGAGTTCACGGCCTCTTTGAGGCCGACCTAAGGATGAGCGCGCTTGCTCTTGACCCAGGCGTCGGGAGCTTAAAACTTCACCCCTAGTGGTCGAGCTATTTGTAAGCCGAATCTCTTCGCATCAATGCTCCCCCTGAGCCAGGGTTCGAACTAAGCCCATGCCTGGGTCCGACGAGCAAGGCGCAAGTCAGGACTCGCGCGGCTTGCCAAAGCAACGATCCTAATGCTCTCGAGCCTAAGTCTTTCCTCGTGTGCCCATGTTATGCTCCCTATGGGTTTTTCTCGGTCTTGCAGGTCATGGTCTCTATAGGTTTCTAACTTGCGCCCAAGGCCGGCGTCGCTCGACCTTGAGCCCAACGGGGGCTGGACAAGGCATGCCATGACCAGAAAAGGCTAAGTGCATGATTGGAAAAAATTCTCTTGATCCAGAAATGATGAAACACTCCGAGACATTAATTTGTTCTAGCCAAAATAGTGCCATTCTATTGAACCATTTTCTGTCTTACAAAAGGTCTTACTTACAGGAAATCTACCCTATCTACAAGTCGACCATCTCACGTGCGAGCTTCTCCTGCTCGAGCTAGGCGACCTCGGCCCTCAAGGTCAAGAGCTCGCCCTGGAGTCGGAGAGCTTCGGTGGTGCGGCGTCGCTCTTCCTGAAGTTGGGCCAAGGCGCTCTTTGCCGCCTTGCTCGCCCGACCCAGCTTCTCCTCGAGCTCTTGAACCTTGGCCTCGAGCTCGGGAGAGGCCCTCGATGCGGTGGCCGCTTGGTCCAAAGCGGCCTTGTTTAGCTCTTCAGCCTTGGCTCGCTCGGCCTCGAGTGCCTTGGCCGACCTCGCGCGCTCCTCCTCGATGGCCTTGTGCGCGTGGTCCCGCTCCGAGGCGATGGCCCACTCTAGTTCGGAATTGTGGGAAGCCTCGAGCGTCTTCACCACCTCGCGGAGGCCACCGATCTCGTTGGAGTCGTCTGCCGCCCTTTGCGCGGCCTCCTCCCACTCGGCTTGCAGATCCTCCACGAGTTTGGAGCGTACCGTCTCTCGGGCCTCCATCACATCGAGCAAGGCCCTCAGCGTGTCGGCATGCGTTTGAAGACCTTGCAGCCCTTGGGAGACTGAGTCGATGGCCTACAAGCTCGAAGGGTCAACACGATACTCGCCAGAAGAAAGAAAGAGAAGAAGGAAAATGGGAGTACCTGGGTAAGACAGCCCTCGAAGATTACACGGGAATACCCGGCGGACCGGCTGCCTGAAGTTCCTGGGGCGGCGTCGTCCACAACTACCGCTGGGTCATCAGGGGTGTGGCCTCCGAGCGCTCCATCGTGGGCGGCTGCGTCTCGAGCTTTCTCCTCGAGGGGGCTCGACCCGTCCCCTTGCTCTGTCCCGGTGGCGGCTTCGGCCCTGTCCCCCGCAGCTGGAGGGTCTGTGACCTACTCCCCTACGGTGGCCCTGGCCTGGTCCACGGCTCGGACCTCCGCGCTTGCCGCGGCCGGAACGTCTTTAGGATCGGCGGCTCGAGGAGTTTCGGCTGCCACGGTCGGGGCGGCCTCGGCGGTCGTGGCAGGGGCATCCCCCGCGCCATCTCCTTCGACAGCCTCAGGCGAGTTGACGTCGTCCTCGGCGTCTACTTTGCCGGTGGCATAATCCTCGCTGGTCGCGGGGAGGACCTCTTCTTCGTCCGAATCGTCGAGCCCTTGGTCAAACTCGCCGGTCGGAGACCGGCTCTGGGGGCTCGAAGGAATGCGCCCCTGGCCCGAGGATCGGCGGAGCACCAGCACGTAATTGGCCTCCTCTTCCTCATCAGACCCGGACTCGCCCTGGACAATAGTCATTGTCAATACGGGCAGGTATTGAGCTCGGGCGCTCAAGGTCTGCGATTAAGAGCGACTACTAAGCTAAAAAGGTACAAGGACGGCTGAGCAAATGAAGGGTTGGAGACCTACCTGGGTCGGTAGCCTCCGCTTTGTAGGAGGCTGGCGAGAGCTCTGACCCCCCGAGGCTGAAGGGGCGCTCCGCTTTCGGGTCCCCCCGGTCTGGGATCTTAAGGCCTGCAGTGGCTCTAAGTCCCCTGCAGCAGAGGTCCTAGAGCCCCGTGGTTGGGACCCTTGGGCCGCCTGAGGACTCGAGGTCCTAGCAGCGGCCGCCGCACTCAGCTGCTACAAGAAAGACATGTCAGGAGACGAGGAAGCATAAGCATAAGCTCGGGGGCTCGACTAAGGATACTCACCATCGTACGGTCGCCCCACTCGAGGTGTGGCTTCTTCGGACCTTTGCTGCTCGCTCCGTCCAGGGCTGGCCTCTTGCTCGTCTTCTTGCCTTTACTAGCCCCGGGCAGCGGCAGCATCTTCCTCGCCGTTTCAAACAGCTCGAGCTTGTCCTGTGGGTGCATCATAGAGTCAAGAAGGGCTCTAGGCGTATGGAGGCAAAGAAGCTTGGTCTAGGGCGGCTTACCTCTGCTTTCCGACACAGCACATTCCTCAGAACGAGGTCGTCGAGGGTGTAGTCGTGTGCGGCCGTCCCGAACATCTCGTTCATCCGGGCGGCGATCCAGGACTCCTTCGACGCTGCTGGAAAAATCAACTCATTAAAGGAACTCCGGGGATCAAAACCAAAACAAGCGGCAGTGCGGACAGCCTACGGGCGTTCCCTCATGAGTAAGGTAAATCCACGACCACGAATCTCGTAGAATGGGTGCACCCTCTTCCGTAGAGGGAACACCCGGCTCCTCAGGAAGTCACTAGCGATGGCCTGCCCGGTGAGGCCCCACGAGGCGTAGATGTGAATGGCGGTGATGGCCTCTTGATCGTCCTCCAGGTTACCCGCCTCCGGAGTCTGCTTCTTCCCGTTGATGGGGGAGCCGTCGAACGCCAGCGCACCGTCTTCGCCCCGCTTCAGGTAGAACCACCGCTCGGTCCATGGGCTGAGGGAGTCACGGGGGCACATTTGGGGGAACGACCAAGGGATCCCTGTCCACAGCCGGAAGTAAAGGCATCCGACCATGGGGTCCTTCCCGATGCAGAAGAGGGAGAAGAAGCGAAAGAAAAGTGAGGGGGTGGGAAGGATTCCAAGGAACCCCTCGCACAGGTGGGAGAAGATGGAGAGCAAAAGGATGGAGTTGGGTACTAGATTGATAAGCTCGATCTTGCATTAAGCGAGAACGGCTGTAAGAAAGTCGCTCTCCGGCGTCCGCAGGCCGAAGAGCATGTAGTGCTCTGTGCTGATGAGCTCATCATCCCATGGCTGCGGCTCAGTCTCTCTGTCCGGTAGCTGCCACGTCGCCGGGTCCAGCAGCCCCATGCCTTCAAGCTCTCTCATCCTCGCCGCCATCAGGGAACTCTTCCCGAGCTTGGCCATGGCAGTTGAGGGAGAGTTTGGTCGGAGGAAGAAGGAGGGCTCGAGCGAGGAGTTGGAGGTGAAGATTGCGAAGGCGTCGAGAGTTCGCCGAAGCGGTGATGATCTAGAAATTTTATAAACCTGGTGCGCTGTAGATGGGAGGTTGGGGCCTCTCAAAAGGTGCGCCGGTCAGATGGTTTGACAGGTGCAGTTAAGGGCTACGCAGTGGAATCGAGGCGTTGCGAATGGTTCCGCTGTTCGATCATGTCCGTACTAGAATTCTGAAGATCAAGGGGCGCCAGGTGTAACGTCTCCAAGGCCTGGCGGTTGGTCTCCGCCCGACCTCAACTTCAGGCTCGGAAGATCCAGAAAGTAGTCCCCTATGTCTGTTTGAGGAGGCTCGAGGTCGATCCAAGTTCTTGCCGTGACCTTGAGCCTCGAGGGCTAGCTGTCGGGGACTGAGAAATCTCTAACAGGTCAACGCACGGTCAACAGGGTCCCTAGCTCGGGACGATGAAGCAAGGGGGCCTCGACCAAGAACTAAGCAACGCTGACACCCGCATGACCTCGAGCTTGGTCAGTGGGGGGTCCTATCCTCGCACGACCTCGACCTTTGCTCGGGGGTGTGCGTTTACTCGACGGTTACCAAGACCGAAGATCCCAAAGTTAAGGCGGACGTGGGTGTTAGATCCGGAACGGTTGTAGCACGTCTTCATTGCACGCCATGCATTACCTCGGGAATCTCTCCTGGCCGTTTCTAGTAACGGCTAGAGGAGTATAAAGCCCCTTGGAGCAGGGCGGCAGGGGTAACACAGGACATCAGCGCACTAGCAATAGACCAGTAGGCACCACTCGAACGCTCAAACTCGAGCAGTAATCCACTCTCTGTACTCACGATTAGTGCATTCCTCCGCCAGAGAAGATTGGACGTAGAGCTGTTACCCTCGCGGGGGCTCGAACCAGTATAAACCATTGTCCCCTGCTCGTTGACGCCTTCGCTCGACCTACGTCCGCACCATCATTGAGCGAAGCGCTTCCTGGGTCCCTCATTCACACTAACCCCATTTTCATCTTTGCGGTCAGGCGATTCCGATCGTCGACACGAACAATCTCACGGAAAAACAAATCAGCAACATGGGAAGCATCATCACTTTTATGACAATGTATGAAGTGTGCCATTTTAGAAAATCTATCCACAACAACAAAGGTGCTATCCCTCCCCTTCTTTGTTCTAGGCAATCCTAAAACAAAGTCCATAGAAATATCCTCCCAAGGCACGCTAAGAACAGGATGGGGCATATACAAACCATGTGGATTAAGTCGTGACTTAGCTTTTTGACATGTCGTGCAGCGAGCGACGAAATGTTCCACGTCCTGTCTCATCTTTGGCCAAAAGAAATGTCTAGCAAGTATGTCCTCCATCTTCACACCAAAATGACCCATCAGCCCACCTCCGTGCGCTTCCTGTAACAACAACAAACGAACAGAGCTAGTTGGAATGCATAGCTTGTTAGCTCTAAACACAAAACCATCATTGAGGACAAATTTATTCCATGTTTTCCCTCTTTGCAATTTAGCAACACATCCTTAAAATCAGCATCATGCTCATATTGCCCTTTAATTGCTTCCAATCCAAAAATTTTGAAGTCAAGTTGTGTCAGCATGGTGTAACTCCTGGACAAGGCATCAGCAATAACATTCTCCTTTCCCTTTTTGTGTTTGATGACATAAGGAAAATACTCAATGAATTCAACCCACTTTGCATGCCTACGGTTCAATTTTCCTTGACTTCGAATATGCTTAAGTGATTCATGATCAGAATGTATAACAAATTCTTTGGGCCATAGATAATGTTGCCATGTTTCCAAAGTTCGAACTAGCGCATATAACTCCTTATCATAAGTAGAATAGTTCAAACTAGGCCTACTCAACTTCTCACTAAAGTAAGCAACAGGTTTTCCTTCTTGCAATAACACACCTCCCAACCCAATTCCACTAGCATCACACTCTAGCTCAAAAGTATTATTAAAATCTGGCAGTTAGAGAAGTGGTGCATGTGTTAACTTATCTTTTAACAAGTTGAAGGTGTTCTCTTGTGTGCTGCCCCAAACAAATGATACCCCCTTCTTGGTGAGCTCGTGCAATGGTGCAGCAATGGTGCTGAAATCCCTCATGAAGCGATGATAGAACCCAGCAAGTCCTAGAAAACTTCGCACCTGTGTGACCGTCGTTGAAACTGGCCAGTTGTGTATGGCTTCAACCTTGGCTTGATCAACTTCGATTCCCTGCGGAGTAACAACATAACCAAGAAAAGAGACTCGATCCATGCAAAACGTGCATTTCTTAAGGTTACCAAATAAGCGTGCATCATGTAAAGCATCAAAAACAGCACGCAAATGATCAAGATGTTCTTCCAACGATCTACTATATATCATAATATCATCAAAATATACCACCATAAATTTACCAATGAACTTACGTAGAACCTCATTCATTAACCTCATGAAAGTGCTGGGTGCATTAGGAAGCCCAAATGGCATTACTAACCACTCATATAAGCCAAACTTTGTTTTAAATGCTGTTTTCTATTCATCTCCCAATTTTATGCAAATTTGATGGTATCCACTATGCAAATCAATCTTAGAGAAAACAATAGAGCCACTTAATTCATCAAGCATATCATCTAACCTAGGAATAGGATGACGATATCTGATTATGATGTTGTTAATCGCTCTACAATCCACACACATGCGCTATGATCCATCTTTCTTAGGAACTAAAAGTACCGGAACAGCACATGGACTAAGAGATTCGTGCACATACCCTTTGTCAAGCAATTCTTGCACTTGGCATTGTATCTCCTTGGTTTCTTCTGGATTGGTTTTGTATGGTGCTCGATTTGGCAAGGAGGCCTCAAGAATGAGGTCAATCTAATACTCAATCCCATGAATTAGTGGCAGTCCCAGTGGCACCTCTTTTGGAAAAACATTGAAGTACTCCTGCAAAAGATTAGTAACAGCAGGAGGCAAAGAAGAAGACGCATCTTCAAATGAAAACAAAGCTTCTTTGCAAACCAAAGCATAGCAAATAGTAGAGCCATCACTCAATGCATTCAAATCAGATTTCGAAGCAATTAAATAAACACTTTTTAGTTTATCCTCATCTTTCCTTTCATGAATAGATTTAGAGTTGCCCTCTTTATATTGCACAAATTCCTTTGCTACAATCTGATTTTCACTCTTAGCATGTTTCTGATTTTTCTCTCTGCTAGCTTTAGCAAGTTCATCCCTTAAAATGGCTTCAGGGGACATGGGATGTAACACAATTCTCTTCTCTTTATGCACAAATGAGTACTGATTAGTTCTACCATGATGCAAAGAGTATTTATCATACTGCTATGGCCTATCGAAAAACATAGAGCATGCTTGCATAGACACAACATCGCAGTCAATATAATCATGGTACGAACCAATAGCAAAGTGTACTCTCACCAATCGTGTTACCTTTAGCTTACCACTGTTGTTGAACCACTGGATGTAATACAGATGTGGAAACGGACTTGTTTTTTAGCTCAAGTTTTTCAACCATCTCAGAACTTGCTGGTTCTGTTCGGCCTTCCCCATTTGGGCGCTCAACACGCGCCGCACAACGAGGCTCTCATAGCGTTCGGCATCTTCAGCACCGATGTGCTCTTCTTCTTTCTCATCTTCACTTCCTGCATAGTCAGCGGCAAGCATAGCATATGTTTTATCATCCAAATCACTAGCGGAGGAATACTCACCATTATCCCGCACAATCAGCACATGTTTGCATGGGCAACCCTTTCTCACATGCCCATATCCATTGCATTGTAGGCACTGAATATCCCTAGTTCTTCTTGTGGATGCAACGGAAGAAGTGCTCTTCACGGGTGTTTGTGCTGATCCTTTTGTTGCCTCGGGTACTCGTGATGCTGAGTTTGTTGGAGAAGTGCATGGATGGCTGCTAGAAGCTACTTGTGGAGATGCACGGCTTTGGCCAGCAACGGGTGTGCGTGGTTGCCATGAAGTAATTCGTCCGGAAGAAACATTAGTTCTTGCACTTCCGCGTCGTCCCTGCACTTCTCTTTCAGCTTTACAAGCAAGATGGAATAACCGAGTGATAGAATTGTATTCCTTGTAAGCTAATATGTCTTGAATTTCACGATTTAGCCCACCCATAAATCTAGCCATAGCAGCTTCATCTTCTTCCAGTAACCCACAACATGCCTATTTGTAGCTCTTGATAATACTCTTCTACTGATTTGCTACCTTGTCTCAATTGTTGTAGTTTATGTAACAAGTCATGCGCATGATATGAAGGACTAAATCTAGCTCGCATGATCCTTTTCAATGCATTCCAAGTTGGCGGCATATTATTTAGGTTCTTACTACGATATTCACGCCACCAAACAGAAGCAAAATCAGTAAACTCACTAGTTGCAGCTCTAATCCTTTTATGTTCAGGAAAATCATGGCAAGCAAACTTCTAATCTACAGCTAGTTCCCATGTGAGGTATGCATCAGGATCATATTTCCCATCAAAAGGCAGCATGGTGAATTTAATCGTTCCTAAGGAATCATCATTATCGCGTACCTCTCGTCGTGGAGGCCGAAATCCCATACCTAGACAGTTGCGGTGTAGTTGTCGTGGTCTAACGTCTTCATCTTCCCCAACTTTCGTGTCTGCCGAATAGTCATCTTCATTATCACCTGCTGCGCTAGTCACATTTCCATCCGCTGGGCGAGCACGACCCATTTCCTCAAGTCGTTGTAAGATCATAGCAAGAGAGGTATTGATCGTCCCAACAGAAACCTCAAAGGTTGTGACCTTGGTGTTGGTATCGATCTGGGTTGCCTCCAATTGACCAAGAAGGTCATTAGTAGCACTCACATCCTTATCAAGCGCTTCGATGTGTAGTCGTACTTGGCACTGAAAGTGTTGGATGATGCCCTGGGTGCGCGGTGAATGCTGATTGGTATTGTCCATTAATCCTGACATTGTTAGAAAAAATAAATAACAAAAGAACTAACACTAGGTCAGAAGAAAAATCCCTATCTACAAAGGTGTGTGTGGTGGTGTAAAGTCGCTCACTCTCAACTTGTTCAATCACGCTCTTACCCGTTCTTACCAAGTTCAACAAGGAGGTGATGGCAACCAGCAAGAAACAAAAACAACTTCCGAGAGTGGCACTATAATAGGTGGGGTGCTACTTCCTACACAGTAGGGTTCGAATATGTGGAGTTATAGGTAGCTGAAACTGCACAAGGAGAAACTTGAAACACGTTAGTCAAAGACAAGTTGAATAATTGTTCAACGATGATACCGTGCTGGTCCTAGGCCTAACCATACTAGAGACACAAACCGGGACACAAACGTCGCCACAGAAATCCAACCTTCTAACTGAAAAGCAAAGGCACTATCCCAAGCTCCCTTTTTTTCTTTCTTTTCTTTTAGTACAGCTCTTTTATGTGCACTTGCCTTTTCTTTTTTTTGTGCGGCTTTTTTTTGCACTTGCCTTTTTCTTTCTTTTCAACTTTCAGATGGTACAGCAGGGGCTGAAACTTTTACAAGGAAACCAAGCCACTATTTTTCGCAAGGTCGCTCAATAATTTTAGAAACCAATCTGCTATTTTTGGGAAGATCGACCAATAATTTTGGATTTTCCTTCTAGGATGAACACAAACCCTAGAATTGTGATGGCGGCGGCTCTAATCAACAATGGTAGCACACTGCAACGAAACCCTAGGTGACACAAGAGACAATGACGACGACGATGATGATAGCAAAGGTGATGATAAACGTGACTCGAACTCGAAACTCTACGGGAAAGACACTAAAACTAGCACACGACACAATGATGCAACCGAAGGCTCAACAAGCATGGACTAAGTAGTAAAAGCAAAAGCTGAAATTGGTTTGGACAGAGGCAATCTAATCTACTATATTTTTTTTGGTTTTCTGGACTGTAGGTAAATAAACGCAAACTAGTAATCTCTCACCGATCAACCTGGCGCTCTGATACCACTTGATAGAAGGATTGGTCCCGATCTTTCGATAAAAGAGGTGGATTCAAGTTGGGGGGAGGAGACGTTGGCAACCCGACTACACCGTCCCTAGACGATGCGCCTTAGCAATCGTTACACCAACTTTCGAAGTGTTATTGATCTTGCTAAAAGCACGATCAACCTGCCCACGAAGGTCTTTGTCCCTGCAAGCAACCGAAGAACAAGCAAGAAAAAGATGAGCAAATAATTGATATTGCAATGGAATTGAATTGTTCAATCTAAAAACTAGAGAAAGGTGGGGTTCCGAAGACAGTAATTCAGACAGTTTAGTCAACACGCACGATTACAGGAGGAAGTAGCAATGCTAACTTTCAATCTAACAAAACCCAAGTACTAGATGAGGGTTTGGGTGGTTATTTATACTATGAGAGCAGGAGGGGGTCGGACATAGCATAGGAGATCAAATACAACTCAAATTCAAAGCACAAAGTCTACTTTGACTAGAGTTTGACTCGGACTGAAAAAGCAATGTGTGGTTTTTGGCAGTTTTCGGACGTATCCGAAGGAGTTTTGAGATGAGACCAGATCCGTTGAAAAGTAGACTCCGAGATCTTTGAAACATGTACTCATGAAACTCTAGAAACCTCCGGAATCAAAAGTTATGACCTTTTAAAGTCAGCACTGTTGGTGAGGCCGAACTGGACTCGAACTTGAACTTCTCTTCCCAATCTGACTTGAACTTGTTCCTTGGCCTAATTTTGGTCCACGAGGGTCCTTCTCCATGTTCGTAAGTACAATAAAATCATCACAAGTATTAAATAGCATCCCATTCATATTATCACTAATGGGGAGGCTTAGGAACGCATTCACCTGATGATTAAGCTGTCGTGCGCGAGCTCGAGTAATCGGTCCTTATATAACAGCAGCGGGTTCAAATTGATGTGTAGATGTGGCTGTATCCATGGGAGTGATGTCCTCATCAGGAGGCCTTCCAACTAACCCTGCTACAGAATACGTGTTTACTGCCAGGACCCAGCACTACCTAAGTGGCAGTGATAGTTGAGGACTATCACTACCGGATGTAAACTAGCAGTGATAATCACTATCACTGCCAGTTCATACTGTACAACCGGTAGTGATAATAATTATCACTGCCGGTTATATCACTGCCACATTTTCATCAGTAACCGGCAATGATAAGTAGTATCACTGCCACTTTTCTCTCGGCAACCGTCAGTGATAACTCTCTGCCCTATTTTCATCCAAAACTGGTAGTGATGGGTTTTTTACAAATATATATATATATATATATATATATATATATTTGTTGCAGTATATGTATTATGTAATGTTGTAGCATATATATATTGTACAATAGATGTATTCTGTACGGTATACATTATGCACAATACTAACGAAACATCGCTACAGGGTAATTCAAATACATTGAAGCATCATAATATTTAATTATTACATTGTTCATTCACTTTTGAAGCATCATAATATTTAATTATTACATTGTTCATTCACAATCTTTGACATCTCACTTAAGCTACAAATGCTTGTAAAACTCGCCCTTCGGGTTGATAACTTCTCGAACGATGAACCCGGCTAGCTGCTCATGAAGGGCTCCAATTTCGTTGTTGAGTAGGCTGCTAGTGCCCAGCTTCACGCGCTATCATAGGAGAAATTAAAGCATTAATTAGTGTCATCGTCTTTATAAAGAAAAGTATGCGTCAACATGTAATGATATATCATCTCACCGTTGTAGTCCGTACTGTCAGTGATGAACACGTGTATGTTTGTCATTGCGTAGTATACACATAGATTGTTCCCTTGGGCCAGTCTCAGGCACGAAAAATCGGTTTTTATTTTGAACTTCTTCGTGAATGGATGACACCGCTTGCTCTTCTTACGGTATTTTGCGTACATCTTATGCATGGTTTCGAGTAGTCATTAAAATTAATTAGGTTCAATAGAATAGAAGATTACTGGAGTAATAATGCAACGACCAAGTTTACCTGTCTAGCAACTCTATTAATTCTTTGTAATCGGCTGTCGGTTTCCTCATTGAGTCCAAGACAGTGATGTTGCTTTCGTCTAACATGATGACGAGGAGGATCCAATGAAAGCTGCAGAAGCCAATTAGTCACACATTGTATTGTAGGCAGGGAAACACGTACTGAAAGTTGTACGGTAAAAGTACGTAGGTCTTGTCTTGTAGATTTAGCAGCGCCTTGAGTACATACTCTCAACATCTTTTATCATTCTTGGATCTAGAATAAGTTTGCAGTTGACAAGGCCCGGGTCGAGGAATCCTACCCTTTCATTTAAGTCTACTCTAAGTGTCATTGCCTCCATTCTACATAAAAAGGAAGTCAGACTCTGTTTAAGGGTACGTGAATATACATCATGAAGTATATATACAAGAGACTTATAGAGTCCACATTCTTAATATAGACACGTCCAGGGCATCTCGTTGGTACACTGGTATAGTTCCATGTGTTCTACCCAGAAAACGTTGTCCATGTTGTGAAAATCCACATCTTTGTATTTGACGGGGAAAGCATCATTATTTGTCTCTTGGACATACTGCTGGTACCATTGATGTAGACGTCGTAACTGTGTTGTCAGTCTGGGCACCTCATTTGGATCCACCAAAGCTTCCCTGTTAACAAATGGCCACCTTAGAGGGAGCTCCTGCCCTTTAGCACCACTTTGGTCTCCAACAACAGCTGCTTTACCACCATCTCCATTAGATTTCTTCCTAGAGATGTGCTCGTAGTCTGATCGTTGGCTAAGTTGAGGAGATTCAGTTGCCCGTCCTATCTGTTTAACTGTTGCTAAGCCCACGAAGAAATCCCTTTTGGCAGCTTCGATTACAATCTTATCAGGTGGTGACGTCTTTTTGAAGTGAGCTATTATGCTGGTGTCTACTTCCCTTCTAGTTTCTTCTTCGGTCAGGTCATATGCTCGTTTCTTGCTAAGAGTTCATGCTGGCTTCACAGATAAGGAACTTTCTCCCTTGACCGTGTAGAATGTTGAGATCGCGGTGCACTTTGATTACTGTCTTGTGGCACTAGAGCAGGAGAAGGACCTTTCTTGGGTGACGTCGGAGGACTTTTCCTGGGTGGAGAGTCCACCTCCTCATCATTATTACGATCATCGTCGTCGTCAACTTTTGAGCCAAACTTTATGTAGCGCTTGCCCCACGCGATGAATGTGCCTAGGCTTTGTCCGAGATTATTTTTCCCCTCCTCGCCAGGGATTTCTACCTCAACTTTGCGGTATCTATCAACCACACTATCAACTGATACTCTGGCGTATCCCTGAGGAATTGGGCGGTTATGCAACCTGCCTCTCGATGCATGGCCAAGCCACCCCTTCAGCCACCTTGATGGTAATGTTCGCTACGGGTAGGTGCAGACTACAGCGTGTCGGCTCTACGATTTTGTCCACAGGAAAACTACACGCTGAGTCCTCTTTAGGAGGGTCTGTAGACGCTTGGCAGCTTTTACAAGCTTCGGCGGGACTCTAGAGCTGGTGGACGACGTCATGTGACTGACGTTCGCTAAGGACGTTTGCTAGTATTTCTTGCAACTTTTGCATCTTTTCTTCAAATTCAATTTCCCTTTCGTGCATCCGGTCTTCTATTTCTCGTACACGTTCATCCAACTGTTCTTGTCTGAATTTCTTTGGTCGCTTATAAATTTCGGCATCCTCTGGAAACGCTGCTTTCTAGGGCACCAAGCCGAACCCTCTGGTGTGACCAGGGTGCTTCTTATTACCCAAGGCGCGTGTCAGCTCGGCGTTCTCCCTTCTTGGCTGGAAGGAGTCTTGAGTAGCTTGGGAGTGGGCATCTGCGATCTTCTTTGAGATTTCCTCGTCTTTCTCGCTTCTGAAGCTTAAGCTACAATCATCCGACAAAGTAGCTCCCCTCGCAAGCAACCAGTACTTTGATCTTGGAGCCACCTCAGACGTCACAGTAATAACTCTACTACGAGTTTGCTCTTCTTCCCGTGCATCCCACTTGGGTACTTTCCTCATGGAGCCACCGGTGCCTAGCACATAGGGGTAAATATTCTTGTCCGAATTTGCCTTGTTCTGTTTGCTGATAGCCTAGGCTTCATCAGATTTGTCACACTGCACGAATTCATCCCAAAATTGCTCTAACCTCGGGTATCTATTAAAATTCGGCGTTTGATCCTTCTTGACATACTCCTTATTCAGCTTTATCTTCCAATGCTTCCATGCGGATCCCATGACGGTTAGTGCACGTTTCTTGGCAAGCTCCAACTGATCTTCAGGAAACTAGAACTTGGCTGTCAACTCTGTCTACAATAGTTCCTTGATGTCATCGGAAACATACGACGGGCAATCGCGCTGACGTGTCCATGATTTGTAGATGATGGGCACATTATCTCTAGCCAGGACCTTGCATGCTGTCTGATATGGCCCAATATGGCCCAAGTAATTATGCGGGTATAGCTGGTTCCCCGACTACATTAAGCTCTATGATCACCTTTCGTTCACCTGTGTGCATCATGCTGGGACCTCGCCCACGACGCTGCCTTCGTGCACCAGATGTCTGACCCTGCATTTTGACCGTTTCATTAGTCGTTTGGCCCTGCTAGAGAATTACCCCGTGTACGTGAAGAAATTCATCGGGAAGCACATCCTACTAAAGAATTACCTTGTGTACATTTGTTGTCTCAGGTTGTTCCAGGTTAAGGAACCTTGTTGTCGGGACCCGAATTCGCAATCCGGAAACCCTCTGTGTTTTCAGCACTAGTCCCAGGATCAGTAGCTAGTGCCCACAGTTAACAAAGATAAGTATCACAATCATACACAATGGAATAATAAATAAAGTATTCATCTATTAATATAACATGTTGAATAACCATAAAGTCAACTTACAATTGTGAAGCCTAGATGGCTTCAACTCAGAGTAAAACGAGCAATAATGAACGAAGAACGTCGGTGAATCCCATCAAAATACCACGGGCATTTGACAAGGTTCAACTCCTAGATATTCGCCTTCTTGCAGAACTTCTCCTTCTTCAAGACAAAGACTTCTCCTCAAGCGGTGATGTTTTGTTAAAGCAAGGGTGAGTACACAACCGTACTCAACAAGTCATGCATGTAATGCGTTCTATTACTACATGCATGGCTTATTCCAAAGGAATGGTGAATGGTTCTTTTGCGATAAATCGGCATTCACAAATAAGCATAATAGATAGAAAAGCAGTAAAACAAATAATACCCATAATAAATTTCGTAATCATTCTCAGGTAAAACATTTCTCATCCTTAACCAATTTCCATATCACATTATTCACATTCCCAACCTCATTTTATTTTCAAAACTCTACCCCTTGACTGTAATCCCCGAGCATTGTCCAGTGCCGCGGACTCGGCTATTCGAATAGTTTTTACACTCTGCAGAGGTTGTACACTTTATCCACAAGATACAATCAACTCATCACGTCAGCCGTGAATCGCCATACAAGAGTATACGAATGAGCGATCATAACAAAGCCTTTTAGAAACTTCTATCTCAACCTAGGAACCTCTCCGGGTTGCCTTCACTATCACTTCCCTCACACTGAGCCGAAGTATAGGACCGACGAACACCGTTGGATAGGGTACCAAGCCGCAACACAGGTACGCTCCCCCATACAGTCACCCCCCTGGATGACTGCCACCCGGAGGTATCAAATGTGAGATATCAGAATCCTACTAAACAAGGTCTTCCCATTCAGACATGTGGTTGTACGAGTGACTCGGGTCAAAAGCTTGCAAGGTGAAGTCCTTAACTGACCAGGGCAAGACATCCTTCTCTCAAAATTGGCGCACAGCCCTCACAACACTCAATCCACCCAAATTTCACGATGGCCCACCTGGCATAAAGCCACTTGCCACTTGCCCCAGTCTAAATCCTTTATCACCCCAGTTGATTATTGCGCAACACAATGCCAACAACAACTCAACATCCATGTGGAACCACGCTGGTTCCACATATAAACATCATCGTGTGGCAACACGTCACACTATTTCACAAACACATTTTATAATCCATTAATCAGTATTATCCTTTTATTTTCAAAAGACATGTGTTGCGTGGCATGGCTAAGCAACTATACACGATCTAACCAACCCACATTGGCAAGTATTAACAACCAACTATTAATCAACCATCTTAGGGTGACAAATGAATTACGTCATACAAATAATCATGGCTAGGTGATATTAGTAATTGGGTTGAATATCTAATCCCAAATTAATTTAAATCATTTTAATCTTGAACTAGCATGCAATAATTTGAATCAAAGTAAATTTGTAAAACTGGGAGCAATATGATCAAAGCACAACTTGCCTGGCCCTTGCTATCTTTATTGATCTTTACTCTTTATCGTGAATCGGATCTTGATCTTCAATCTTTACTTCCTTGATCTTCAGCTTCTTTGAATGACTTCCGGACAACGTGTCTAACGATAAAGAAACACAAATACAACACAACTCAAAAAGCAAATCAAGTAAACTCCAATTTAAGAACGAATAACATTGGGCACAACGGCTTAGATGAAATTAGGAACTTGAATGGATTAGGTCGATGATTAGACAAAAGAGAACGGCTTTCGAAAAAAAAATACACCGAAGAGAAAGATTAATAACTGGGAAAGAAGGAATAATATTCCAAAGAATATTATCTTGGTTGGATCGTCGATGCCATATGGACTCTCGATCTATAGACCGGGTCCACGATGATACGTTAGTTCACCATGAACTAAGCAGATGCTCGAGGTTAACTTTTGTTGATCGAGCGGCACAGTCAACCAAAAGGAAGATAGACTGATAGACTAGATCTGGCACAAAAATATGACATGTGGCTAATGGTCTATCGACCAAGACCACGAATGAATTCTAGGTCAATGGCAGATTAGATTTTCAAGGATAAGACAAGAACGGATGGAATCGACATCCACTACGGTTCGATCCAGAGGTTAGTCTTACATGGAGGACGGAACTCGACGACGACGAGGCGGTGATGACAGGAATACAAGGCTGAACTCAACGTGATGGGCTAGATCACAATAAGGCGATAGAAAAGGTAAGGACATCACATTAGGGCTTCCACTTGCATGCACCCATGCGATGACAACGATACGATGAGAGCAAAGCGTTAACGGCGGGACATTAACGACGAAACGTTAACAACGAAATGTTAACGATGGAACGTTAATGGCGGAACGTTAACAATGGAACGCTAACGGCGAAACGTTAACGGCGGAGGCGAAGCGACGACGGGTAGGTTTTAGATTAAGGCTTTGACGGCAAATGGAGACCAAATGAACTCGAAGGATGGCCAAAACAGTAGGGTAATGACCCGGGACGGAGGACTCGCCAAAGCGAACTAGGATGTTTAGCGACAAAAGGCGATGCACGGCGGCGACGAAACCGACGGCGAAATGAATATTAAAATTTTCGGACAGTGGAATAGCAAAGGTAGGGTGAGCACGGTGTAGAACGCGGCAATACAAACTCAACGGTATAGGCGGATTTGACGGCGACCCATCGGATTAATCACAAACTGCCGATTAACGGTTGTTACAGCTAATAGATCTAATAGCCATAACTACTAGAATAATGAATGAAAAATTACAAAAAAAATTCAGAGAGCCTACTGAAATCCTAGAACACGATATGACACGAAGAGATCAGATTTTTACCTTCTGGATCAACGGGGAACGCACGATGCCATTCCCAGCTGTTCGTACGCAGTCTGATCAGGGAAAATTGATTTTTCTGTACTAATTCCGCAGGTAAAACCTTGAGTTGGGGTGAGCACCGTGTAGGGGACATCAAGAGGAGTCTACCATAAAAATTTCACGGCTAAACTCGCAGCAACGAAGGAGAACGGGCTCCGGCAAGATTTGATCTTTGGGCAGCCATAACTTTTGATCCAGTGGATGAAATTGCACCAAATTTGGATGGAAGATAGAGGGTACCCAGAGACATGACATGACGCAAACGGATCTTGAAAAGAGTCGACGAGTTGATGGGGAACGCGCCTCAAAGTATGGCCGACGTGCGGCGGCGCTTCGGAGGATGAGGGCAAAGTTTCTCAGTTTGGATGAGTTGATCTGAGGTGAGGACGTGTGGTAGAGGTTATGGAAGGTCTACACAAGGTTGGGGTGGTGGCTAGGTCAAGAAAACAAAGAAAAACGCAAAAACCGGCTTCACAGGCATTTTATCGAGCAATTGGCGTGCACTGCGCAATTCGGGGTGACATTGGCCAATTGAGGGCCGGCCAGTGGTGGGAATGGGGTGGAGAGGTGAGAGGAGTCCGTGGGCATGATGGCCAATGGCAGGGATGGCCGGAGCAACGGCGAGGGCGACGGCCGACGCGACCAAAACCGACCGAATGGCATGGCGGCCAAAAACACCATAAAACGCAGAATTTCTCAAAACTAGCAGGAGCACGGCGTAGAGCATGATCATACTAGGCTATATCTAAAAGGAATTTGATTGGGGATTACCGGATTGGGAGAAATCGACGACGAACGGAACTCAACTTAACGACGAACAAACGCAAATTCACGGAGCAATTCTTGACGAAACCTGGAATTTCTTAAGGGGTTATGATCTACACACTAATTCGCACAAGATGACGCGAACGGAAGTTGATTTGCCTTACCGAATCAAAAGATGACACGGTGATGCCAACGGAGGACGTCCGGCGATCGTTTCTTCGATTTTTAGGAGGGCAATTGTTCTGGAAATGGAGAGCAAGTGTGAGCACCGTGTTGGGGAGACTGAAACGCACGTTTTGGGTGGTCACACGCGTTGAGAGGATGAGAAACGGAAAAGTTATGGCCTAAACAAGAAACGGCAAAGAAGTGCTTACAGATTTCGTTTCACTTGATTTCAGTGGAGAAAACTGTAGGAGAATTGAAGTCCTTGATGACACGGTCGTTTTGCAACTAACCTCACTCAATTTCGTTGAGAATTGCAAAAGTTATGAGCATTTGAAGTTTGGGCTGCCAATGGGGCTGGAACGTGAATAGTGCGCACAGCTGGAGGTGGAAGATGAACAGTCTTGGACACGTGTCGCTTTCTCATTGGTTGAAAGAAATGGAGGGACAAAAGCACGAGGAATAAAATAGCAAAAATAATCTAAAAATCTTGGAAAAATTCTTTAAAATACTAGAGGTTATTTGGAACCCAATAAAATTAGTTTTACTAAATTTTGATGAGTTTTGAAATTTAGACAATTTCGGGACGAATATACTGGATTTAACGAAAGATCGCGAGAGATAAAATACCAGAGAGATTTTATAAAATCTTAGAAAAATTCCCAAAATCATTATAGAATATTTGGAACCTAATTCTATAAATTTTGATATTTTTGGAGTATTTTGAAACTCGGGTGAAATTTCGAATAAGGACCGAATTTGAAATTTTGACTTTATGATCAGTAAAGGATTGAACTTTGATTTCGGAAGAATATAGATGCCAGGTTAATTAGAACACCGAAGGAAATCCAAGTTTTGAATTTAAATGGAATTTCAAAGGAAAGGTTTGAATTGGAATTTGGATATAGAATTGCCCGAACAATTAATAATTCGAATTAGAAATCCGAATAAAAATCCAATTAACATCCAAATGCTTAAGTTAATATTTTTAATTAATTTTTAGCAAATCTCAAATTTTGAAAATTCCCTGAGATACAAAGGATACTATAAAAACTAAATTTTAAATTACTTGATGCACACAAAAGGCACATTAAAAATAGTTTAACTTTAGAAAATTCTAGATTAAGCTTCTTTAATCAAATAAGATTGATGTAAAAAAAACTTTGAAAGCTAATTTAATTATAAATTTTTGAAAACCCAAATTTTGGGATGTTACACTTGTCGGGCTTTGATCCAGGCTTTGGTTCACGGGCTCAGCACCATCCGGCACTTGTCCTTGGTAAGAGGCCATCTGCAGCAAGTTTATCTGGAATTTTAAATTAACAAAGTCATTAGATGAATCTTTGCACAACTTGAATGACCATTTTATTGTGCGTTAGAGTTGCTAATATCAATGTTTTCCATATATAAGGTGTAATCACTATTTTGTCATGCGTTAGAGTTGCTAATATTAATGTTTTGCATATATAGAGCGTAATCGCTAGACTATACAAAGGTAATCGTGAAACATGCCTGTACGAAACAATAAATAAAGCAAGGCAGACATGAAATATAAATCATATACATCGAAGGCACCATTATACATCCATCGCACTATTAAACATACATACGTACATACATACGAATTAATTACATACATATAACAGTAAACGTAAGAATACATACATACAGATGTACATACGTACATACATACATACATACAGTGCTAGTAAAACAAAACTAAAGCTTTATGGATCTGTTTCTCCAATGCCTACACATGTGAGAATGATCATATAAATTGCACACAACAAATCAATAACAACCTAAAAATGTTTCTACTAATTAAGGTACAACACAGTAAGCATCTCATTTTGTATCCCGAATATATAGATGTGTAAATGTGGAAGAAAGAATAGCGCGAACATTCTCTCCTTGGTATGCATATTGCATGACTCCTGCCTAGCACCATTATTTTCACGAGCTCTTTTATAGTACACTAAATTCAATATAAACTACTGATTCTTTTCGATTTAATGAATCAACTTAGCTACAATTTATTTACACTTCTTCTGATAATAAAGTAGTAGAAATACCCTAAACAAATGAACAGTTACATCTAATTCGGTGTCAGTATGTCGTAATCAATCCAATACCTCACACCAACCTAGTTTGCAAGCAACAACCAACAGAGCATTGTCACATATATACACTTTGGCCGGCATAATAATAGGAACAAAGTAGCAATACACACACATATGCACCAGATTCCAGCTACACAACTATCTCTATTAGGTTTTTCACCATCCATCCAAAATGACACGCTAAGCAGGTACGAATACGATCACCAAACTATGACAAGCTATACACATAAATATGTTAACAAATTAGGGCACCCTCAATCGCACTCAATCAATACATTCAGAATCATTCTCAGAATTCTATAAAAATAATTAAACAAAAAAATAGCATTAAAATTTTACATTAATACCCTCAATATTCTAGAATAACACAGTAAAAATTTTAGAATATTTAGATGTCATTTTCTATCTCTATAAAATAAAAAACCGAAAGGTCAATAATCAGACCATCAGATTATCAGAATTTTATACAATTCTTCGAGTCAGATTTTAAGCTGAAAATTTTATAGTAGATCAAATAGCTCATTGTTATCTACTCCAAAAAGTTTCAAAAATATATAAATTGATTTACATGCCAAATTAAACCCAAAATAGAAAAGCTATCAAGTCTCTTCAATCAATTAGCTAGTCCCTTTCTTAATGTGAAACAAAAATATATAAATTGATTGGCAATGTCCAGTGTTGTTTTTTCCACTACGGTGGAAAGACTGACCATGAACAACTTCAGGACTAAAACTCGACTGAACAGCATGAAAACCGAGTCCTGGACGCTGCCCAAAAATAGGTGACTCTCTAACCTGTCTAGTAGCAGTGTGTGCCTTAGAAGCACTCAGAGTCTGGGGATGACTCTGAATACCCCTAAGAGCAGTAACATGCTCACGCCTCGTGATCTTGGCGCTCCTAAAACAGAAATCTACTAGGTGACCATCCTTCTTACAGAAGGTGCATGAATATTTCGCCTTGCTAGAGGCAGAAGTGACAGGAGAAGCACCCTTCTGCTCAGAAGTCCCATGGACAACCCCAGCAGACCTAAACACAATGGTACTCACCCTGGGAGCTACCACTATCTCTCCACTCTTGGATCCACGCACAATGGTAGGAGGATGAGTCCTAGCATGCTCCAAGTAGTCAAATCCTAGACCCTGATTAAATCTACTAATTTTTGATTGGTCTAGAATGAGATTCAGCTTTTTCTTGCCTCCTATAAACTTCTCGAGAGTGCTCATGAGATACTCACACTCCCAGAAAAGAGATGCACAAAAAGAACAGGGGTGAGAGGAAGAAGAAGAACTAGAAGGAGAAGAAGAAACACCAGCACGTGCATTTTTCTCCCTCAGCACGGCTGCCTCAATCTTGAGGGCCTCATAAGAAACGCACGATGCTTCTCTAATCCTATGGACTTGGTCTTTTAATTTCTTCCTAAGTTCGATATGGATTTTATCCAAGTCACCCTCAATCACAGAACAATGCAAGCAACTTTTAAGTGATTTATTTAGTAAGTCCTTATCAAGTTTAGCACACTTGTCATTTAAAGCTTCATTGTCAAGTTTTAGTTGCTTACAGCCATCACATGAGCTAACAGGGTCCTTAGAAGCATGCATTTCAAGTTCATCATTTCTAGAAGAAAGCTTCCTAAGGTGAACGCTCATGGCATCTATTTCAACAAGTAACTTAAGGCAATTTTCACATGAAGGAGTAGCATGAGCATGAAGAAAACTAGCATCTAGAGAGGAAATATCAATAGTACAAGTGCTAGCATTCTTCGACCTAAGACTTTCAAGTTCAATTTGCACACTATCATGCAAAGTCCTTAGGTTCTCAAGCTCCACAAGCAAAGCATCACACAAAGAACAGTCATCAATGATTCGGGAGGGAGAATATCTAAGAGAAGCTAACTCCCGAGTCAAGGTATCTACTTCCTTCTCAAGCTCCATACACCTAGCTCTAGCTCTAGCATGAAATTTTTCTAATTAGCAAAAAGCTTCATTTAGCTGGTCATAGGAAGGTACCTCGTCCGAATCACTGTAGAGCTCGGAGTCACTGATGTCGTTGGTGTCCGCCATGAAGCACATGCCAGAGAAGTCATCGCCACCTTTCTTCTCTTGCGGAACATCCTCGCCTTCGTCGCTCCATGTCTCCGTGTCGGAGAGGTTGATGTCGTCGAGGGCGGCGAGGACGCGGTGGAAGAGCTTCTTGTTCTTCGAGAAGTTGCGGTACTTCTTCTCGTGCGCCGGCTCACGAACTGGAGGCTTCTTGTTGCGGTTCTTGTCGATGTAGTCGTTCTTACCGGAACCGCCGGAGTTATTCTTGCCCTTCTCCAGTTTGGGACAATTCGCTCGAATGTGGTTGGGGCCGCCACATTCGAAGCAGGTGATCCCACCACCTCTCTTCCTCTCTCTCACCCTCTTGTAGGCATGAGAAAACTTGCGAGCTAAAAGAGCAAGCTCAGTTTCTAGAAACTTGTCCAGTTGGTCATTGCTTAGCTCGCAAAGTGCAGAGAGGGAAAAACAAACGGAAGAATCAAGAGAAGATCCAATGGGATCAGTGACCAAGGCCATCGACTGTGATTTCGTCTTGCGAGAGACGACGTCAATCTCATGAGTCTTGAGTCGGGAATAGAGCCCGTCAAGAGTCAAGGTCGACAAGTCGGTAGTGTCCTTGATGGTGGTCACTTTCATTTCCCAAACACGAAGATCGAGTGCGGTCAAGAAGTGATGAGCATTATCCGAGTCAGGGTATGTACAACCAACTGCCCGGAGATCGCTCAAAATTTTAGTAAATCGACTGAAACACTCGTCAAGACTTTCACCAGTGTGTTGTTCAAACTTGTTGTACTCACGCTTGTATTGATCCTACCTCACGGTTTTGATTTGGGTAGTGCCCTCATGGTATGCATCGAGGGTCACCAATTGAAGGATCGAGATGGCAAACAGCGGGGGGGTGAATGGTCGCAAATAAATTTTCCCCCAAAATACTCCAACTAAAACCTCGACAAGATCGCTCAAACGAAATCGTGAAAAACCCAAAAAACTAGACAACTATGTGTACCCCTAGCTTGCATGGATAAGTACCATAAAATATGTGGGGATTTTTGAGTCACCATTCTGGTTGTCTAATGTCCAAAAATGAGAAGGAATTAATTCAACTCTTGCTTTTAGAAAGGAGATCAATTCAAATTACAAAAGCCACTTTCAAAAAAGCAAAAGCAGAATTTTCAAAAATTATCCTTAATTTGAACAGGTGGTTGGTGGGATTCTGCAGCTCAAGAAATTTTGGAAATTTTTCTCCCTATGAGAAGAAGAGTCATGAAAAAGACCACCAAATTTCACCTAAAAAATCCTTACACAAAAAACATGAAAAATCTAAGAACACACTCAGTCAAGAACTTTGAGCAGAATGTTTAGGGCTCGGTTTTCACCTTATGGCGCCCAAACGGTGCAATAAGTAGACTCTAAAATTTTTCTACAGATGGATATGGGAGTCCTGCACCTTCTCCAATAAGAATCACTCAAAAAGGATTTTTCTATACGTTTATAAAAATCAAATACTAACTGATGCGTGAAGAACATGTTCTTAACAGAGTTGGAACTTGAAAGAAAAGATGATCTCTACTCAATTCAAGAGTGCAAAAGAGATGTAAAACCATATAAATACACTCAAAACATCCATGACTAGCATTTAGAAGGAGGGGAGGCCAATCCAAATTTCATGAATGTAAATTGCGGGAAAGTAAATGTGTAAAGTAAATGCTGAATTTAAATTGCGTAAAGTAAAGACATAATGTAAATGCGAAATTTAAATTCACAATAATGTAAAGAAATTTTTTGTATTTCTGGTGAGAAGGTTTACAAAGCCTCACTTCATGTGGGCAAAACTGAAAGGAGCAACTCAAACCTTCAAGGGGAGGAGGCTACCCCTCCACGCCTATTTATACTACTCTTAGGCCACCTACCACCCTTAGATGAGTCCCTCAACCCTAGAGCACTCATCTAAGGGCAAGGATTAACCCACACACACAGCCATGCAAGGGCTAACCCAAAACTCACACACATACCGGGTTTTCTTGCACAGTTTTCAAAGCATACTATCTAGACCCGCTAACCTATTAACTAGACCGCAATCCGACGGCCCTCATTGATCCACGCGGCATCTAGCTATTATCATCTCCTTTCCTTGTCTTCATAGCTTGCCCGGACTCCGTCTCCGATCATCTTCCGGTGATCTCCCGACCGTCTGGACCTTCGACGCTCCTCGCCTAGTCCCGGTCATCCTCCGCCTCACTATGACCTAGCACCGTCGCCCTGCAACCATCAAAGACAAGGAAAAAACATTTCACATAGCAATGCCCACAAAGATATTGAATGATTATCCCAAAATCATTAATCAAACATAATTGTGCTCAATGGATCGGTGCTACTGCCCCCAGGCCAGTAGCACTAGGAAAAGCAATCAACACTCAAATTGCTTCAAATCCAATTCACTTCAAATCAAACTTAATTTCAAATCAAACCAAGCTCAAAACTCGTCAATTGCTCATCATACACAAGGATAGACCTCCACATGGTCTTTCAATCTCCCCCTTAATGAGTATATTGACAACGCATGAAAAGGCATATGTTTTGAGTTTGAATAAGAGAAGAAGAAAACAATTTGAATGCAAAGCCAAACTTGATCAAAGAAATAGAAATTAAGAACATGACCAAGTTGGCAACTAGAAATACTTATGATCTATGAAAGATAGTAAAGATTTACAAAGATCATAGGAATTAAGATAAATCAAGGTGCAAAATGATGCCTTTTCTACGATTTCTCCCCCTTTTGGCAATATAGGCATCAAGATGGCATTTTCTTTTCTCCTCCTTTTTTTGTTGTTGTTATGCAAGTAATGCAGCCTAAGGGAGCTTTGAAGATTATCCATGTGACCAACAAGACAAGTTATGACACCAAGCTAAGTTATGGCAAAAATAGACTAAGCTAAGGCATGTCCAAGTGCAAATAAACATTTTGCTAGCAAGATTTAATTAAAACCATGTCATTTTCAGCAAGATGAACATGAGCAACACTTTTCATTAGTTTCAAAACTAGAAGCAAAGCCATTCAAAGGATCAAATGGAAAGCCTAGAGTTCAACCTATTCAACACTTTAGGGAATCTAGAAGTTCATACATGGTCCTTCGAGCTTTTTTTTCATTGTATGCAAATTTTCTTTGAATCTTTGAAACACATAGCGGGGTGCAAATGTTTGACATTATTTGCATTCTTTACCCACATATGTTTTTTTCTTCATTTTTAAAGCAATTGACTCAAGTCATATTCGATCATCTCAAGAGGGACTCTTAAGAGAATGATCTTGGTCATACACAACCCATTCCAAGTTCATCTCAAGTGCAATGAGAAGCCATCTTGTGAATGTGAGGAGTTGAGTCTAATGCGCACAAAAAGAGTCAATTTTGCTTCACTTTCATTTTAGCATTTTCATTGTTAAGCTAGTGAAGGACTCCAGTATGGATCAAACAAGATTCATCCAAATTGCTATAGGGACTATAGAATTCCAGAATTTCACAAACCATGGCAAAAACACCTAGAGAAGAAACTTAACAAGTAAATGCAACATGTTTTATCAAGTTTTTCTTTTAAATCTCATTTTTCAATTTCGCAAGTTTAGCAAGATAAATGAACTTGGACATATCTAAGCAAGTAATTTTCTTCATAATATAGCATGGTGTATAAAATGAAACATGGATCATTTGCATAATAGACAAAGCTCATAAAATGAAAAATCAAGTCTATATGCAATGCATGAGACAGATTCTTAAACTCCCCCTAAACATGTGATTCAATTTTAAGCACAAATCTGGTTTAAATTGAGTTATTAGCAAGATTAAGCTCAAGAAAGGTCAAAAAGAACTCAATTAAAGCCAGAAACACAGAACGGAGGAAAGAAGTCAAGAAACTGTGAACTGGGTGGCTATAGAGCATAGAAAAGATGGTAAAGAATACTACGGCTCAGACTCGCTCTCATCTTCCCCAATGACTAACATAGGGAACCTACCTCTAGATCCCAAACTAAGGAGTGCACACAGACCCTATCTACCCAGGGGGCCCAACACCAGCTAGACTTATAAGACTGTGAGGGAACTCAACCTAGAGAGAAGAGAGAACAGCTAATTAAGCATGATAGCAACCTAAAGCACAAGATGAGAGGTCCATGCAAAGCATGCCAGAAGTCTAAGTGAAGTGAACACATAATTCTAAGAAATAAAACCCATAAGCACCCAGAGCAATACAAAAGAAAGGAAAAACTGAAATAAAATATAATACATAATATACAGATCAGCTCCCCTTCACAGAAGGCCGTAAGGGCACACGATTCCAAGCTCACTCCTCAAGGCAACAAACCTACAGCTATCCAAAGGCTTGGTAAAGATATCGGCCAACTGGTGGTCACTCTCCACGAACTGGAGCACTATATCTCCTTTCTCCACATGGTCTCTAAGGAAGTGATATCTAACATCAATGTGCTTGGTCCGAGAATGTTGCACTGGGTTCTTTGCAATGCAGATAGCAGAAGTGTTATCACAGAAAAGTGGAACACTCTCTATCTCTAACCCAATGTCCCGCAAGGTCGATCTTATCCAGAGCACTTGGCTCAAAGAATCGGCTGCAAAGAACATACTCGCCTCGTGCCGTGGATCAGGCGATCGCAGATCGCTTCTTAGATGACCAAGAAACAAGAGAAGTGCCAATGAATTGGCAAGTACCGAAGTGCTCTTCCTATCTATCCTCTGACCAAAGAAAGTCAAGATCGGAAAAGGCTCTAAGGGATAGACAAGAGGAAGAAGAGTACCAGATGCCATAATCAATGGTAGCTCAAAGGTACCTGAAGATGCGCTTCACCGCTTGGCGATGAGAGATGCGAGGAGAAGCCTGAAAATGAGCGCACATACACACGGCAAAGTGTATGTCTGGCCGCGAGGCAGTAAGATACAAGAGGAGCCAATCATGCTCCAGAACTCCTTTTGATCAGCAGGCTCACCATCCTCATCCGGCTTGAGGACAACAGTGGTGGCCATAGGAGTCTTCACGGGCTTCCCATCAGACATATCAAACCGCCTCAGGAGGTCCCGAGTGTACTTACCTTGGTGTAGGAAAGTACCCTCCTGAGTCTGCTTGATTTGGAAGCCGAGGAAGTAGCTCAACTCACCCATCATACTCATCTCAAATTATGTGCTCATCACCTCAGAAAAATGAGACACAAGAGACTGAGATGAGCCACCAAAGATAATATCGTCCACATAAATCTGGACGAGAAGGAAATGAGAATCCTGGTGTCTGATGAATAGAGTTTTGTCTACTATACCCCTTTTGAAACCATGACTAAGAAGATAGGATTTAAGCCTCTTATACTAAGCTCTATGCCCTTGCTTAAGTCCATACAAGGCTTTGGAAAGCTTGTAGACATGGTTCGGGAGGTTGCTTGACATACACCTCTTCCTCAATGAAGCCATTGAGGAATGCACACTTGACATCCATTTGATAGAGCTTAAAGCCCTGGGATGCAGAGAATGCAAGCAGGATATGGAACTATCAGTGCCAGTGGATAAATGACCCGACACTGATGTGTTACATTAGTGCCGAGTGCTTACGTCAACCGGCACTGATGTTTCACTATCAGTGTTGGGTGGGGTACGACCCGGCACTAATGTGTTATATTACTGCTAAGTATTGTATATCAATGGGTACTGATGTTCACAATCTGTGCCATGTTACCAATAAACCGACAGTGATAGTCCCTGCCCCCCCCCCCGTGCATGCCAAGTGCTAGTGTGGCGGAAATAGCGGTGGAAATTACTGCCGCAGCAAGGATTGGGTAGCCGCTTGGACACGCTGCCGCGGCAAGGATTGGGTGGCCGCTCGGGCATACGCGCGAAGGTGAGGAAGAGGGGCCCACATGGCAGAGGGAGGAGGGTAAAAGAAAAGGAGTTTTCTGATTTCTGGACAACCTATGGATTTGGATTTAATTGAACATCCAAACTGAGGTGAAAATTTTTTAAACTTTTTGAGGAGGATACCGATGAGCTGATGATGTTTTTGTAAAATGTTTAGCTTGAGATTTGACCTAGGGAGGTTTGTAAAATTCTGACAAGCTGACTAATTGACTATTGATTTCTCTGTTATTGATTTTCTATAGGTATCAAACAACATCGAAATATTTTGAAAATTTTTCTAAATGATTATAATAATCAATACTCCATACATTACAAATTGAAGCATGTCCTTCATACAAAATGTTTATATTACAAATTGAATTTTGACATTCATACAAAATAAAGCATATCCTTAATTATACAACTAAGTTACGATCCGACCTTCGTTATGATCGTGGCGTATGTATGTAGCTTCCTCTATGTCTTCCGTAAGACCTAGGTCGATGTTCTAACCAAAAGGAGGAAGCTCATCGAATTGGTTATAGTCTTCCTCGTCGACTACATTCTCAACTCCCACAATCCTTCTTTTTTCTTGAAGAACCACGTGGTGTTCCTTGTTAGCCAGATCCCTTGCAAAGAATTGTGTAACGACATTAGCAAGTACAAATGGTTCTTCTCTGTATCTAACATGTTTGAAGTCCACGGTAGTGATACCGTACTTGTCGATGTTCACGCCCCTAGGTAGCTTGACTCACTGGCACCGAAAGAGGGGGACCTTCAAAGGCCCATAGTCAAGCTCTCAAATCTCTTCTATGAATCCGTAGTACGTCTGCATATTGCCATTGCTGTCATAGGCATCTATATGGACCCCGTTGTTCTGGTTGGTACTCTTGTTATCTTGTGCTCTCGTATAAAATGTATATCCATTGATGTCGTATCCTTCAAATGTCAAAATTGTATGTGACGGTCCCTTAGCCAACGCTCTCAATTGAGCACACTCTGTCTGTGTATGCATCATGTGTCTAAGCAACAAATCTCCAAAGTTATCTCTGTGCTCTCTCGCGATTCAAACCTCAGACTTAAATGGGTTTTTCCTTCGAGCATGTTCTTGTGCATGTTGACATATGGGGCCGCTACAACTGATTGGTGCAGAACCGTAAAATGTGCTTGCGTGAATGAAGCACGATCGTTAGTACGGATCGATTTCTGACCTAGTGTCCCTTTCCCTTGTAGCCTCCCTCCATGGCGAGATACGGGCATACCAATCGGTTTGAGATCCATGCAATCGATGCAGAACTCGATGACCTCCTCGGTTCCCCAACCTTCGGCAATGCACCCTTCCAACCGATGTTGATAACGAATATATTTCTTCACAACCCCCATAAACCTCTCGAAAGGGTACATCTGATGTAGAAACACAGGTCCAAGAAACTGTATCTCTTTCACAATATGAACAATGAGATGAACCATAATATCGAAGAAGGATGGAGGGAAACACATCTCAAGCCGGCATAGAGTGTGGATCACGTCTTTTTCCAGCTTATCTAGTTTCAACAGATCGATGAATTTCTGTGAAATCGCGTTGAAGAATGAACATAAGTTTATAATTGGGTCACGCACATTCTCTAGTAGAACACCCCTAATTGCAACAAGAAGCATCTGTGTCATCATCACGTGGCAATCACGAGACTTCATACCAATCAATTTCAAGTCTTTCATTGAGACTAGCCTCTTTATGTTGGTGATGAGGACATCACCAACATGGATACGACCAGCGTGACCGCTGCCCCTCCTTTCTCTCCGGCCACTCCAATGACTACCGACGCTGCGGCAACTTCGTCCCCGAGAGGCCTTAATCCAAAAGCTCAGCTATTCAAGCCCACATCAATAGACAAGAGCCTCAAGCACATACTCCAAGAACTGCCCACGCGTCAAGGAAGGCCCATATCGAAGCCCAAGATGCCAAAAAGCCCAGTTCGGCCATCCAGCAGCACGCCAACTTCAAACGGGCATAACTTGGGCTCCCGGACTCCGTTTTCAGCGTGCGACCACCCGTTTGAAAGCTTAGGAGATAAGCATTCCAATGGATCTAGCCCCACTTCCAAATTCGCTCCAGAACGACGAAAAAATGCGGAACAATGTCACGGGCCAGAAATTCAGGGTGCTGCATCACCTCACTTTTGGGCCTATGGCCCATGTATCTTAGGGTTTTGGTGGCCACCACTATTTTGGCTGCCCTACACCTCCTGGCCGCCGCTATATATATGGCCGCCAAAGTTCTTTTATGCTTAGGTTTTGTTGTGTTTTGGTAGACCCCTTGTGTGTCCCTCCTCGTGTTCGCGTGTGTCGACTAGACCACCCGTGATGAGAAACAGAACCTCACCCTTATTTCTTTGAGATTATTGGATTAGAATTGCTCTCACCTTGTTCTTGCTTGTTCTCGGTTGCAGCAGGTACAAGGATCGATCGGGTATTTGATTCGGTTGATCGCCTCGTGTGGTGACGTTGCGATTGCTTGGTTGCTGATCTCGTGGTTAGTAGCCGATCCATCTACTTCGTGCGCTATCAAACCGACGTATCGTTCTCATCAGAAGATCGGGCCGACCTAGTGCGCATCAAGTGGTATCACAGCGACGATTGCCTGGTGAGAACACCCTTATCTTTGTTTAGTTCATCTTGTTCGTCCTATAGTCCAGAAAAATAGCCAAAAAAATTCTGTTTGTCGTGTGTTTGATCTAATCCGTGCCCCTTTTGGCCTTTACTATTACTACCTAGTTTAATTCTTGTTGAATTTGTGTTGCATCGTCGTGTTGTTGCTGGTCTTAGTGTTTTGATCTTTAGAGTTTTGAGTTCTTGTCACGTTCTTGTCACCGAGTTGAAACTCCATTGCGTCGTCGCGTCCAAATCGGATCCTCCTCTGTCCAGTTCGGTATTTTGGTCATAACTCCCTGATACGAACTCGGATTTTGCTGGTCTTATACTTTCCTGAAATCTTGAGAAATTATCTACAACTTTGTCCATTGTGATACCTTCCAAAAACGCTGTCTTCTTGCCCAAAATCCCGTCGGATTGGAATCTGTTTTTGTCCTGGATTTTCTGAGCAGTCTGTATTTGGGGGTCAATATCTCTAGCTTCCCTTATCTAAAATAGACGTTCCATATATGCAAATTGATCAGCTCAAAAATATCTACAACTTTCCAGTTATACGTTTTTGCATTGGAAGCCAATAAAAACCTGAAAACAGCATTTGAAGTTTCAGCATAGTAGATCTGTTTTGCAGCAGGAAAAATTTTGAGTTGTAATTCATCATATGTGCCACTTTGATATAAAAGGAAGAAAAAAATTAAAAAAAGGCAAGTGCATATAAAAGAGCCACACTAAAAGGTGGAAAAAGAAGCCCTAGCTATTTGCTTGTGTGCTGAGGTCGTTTCTGTTTCTGTGACTTCATTGGTGTCTAGGCTCGCGTCTCTAGTACGGTCTAGCCTAGGACCATCAAAGTACTGCCATTGAACGTTCTTTTAATTTGTTTTGGCTAGTGTGGTTCTAGTATATCCTTTGCTACATATTATACCTATCCAAGCTTCACCTACTATTAACCACAGGAGAAGCACCTTGCAATCGCTTTGTCACCCCTGAGTGCAGATTACCATCATCCACCGATTGAAACTTGAAAAGCTGCAGGGTAAGAACGGGTAAGAACTTGGTGTAAGCTTGAGCGTGTGAGATCCTCCACTGTCCACATATTAGTAGTTCATAGGAACTAATTCTCTTGTGAGTTCTCCGTTTGTTGCCCCTAACAATGGTAGGTTCAAATAGCAAGATACTTACGAGGATGATATTGAGGATTGTCCATGCTTGATAGAAAGAGAAAAGAAATACTGGCGAAAACTTAAGCGACTTGAGTCCCTGCAGAAATCAAAGGGTGAGACGGTCGAGCATGGGATTATCCCTTCGACCAAGAATGAGAACACACCACTAAAGAAAGATTTGAAGCCTACCTCACCCAAGAAGAAGGATAGTAAGTGTATTTCAATATATAACGATACGAATGTTTTTGCTATTCCTACGACTAACCCTATAGGCAAGAATGATCAAGATGGTTTGCACTTGAGTGCTGCAATGACGAACAGCTACAAGAGCCTAAGGTCGCATTGTGTACTTAGTGCTCCACCGGCACATGCTAGTCAAACTCAATGGAACAACTTTTTCCATACTAAGTTTGTTGTCCGAGAACGTGGGGTACAAGTGATCATAAATGGAGGAAATTGTAGCAACCTCGCAAGTCAGAACATGGTTGAGAAGCTTGGCTTGACCACAACTCCACTTCAACAACCTTATGAGATCGAATGGTTCAATTCCTGTGGTAAGATTCAGGTAACACAAACTGTGTAAGTGAATTTCTCTATTGGTTCATATTATGATTTTGTTGATTGCTATGTTGTACCCATGGAAACATGCTCACTTTTATTAGGAAGACCATGGTTATATGATGTAGAAGCTATTCACAATGGTAGAACCACTCAATATTCCTTTATGTATTATACAGAGAAAATGATTTTGGAACCAATGACTCCTGCTGAAATAAATAAAATTATTGCAAACAAAGTTAAAAGTCAGGGCAAAGAAGGTGATGAAATTGTTAACCATGCACAAAAGATTGAAACAAAGATAAAGGAGGTAGTTCATTTAGATAAGGTTGTGTCCTCCCCTGATACCGCATTGCAAACACATGTTTCTTTGTCTCCTATTGTTACTAACCTTTTGCAGGATCATGAGAAGGAGTCGAGGGCAACTCCAATTCAAGAAGGGGAGGATGATGAGGACATCAAAAACATGGATACGACCAGCGTGATCGCTACCCCTCCTACCTCTCCGGCCTCTCCAATGACTACCGACGCTGCTCCATCATCGTCACATACGATCGACGCTGCGGCAACTTCGTCCCCAAGAGGCCTTAATCCAAAAGCTCAGCTATTCAAGCCCACAACAATAGACAAGGGCCTCAAGCACATACTCCAAGAACTGCCCACGCGTCAAGGAAGGCCCATATGGAAGCCCAAGATGCCAAAAAGCCCGGTTCGGCCATCCAGCAGCACGCCAACTTCAAACGGGTATAACTTGGGCTCCCGGACTCCGTTTTCAGCGTGCGACCACCCGTTTGAAAGCATAGGAGATAAGATTTCCAATGGATCTAGCCCCACTTCCAAATTCGCTCCAGAACGACAGAAAAATGCGGAACAATGTCACGGGCCAGAAATTCAGGGTGCTACATCACCTCACTTTTGGGCCTATGGCCCATGTACCTTAGGGTTTTGGTGGCCACCACTGTTTTGGCTGCCCTACACCTCCTGGCCACCGCTATATATATGGCCGCCAACGTTCTTTTACACTTAGGTTTTGTTGTGTTTTGGTAGACCCCTTGTGCGTCCCTCCTCGTGTTCGCGTGTGTCAACTGGACCACCCGTGACGAGAAACAGATCCTCACCCTTATTTCTTTGAGATTATTGGATTGGAATTGCTCTCACCTTATTCTTGCTTGTTCTCGGTTGCAGCAGGTACAAGGATCGATCGGGTATTAGATTCGGTTGATCGCCTCGTGTGGTGACGTTGCAATTGCTTGGTTGCTAATCTCGTGGTTAGTAGCCGATGCATCTACTTCGTGCGCTATCAAACCAACGTATCGTTCTCATCAGAAGATCGGGCTGACCTAGTGCGCATCAGTTGGCAGAATAACCGGACGAAACTTTGACTCCGTGCAAGCACTAACACACGCTAATTTTCTCATTCTTGCTTAAAGTGTAGCAAGCTGCGGGAAGGTACTTTTTGCCTTGACCTAGGTCTTCGTGATGTAGCTCCTTCCTGAGTTTCATATCTTTCAGGTCCATCCGTGTGTTGAGTGTATCTTTTGTTTTGCCAGGTATGTCTAGTAAAATACCAAGCAAGCTGTCACACACATTCTTCTCTATGTGTATGACATCGATCGCATGTCGAACATTCAGGTGCTACCAATAATGTAGGTCCATAAATACCGATCTCTTTTTCTTCAAAAGAGTTGTATCACCGAAACTCGGGACTAATGTACTCTCGGCTCCCTTTCCATGGATAATTTTAATATCCATTACGGCCGCAAATATCTCTTTGCCGTTGCGATGTTGCGGAGCTGAAGCAGTCTCCTTTGTACCGTCAAAAGCTCTCTTGTTGTTGCGATACGGGTGGTCCTTACGAAAGAACCTACGATGTCACATGTAACACATTTTTCGGTAGTATTTCAGCCACTGGCTACCTGTATCACCTATGTAATGGATGCATCCATTGAATCCTTTTATAGTCTGGCCCAAAAGATTGCCAAGAGTAGGGTAATCATTGATGGTTACGAACAACAACGCGCGTAGCTTAAAGTTCTTTCTTTTATACTCATCCTATACCCGTACACGGTTGTTCCACAATACCAGAAGATCTTCAACAAGGGGTTTGAGGAACACATCAATATCGTTGCCAGGTTGCCTCAGCACTTGGATTAGCAGCGGCATCATAATGTACTTTCGCTTCATACAAAACCAAGGAGGAAGGTTGTAGATACATAAAGTCACCGGCCAAGTGCTATGACAACTACTTATGTTGCCAAAAGGTGTCGGGACCCGAATTCACCAATTCGAACCCACTGTGTTTTACCGCACTAGTCCCAGGATCAATGCTAGTACACAGCTTAACATCAGTAAGCATCACATCATACACAACGATAAGAATAATAAAACTTCATTTATTTAATATAACTAGTGTATGATCTTATGATCACTTACATTATTCAGCCACATAGGCTAGACTTGAGAATAAACTTAGACAAATGCAGCGAAAAGTACCAAAAGACATAGATGTCCCATCAGCACACCACAGGCAACTGACAAATTTTTAGAAATTTGAATCACCTAAATCGGAGTTCGTATGAGGGAGAACGAGTCCTCGGAAGATTAAAAAATCCAAAAATCCTGAAAATTGGAAAATCAACAATATTCCGAATTATTTTTCAAAAGAAAATTCGTTTAAATACGTTAGCTGACGTCAGCCTTGGGCTGAGTCAGGACGGCCGACACATGGCACGATCCAGGCCATCTAGAATCAATCTAACGGTCACCGATTAACTTGTGATGTGGCTAAATCATCACCATCCGATCCAGATCGAACGGTTATTACTTATCCGAATACTTTACTATTCATCTGACTACATGGCTAAATCTACATCGTCCATTTAAGATCGAACGACCACTACTTACCCAAGGTAAATACTATTGACCTACTCAACGTGGACTAATCCGAGCCACTCATCTAAAATTGAACGGTCGAGACCTTACCCGATCAAAACACTGTTTCCCGAACGACGCGGCTTGATCTTAGCGGTCCGATGCTGATCCAACGGCTCGCAAACGGCGGTGGTGATGCGGCGGGCAGTCTTGCCGGACTTGGGGACGATGACACACCCGACGGCGCTCCGGTGACGAGAAGTAGCGGCACAAGTGCGTCTCGACGCGACGAACTCGACTCTGGCTTCAACACGGCGGAAGGTCTTGGCGGTGGCAAAATGCGGCGGAAACTACTCAAGAGCTCCGGCGAGGTCGTGTGCGAAATCTCGGGCTCTTCAAACGACGGCGCTGTAGCGAAGACGTGCGGAGGCTTCTGGCGAACCTCGGGCTGGGGTTCAAGCCCTTAAATACCCGTCGACGTGCGCTAAAATTGGAAATCACAGCGGCGGCGGCGGCCCTTTCCGATACGGCGGCGCGTCCGAGTCCTTCTCGGAGACGATGGACGGCCACCGTCCCATTTCCATCGAACGGCCACGCGGAACCCCTTACTTGATACAATCTTGACCGCATGCCTCATCCAACGGCCACAATAGGTTAGGGTTATTATTTTATCCGGCTAACGACGGTCGTGCGATCCAGACCCAACGGCAACTACGCGTTAGGGTTTCACAGCGGCGCGGCTTTGATGAAGCCCGTTGGATGCCGATCCAACGATCCGCGTTAATTCTTCTGAAACCATCGGTCGTCTGGGCCGAAACGCAAGCGCAAAGTTAATGGGCTTCGGCCCATTATTGTTCACAAACATTTTTTCGGAGTTTTCTATTTAAAATAATCTGAGAAAATAATTTAATTTATTTAGGGCACTAAAAATATCCGAAAAATTCCAAGAAAAATCTCAAAAATACTTTGAGATATTCTGAGCTTAAATAAAATATTTTTGGCTAAACTTTATTTTAAACTTTTCTTTTTATAATTATTTCTTGACAAAAGACAATATATTTTAATTTGAAATAATTCAAATAAGTCTCAAAAAATCCAATAAAATCCAAAGAATTCACAAAAATCATAAATTGCAATAAAATAATATTAAATAAATAAAAAGCCAAAATTTGGGATGTTACAAACCTCCCCCCTTAATGGAATCTCGACCCCGAGATTTAGGGCTAACTAGAGAATAGGTTTGGGAATTCTGCTTTCAGATCTTCTTCACGCTCCCAGGTTGCTTCGTTTTCTGAATGATTACTCCATTGAACTCTGCAAAAGCGAATAAACTTGTTTCTGGTCCTACGCTCTATAACATCCAGAATCTTGATCGACTGTTCTTTGTAGGTCAAATCTTCTTGCAACTCTATTGCTTCTAACGGTGTCTGTTCTGCTGGCACTCTAAGACATTTCTTGAGCTGTGACACATGGAACACATCATGGACTCCTGCCAATGACTGTGGCAATTCCAACTGATACGCGACCTCTCCTCGGCGGCTCAGAATTTTAAATGGCCCAACATACCTAGGTGCAAGCTTCCCTTTTACATGGAATCTTTTTACGCCTTTAAGGGGAGTAACTCTGAGATACACGAAATCATCGGGTTCAAAACTCATTTCACAACGACGATTGTCAGCATAGCTCTTTTGCCTTGATTGCGCTGTTTTCAATCTTTCTCTGATCATGGCAACTTGTTCCTCGGCCTCTCTAAGCAACTCAGGCCCAAACACGGAACGCTCCCTGTTTCATTTCAATTTAACGGGGTACGGCAGGCACGTCCATATAATGCCTCAAATGGTGACATTTGCAAACTAGCCTGGTAACTATTATTATAGCTGAACTCTGCATATAGCAAACTTTTATCCCAAGATGTGCCGTAAGATATCGCACAAGCTCTCAACATATCTTCTAAAATCCGATTAACTCTTTCCGTTTGGCCATCTGTTTGCAGATGATAAGCGGTACTGAAATTTAAACGAGTCCCCATTGCTTCATGCAATTTATCCCAAAATCTTGAGGTAAATTGGGTACCTCAATCCGAAACAATTTTCTTAGGCACACCATGCAGACATACAATTCTTGACATGTATAATTCTGCCAATCTATCACCTGAGTAGGTTGTCTTCACCGGAATAAAATGAGCAACTTTAGTTAACCGATCAATGATAACCCATATTGAATCATAACCCCTCTGAGTCTTGGGCAATCATGTGATGAAATCCATACCAATTTCTTCCCATTTCCATTCTGGAACCTTTAATGGCTGCAAAAGTCCTGCAGGCCTTTGGTGCATCGCTTTTACCCTTTGACACACGTCACATAACGCAACATGTTCTGCTACTTCACGCTTCATGCTAGGCCACCAAAATCTCTTTCTAAGATCTTGATACATCTTGGCACTTCCGGGATGGATGGAATACTTAGAATCGTGTGCTTCCTCTAGAATCAATTGCTTAAGCTCCTTCTCGTTCGGCACACAAATTCTGCCTTTGAACCATAGAGTTCCTTGCTCATCTACAGAGAAATCTTCGGCTAACCCTTCTTCTTTCTTAGACTTAATCTTGCTGATCTTCTCATCTTTACCCTGCCTCTCTCTGATTTGATCCTCAAGAGTTGGCTTTACTTCCAAGGCAGCTATAAATCCTTGCGGCACAACCTCTAATCTCAACCTCTAAAATTCCTCGCACAACTTTGGTTGATCGCTGGCTACTATTGTATTTACTCTGTGGCTTTTACGACTTAAAGCATCAGCTACTACATTGGCTTTTCCAGGATGATAATGGATTCCAACATTATAATCCTTAATCAATTCTAGCCATCTTCTCTGCCTCATATTAAGATCTGCTTGAGTGAATATATACTTCAAACTCTTGTGATCCATATATATCTCACATCTATTCCCAATGAGATAATGACGCCATATCTTCAAAGCATGCACTACGGCTGCTAACTCCAAATCATGCGTCGGATAATTCCCTTCATGCGGCCTCAACTGCCTTGATGCATAGGCCACTACCTTGCCATTCTGCATCAGTATACAACCAAGACCCTGCCTTGAGGCATCACAATAAATGTCAAAACTGCCCTGCGCATCTGGCAATACTAACACAGGTGCAGATGTTAACCGTTTCTTTAATTCATGAAAACTTTCCTCGCACTCTGGCATCCATGCAAACTTTTTCTCTTTCTTCAACAATGGTGTGAGATGTCTTGCAATCGTCGAAAATCCTTCTATGAACCGACAGTAATATCCAGCCATTCCCAGAAAACTACGGATCTGGGTAACCGTCTTTGGCTGTTCCCAATGTAACACAGCTTCCACTTTACTTGGATCCACAGCGACTCCTTTGGCTGTCATTACATGGCCAAGGAATTCTACCTTCTCTTTCCAAAAGTCACATTTACTGAATTTGGCATATAACTGTTGTTCTCGTAACTTTTCCAAAACCAATCGCAGATGCTCTGCGTGCTCCTCTTCTGACTTGGAGTACACAAGGATATCGTCTATAAAAACCACCACAAATTTATCTAAATATTCCATGAACACCTTATTCATCATATTCATGAAATATGCAGGGGCATTGGTTAGTCCAAAGGACATGACTGTAAACTCATAATGTTCATAACGGGTAGAAAATGCAGTTTTTGGTATATCCTCCTCTCGAATCCTCAACTGATGATACCCTGATCGGAGATCTATCTTGGAGAAAACTCATGCTCCTCTTAACTGATCAAACAAATCATCAATCCTAGGCAAGGGGTACTTATTCTTGATCGTCACATCATTAAGTGCACGATAATCAATGCACATCCTTAAACTCCCATCCTTCTTTTTGACGAACAAAACTGGAGCTCCCCATGGGGAAGAACTTGGTCGAATGAAACCTTTCTCAAGCAGTTCTTCAATCTGCTTCTTCATCTCGACTAACTCATCGGTTGGCATCCTATACGGCCTCTTTGCTCTTGGCGCTATTCCGGGTACTAACTCAATGACAAACTCAATGTCCCGGTCGGGTGGCATGCCTGGTAAATCTTCGGGAAATACTTCCGAAAAATCTCTAACCACTGGCACATATTCTAGATTAGCAACCTTCACACTGTTGACCATTAACTGACCATCATGAACTGCGGTTGCACGCACTTCCACTTTCTTGCCACTAGGGCCTTCTAGGGATACCATTCTTTGGCCACAATCCAACACAGCCTTGTGCTTAGATAGCCAATCCATCCCTAGGATAACATCTAGGGTTTGGGTATCTAACAGGATAAGATTTGCTAGGAACTCTATCCCGTTCACGCAACCTTAACGTCTACTACAAATGGTAAGGCTATCTCATTGACGCGACTTGATACTCAAGTCTCAACCTGATCCTAAGACTCCTATTCCTCCAGCCATCCCCCACGGGAACTCCTCGGTGAATATACTGGCGGGTGAGCTGGCGCTGGCGCGAACTGATCTCGGTGTCCAGCCACTGGATGCGCTTCCTGTTCCTCATACTCAGACTTCATCTCTTCCGATGATGTTGGTGTAGCGTGGCCTTCCTCCTGCAATGCCTCTTCGAGCTCCATGATATTCTCCTCGTAAGCCACTCGGGTCTCGTGTAATTCCTTTTTCGCAACCCTGAGTGCTTCATAGACCATCCTCAATTCTGCGTCGGTGTCGTGTGCATGAGCCTCTTGAGCAGCTGCAAATTGTACTAAATGCACTGTGGTAGCATTCTCCCCTTGGGTGACGCGTGGGCGCCAAGAATCTCGCATTATGGGGTGAAGTCGAAACACAGTGTTGTTTAGCTCGCGGCCGTAGTCGTAGCAAATCCTTCGTAATGCGAGTCGCGAAGCCTCCTGCATTCCGATCTCCCAAGTAGCCCTTCTCACCGTGATGCTGATAGGTTGGCTTGTCTTCTCACCGTCTCTGGCGTAGATAAAAAGTCCGCACACCTCTCCTCTAGTGGCTCCATTGACGGTCCAAGTCCGGCGTTGATACATCGGCCTGGCGAAACCTCCCAAAACTTAGAGCACCTTCCAGAATTCTGTCACATAGCCACCCTCAAGCTCTCCGTACAACTGTGAGTTCCTCATCTATTCAAAAGAGAAATAGATAAGTCCACCACTTCTCAAACGGTCCATGAGAAAATAAAAGTTTCAGTAAGGGTAAGGAGCAGAGAATAAGATAAGTCAAGAGGGTTGTTTTAATCCAATTTAGATTTTTCCTTTAGAAAATAGTTTTGGACACTCCTAGGACACCTTCATGCTAACTAAGGAAAAGTCCTACAGTCAGTATGCTCTGATACCACCTCTGTTGGGACTCGAATTCACCAATTCGAACCCACTGTGTTTTACCGCACTAGTCCCAGGATCAATGCTAGTGCACACAGCTTAACATCGGTAAGCATCACATCATACACAACGATAAGAATAATAAAACTTCATTTATTTAATATAACTAGTGTATGATCTTATGATCACTTACATTATTCAGCCACATGGGCTAGACTTGAGAATAAACTTAGACAAATGCAGCGGAAAGTAGCAAAAGACGTAGATGTCCCATCAGCACACCACAGGCAACTGACAAGGATTGGCCTAATGACTCGTGTCCACCTGAAAGTCCTCCTCCAACTCGGGCGATGATTCCTCCACTGTTTGATGGCTATTTAAGCAAGGGTGAGTACACCAACACGTACTCAACAAGTTGTGCACAGAATGCAATTCTACCATAGCTATATGCGAGGCTTATTCCAAAGGAACGGCTAAGTGGTATATTTGCAACTAAGCAGCATTTAAGAACACATGTATTACATAGATTGAAAAGACAGTAAAACAAATAATAGCAGTAAATAGATTCAATGATTCTCAAGTAAACCAAATTTCCATCCTAATCCAGATTCCATTATCCACATGGCATCCTGCCATCCCAAGCATTTATCCATTTTAATTAACTACCCCTTGACTGTAATTCCCGAGCATTGCTCAATACCGTGAGCACGGCTATCCGAATAGTTTGTACACTCTGCAGAGGTTATGCACTTTACCCACATGATACAACCATGCACCACACAGGTGAACGATTATAAAAAAGCCTTTACAATGTATCATCTTAACCCAATACTACCCGCTGAGGTTTCAACACTGAAGGGTTACACCACCACAACAGGGCCACCCTCTTGCGCCATGTGAGTTTCCTCCGTACACCCGAACTCACACCACCACGATAGTACTCAAGCTAAGACTTTGCAAATTAGTCAGCTAGGCTGCCCCATAACAGACAAGTGGTTGCACGAATGACTCAGGTCAAAGGCTCGCAAGGTTAAGTCCTTAGAATTGATCAAAGCAAGACTTGCACATACCCTCAGCCCATCGGGCCTACCCTGGCACACTTGCCCTTGCCACTTGCTTCAATAGAAGTGATTACCAAACCCTGGTTGATTACCAAGCACCACGTCTATACACAAATCAACATCGTTGTGTGACCTCCTCGCCACAACAACTCAATCTCATTGTGTGACCACACATGACACACAAATTCATATTATCGTTCCATATTCTATTAGTCAGGATTAATTATCAATAACTCAAGTACATGTGATGACGTGGCATGGCTAAGAATTCTAACTCGATCTAACCATCCATGTTGATTTCGTTATCAACCAACTATAATGAACCAACCTAGGGTGACAAGTGAAGTATGGCATACAAATAACAAGGTAGGGTGTAATTCAAAAGGGTATGATATCTAAATCCCAATTTAAGTTGAAACCATTTGTACACATGAAATAACATGCAATTAAGTAAAACAAAATAGCAATTTTTTCTAACATGAGTTCAACATGATCAAAGCACAACTTGCCTTGGTTAAGCTCCTGGTTTTGATCTAGAAATTGTTATTGAGTTGCCAATAAACACCAAGAACATAGAGCAAATGAACTTAAAAATTCAAACAAAAACAACCATTAGATAGATCTCAATTTTACAAATTTTTAGAAATTTGAATCACCCAAATCGGAGTTCGTATGAGGGAGAACAAGTCTTCGGAAGATTCAAAAATCCAAAAATCCTTAAAATTGGAAAATCAGCAATATTCTGAATTATTTTTCAAAAGAAAATTCGTTAAAATACGTCAGCTGACGTCAGCCCTGGGCTGAGTCAGGACGACCGACACGTGGCACGATCCAGGCCATCTAGAATCAATCTAACGGTCACCGATTAACTTGTGACGTGGCTAAACCATCACCATCCGATCCAGATCGAACGGCTATTACTTATCCGAATACTTTACTATTCATCTAACTACGTGGCTAAATCTACATCGTCCATTTAAGATCGAACGACCACTACTTACCCAAGGTAAATACTATTGACCTACTCGACGTGGACTAATCCGAGCCACTCATCTAAAATTGAACGATCGAGACCTTACCCGATCAAAACACTGTTTCCCGAACGACGTCGCTTGATCTTAGCGGTCCGATGCTGATCCAACGGCTCGCAAACGGCGATGGCGATGTGGCGGGCAGTCTTGCCGGACTTGGGGACGATGACACACCCGACGGCGCTCCGATGGCCCTCCGGCGACGAGAAGTAGCGGCACAAGTGCGTCTCGACGCGACGAACTCGACTCTGGCTTCAACACGGCGGAAGAGGTCTCGGCTGCGGCAAAATGCGGCGAAAACTACTCAAGAACTCGGCGAGGTCGCGTACGAAATATCGGGCTCTTTGAACGACGGCGCTGCAGTGAAGACGTGCGGAGGCTTCTGGCGAACCTCGGGCTGGGGTTCAAGCCCTTAAATACCCCTCGACGTGCGCTAAAATTGGAAATCACGGCGGCGACGGCGTCCCTTTCCGATACGGCGGTGCGTCCGAGTCCTTCTCGGAGACGATGCACGGCCACCGTCTGATTTCCATCGAACGGCCACGCAGAACCCCTAACTTGATACAATCTCGACCACACGCCTCATCCAACGGCCACAAGAGGTTAGGGTTATTATTTGATCCGGCTAACGACGGTCGTGCGATCCAGATCCAACGGCGACTACACGTTAGGGTTTCACAGTGGCGCGGCTTTGATGAAGCCCGTTGGATGCCGATCCAATGGTCCGCGTTAATTCTTCCGAAATCATCGGCCAGCTAGGCCGAAACACAAGCGCACAGTTAATGGGCTTCGGCCCATTACTGTTCACAAAGATTGTTCCAGAGTTTTCTATTTAAAATAATCTGAGAAAATAATTTAATTTATTTAGGGCACTAAAAATATCCGAAAAATTCCAAGAAAAATCTCAAAAATACTTTGAGATATTTTGAGCTTAAATAAAATATTTTTGGATAAACTTTATTTCAAACTTTTCTTTTTATAATTATTTCTTGACAAAAGACAATATATTTTAATTTGAAATAATTCAAATAAGTCTCAGAAAATCCAATAAAATCCAGAAAATTCACAAAAATCATAAATTGTAATAAAATAATATTAAATAAATAAAAAGCCAAAATTTGGGATGTTACAAAAGGATTCATCCCATCCGTACTGAGCCCGAACCATATATTCCTTATATCATATGCAAAGTGTTTTTTGTATTTTCTATCAGTGTTCCACCCCTGCACGGAGTCAGTAGGGTGTCTAAGCATTCCATCCTTCTTACGCTCTTCGGCGTGCCATCGCAGCAATTGAGTATACCTTTTGTTCGCAAACAGACGCTTCAGACGGGGATTATATAGGGAAATATCACACCACCTTGGCTAGGGGTTTTTTCTTCTTACGCTGCGCCTCGATGTTGTCATCGCCGTGCTTTTATTGAGATGCCTTGCAAATGAAACACGCATCCAAATTTGCAAACTCATTGTGATACAATATGCAATCGTTTGGACATGCGTGTATTTTCTGCACTTCTAGTCCTAACGGGCAAACAACCTACTTGGCTTGGTACGTGGTTGCTAGCAACATGTTACCCTCTGGAAGGACATCTTTGAAGAAACCTAACAGCTTTGTGAAACTCTTATTGGACCAACCATTGCTTGCCTTCAACTGCAGCAGCGTAAGCACAACATGCAGCTTTTTGAGCTCATCCTTGCGGCCGGGTACAAGGGTGTTGTAGAATCCTCTACCATACGTTGAAATCTTCTGAAAATCTCTTTCACTCGTGATGTCCTCCCCATTATGCAACATCTGTTTTAGATCATCTTCATGGTTATCGATGAATGTGTCTTCATGGGTGTCGACGAACGTATCTTCAACCACAGTTGAGTCATTGTCTTCATCATCATCAATCAGATGCCCTTCACATACAATCTCATCTTCACCATGCTCGGTCCAATAGGTATAGGCAGGCTTGAAACCCCTTCGAAGTAAGTGTGCACGGATCGCCTCAAGGTTAGAAAATTGCTTCTCATTCTTGCGATCGACACACAAGCAACAAATATAGTCTATCAGCTTATTTGACTTGTACGTCGCAACTGTGCTCAGAAAACTAGTCACACCATTAAAGTACTCTCTATCGCGACAGTCTGCTTCATACATCCATCTTCGGTCCATCTACAAATATTTATAATAAATAAAATCTCAGTAAATCAATAAGTGGTCACAAATTATTTTATTCATTTAAGTTGTTATGTAGTGCTAATTAATCTGAAAATTTTCATTAATTATAAATCTGCATCCAAATCTTGATTGTAAAATCAATTAAATAATTGCTATTAGTTATATATAATGGTCCGTCCAGCAAATTTACATTACTTAGAGAAGTATTAAATTAACATACATGAAATAAAGAAACAATTTTAAGTAATTAGATTAAACAATAGTTAATTATGAAGTGCTACCACATTTAAATTCAAGCAACGTATTAAATGCAATCACTAATTTAGTCCTCTAAATATTTAAATTCAACCTACATCATAATCTCACCAATCACTATACATATAAAAATTGGTAATTTCAAATCTATCCTCTAGATTAGAGCTCTAATTGTGCTCACTATGCAATCAATAATTCTCACAACCTACAACAATATAGAACGTAATATCCAACTAAATAAACTACCAATGAAATGTACATCAAGATACGAACCTTAGATCACGAGTTAGAAACGAATTCCACCAAATCTGAGAGCAAAAATTCGCCCCCTCTCTACCCCAACCGGCAGTAATATATCACTACCACTTCTACTCTAAATCCGGCAGTAATATATCATTGACACTTCTATCTCTAAATCCGGCAGTGATATCGCTACTGCTTGCGTGGGAAATCACGTTATCACTGCCGATAATACTGTTGAACCGGCAGTAAAATACATCACTGCCGGTTCTATCTCTAAATCCAGCAGTGATATTGCTGCCGTTTGCGCGGGAAAAATATATTGTTCTTATCACTGCCGGTTGAATTTAGAATTGACAGTGATAAGATTATCACTACCGGCTCAGATCTGTCCGGCAGTGATGGGGATCACGGATGAACTAGTCTGTAGTGGTGTAAATCTTAACCTATATCACCAAAGAACATGAATAATGCAACAGCGGGTTTGTCTTCTTCATCGGAGTCCGCACCAGTGGCATGCGTGTTTATCTTAAATCTGCTTCACAATTAAGAGAATGCACAAGATGTTATAATCATTTTTAAACCGTAAAACACAGATATGAGTAGTGGCATGGACTGTGCGAAGCTGTAGGGATCATTACACCTCGGTTCAGCTGTCCTAACACCACACCATCCGGAAAAGTTTTTTTCTCCAACACGAAGAGCATGCTATATACCACCAAAGCGTAGGAAAAAATAAGTCTATGCAAAGGGTAGTCTACTAGAGAGATGTCTAAGTTTTATTTTGTTTGCACACTAGAGATTCATTAGGGATGAGGTCCATGACCCGTGAACGGTGGTGCATGAGTACGGCTGCTTTGCTGTCATTCAATTCGGTATGGACGGTTTCCAATCCTATGTAACATGTTATCAGTTAGAACAAAAGGAATGTGTGTAGGTAAAATAATAAATGGTATGGTATGTGTAATAACACATTGACTATATGAAGTGTAAATGAAGAGAACATGTCGGTAGGGCGTTAATTAATATCAGGTATTGGAATGTTAATATACTACTTGCGTGCAAAAGTGCTTTGCAATGTGAGTTGTCCTACGCATGTATGAAACAAACATTGTTAGTCAGCCACATCTATACCCCTTTATAATTCACCAGTTAAATCTTTTTTACATCCACACAGTCTTTTGTCTCCACAGAGAGTACTTTTCCTCTATCCACCCTTAAATGTGCACCCAAAAAACTCCCTTCCTCAAAATGAAGCGCTAAGATGTTTTATCACACCACTTCATCAAATCTAATGGTCCAAATCATTAGGTTCATCCTCTAATCTAATCGCGCACAAATCGCGATTCTGTTCCTCCTCCCTCCCCGCCCGCACAATCGCCTGGCCTGCCGCTTCGGCGCTTAGCGCCTGTCGCCCGGCGACCGGCGCCGGCGCCAAGCTCGGCGATCGGCGCGACCGTCGCCCATCGCCGGCATAGCGCCCGCCGCCTGCCGCCGAAGCCCGCCGCCCGTCGCCGGCACGGCGCCTCGCCGCCGAAGCCCGCTGCCGCCGCAAGCCTCGCTGAAGCGCAAGCCCAGCCACGCCGAAGCCCCGCCAAGCAAGCCTCGCCAAGCGCGTGAAGCCCAGCCACGCCGAAGCCCGTTGCCTCGCCGCGAAGCCCGCTGCCGCCGCAAGCCTCGCCGGCGCCAAGCCCAGCCACGCCAAGCCCCGCCGCGCCAAAGCCCCAACGGGCCGTCTCGCGCCAGCGCCAAAGCTCCACCGCCACTGCGAAGCCCGCCGCCGCCCCAAGCCCCAGCCGCCACGCCGCGTGCGTTAAGGTGAGCATCCCCGCAACGTGTACTTTGCATTGGTTCATCTCCGATTCGATCATATTCCACTGAAATGTCAGCAAAAGACAAATAGGTTAATATGGCCATCACATTTTTTTTAGGGGAAACAGTAGGGAATGCTCCTTTACAATAACTTTGACATGTTTCCATCAACCAATCTTGTGTGCAATGTTAAATAGCCCTGAAGTGGTGATTGCATCAATCTTCTGCTGGTTTTATTAATTGGCAACACACATGAGCGCTGTCTAGCTCGTCCTGGTTTTACTTCATTCTAAAATATACGGCAGTACCATTAGCCCCATCGATAAACTGGCCAGAATAAGGCAATAGAATCTGCAAACAGGATGGCTAGGCTCGCACCAGGTGCTGAGGAGGAAGATGATTCCGCTACACGGTTTGGGTTTCTCGCTGCGACTTCCGTGGTTTTTCTTAGGTGTTACGGCGTTAGTCTTGAGAAATTTGGCATGGCGTGACTTCCATTGGATTCATTCTAGCGCTGCCTGGAAAATTAATTTCACAAACTATGTCATTGCTTTTGCTCCGTAGCTGAACCCTAGGTGATTTGGATGCTTGGTTAGCCCGCACTGCGATTTTTAAATGCTAGATGATTATTTGCTACTGCCACTTAACCGAATTAGGTGACTTTACATGTCTTGTCACTTGTCATGTACCAACAATCGAGCCAGACAAAACCCATGCGGTGATTTGAGCCAAATGAAATGCGTCTATCCATGCAATTTGTGCTTGATTCGCTCCTGGTGGGTGAATTCTTTGAGCAAGAATTATCTGATTTAGACCCCAACAATGCAAGCATAGTATGTTATTACCTTCGAGCATAACATACTTTTGTGTTTGATTAGATGATCTGGCTGAGGAAAATTTCTGGCAATTTCGAGTGAACAATGCCAGTTTATTTGGTAATTGGTACTATTACCACTGTTGTTTTTTTCCCATGTTTGTATCGAAATAGTACAAAACATTAATGCATGTGCATAGTTCATAAGTGTTAAGTATTAAAAAATACCCTGTTTCCCATGCTGCTCCTAGTGAGAAATTATTAAACTTTTATGGATGCTTTTCTTCAGTTAACTTACTCTGATTGTTTGGTGTCTATTTTTGGACTTTTTGGTAGATCTGGGTTGCTGCAGAGAATTAGTTTCATGAGAGTCACTTTGATGTGGTTCGTTCTGGAAGCCCCGCCGCATAATTGATAAGGTGAATTAAAGTTGCCCATTGAATCCTTTTATTTATCCTTGGTTATAGGTTCTACTCTGTAGTAATTCTCTTTGTTATATTATGTAGTAATTCTCAACCCCTTTGTATAGCATCCTATTATTGAACTACATAAATACTTCTTTTGTTTTGATTAAAGGCTTATCACTTCTTCAAAGACCTAGCTCTTCTATGTAACTCTAGCCCTTTCCTCTTTTTATGGATGTCTTATTTAGATGATTGGGATGTCTCAGTTACAATTCTTCCTTTGTCATATTTTTTACTTTCGTTTTAAACCTGATCAATCCACTCAAATAAGCTGGCTTTTGGGTTGCTTCAGGTTAACAATTTGTCATTAATATGGTCACACCGAGCGGAGGGCGAGCTGCCTTCAGCGATATAACGAATAGCAACAACACAGGTATAGGTCGATGTGTACTATTTGTACTTCATTCATAAATTGATGCCTAGCTATGTATGTTAAATATGGTGTACCACGGAGCAATAAAATTGATGTTGCAACATTCATTTCAACAGCACTACCATCAACACCTTCTGATGAGGCGCAGCGTAAGAGGGAAGAAAAGAACAGAAAACAACGTGAATACCGTGCAAGGAAGAAGGCTGAAGCAAACAATCCGTACACTGGTACATTTAATCATATGCATTTTCGTCGATGTGAAGCTGGATCCATCAACGATAGTATTGTTATCTCGGCCACACCAACACAACCAACACCTATTTCCCTTTCACAACAACGTAAAAGTGTAAGGGACAAGGACCGGCGAGGTGAGCTGTCCGAGGAGCAGAGACAAGAAATGAACAGAAAGCAGCGTGAATACCGAGCAAGGAAGAAGGCTGAATCATACAATCTTTACAGAGGGAGTGCTGGTATATAATTCACAATAATTTAATTTGAGATTCATGTGAAAAGCATCGTTGTATATAATTCACAATAATTTTGTAGTTACTTACTCGGCCATAGGACAACAATTACCGACTGGAACGGCGTATTCAACCATTTTGCAAGCGCCTGGATCATCAAACCCGGCAACACCTACTGTTGGTAATGTTTAATTTGAGATTCATGTGAAAAGCACCGTTGTATATAATTCACAATAATTTTTTTTGTACTTACTCGGCCATAGGACAACAATCAGCATATGGAATGGCGTATTCAACCATTTTGCAAGCGCCTGGATCATCAAACCCAGCCACACCTACTGTTGGTAATGTTTAATTTGAGATTCATGTGAAAAGCACCGTTGTATATAATTCACAATAATTTTTTTTGTACTTACTCGGCCATAGGACAACAATCACCATATGATACCATTTTGCAAGCACCGAGCTTAGGAGACAAGGAAAATGTCGATCCAGATGATCACAGCGACTGGCTACATAGAAATGATAAATACATCCGACGATATGATCCCAGTTATGTTACATTTACTTTTGTGTCGGATCATAATGGTGCCACCTTGGCAATTTGTATTTCTTTGCTTCATTACTCAATATATGGCTTGTGTTGCTAATTACATTTTTTTTGCACTGATGCCCAGGTAGTTCGAGTAATAGGGAAAGATACATCAATATGGATGAATCAAAGAAGAAAAAATTGTTGCAATATGTACGGGAGTACAAGAAGAGGAAATCTTGTAGCATTGAAAATCACCAAGAACGTGCAATCCCAGGTGAACACATTTGTCCAATTTAATATTTAATACATTGATCTGTTTGTAGTGTAGCCAAATTCGTTTGTAGCTCACGGTCTAGATGGACTTAGTCAAGAGGAAACTATACATGTGCCGCTTCTTCAACAGAAAATTACAGAACCAAATGGTATAGAGTTCGACAGTGCTATATTCGAGCCTACATTACCTGATTCTGACGCAGAAGGTGACTTTCAATTGATTTTTTTTATTGTTTACGCATCAATCTATATATAAAATAGGAGCTCATGTACTACAATCGACCATCATGGAACAGATCATCTCGAGGCAACCCAGATTCGTGACATTGCAAACAGTGATGATGACGAAACCAGGCAATTTCTTGGCGAGGGTAACAATTGTGTGTGTGTTTGTGTGTCTACTCTTTTATTTGATTGATTTAATATGTTCATATTTTGATTGCTAAGCCTTGTTTTTGTCACAGTTGATGAGTTCGAGTCGTATCATGTGAATGTTAATGGTGTTGATGGTACCAACACCGATTATCTATACAACTATGTCTACCATAACCTACCAGATAAACACCTTGTTTTTAGACCTTTACCTGACTGCCAATACTGTGGTGCAAAAAGGTTTCAATTTGAGCCACCTGGATTTTGTTGTAGAAAAGGAAAGATACAAATCCATATTCTAGATGTGCCTCCTAAGTTAAAACGGTTGTTTACAAGTCAGGTACATGATGATGCAAAATATTTCAGAAAACACATACGGTACTTCAACTCTCATTTCTGTAGATACGGGAGAGGAGTTTTATGAAGCAGAGGAGGATTGGCATGATGCTAGAAGAGATCCAGAATCTCAGTCAATTGACGGTAAAATTTCATTATATGATGGAAATGCAGAATTGGATGGTGGGGTGGCAAGTGAAGAAAAGAGCAGCCTAGAGAAGCATCGGGCTGATGAGGATGTGAAGATTGTTATCTCTCAGGGTTCAGGTAGCATGAATGAGAAAGGGTCATCCATCAGGGTTACTTATCAGTTGTGCACACTTGAGTTTAGTAAAAGGACTTCAATTTCCGAATGATGTATTGCCAATTGCAATGTCACATTTCTCCCCTTTGCATCTTAGTGTTTCTCTTCAAAGTGTTGTTTAATTTTTACACTGAGTAAGCTCTTATCTACTCTGATGTTTTTTTGGAGAGCACACCGTGATGTTTAGTTGGGTGGAACATTTATCTTACAATGTTATGGTAGCCGATCAATTTCGTACTTCTAATTGTTTTCTCCTACCAGAGTAAGCTCACAGTATATATTTCACCTTTCATTTATGGCACACGCTATAGTTCTTTTGGGTGACATTTTACGAAGGTGGAAAAGCTTGTTGAGGTATACTTCAAATCCAGAAATTATGTTCAGATATCATGAAAAATTAAGGAGTTGTATATAAAGGACTTTATTATATTGGATGTGGTGCCATGCATGAGGAATTATGTTCAGATATCCTGGGCTAATTAAGTGTGTGCCATGCATGAGGAGTCCTGGGCTAATTAGCCATGCAACAAAGCTAATATCCTGGGCTAATTAAGTGTGTGCCATGCATGAGGAGTCCTGGGCTAATTAGCCATGCAACGAAGCTGGCGTACAATGCTAATTGCCACCCTGGCGTACACATGCATATTAAGTGTGTGCCATGCATGAGGAGTCCTGGGCTAATTATGTTCAGATATTATGTTCAGATATCCTGGGCTAATTAAGTGTGTGCCATGCATGAGGAGTCCTGGGCTAATTAGCCATGCAACGAAGCTGGCGTACAATGCTAATTCCCACCCTGGCGTACATGCATAAGTCCTGGGTTGGGAAACGTCAAGCGAAAGGCCTGGCCGTCCGTTTGGGCCTTGAAGCGTGAAGCGTCGGCTTGGTCATGGGAAACATCAAACGAAGACACGAAGCGTCGGCTTGGGCACTTGGCGTTCACGCGTGATTCCCGACTCCCGAGTCCTGGCGGAGGCGGCTGGTTACGGGTAGGCGAGAGGCGATCAGGATTCAGGCGACGCGCCGGTGCCACGCGGACTCGCGGACGCCGCGACCGCTCGAGAGGCGATCAGGATTCAGGCGACGCGTCGGCGACAACGCGGAGTCGCGGACGCCGCGACGCGAGCGGCAAGGACACTGTCGGGTGCGTTCTTACGCGGCAATCTGTCTATTATGTCCATCGATCACTCGACAGGAACATATGTATGCTAATCAAATCCATTCATTCGATGAATTATTTGATTCGTATTTACGTTCCGTGTGTGTCATATTTATTCATGATGTTATTTTATTCATTTATACTTCTGGAAGACTGGAACCATATATTTGTGTTCATTAGTTTTATTTGTTGTATAAATATGTATCTGCATACATTGCAGTGGAGTATAATAAATACATTTGCAGCTCGTTTTTGTGCAGTTTGTATTAGCCTAGGCGATCAGCAATTCAGCATCAGGCGGAAGATGAGACGAGAGACGACGACTCGACGAGGCGATCAGAAGAAACTTTTAAGGTAATACTGTGATATATACTTCTTGCTTTACTTGTTGCTTGATATGAATAATTTTTTTGGATGCATTATATCTGATGGTATTCCCATACAGGTAATATAAACTAAGGTCAGAATTTGCATTTCTGCATAAATCTTTTATATCAATTCCACTTGCAAAAGGAATTATGCACTGTAATGAGCTGTAAATAGAAATTTGAACAGCCAATTAGTCAGGCTTATTTCTTGCATGTGCATCAATTGTATGACAGGCAGTTAAACAAATGCAACAATTATGCGGGATTGCCCTGTACTTCTGGAACCAGATGTCTTTTTTTTTTAGAAAATTGTGATCAAATGTTCCAACAACCCAATGTCCTTAAGATACATGTGAGTTCCTGTTAGCAGTACTAGACTTCGTGTTGTGGACTGGAGGAAAGCTAGAAGAAAAACTGTTGAACAGGTTAGATGGTGGCAAGGTGGGTGTCCCTACCTGGGAGGAAGGACAACTTCAACAAACTCTAGCCTGAACAGAATTCCTATATATCATATGTCTATGTATTTGCTTCCCAAAACTCTCACTGATAAATATTAGTCTCTTATGCAACTGGTAATGGAAGTTAGAGCGTGATAACGAATTGTGGCAAGATATGGTAAAAAAAAAAGTTCAATATAAATGCTTTGCCTCTTGTTGAATTCCAATTTAGTTGTGAATACACTTGTTCCATATATTCTTAGCATGGTCGAAACAAAACTATATAAGATATTGAAAGCTATCGTTAATCTACTGTTTAGTAAGCTGTCATCGTCTATTAAACTTCACCTCGATTTATGAAGACTGATTTTATGCTATACAAAATACAATAGGTATTAAGTTAGACCCCTATGGAACACTTGCCCAGTCTAAACTTGTGTCAGGAATGATCTTTTCTCCAGGGGATAAAATCACTTGATCTAATCTCATTATCTGCTCTGGCCGTTGATCATAATCTCATGTCAATGCAGGTGCTGCTTTTGGATTACTCGCTTGCTGTGGGGGGAGGGGGGGGGGGGGGGGTTAAGAACTGGCAAGATATTTGCTTCATTTGAGCTGCACATGGACACATGTAATTATAGTTGCAACTTTATTAGAAGAGATGCCGATTGGAGTTCTGGCATTTTTCGTTTCCTGGCCACACGCCATTGTTTTTTTTCCTTCAATCCAGACCTTTTTTTTGTTAAAATAATTTGGTGATAACTTGATGTTTGTTTACATTTAGAAAATGACCACAGTGAAGAATATCTGAAATCATCTCTCCAGGTTCACTGTTTCTTTGTTTTTCGTTGTAATTGTAAGATGAATACAAATACTTCAATTTCATTAACAGAGTATTGGTGGCAACTCTATGGACATAGAGGGGGAGGAAGGAAACACTGGCGTTGGCAATGCTGCCGAGCGTTCGCTCGATGCTGTGGCAGACGGTTGCCTCGGTTCCAATTCGGAGCAAAAAGAGATACAAACAAAAATTAGAATGCCACAACATAACAAACCAAAGAAGGCGCACATAGCTCAAGTTGTGCCGCGAGGTACTTATTTCTGCTTGTTAATTTTCCCTTTTCTTTTACTAGATATGCTATTTAATTATTAAATTATTATTCATTATAGATTATATTTGCACCAAAGAAGATATTGAGATTGTTGAATACATGAAATCAGCACCGAAAAAATAAATTCTGGTCGACATCGACGGTGCATTTGCAGACAGATATCATATGGAATGCCTTTTCCATGGTGACATGCAATTGAATGGCGATGTAAGTATATCTATATAGAGTAATAGATATTTAAACATGGCTCTACATAATATAATTGTATTTTTCCTTACCCAGGTTATAAGTGCGTATATTAATTGTATCATGGGTGAAAAACATCTACTTCATAGAGTTGGTGGAAAGGTCTTCTTGGAGGATACATTTATTTCCAGTATTTTTAAGCGTGATGGTGGCCTTAAGTTGGACCAAATAAATTATAAGGAAGATACATTTGAGACAAGAGTTGATAATTATTTAGACCATGACATGGTGAACTTAAATCCCTACGTATATATATAATAATACCAGTGGACAATACTTACTAATAAATGTTTGATGCAGGTCTTTATTCCAATAAACATAGAAAACTTTCATTGGTACCTGGCAGTACTCAATGCCCCTAAGTGTGAGGTATATGTACTCGATTCAATGGGCAAAATGGACCACACAGACCTCACTATTACCGTGAGTAGCTATTACTTTTACATTATTATTATGTTAAATCTTCGATGATATATATTTATCTCAATAGTTAAGAGGCCTAGATAAACATATAAAAGTCACTGCAAAATATAAAGAGCTTAAACAACATAAGTGGTGGAACATTGACGTTACAACATGGCCTGTTATAGAGAAGATTCTAAAGCCAATTGTCGGGACCCGAATTCGCAATCCGGAAACCCTCGTGTTTTCAAAGACTAGTCCTGTGATCAAGAGCTAGTGCCCACAGTTAACAAAGATGAATATCACAATCATACACAATGGAATAATAAATAAAGTATTCATCTATTAATATAACATGTTGAACAACCTTAAAGTCAACTTACAATTGTGAAGCCTAGATGGTTTCAACTCAGAGTAAAACAAACAGCAGCGGAACGAAGAACGTCGGTGAATCCCATCAAAATACCACAGGCATTTGACAAGGTTCAACTCCTAGATATTCGCCTTCTTGCAAAACTTCTCCTCCTTCGAAGACAAAGACTTCTCCTCAACTGGTGATGTTTTGTTAAAGCAAGGGTGAGTACACAACCGTACTCAACAAGTCATGCACAGAATGCAGTTCTATTACTACATGCATGGCTTATTCCAAAGGAATGGCTGAATGGTTCTTTTGCAATAAAGCAGTATTCACAAATAATCATAATAGATAGAAAAGCAGTAAAACAAATAATACTCATAATAAATTTCGTAATCATTCTCAAGTAAAACATTCTCATCCTTAACCAATTTCCATATCACATTGTACACATTCCCAAGCTCATTTTATTTTCAAAACTCTACCCCTTGACTATAATCCCCGAGCATTGTCCAGTACCGCGGACTCGGCTATTCGAATAGTTTTTACACTCTGTAGAGGTTGTACACTTTACCCACAAGATATAATCAACTCATCACGTCAGCCGTGAATCGCTATACAAGAGTATGCGAATGAGCGATCATAACAAAGCCTTTCAGAAACTTCTATCTCAACCTAGGAACCTCTCTGGGTTGCCTTCACTATCACTTCCCTCGCTCAGAGCCAAAGTATAGGACCGACAAACACCGTTAGACGGGTACCAAGCCGTAGCACAGGCACGCTCCCCCATACAGTCACCCCCCTAGATGACTGCCACCCGGAGGTATCAAAGGTGAGATATCAGAATCCTACTAAACTAGGTCTTCCCATTCAGACATGTGGTTGTACGAGTGACTCAGGTCAAAGGCCTGCAAGGTGAAGTCCTTAACTAACCAGGGCAAGACATCCTTCTCTCAAAATTGGCGCATAGCCCTCACAACACTCAACCCACCCAAATGCCACGATGGCCCACCTGGCATAAAGCCACTTGCCACTTGCCCCAGTCTAAATCCTTTATCACCCCAGTTGATTATTGCGCAACACAATGCCAACAACAACTCAACATCCATGTAGAACCACACTGGTTCCACATATCAACATCATCGTGTGGCAACACGTCACACCATTTCACAAACACATTTCATAATCCATTAATCAGTATTATCCTTTTATTTTCAAAAGACATGAGTTGTGTGGCATGGCTAAGCAATTATACACGATCTAACCAACCCACGTTGGCAAGTAATAACAACCAACTATTAATCAACCATCTTAGGGTTACAAATGAATTATGGCATACAAATAATCATGGCAAGGTGATATTAGCAATTGGGTTGAATATCTAATCCCAAATTAATTTAAATCATTTTAATCTTGAACTAGCATGCAATAATTTGAATCAAAGTAAATTTGTAAAACTGGGAGCAATATCATCAAAGCACAACTTGCCTGGACCTTGCTATCTTTATTGATCTTTACTCCTTATCTTTGAATCTGGATCTTCGATCTTCAATCTTTACTTCCTTGATCTTCAGCTTCTTTGAATGACTTCCAGACAACGCATCTAACGATAAAGAAACACAAATACAACACAACTCAAAAGCAAATCAAGTAAATTCCAAATTAAGAACGAATAGCATTGGGCACAACGGCTTAGATGAAATTAGGAACTTAAATGGATTAGGTTGATGATTAGACAAAAGAGAACGGCTTTCGGAAAATACACCGAAGAGAAAGATTAATAACTGGGAAAGAAGGAATGATATTCTGAAGAATATTTCTTCCGAGGTTATTATCTTGATTGGATAGCCGATGACATATGGACTCTCGATCTATAGACCGGGTCCACGATGATACGTTAGTTCGCCATGAACTAAGCAGATGCTCGAGGTTGACTTTTGTTGATTGAACGGCAGTCAACCAAAAGGAAAATAGACTGATAGACTAGGTCTAGCATAAGAATATGATATATGGCTAATGGTCTATCGACTAAAACCACGAATGAATTCTAGGTTAATGGCAGATTAGATTTTCAAGGATAAGATAAGGACGGATGGGATCGACATCCACTACGGTTCGATCCGGAGGTTGGTCTTACATCGAGGACAGAACTCGCCGACAACGAGGCGGTGATGACAGGATTACGAGGCTGAACTCAACGCGATGGGCTAGATCACAATAAGGCGATAGAAAAGGTAAGGACATCATATTAGGGCTTTCACTTGCATGCACCCATGCGATGACAGCGATACGATGAGAGCAAAGCGTTAACGGCGGAACGTTAACGACGAAACATTAACAGCGGAACGTTAACGATGGAACGTTAACGGCGAAACGTTAACGAAGAAGGTGAAGCGATGACGGGACGCTCATGGAATAACAAAGTGGTGCCCGTCGGTGCAACGACATGGCAGCGATAGAATGCTACCGAGGATAGCTAACTGAGACGTGAATCGATGACGAAGGACTAGGTTGAAAAGACGATGGTTATAAACTGGAACAAGGCTCTGACGGCAAACGGGGACCCAATGCACTCCAAAAATGGGCTAAACGGTGAATGACAACCCACTGGACAGGACAACACGGCCAAAACGAACTAAATTAGGTGGCGGCAAAAGACGGCGTGCGGCGGCGGCAAAAGGCGGCGGCCGACGAATAAAATAAATTTTGGTAGATGCAACAGCAAAGGGAAAGTGTCCATCGCGTAAAACACGACGAGACGAACTCAACAAAATAGGCGGATTTGGCGGCGACCCACCGGATTAATCACAAACTGCCGATTAACGGTTGTTACAACTAATAGATCTAATAGCCATAACTACTAGAATAATGAATGAAAAATTACAAAAAAAATTTAGAGAGCCTATTGAGATCCTAGAACACGATATGACGTGAAGAGATCGGATTTTTACCTTCTGAATCAACGGGGAACGCACGATGCCATTCCCTGCTGTTCGTACGATATCTGATCGGGGAAAATTGATTTTTCTGCACAACTCACGCAGGTAAAACTTTGAGTTAGGGTGAGCACCGTATAGGGGACATCAAGGGAAGTCTACCATAAAAATTTCACGGCCAAACTCGCAGCAACGAAGGAGAACGGGCTTCGGCAAGATTTGATCTTTGGGCGGCCATAACTTTTGATCCAGTGGATGAAATTGCACCAAATTTGGATGAAAGATAGAGGGTACCTAGAGGCACGATGTGACATAAACGGATGTTGAAAAGAGTCAATGAGTTGACAGGGAACATGCCTCAAAGTATGGCCGACGTGTGGCGGCGCTTCGGAGGATGAGGGCAAAGTTTATCAGCTTGGATGAGTTGATCTGAGGTGAGGACGTGTGGGAGAGGTCATGGGTGGTCTACACAAGGTTGGGGTGGTGGCTAGATCAAGAAAAACCGGATTTGGAGCAAAACGAATCAAGTCGGCATTTATACGAGCATGTGGCGTGCAAGCACAAACTTGGGGCGACGTTGGCCAATTGAGGGCCCGCCAGTGGTGGGGATGGGGTGGAGAGCTGAGGGGAAGCCCGTGGGCACGACGGCCGATGGCGGGGACGGCCGGAGCGACCAAAAACGTTCGAATGGCATGGTGCTCGAAATTACATTAAAACGCAAAATTTCCTAAAACTAGTGAGAGCACAGTGTAGAGCAAGATCATACTAGGCTATATCTAAAAAGAATTTGATTGGGGATTACCGGTTTGGGAGGAATCGACGATGAACGAAACTCAATTTGACGACGAACAAACACAAATTCCCGGAGCAATTCTTGACGAAACCTGGAATTTCTTGAGGGGTTATGATCTACACACTAATGCGCACAAGATGACGTGAACGAAATTCGATTTGCCTTACCGGATCAAAAGATGACACGGCGATGTCAACGGAGGACGTCCGGCGATCGTTTCTTCGATTTTCGGAAGAGAAACTATTCTGGAAATGAAGGGCAAAGGTGAGCACCGTGCTGGGGAGACTGAAACGCTCATTTTGGGGGGTCACACGTGATGAGGGGATGAGAAACGAAAGAGTTATGGCTCAAACAAAAACGGCAAAGAAGTGATTGTAGCAGCCGTTTTACTTGATTTTGGAGGGGGAAACTATAGGGGAATTAAAGCCCTTAACTAGACCGTCAATTTGCAACTGACCTCACTCAATTTCGTTGAGAATTGCAAAAGTTATGAGCATTTGAAGTTTGGGCTGCAAATGGGGCAGGAACGTGAACAGTGCGCAGGGCTGGAGGTTGAAGATGAACAGTGCTGCACACGTGTCGCTTTCTCATTGGTTGAAAGAAATGAAGGGACAAAATTGCGAGAAATAAAATAGCAAAAATAATCTAAAAATCTTGGAAAAATTCTTTAAAATACTAGAGATTATTTGGAACCCAATAAAATTAGTTTCACTGAATTTTGATAAGTTTTGGAATTTAAACAATTCCGGAACTAATATACTGGATTTAACGAAAGACCACAAGAGATAAAATACCGGAGAGATTCTATAAATCTTAGAAAAATTGTCAAAATCATTATAGAATATTTGGAACCTAATTCTATGAATTTTGATATTTTTAGAGTATTTTGGAACTCGGGTGAAATTTCGAATAAGGACCGAAATTAAAATTTTGACTTTGCGGATGGTATGTGTCCTTTCCACTGGAATAACACCAGCGAGCAGCCCACATGAATTAATGGGTGCATTTTGCAAATATATCATCTCAATTGACCATGCAGAATCTTTAGAGTAAGTAATTTTTTTGTGCAATAAATGATGCATAGTATAAATATATCAACTTTGATCTTGCAACAGCTAACCGAATATACATTTTCATAGGAAAGAGTGGGTTCGAAGCACCAAGCCTTACCCAATTTCTATAACTCTCAGAAAACTTCAAGAAACACTGCATGTCAACAAGCCAATGGACAGTGCTTCTTTCAACATAGCTGTGCGGATGCTCGCATGCAACGATCTCTTGTTGTTCCAACATGAAAAATTGCACTACATGGACCTGCAGTTTTGTGTAGGTTATTTCATTTATATGTGGTAACCCTATTTTATGTGTTTATTATAACATTATATGTATGTATATCTAACAAAACAGTCGTTGTCTGACTTTGATCGAGAACCATGCCGGCGTTCAAAGCTTGTTGTCCAACAATTGGCAAAATTATTTAAATGTTGGCCTAACATGGAGTATGATATTTCACATTACAACAAGGTAAGCTATGTTTCTTTGTCAATCGTTCGCAAAAATTGTTTGAATCATTCATTATGTTTTCCTTACATAAATTGTTTGCAGATTCTATTGCCTTATTGTTTCCTCGGTCACTTCACATTGTTCATACTACACATGAAAGATAGAAGTGTATCTATATTGTACCCACAGCCTATACCGACCTGGTTTAAGGCTCAGCATCCTACCATGTACTACATTCACAAAATACATAAGATTGCCAATAACGTGAATCTAGCCAATAACGTGAATCTAGCCATGGAAGTAGCCAACCCTATGTGGAATGACGATATTTATGTATGGCGTCGCATATTACCGACATGTGTTCCAAAAACAGAAGACTGGTAACTTGCTTATAAATTACACTTAACAAGTTTGTTTGTCTACATACATGTAACTATGTATCCTTTTGTAGGGACATCACTGGATATTTTGTAATCAACTTCATGCGCTCTTGGGATGGAATAAAATTACCATCAATTTGCACTATGAGTACTATTATTTATTTATTTATTATACTTTGTCTTACCGTAGCACAATTAATATTTTCTGATGATGGTTCATAATAATGCATGTATAGGATGGGAAGCTGTTGAGGGCGAAGTTTCTCGTGGACCTACTGAACTACAATGAGAATGAATCGAAAGACAACATTTCTGAAGTTATACGGAAAATCCTTAATCGTATCAGAGATTAGATTATTTTTAATGATAAACAATTACGATGTTACTTTATGCACTTGTTTATGTCATCAACGATATAATAACTCTCTGTATCTTTCTTTTGTGCTTCTATCATAATCACATCTTACTACACTTGATTACCAAAATATATAACACCTTTTGCTTATTTGAATTGTATTACTAAATATATCGTCGTAGCGTTAGCACGGGCATTATACTAGTGACTTATAGTGAACCAGGAATCAAATAAACCATGGACGTTTTGTTTGGGATAGATCCGATGTAGGAAGAGGACGTACGTATGCATATTCCATCAGTTATCTTTAGTTGTACTTTTAACAGTTGGGCCTAACTTTGTAGTCGCATTGTGTAGGATCGAGACGCACCAAGAGAGGATGAATTGGTACAAACTAACATCTAAAACTAATTGTTTTGTGTTTTTATTTATTCTGGAAATTACCAAAATAATGACTAAACTGAATAAATCAATCTAGGATAATTGATCTAATACTATGGAAGAGAAAACTAGATTAAACATGCAAACTAGAAAGTAATTATACGTAAACTATAATTAATAGATCAAAGTCCATGCTCACTGATCTTAAGCACAAAGAAATCACCAAGAAGGTTTCTTGCATGCATAGCCAAAACGTCCAGGATCAATGCAATCTTCAAGTCGGCATGCATGCATGGCAACAAAAGAACTTCGTCTCTAGTCGATGCTCACTTGTGTATGCATGCACGTCCTCCTCAACTTCTAGTCACCAAGCTAGCTTCTTTGCTTGCATACACGCGCAGCCGCCACAAGCGCGAACGTCCCAGCCGCCGGCACGAAGAACTCCTTCGGTCCTTTTTTTCACGAGTCGCTCCAGCCGCCGTCACAAGTCTGCTCTCGGTTCTTCTTTTTTGCGCGTGTCACCGCCGCTCTTTCTTCTGTTCTCTCCGTGCGGCTCACCAGAAAATCTCCTCCCTCTCTCTTTTATACTCCTTCAACCCTAATTTACATGTATGCATGTAAGTACACTAGGCCTAATAACACATGGCTCAATACTTAGGGAGTGTCTATGTATCATCCGGATGTTTTTGTGCCAAAAATCATCCAAATTTTCCCTCTGTTTCTCTCTCTCTCCTACTGTCCCTCTCAAACAATAGAAGGGGAACGATGGCTTGGTGATCAAGGTCCCAGGAGGAAAATAAATTCAAAACAGTAATTGTGTCCAACAATGTTTAAAGCAGATGCAGGTCTAGAGCTCATTACTCCAAACGAAACAACTCAAGACTCATCAATATCAAGATAGATCCAACACTTGACAATTTGGATGTTTTTGTTGATAAAAACATCCGGATGATGTTTATCAAAACCCCAATACTTATACACAGCCCAAAAGTCACACATGCATGCGTACGGCCCACCTACCGCACTCACATGACTTGTTCGCCTGCACAGCTCGCTGGCCATCACACTGCATCGTCCATCTGCGTAGACCTCTACGCGTCTCATCTCGCTGCACCTGCGTCATTCGCGTGCTGCGCCTCCTGCACCTGTGACCTCGCATGCCACTTGCACCTCTGCGACCTCGCGTGCTGCGCCTGCACCTCTGCGATCTTCGCGTGTGCTTCTCTCGGGCTACGCGCCACCTCCGCGGATTCTCTCCGACCTGCAGTGTACGTCCGCCCGCATCCGCCTGCGCTGCAACGTGCATCTTACGTCCCTACGTTGCAATTCCTGTTGCCTGCGCTGCATCTCCTGTCACAAATAAACAAACTCTCGCAGTACCTTGTTTCATAACAAATATTGTTGTCACATAAATCATCACATATATATTAAATCGTTATCAAATTAATCATCACAATATAAATTTTACAAATAGAATTAACACATTGGTAACTGATGAAACGGCAGTCATGAGGACAGCAGCATCTAATAAAGGATGGAGATCAAAGCAAAGAAAATTAAGAGCAAGTCAATCAAACAAAGGAAAACATAAAGGAAAGAGGACCTGTTCTACGAGCAATCCGACGCAAATTGGATAACCTCCCTTTTTTTCCCTATTCTCAGCTGCCTAGGCCGGTTTAACCAAAGGGCAAAAATGGTTTCCTGTCATGCAGGGAAGTAGGCCAAACAAAGGAAGCAATAAATATGAATACGTACAGCATCAAGCAAATAGGATGAAAAAAGGGAAGAAGCTAGCACAGGAAGGAAAGCATCTACAAAAATGGAGGACCTCGCACTGGAACCCCCACCAGCACGGAGCGAGGGGCGAGCTAAGCAAGGAGACGGAAACCGAAAAGCAAGAGGGAGGCAACACCTATCTGCAGGCGGCAGTGAAGCAAGGAGGAGAAAAAAAAATGAAAAGCAAGAGGAAGAGAATACTTATCTGCTGGCGGCACCCTCGCGAGGTCCGCCCCCCTCTCCGGCGAAGCAAAACACAGGCTGCCGAGGAACCCACCAACGGGAGGGGCGCCGTACAGGTTAGTGATGCCAATCATCCGAGGCGTGTTCTGATGGCAGGCATGCAACATGGGGAATCAATCCACTAGCCAGAGTGGGAATCAAAAGGTAGAATCTAAAAAAGTTCTGAGACAACAATACGTTCCGGCGAATGTAACCTTGGGAATACAGCATCAAAACCAAGTCCAGCAGAATCATATCTCAATTCCTATGCAAGAGACACAAAGTGGAGATACTGAGGATACAAGATGCACCTCAAGGGTCCAAGACAAAAAGTTTGTCGGTTATCCAATTTAACAAGATGATCTAGTGTTAGACTAGTGTCAAATATCTAAATATGGAATATGAACACCTACGGGAAACTCAAAGATTATACCATATATACTAAAATAAGGATCCGGAAACTCCGGATATCACCTGGCCAATTCCATGAGATAAGATATACACGGAGGGGATATCTTCACGCAGTGAAGGACTTGATCGTGTTACCCTTACGAGGAAATCAGCTCAAGTACGCCTGGTATTTAGGAAGTTTGGATATGTTCTGAAAATCACACGGCAATGAACTCTTTATCGGCTACGATCTAATATCCCAAACCAACTACAACTCGATCTGAGGTAAGGCTACTCCGATTATATAAGAACAAAGGTAGACATCCAGGGAGAACAAGCAATTTTCAGACTACAGCCATCCAAAGCTAGACAAGCGAGAAAACCTTTTGAGCAAAACATCTTTAGTCATAGCTTAACCACTCCCAAATTCAATCTTCATTGTAATTAGAGTTAGGTATCTTGTTTTATACTATGTTCGCCGATTCCATATATCATCCATAAAGGAATAGGGTATTACTCTGTCCGGAGATCTGAACCTGTCTATATCGTGTGTCCCCGATTTCGTGCCTGACTCTGCTAATCCGAAGATACCCGAAACTACAAGTTATATTGTCAATTTTTAACCTTCAACAGTTGGCGCGCCAGGTAGGGGCCTTCAGTTGTTTTTACAGATCAGACATGTCTTCGATGCGTGCTGACAATAAAGTTTTCGATGTCCACTAAGCCTTACCAGTCGGATTTGAAATCACCTTCGAAACCATACTTTACCAATGGGGCCCGATCGGAGATCTTGAGCACATTGGTTTCATTGAGTCTCGCTTCGAGGACCCATGCCGAGAGGTGTGCTTCATAGATTTCGACCCTATAGAGCCCAATGTCCTCAAGTATATCGAGATGGAAAGTGACAGCAACAGTGATGGCCCCAATAGCTAGAACAACGGTCAAGGCAGTAGCCGGACGGATTGATGGGTGTTCATGGCCAGAGCCAATAATGGTACTATTGCCGGAAGTTCCCAAGAGAGGGATCCAGGGGCAGAAACCACATATGGTCAGGGACATCAAATCCCCTTGTGCATGCCTCTAGATCCTGTAGCGGCAGCAACTGTAGCACGAGCGGCCGCAAATGCTGTTGCTCCCAACACGGCAGATCATTGCCGAGATCTTACCACTGTGGCCACAACCGGGATCATGGCTAACTTGTCGAGGCAACTCGACTTCGATAATCCAGCTACGCCTCACCCACGGGTGCCAGATTTTTAGGGGCAGCAGACTCCTCGGCAGCGTGACCACAACGGTGGACCCAGCTGTATCTCAGGAGCAGCATCCCATAGAGCCACAGTAGCGACATCTTCAGTACCCCTAAGACAAATGTCCAATGCGCTCATATGCTGTTGAAATCTCTTCTACCACTGGATCCGGACAACCCGATGACTCTAATGTTCGACCAGATGAAGATGCTACTCAATGCAGCGCAAGCCCAGACCACTCGAGCAGCCAACTCGAGGTTCGGATGTCCCAGCCAACTAGGTGCTAGGAGTTAGCTGTCCCAGCCAGTCATGACAGTCATTGAGCAGTGAGATCAGTGGTGGCTAGCTCTAGCCATCGTGCCTATAGGACAGTTCGTTCCAACCCCCACCAGGGACGCCTTAAGGATCTTCGAGACCACATCCCTCACGATCGATGGGATTTGCATAATGTCCTATGCGATCGAAGGGAAGAATGTGACCGCGAAGGCCACGAGTGACGAGAAAATGAGTCCCCATCTTCGAAGGGCCAATCTTCAGCATGTCGAGCCCGATGCAGCGAATCTCTGCTTTCAAGGGGCCGCTCGTCGGCATGGCGCAGGCTCCCTCCTTAACAAAACACACACCAATGGCAATGCTAGGCGACCCCTAAGGACATCGATGAGGGGTGCAAAGCGTTCAGTCTCGAGCTACACATAGTCAAATAGCCTAATAAGTTTAAACCAGGTCCAGTCGAGGAGTATTCGGGAAAAATCAACCCCGTCAATTGGTTGCAGATGTACACTACAGTCATATGAGTTGCTGGAGGGAACGAGAGGGTGATGGCCAACTTTCTGCTCACCACCCTGGATGGTGCAGTAAGATCGTGGTTACTCAACCTCTCACCTCAATCGATATCGTCATGGGCGGAGTTGCGGGCCCAGTTCATCGCCAATTTTCAGGGTACATATGAACGCCCCGGAATATGCAGCGACTTGCATTGGGTGGTGCAGAAGCTAGAAGAGTCATTGCGCGGCTTCATCCGACGCTTTAGCGATAAGCGCAACTTGATCCCAGATATCTCAAATGAAGCAGTCATAGTGGCCTTTAAGAACGGTGTCAAGGATAGAGAGATGAAGGGAAAGCTCACCACTCGAAAGATTAGAACCACCAAGGAGCTCTTCGAGTTGATGGAGAAATATGCCATACGTGCCAAGGCCCAAGATCATCTTGATGACCCCAAGCATGGCAGTGATAAGCCTGAGTCATCCATGCAAGGAGCGAAGAAGAACAAGAATCACGGGGAGAAACACAAAAGTGACTCCACTGTAGCCACGGTCGAAAGGAGCAAGGCGCGCAACCTCGGTGACAACAAAGGCTGAATCCGTGGAGGGAGCAAGTATTGTCCAGTACACTACACGGACAAACACGACTTCAATAAATGCTAGGTGATCAGTAAGAAGGTCCAAGAGAAGCTCAAGGCCACCCTCATCGAGCGCAAAATTGAGCAGGCCAAAGGAAAACCTAAGGACGATGAGCTCGAATACCACAGGGCTGATCACAAACTAGCGCATATTTTTGGGGGATCTGCCACATACGAGTCCAAGAGATAGTACAAGGCAGTGGAAAGGGAGGTCATCCTAGCCACACCAGCTCTCCCTAGATTTTCCAAGTGGTTGAAAGTACCGATCACCTTCGACCAATCAGATCCTTTGACGCCTGCCCTACAGCACTGAAGCCATAAGCACTATCGGAAGCTACGTAATGCGTCAAAGCTACTAGCACTACCAGAGCCATGTGCTGCACTGAAGGAGCCTACTAAATCGGTTGCCCTGTCCCTTCAGGTACAAGCTGTTACTGTAGTTCAGGCCTAGTCATCTCCCATGAAGACGACATTTGCCCAATCGTGAGGGGGCGACAAGGGCAAATCGAAAGGGACCATGCCAGCTCATAACTTTCCATTTGCCCCGTTGGCGCGGCAATTCGAGCTGAGACAGCCGTTAGTACCAAAATAGCACTAGGAGATGCTTCCATTAGCCTGCATTAAATTGCATGACTGGTGCATGAAACAAGCTAACAAGTTGGTGGCACAAGGGGCATCGAGTATCTCGGTCAGCTTCAAGGAGGAGCATTCCTTACACTAGTTTTTAGATAGCTTCTTCGTGGTCAGGTTCAACAACTTATTCGATCTCTACAACCTTAATGCTCTTGATGCCTCACTCATGAAATACTAGATATTGTAAGTGTATGCAATCATGGTCTATATTCGTGTCATACCGATAAATATCATATATATATGATTCTTGATTTTGTATATGTAGATACATGATCATAGAAAAAAAGCCAGGGAACAACTAGTGAGTTTCCTCGACCCACACATGGTGTCCAAGTGAAACATGGATGAAAATTTACAAGTCATCCATGAATACATGGAAAAAGTATTGCTGGCTCAATAGGACAAAAAATTCATACTTTTACATCACAACCCGGGGTAAGTAATTCGTCCAGTTGCTATACTTGTTGATTTGTATTATATAACGTAGCTCGATGTTAGGTTGAATGATCATGACGACATACCTGTGTAGGTTTCATGGGGTTTTACTTGTAATTGTACTAAGACAATCAGGTAATTTACCTCAATTCCAAAAAAGGCGGCACTCACGACTTGGCGCCTATCAAAAATTTACTCAACACATCATTCAATGTCTACAAAGCTCGTGGAGGGCCACGTAGAAAGGACCTAGTGAAGCTAAAGCATATTTAAGTTTTTGGTATCCGCTAGTACGCAATAATTCTTCACACTCCGTAATAATACCTTCAAAGCTAATTAACCTATTATATTTTGACAACACCACCAGCAGCCAAATGACACTAACCTATGTGAATTCTACGTTTGCCACAACATGCAACTCCTCATTGGTTCAAAGAAGACCAATGTCACAGAGGTTTTGTCAATCTTGCCACAATTTTTTCCACTTATTAATTTGCATATTAATAAGGCTTTACTATTCCCATCGACAGGTTTGGAAATGTGCTAAATTTGCGTTGCAACGGGCTGACCTACTAGGTATTCGAGAACAACTTTGTGTCTTCTTGATGCATGAGGTCATAAATCCAAAAGGTGAATGACACTCAAGCAACATCTAATGAGTTGTCAATTTGTTAGTTATTATTTCGATTAATTTGTGAACCTTGTGCCATGAATTTATGAGTTGTAGTTCTGAATTCAATTGGTTTTTATATATGTGAGTTGATTTCTGAAATGGATGCACTGTACGTTGTAATGTGCTATCAAAGTTGATTTCTAAAATAGATGCGCTGTATGTTGTAATATGTGATCTGAGTTTATTTTTGAAATGTATATCATAATAATATGGTGATGATGCTCTGTGCTATATTTTGTTTCAGAAGGCATGGCTAGCATTTTCTGAGACTAGTCAATAAATCAAAATTACTAAAATATGTAAAATCAACATCCCAGATGATTCCAAATTGGAACCGTCTGTGATGACTCTACATCACAGACGGTTTAGTTCCAATTTGGAACCGTTTGGGATGACTTTTTTTCTTTGACGGTTGGCAAACCGTCTGTGATGACCTATAGTCATCACTGACAGTTTGATATAAACAGTTCACAAAACTGTCTGTGATGTAATTTGTGAACCGTCTGTGATAAGCCTACGTACAGTAGTGTTAATACTCACCGCATCCAAGTTTATATGGCATATTTTCTCTTGGTATATAGATCTAGGAGATAATGAAAATGAGTAAACTACCCCTAATTATTATCTCTAAGTATTATATTTAATACTTGCATTTTGAGAATATTAAGTAAATATAAATATTTATTAGGGGTATAAAGGTACCATCATACTAATTTTGCATTGTAACATGAAATACACCTTATATTTATAGATAAGATTATTCAAAAAATATATCATGTAAATTTGGACGGAGGGAGCATTTCCTAACCCGTTGGGGTGTACGGGCAGTGATTTTTATTTTGGCGAAATTTCGCAAATTTCGTCCATTTCGGTCCAGAGCGGAAGGTCGGTTTTTTCGGATTTGAACGAATTTGAATGAAATCAGGCTGAAATTTTGGAATTTCGTCTCTTTCGCTGGAGGGCGAATTTTCCCCCAAACCGGAATAAAAAACCCTGTGTACGGAGCGATGACTATTTACTCGAACAGCTCTCGATTTAACCGTCCTCGTACATAATTAGCAAGGCTTGGCAATGTCTTGAGTGTAACTTGCACATCAGAGTTCTTCCGAGATATTGCATCTTCAAAGGATATACGTACTGTTCGTACATGTATTAAATTATTAATCACCAGCTAGCTGTTACTAGCCATAACCTCGACAATGCCTTTAGTTTACATCGCTCTGTCCAAATTAACGCACTATATAGTCATAATCTTGATATTGCTTCTGCCACTAATTATCAAGGCAAATCAGACAGCCCCCAAAACTGACGTTTATTGGATTACAATGTTCGCTGCTGGTGATTCTAGATGGCGGGTTAGGCGGCACTCATGCGGCTGGCTAATCTGCCAGTTGAATGGCGTGGGGAACGCAATGTTCTACCGTATGCTAAACGCGGTGACATCGGCGAGACACGAGACACGGAGGTCTCGCAGGCAGATCAATGTGCTCCAGGCTCTAGACGTCGCCAGGACGCAATGGTACCACTTCACAGCGGTCGTGATCGCCGGCATGGGGTTTTTCACCGATGCCTACGACCTCTTCTCCATCTCGCTCATCACCGACCTCCTCGGCCGCATCTACTACGAAGATCCAAGCGCCGACACCCCCGGTACCCTGCCCAGAGACGTCGCGGCTGCTGTCAAAGGCGTTGCGCTCTGCGGCACCATGTTTGGGCAGCTCTTCTTCGGTTGGCTCGGCGACAACTTGGGTAGAAAGCGCATCTACGGCGTCACGCTCGTGCTCATGGTCATCTGCTCCATCTCCTCCGGCCTCTCCTTCCACCACACTCCCAGGACTGTCATAACGACACTGTGCTTCTTTCGATTTTGGTTGGGATTCGGTATCGGTGGCGACTACCCACTCTCGGCGGCTATCATGTCGGAGTATGCCAACAAGAGGACTCGCGGCGCCTTCATCGCCGCCGTTTTCGCCATGCAGGTGAGGTGATCAATCGAGTAGTTCAGCCATTAACTTCCATTTCTTATCCCAAATTAAATTTGTTTTCCCATATAATTATATCACACAGGGCCTGGGGAATCTTGCTGCTGGTACTGTTGTTTTAATCACCTCCTCGAGCTTCAAGAGCATGCCTGCTTACAAGACAGACAAGTTGACAGACAAGTTGGGGCAGGCCGACTACGTGTGGCGCATCGTTCTCATGTTTGGCACCATTCCTGCCCTTCTCACTTTCTACTGGCGCATGAAGATGCCCGAGACGGCGCGCTACACCGCGCTCGTCGCCAAGAACCCGAAGCAAGCAGCATTCGACATGACTGCGGTCCTTGACATCGACATCGACATCGACATGGCTGCAGAGAAAGAAGAGCAGGGTGACGCCCTTGCTAGACAAAACGAGTTTGGTCTTCTCTCCGCAGAGTTCATACACCGTCACGGCCGGCAACTCCTGAGCACTACCGTGTGCTGGTTCATGCTTGATGTGGTCTTCTACTCACTGAATCTCTTCATGATAGAGATCTTCGGTGACGCAGGCGATCATTGCACTCTGTGGAACCCTTCCGGGGTACTTCTTCACTATGATGTTCGTCGATCACATAGGCCGCATCAGGATCCAGCTGATGGGGTTCGCCATGATGACCATCTTTATGCTCGGCCTAGCCAAAACATACGAATTTTGGGAGAACAAGCTCATCGGTTTCGCTATCATGTATGGATTCATTTTTTTCTTCGCGAACTTCGGCCCTAACTCGACAACATTCATCGTGCCGACGGAGATCTTCCCAACTCGACTGAGGTCGACGTGCCACGGCATCTCCGGAGCAGGGGGGAAGGGCGGAGCAATCGTTGGCGTGCTTCTGTTCTTGTATTCCAAGCAAAGTGTCCGAGACAAATTGTTGATGCTTTCCTTTTGCAACATAGTAGGGATCGTGTTCACTCTTTTCTTGCCAGAGTCCAAAGGACTGTCCCTCGAGGATATCACTGGGGAGATAGAGGAACAGGTCTAATGTGATCAGGATGCTTCCATGAAACCAGTGGAGCATCCTTAGCGTTTAACTCCGATTGATATATATCTTGTGTGTAGATATTATATTTTAGGATGAAATTGTTTCATTGTCAATTTCCCAACAAAGAGTGTTGTTCGGTGACGACCCTTTACCATGAACACTGATCCACACCAACGGCAATAGCTAGATTGCCAATCCAACACAAGATACAAGTACTCGGCCGCTTTTGTCGTGTCCGGTGCGGCTGCCAGTCTACCAGGCGCAAACAACCTCACGGCTACACGGTGGCCGGTTCAGTGGTTCCTCACAAAATGACATGGACACCCTGTTATGCATGTAATTTTGATACATAGTTTCTTCCTATACGAACACGTTAGCGGAATGTTATTACCTAACTAGATGAATTTGTCACGCAACTGCATAGCCTGGTAGTTTAATACACATGTTTTCATCTGAAAATGGATCACTATTTGTCCTACAACAACTCTAATGCTCATGATTGAAAAAAAAAGTTTAGTTTCATGTACAACGGTAACAATACAATGTGAATCTGTACCGTTATAATCTAGACCAGATAAAAATAAATGGTGTAAGTCATTTACTTTTTTCTCGATAGGAACTTCTAAGCCCTTGGGAGGGACTGTTTCGGCCTCTCTTGCCTTTGTTAATGGGGAATTATACCTTTACTAAACCTTGCAGATTTCGCGGCTTGGGAGCCCTGCCATGTCACGCATTTTCAAAAAAACCCCTAGAGTTTTCCGTGATAGCACGGTTGTCCGGCCTGTTGTTGACCGTCCATCTACGCGTTCGTCTGCATTGGGTCATCCGTGCGAGCGCCGCCTGGGTCCCTCGTTGTTCCCGTCTGCCTTTCCGTCACGCCAGTGGCTTCCTCGCCATCTCCACGTGAGCCCCTCAGCTCCATTGCCTTAGCCTTCTGCTGCTCCGCCGTGCACCGTCTACCGTGCGCCCCTCGTCTCCATCGCCTTAGCCTTCTGTTGCTCCGCCGTGCGCCGTCTCCGCGTGCGCCCCTCATCTCCATTGCCTTAGCCTTCTGCTGCTTTGTCGTGGATCACTCCTCGGCTCCATCGCCCAAGCCTTCTGATGCATCGCTGTGGAGGTCCTTCGGCTCGTCACCCTTTGCCACGCCTCCTCGCGTTCGTCAGCTTTGCTCTTCTCAGTCTCCCATTCGCCACCAGAGGCCCCACTGGAGGGGGAGTGGGGAGCGCTGGGAGCAGTGGCGAAGAGTGCGGTGGAGGCAGATGACGGTTTGTCAGCCATGATGATCTCCTCAAGAAGAAGATCGTTGCGAACGTCGATGGAGGAAGGGAACGGTTTTTGCCGTTTCAACAACGCCGCCATGTGAGTGAACTTCTCGTTGAGGCCACGGAGAACAGACAATACAAGGGTTCGATCATGAACCTCCTGTCCCAGATCACCGAGTTGATCAGCATGCCCTTGAGTTTTCAACAGTAGTCAAGGATGCTAAGATCGCCTTGGACGAAGTTGTGCAGCCCTGCGTCAAGGATCAACATGCGAGTCTCCTTGTTGCCGATGAACTCATCTTCGAGGGCGAGCCAGACAGTGCGGCTGGTGGCATTAGGGGTCATCACAATCTCGAGGAGATTGGCAGAGATGGTGCCATATAACCAGGAGATGACGATACAATCCATGCGATGCCAAGAGGCGATGTTGGGATGAACCTCATGGGAGAGAACATGGTCCGTGAACACGTACTTGCCTAGGTGACCAGATGAAGACCACGCCATTTGGAGTAGCTCGGTGAACCGGTGTTGAGGACGATGGGGACAAGCGTTTTGATGTTGAGAATGGAGACTTCCTGAGCATGGAGGGAAGCGATGACAAGGGCGTCAGCTTTGGCTTCCAAGCGTTGGCGCTCAGCTGCGCATCGCCTCGGCCTAGAGGCGCACCTGCTCCTGGCGCAGCCATTCGGCCTCAGCAGAACCATCAAGAGGGCCAACCATGGAGCACCATAGGAGGAGGAGACGACACTGGATTAGGTGCAGAAGCAGTAGAGGAAGGTCACAGGAGCGACCATATCTGATACCATGAAAGCGATGATAATCTCGCAATGATAGGATTAACAATCTCACACCCATAAATAGGCACAACCCTTCCTTATCTAAGCACCGGCTTATGGAAACAGATACCGGGAGATTAGGAAGGGAAGCCCCCAAGATTATAATCATCCAAATATGTCTAATAATCAGTGCGTTGAGCCATCAGCTCCGTCATTGTGCGCTGCCTCCTTCTGGTTTCGGCTTGGTGGCTCCAGCAGCGCCATGCGCTCTCCTGTTGTGTGCTCCGCAGACAGCGATATTCCCCCATTCTTTTACACTGTACTATTTAGCTGCATCGTCCGGTCGTGCAGCTACGCGTGTCACCGTGCGTTGTCAGCCTTCAATTGCGCCACGCTTTCCTCCGTCCTGCTGGGACTGTAGCTCATCAGGATCAATTGCTTCTCTTCCGTTTGTGCTTTTAGGGATGCCGTCTACTTTTTCCCTAGTTTCATCTGTGCGCTACGGTTCTGTTTGTGCTTTTAGAAACACTATTTGCTTTTCCCCCAACCTATTCTATGGATGGATTCTAACTCTTCTTTGCAGGCTCATCGTCAATCGATTTTGGCTGGTAAGCAGCCGGTTGCTTCGCCGTCTCTTCCTTCGTCTTCATTCCCTAATGCCCTACATCCTAGTTTTCACCGTCCGATGCGCAATCATCATCTTGTCCTCCACCCTCGTTGTCTCGTGCTTGACCTGCTCGGTCCACGTTTATTGCTTCGCGATCCTCTCTGTCAGGTATACGATTGCCTGCTTTTATGCACGTTCTCCCTATGCATTTGTTGTTCCCTATTTGTTTCCTCTGATTATCGTGTGTCGTCAGCTTCCTTTCTGTATTGCTTTTGCCATGACGTCTGCTGCTTACGCCATGTGCTGTGTCATCTTCTTTAGAACCACGGTTGTTGCTTCCACGCCAACGCCATCATGGTTGCTTCTCTTTTTTATTACCTTCTTTTCTGCATGTTTTCCATCGCATTGCTTTTCTGTCTTTAGTTTACTTTGCTTCTTTTTTGTGCAGGAGATAACCTTAGTTTATCAGTCAGTTCTGTCGATGCGACTGAAAATAGGAAAAGAAGAAGGTTATCTAATTTATGCCATCGCTACGCTAGAGCAGGTTTCCTCTTTGTGTTGTTCTCTTTGCTGCAGATTCCTTGCTGCTGCCATACTGTTATTGTTTTACTTATTATGGTTCTTGTCGGTGCTATTTCCTTCCTTGTAGATTCTTTGTTGCTGCGGTGCCATTCCCCTTTTGCCTAGCATGTTTCCTATTGTTTACTTACCTGCTTATTTGTTCTGTCAGGCCTAATTGTTTTCTACTGTGCTTGCTGCTCTTTTTCCTTTTCATTGTAGGTGCTGCTAATGCGCCTTCTCCTGCTCCAGTAGGTGCGAATCCTGTTCCTCTTCGTAGAGAATATATTTCTTGCTTAAAAGGTTTGCTTCGCCAGTTCTTCGCCTGCGTTAGTTCTTTTCATTTGCTTTCTTTTGTGTTTACTTCATTCGTTTCTGCTTTTACAGCTACTTATAGTGATCGATCATATTATGATGGTCCTGATTATGAATGTACCAGATGTAATGTTGTGTTTTGGTTCCAAGAAAAGTCTGGGTATAGGAGTTCTTCTAGGCTGCAGCGACCTGTCTACAATACGTGCTATCGAGATGGTAGGGTTTCGCTCCCGCCTCACAAAGATTTCCCATCGCCACTTAGACAGCTTATTGGTTCCAACAGTGGTCCATGATCGAGTGAGTTTATGCAGTTGATTAGACAGTACAACTCGCTGTTTGCATTTACTTCTTTACGCGTCGATGTTGATAACAGCATAAACACCGGTGCAAGTCCTTATGTTTTTCGCATCAACGGTGTTGTCCATCATCGTATTGGATCATTGCTACCTCACCTAGGTCAGAGACCTAAATATGCTCAGTTATATATCTATGACACTGACAATGAAGTTCACAATAGGTTAGCTGCTTTAGATACAGAAGGAATTGTTCCTAATGAGATAGATTCTGCTATTGTTACAAGCCTCATTGCTATGCTTGACCACCACAATCCGTTGGCAAAAAAGTTTAGAATGGCATGTGATCGGTTGTTTTCTCCACATGATTCAGAGTTGTGTATTCATCTTATTGGTTCATCTGATAACCATGAAGACCGCTATTATTTGCCAACTGTGCCAGAATTAGCTGCTCTATTGGTAGGTGACTTGTCTGAAGAGAGCAATAAGTTTGACGTAATTGTTGAGCCTTATGCTGGAGACTTAAAGTAGATCTCACTTCTTAATCCTTCTTTAATGTCTCTTCAGTATCCATTATTGTTTTCGTATGGTCAGAAAGGATACCACTTAGGTATTAGGTACAGAGACATTGATGGTGTTGCTCGTTTTGCCAGAGATAGGGTATCCATGTTATAGTACTACTGTTATGAATGCCATTACCGGAGAAATGAGCCAAATCCTTATGTGTGCTGTGGTCGCCTTTCTAATCAATTACAAGTTAATTGTTACTCGTGTGTTGAAGCAAATCGTCTTTCATTTCATTTTTTAATCAAGATCAGCTACGTTTTGAAACATATCAGGGTATTTCTGATGCAGTTGGTCAGGGTGCGTCAGATGGAAAAGATATTGGTGTGTGGGTTCTGCTTCCTGCAAGCTTTACTGGTAGTAGGCAATACTATATACTTAATTACCAAGATGCTATGACTATCTGCCGTGAATGTGATCCTCCAGACATTTTTCATACTTTTACATGTAATTCCAAGTGGCCGGAAATTGCAGACACATTAAGGTGTGAGCCTGCACAGACCTATTCTGAACGCCCTAATATTATTGCTCTAGTTTTTCGTATGAAACTCGACGAATACATGTCCGATGTAAAAGCAGGATGCACTTTTGGCCCTATCTGTGCAGGTCAGTTCTTTGCTTATCTCCTATGAATATCATGTTGCTTTTTCCACTGCCGTTATGCTTGCTTTATGATCTACTCACATAGTTTTCGACCACAGTCCTCTACACGATTGAGTTCCAGAAAAGTGGCCTACCACATGTTCACACGCTTACATGGCTTCGTGACTGTACAAGAGAACCATCTCCTAATTTTATAGATAATTTGATATCTGCAAAGATACCTAACTCAATTACTGATCCGCTTGGCTATGCTCTTGTTGAATTTATGATGCATGGATCATGTGGCGATCTCAATAGACGGTGCCCGTGTATGAAAAATGGATCGTGTTCAAAACGATATCCAAAATCTTTTAGCGCGCATACCATCTGGCTTCGAATCCTTGTTGCGCTCGGATTTTGATGCTACTTGAATTTGCTAATTTGCATTTGCATGATGTGATTTTTTTTTTTTTGACGCAATGGCGCGTCTTGTGTTGAGCTGCTGTTGTTTGCCTTCTAGAACCCACACATCCGTAGCATGTACTACTCCATATGTCGCACAACACGTCAGGGACTCCTCCTGAAGCCACATGGAACCAAGTTTTACTGCAGCTGCATGCTACAGGGACTTCACGTATGCTGCCTCTTGGCTAAAACATTGTTGAACTGCTCGTACGTGACACAAGTCAGCAGCTTCTCTGCTTCACGCACCACGATACTTCTTTTGTTCAGCCGCCAGCCGGGAGAGTTTTGCTTGAGGCCGCCTGGGACTCCTGCGTCACTGCACGAAGCCCCCCTGCTTTGCGGATGGCCGCTCAATTCTGCTGCCCGTGCTCGCTCGCACCCAGGTTTTCTTCGATCGGATCTTCCAAAGCGCCCGCCAATCCATGCCATCAGCTGCCGTGAGATGGCCGCCTGCCTACTCGGGTGCCATCCCCGGAAGTCTCCTCCTCCTGAGGGCAATGAGTTGATTCAAAACCTTATGCTTTGATACCACTTGTTAGAATAGAACATTAAAAACTTTGGGACAATTTTCTTTTTATTACTTCTTGGTCTGTTCACTTACAAAACTAAGGCCTACCCCTCAATTTATATCCAAAACTACAATCCACACAAACGGAATAGAATTCCACTTCCTTATTCTAATTAGACTCCTTATCCTAAACTTTCTTAATACAAACTTTCCAAACTAAAACTTTCCTATTACAAGAATATTTCTATCAGTTGATAGCCAACAGGAAGAATTTGGGAATGCTAGTAAGGTGGACAAAGCTATTCTGGAACCTAGAAGGTGTTCAAGGCTGAGAAACACAAAAAGATAATGGATAAAGCAAAAGAGAGAGCTCAAGCCAAGGACATGGGTGGGATTAAAAGTAATAGTGAATTACCTATAGTACTTAATTATACAGGTTCTTCTTTGTACCAAATTGCATCTGTCCTGGGCATAAATCTTGGTGTGGGTGTAGATGACATAGCAATAATTTGGAACTCATTAGGAATTTGTAGCATGCTAGAGTTAATATGTTCATGGAAGGACAAAAGAAGACAGATAGTCTACATAATATTGTACTAGAGAGTGAAAAATATAATTTTGAGTTAGATGAAATCAGTGAGTTTATTTTTGATGACGAGAACTCTGATATGGATATTGAGGAGACTTGTTAGAAGCATTTTCATCTAGTCTCCTCTAAGGGAAAGAAGAAACATATTGGGTCAATAGAAATTTTCTGTGTGAAGCCCCATGTTCAAATGGGAAAAAGGAAGAAGTCCAAACATATATCCTAAATGAAAGAGTTGATTTGGAATGTTAGAGGAATAGGAGTACCTGAAAATTTAAGGTTTCTAAAAGGAACTACTCTGGAATACAATCTGCATTTTATTAGTCTCCAGGAGACTGTGAGGACTAATTTCTCACCACAAGATCTGAACACTCTATGTGGGGGCAATCTTTTAATTGGGTTTAGTCTTCTGCTAGTGGAAGGTCGGGTGGTATTCTGGTATCCTGGTGGGAGTGAGAGAAGAAACTTTTGAGATAATGGATAAACAGGTAGGTGATTGATGTGTTAGTTTGGTGCTCCATAGTAGAGTAGATAACTTTTAACGGATTCTTATCATAGTTTATGAAAATGCTCGGGAGGAAGGAAAATATGACTTCCTATCTGAGTTGTCTTGATTTTTAATGGTAGACATGTGGTTGTTGCTGGAGATTTTAACATATTAAGAAAGGAAAGTGAGAAAAACAAAAACAGTGGAAACAACAAATGGAGTTTTTTGTTCAATGCTATCATAGAGCAAAATGAACTTAGGGAAATGGAGTTGTGTGGTCGGGCTTTTACTTGGAGCAATGATCATATAGAACCTACTTATGAGAAACTGGATAGGGTACTAGTTAGTACCAATTGGAAGCTTAGGTCTTTGTCAGACCATGCTCCCTTGTTGGATACAGGGGATCAAGGTTTAACTCATTGCCATATATTAAATTTGAGAATACTTGGTTTTTAAGGGAAGGCATAAATGAAATTGTGGAGAAATTTGGAATACTCCCATTAATCATCTTAGTAATTTGGCTAGGTGGCAGGGGAAACAAAGAAAACTTAGGAAATACCTGAAAGGATGGAATATGAATATGGAGGGTTGGTATAAGAATTTGAAAACAGATAATTCCCAACGGATTGAGTACATAGATAAAAGATGTGAACATTTTGGGTTAAATGCTGCTGGTCGGGAGGAAAAATGTTCTTAGATGATTAGTTGGCTAGACTGCTAAGACAGGAGGAAATTAAATGGATTCAGAGATCTAAGAGAAAGGAACTTTTCATGGTAATAACAATACTAAATACTATCATGCTAAGGCAAATGAGAGGAGAAGGAAGAATCTGATTACTTTTCTTCACCAAGATGATGGTATTATTGAAGGTGCAGCTAATTTAATGAGATATATTACCAATTTTTATAAGAACCTATTTGGTCATTCTGATGTGTCTAATATTAATTTTAATATTGACAGAATTGATGTTGCAAATAAGTATTTTTTTTTAATCGGGGATTTTGAAATGGATGAATTAAAATCGGTTTGTGTTCAGCATGAAAACAAATAAGGCGCCTGGGATGATGGTTTCCCAGTTGAATTCTATCAGAAGTTTTGGGATTTGTTTATGTATGACCTGAAAAATCTTTTAGATGTCTTTCATAAGGGTGCTTTGGATATTTTGAGGTTTAACTATGGAATTATTACTTTGGTTCCTAAGAGCAAGGATGCAAGATAGATTCAAAAATTTCGGCCTATTTATATTTTGAATGTTAGTTTCAAAATAATTACCAAGGTGTTGATGAATAGACTTGCTCAAGTAGCTGAGAAGGTTATTTCCTTGCACAGACTGCCTTTATAAAAAATAAATATATCCTGGAGTGTGCTTTAATGTTGCATGAAACACTCAATTCTATTAACAAAAATAAGATGTCTGGAATTCTTTTTAAAGTAGACTTGAAAAAGCCTATGATAAAATTAAATGGCCTTTTCTCTATCATGTTATGATGTTAAAAGGTATTCTGAACAATGGTGTGATTGGATTTTAAAAATTGTAATAGGTGGTAAAGTGGGGGTGAAAGTAAACAATAACATAGGGTCTTATTTTAGAATCAATAAAGGACTAAGGCAAGGTGATCTTTTGTCACCTTTGCTTTTTAATATTGCTGCAGATGCTCTAGCCATTCTAATTGAGAGGGCTAAACAACAAGGCTTAATTCAAGGATTGGTCCTAGATTTGCTAGAAAATGGTTTTGCTATATTGTAATATGGAGATGACACCATTTTTTCTTACTTCAAGATGATCTTGAAGACGACAAAGAATTTAAAGTTCATTCTATGTTTGTTTGAACAAATATCAGGATTAAAAATAAATTTTCATAAAAGTGAATTGTATTGCTTTGGAGATGCCCTGGATAAAAAGGATGCCTATAGTCAAATATTTACTTGGGATATTGGGAGTTTGCCTATGAAATATCTTGGAATACCTTTACATAAAAGGAAATTAAGAAATAATAAGTGGAAGAATACTCAAAACAAAATGGAAGGTAAATGCAATTGTTGGCAGGGGGGAGATCCTCTTGATTGGAGGGAGATTAACCTTGATCAACTCCTATTTGATTAATGTACCTTTGTATATGTTGTCTTTCTACAAACTTCCGGTGGGAGATAGGAAAAGGATGGATTTCTTTTTATCTAGGTTGTTGTGGCAAGAAGATCAGGGTACAAAACAAATATCATTTAGTGAGATGGCCGATTATATGCTTACCTAAGGAGCAAGGAGGGATTGGAGTCTTAGATCTTAACACTATGAATGTTGCTCTGTTGGGAAAATGGATATGGAGGTTACAAACTGAGAAAGGAGTTTGGCATGATTATATGAGAAAGAAGTACTTAAATGATAAAGCTTTTTTAGATAAGATTTAAACATGGGGACTCTCACTTTTGGTTTGTTTGATGAAAATCCAGAACATTTTTCTCCAATTTCGTAAGAAAAAAGTTGGGAATGGGGAGAAAACAAGTTTTTAGGAGGACAAATGGTTGTCTGATGAATCATTGGCCCAACAATACTGTAAGGACCCGAATTCACCAATTCGAATCCACTGTGTTTTACCGCACTAGTCCCAGGATCAATCGCTAGTGCACACAGCTTAACATCGGTAAGCATCATATCATACCCAACGATAAGAATAATAAGACTTCATTTATTAATATAACTAGTGTATGATCTTATGATCACTTACAATTATTTAGCCACGCAGGGCAAAGCTAAGGTAAATAAGACAAATGCAGCGGAAAGTAGTAGAAGACGTAGTGACTCATCAGTACACCACAGGCGACAG